>JBAMBO010002092.1:0-639798 GCA_037044535.1 Lordiphosa magnipectinata | reverse complement strand
GGTGGTTTACAGTATGATTTGTAATTGGATGTAGTTCAATGAAGTACGTTACATTCTAGAATCAAAAAACAACTGTTAATGTTACATATAACATAAAAAAAGTTCTTGAATTAAGAACTTTTCGCACTTACAGTGAACGGAAACATTTAAGAAAAGAGCGTTCTTAATTCAAGTAAAAATTCAAATCAAATGCCAGCTCCAAAAAGTGGGCAATGGAAAATTTGATTTATTTTAAATCAAATCTGTTCTTAAAATGCCCTTCTGGTTCTAACACTTTGCTTATGGAGAGAGGGTAGATACCACCTTGGTCTTTGGTTAATTCATTTTCTTTGGCCTTTTCCAGCCTCATTTCTTTTAATACAGAGACCTAGTTTCAAGAACCAATTGGAATAGCTTTAGAGTTTTATGGGCTTTAACCAAGTACACTTTATACTTGTTTAATGCACTCTAGTTTTGTTTCAAGTATGTATTGGGGTTGAGTTTAGAACTTACTTTACTTCAAACGAAGAATTTTGGTACTTTTTTTAAGAGTAAATCAGGCTGTACTTTAAGACCATAACAACTTCAAATGATCAAAAACATATTAAAATAGTACGAAATGTACTTAATTAGATGAGCTCCTGAAATCTCTAGAGATTTTTGTATGAACGCACGCATTTCGAATGAAAACTGCTTGCCCTTATATTTGAAGTGCCACAAATATGCCCGGCTGCTAGATTAGATGACAAAAGTTGGGCGATTTGAAACCGACTGCTAAGGCCAAGTAGATTTCATGCGTACGCCGACCTTATTCCTACCAATTCACATATAAAGTTCTCCTAGTTTAGTTCCAAATCAAATCGTTTGTACGAAAATCTTGATTTAGCGATTTTTGGAACACAACCGAATATATGCCGAAAAAGTTAAAGTTTGCATCTGGCTGGCTCAAGGTCATCAATATATCAATATAATCAACACAAATCAATAGATATTAATTACAACATTTTGGAATAGTAATGGGGTATGTCCGTACAACGATTGCCGTTGCGAGAATCACCAAATTCTCTCCTCAGCGGACTTTGTTTTTGCTGTTCACACTTCAAACAACCTACCAGTTGGTATTTGTGCTAATTCAGTCTTAAGAGTCTTAAAGCAAGTACTTTAGGATTGAAAAAATAGTACTTGAAATAAGAATTTTGTACTTGAATCATGAATTTTCATACTTACCGTAATAAGAACACCTTTTGTTCGTGATTCAAGTACAAAGTTATTGGTTTTTTTTCCATGAGTGAAGGTTCAAATCGTCGTAAAGCTTCGAGTTCGCTTTCCGAACTAGTTTAAAAAAGCAACAAACACAAGATTTTGCTTGGGTTTGGGCATGTTTAGGGACTTTTTCTTATAACAATCGTATGGCCTCTGCTACTTTGCTTTGCCGATAGGTGACTATTTAACATCCACTGTTTCGACGATTTCCACAACGACCACAACTTTTAAGCATCCTGGTCACTGCACTAAGCAAAAAGGAAAACGAAGAATTCGAGTAAAAATATCTATTCGTTCTTGAATGTTCAAGAATTTCGCTCTTGAAATCGTGCTATGTTCTCAATTTGGTTTTTATAGGCAAGGTGAGTGAGGAGAAGTATCAAAACGCTGTCCCAGTTTCGTTTTTCATGGGAGAGGGGTGTGTGCAGAAACTACTGAGAGGAGAGCGGAATCAGTTATTGAGAGCAGAACATTGTCGTTGTCAGATGTGAGCGGTCGGCCTTTAATTCATTCAATGTTGAACATTTCGGTGTTAACTGGACTGTTTTTGCTCATAACTTGAGTATCGACCTCACGACCTCAATGTTTTCTAAGCGAATGACTTGTTCACTTTACCACGGCCCTTGTAACCCGCTGGGCGGCAAAGTGCAAACTGCTTACATTCTTAACGACGATCTACAGGTATTGCTTATGCCAGGTAGTTGAGTAAGCTAAGGCGCCGTCAGCTTCAAGTCCCAGTAAAGTAAGTAAAATCATAAAAAAAAAGGTTAGTGCTATCTCAAAATCAATCACAGCTTAGAAAAAAGTGGGTGGGTGGGGGGAGGACCACTGGAGCTTCATTATTCTTAAGGGTAACACGTTCTATCCAGCATAGCCTAATGACAGCAAAGCTTAACTTAACGAGCCCAGTGCGAATCTGGCCTACTGCCTCTTAAGTTGACTTACTCCCGCGTAGCCACCTTCGCTAATAGAGCGCAAAGATGCTGGCTAACATGAGCGGCGAACCCTTCAAATAGGGTAAATAGAGTTGGCTTTCATGGAGCTTGGTACCTGCCAACGTTAAACGCTTTTCAGTAATGAAAACTGAAACAGTAATGCATCGAATACACAATCTTCCTTGACTGGTTATTTTTGGGTTATTGCATTTTTTGAGCCGAATCTCTACACAAAAAGAGAACAGTTCGGGTTCAGGAATGGCAGGTCATTTATACGCACAAAACCTATACCAAACCGGCTCTTAGGGTTTTTAGCCCTGTTTTTAACACTCAAAGTTTACTTAATAGTTATTCTATTTCCCCATTTTATTAATCTTTGAACACTTTATTGTTGTTTTCCTCCCTTAACTTCTATCTTAGTCCCTCTTCAAGTCCTATTGTTCCATTTTGCATTTCATGCGTAAAGTGTGACCTTGCTAAGAATTTTTTGGTATTTTGTATTATTCTTGTAATTTCCCTCTCTCTCTTTGGTAAGGTATACCTCTTCTTCTTTTTCTTCTTCTTCATTAAACTTAGCAACAAAAGCACTTTTGTGTCAGTCAGGCCAAACCAAAACTCCAACCAACCCAACAACCAGCTCCATTTTGAAGTTGTCTGCATCTCAAACAACGGCGTCGTCGTCACCGCCGCCGCTGCCGCAGCCGCTGTACGGGCCTTTTAGTGTAAGTTGTAGTCGTCTGGCGACTGAGTCTGAGTCTGGTCTGGTCTGGCCTGGGCTGGTCTGGCCTGGGTCTGGTCTCGTGGAGCTTAAGTAGGTTGGCCTGACTGAACTAAACCACCCCGTCCTGCAACGCCCACCCATCCACATCCACCGGTTGTCCGCTTAGGCTGGCGATGTCTACGTAGCTGCTTTTGTTATTCATATTATCCGGCAAATATTTGTCGTTGTCATACGAAAAATGTCTACAAAAAGGGTTGCTTTAGTATGTACCCCTACCCCTCACCCTCCCCCTTTCCACCGCACTCCAATGTGCAGTTCTCTCAACATCGTCTGTCGCCGCCGTCGTCCACACTAATGGCCGCAATTGTGGGCTGTCGCCGTCTGTTGCCCCGACCCAAATTGTCTGCAACAATTGCATGGAACGACGCGCCATGCACTGATTTTTGTACCCAGTGCAGTTTCTTGGTCCCAACTGATAATATCTTAATAGATTCTTTTGCTTCAGCAGCAGCTTCAGCCTCATTTGAATTTGAATTCAACCGCCGACCAAAGTCAGAGTTGGAAACGCAGATGAAGGATTTGCTTCTGTCCGTCTGCCTGTCAGTTCATCAATGCCTGCGGAAGGGGTTCACCTTTAGCTTGGCTTTTTGTTGGTTTTGCTGTCTCCTGGAACTGTCTCCCGAGCAATTTGTATAATGAGCACGATGTCTATTATGGTTTTTAGCACACAGCACACAGAAGTCTTTGACTTTCAGCACCTTATTGTGGGTATGTCTCCGCCTGTCTTGACGGTTGGGTTTGGTCTGGTCTGGCCGCCTTTTCCGGCTACGACGAGACTTCTTTTGAGTTATTAATTTGAGCTGCACAATGTGTCATTTTGTTCTCGGTGTTTTTTTTTTTTTGCTTTTTTTTTGGCATCTTGCGTTAATGAATGGTTGGAAAAAGGGGGAGAAAATTTAAGACTTTAACGACAAACCTTTTAGTAGGTAATTCATTTGGCAACTAATCAGTTTAGAATACTTAAGATTGTTTGCAGTTTCGGTAATTTATTTATTTTTAGTTTGTAGATAAAGTTTTGACAAGTCTTACACCGTGAACGGCACGGCATAAGCACGAAATGTGTGAAGGTGTGAATAATGTGTGAAGGTGGCTTAGCTGAACAGTAGAGGGAAACAACGATTCAGACACCTGTGGAAATACAATTTTCTTGATATTTCCGTGGGATTTTAGATGAGCATGGGCATCTGCAAGAGTTTGGGCCACGGAAAGTGAAGACCTGCGCCCATCTAATTCTTTGAAAATTTAACTGTATCAACTACTTAGCAGTCTCGGACCATAACAAATGGAAACACAGTGTAGTGGAGGATGTAATGTTTCCGACTTAGTATTAAATCTCCATCCGTAATTTGTGGTTCATTATGTTCTTCTTCATTTTTGGCTCGATATTTGCATCACAAGAGATTCGGCCTCTGCTATAAATGCACTCCAGTCGCTTCTGCTTCGTGCTGGCTTCGATTTGTACGCCTTTTTTACTGAAGCTTCTTCATCCATTCGGGTGACATGTCCTATCCAGCGCAGTCGCTGTTGCTTTATGCGCTTGACCAGACTGGTGTCCCCATAGAGCTCATACAGTTGATCATTCAATCGAATGCGAAATTCCTCGCCAACTTTTAAAGGTCCATAATCCTCCGAAGAATTTCTCGCTCCAACACGCCAATCGCCGCCTCATTCGCTGCTGGCAGTGACGATGCTTCTGCGCCGTATTTCAGAATTGGGATGATGAGCAACTTATATAGAGCTACTTTTGTTTTTCGAGAGAAGGCTCTGCTCTTTTGAACTCCCTACTGAGCCCATATTTAGTAGCATCGGTTTGCAAGAGTAATTCTTCTTCGGATTTCCAGGCTGATGCTGTCGCTGGTTATCATCATTCCGAGGTAGACAAAAACCTCTACAACCTTAAAGTTGTACTCTCCCATTATAACAGATACCCTGTAAAAACTATGAACTATGAAACTATTATGAACATGCGGAACTCTTTATCTAAAGAAATTGAGAAAGATTGTTATATCAGATAAAAAGTATTTTAAGTGAATTATAGCTTTTGGAATCTCTAAGATACATTGAAGTTGAGCTGAATGTACTATTTTCTGGATATTATTTCTGGATCTCATATCTAACTGAAATCTTGAATAAGGACATAACGGGTCAGAAGTACACTAAGAAAAAAAATCTATCTAAAATCTAGATTGAAAATCTCGTTTTCAAGAGTCTTGCAATCTTATAAAAACAAGATTGAAAAACCTTGCAAAGAGCTTAGAAATCTTAAAAACAAGATTTATCATCTCGCAACCTTTTAACTATCCTACAGTTTTCTGTAAGGCTTTAGTTGAAAATTTTTTTGATATATATCAGGGACCGGAAATAACTGTTGTTTTGAAATTATTTGATTAGACAAATACAAATGAAGCTTTCACTTAAAATCTATTGTGTGGAACATTTGAATTTCGCTTCAGCTTCTCAGATAAGCCATGTTTTATTATTTTTGAATTTTCAATTGTTCATAAAATTGGTTATAATAATGCGATTTAAGTCAAATATGCGCCGTTTTGTTCGATGACGAGTTCCCAACGAGATGCCAACTTCATAATGCCCCTCTTATAGAAGCTCGCTTCCCTATTGGCAAAAAACTCGGAGAGCCAATTTTCACAGGACTCTCTTGTGGCCAACTTCCGACTACCAAGCTCGTTCGCCATGGACAGAAATAGGTGGTAATCACTTGGTGCGAGATCCGGACTATACGGTGGATGCAAAAGAACCTCCCATCCGAGCTCCCGGAGCTTCTGGCGCGTCACCAAAGATGTGTGTGGCCTGGCGTTGTCCTGATGGAAGACAATTCGGCCCCTGTTGACCAAAGATGGCCTCTTCTGCATGAGTGCTGCATTCAAGCGGTCCAGTTGTTGGCAGTACAGGTCCGAATTGTGCGTTTGGCCATAGGGGAGCAGCTCATAGTGGATGATTCCCTGCCAATCCCACCAAACACACAGAAGAAACTTCCTGGCCGTCAATCCAGGCTTGGCCACCGTCTGGGCAGCTTCACCGCTTTTCGACCACGACCGTTTGCGCTTCACGTTGTCGTAAGTGACCCATTTTTCATCGCCAGTCACCATTAGTCACCATTAGCCACCACCATAAGTCAAAAACGGGTCGATTTTGTTGCGATTCAGAAGCGATTCGCATGCATCCATACGGGCAAAAATGTTTCTTTGCGTCAAGTCGTGTGGCACCCATACATCGAGCTTCTTTTTGAATCCAAGCTTCTTCAAATGGTTTTTAACGGTTTGATGACTCATGCCCAGCTCTTGGCCGATGCTACGGCTGCTACTATGCCGGTCTCTTTCGATCAATTCAGCGATTTTATCGCAATTTTCGACGACAGGCCTTCCGGACCGTGGCGCATCTTCGATCACTTCTGCACCAGAACGAAAACGTTGAAACCATCGTTGTGCGGTGGAAATAAACTGCACAAATTTTATTGGCAGCATGATATGCATTTTTGCCTTTATCGTAGTAGTACTGTAAAATATGCCGTATTTTCTCTTTATTTTGCTCCATGTTTGCGACGCTATAACTCACGAACGACTAAAAACAAACAACAATAAATCAAACACGTGTAAGCGCGTGAAAAGAGCTTTCCAAAAAGCTGTAGCGTGAACCGATGCGACGAATACAACTAGAACTACGCGCTTGCAAAGACAAGCTTGCGGAAATATCGCAAGACTTTTTTGACAACCTTATATATACATATTGCTACATAATTTTTGCACAAACTTAGTATACTCTGTGTACCTTTGTTACAGAGTATAAAAAGTTCCCAAATTCGATTTCTGAGTTCAGCATTTCAAACTACACTAATAAATTATAGTAGAAATGGGTCTTTTTGGCTGTGAACAAACGAAAATAGTGAAGATGATGAGTAAATAACATATTATGATATTTTGCTACTTCAGCAAGCCGAAGTACGTAAACATGCTTGTGAAAAACATCTTTCAGCCGCAAGTGTGCGCGAGCTCTTAAATGTCTTCGCCATTTGCAGAGGTTCCCACAGGAGACAATCCGAAAACGATCAAAGCAAGTGATTAGGGAAATCAGAGGTGATATCAGAGGTAATGACTTCGGGAAAATAACGCGCCTAAATGTATCAAGGGCTCCGAAAATGGTTGCTTGTTTGAACCAAGTTGAAAATTGTGAGACAGCCAACTCTGTTTGCCATAAAACGAAATGTTATTGAGTTAAAAATGTTAAGAAACGAAAAATGTCTTTCAGCAATCATAACATTTTATTAATCAACGGCTTCAGTTACTCATCCCCATTTGATTTATTCAAACTGAATAGCTTCTTTTTACAGAAATCAGAGAGAATGCTTCAGATCAAGGAAAATTGGCTGTTAGATTTATTGGAGGATTAAGATTTAAATTGAGAATATAATCTTGGGTTAAGATTATGCTGGTCTACTATCAAATTCTGACACCGTTTTGCCTCGTTTCAAGATTATATTCTTGGTTTTAGCATTGATTTTTTTTTGTCTCAACTATACCGTTCTGAATCGGCGTTAAACTGTAGGTCCCTTTCTCTTGTGCGAAAAATTATAAGCATACACGCCAAGAGATTGAGAGAAGCTTGGCCATGGCACGCTTTTTGGTGCTGTTGAGCCAATTTTACATTTACAAAAGATGGTCAGGTTTTGATATTTCTCTCATAGGTCCTTCCAGTGTGCTAATAAGCGGCTTTTGTAGACGTTCACAAATAATGCACCACAGAGCTTTATATGCGATTGGAAGGAGACTGATCGTGGGCGTCACCAACGAGTAGCTCGTTGAACCGGTCAGCAAGCTTTACCTCACAACATACGCCCCCATGCCAGATCGGTGGAACGTGATATAACGAATTGGTAGCATTTTGAATTTTTCTCTTGCGCAGCGTATCTTCGATTTTTTTCAGGTAAAACTTTCAGGTAATTGGCTTTAAGGTTGGGGGAAATTTCAGGAAAAGTTTTAAGGTGGCGGTCCAACGCGTACTACGAAAACCATCACATTATATTTCTACTTTAAATTATACCGGTGTCATATGTATGTCACCAATTGTTCCATTTTCAGAAACTTTGATCAATTCTAATTGATCAATGGCAATTTATTTCATGTTTCCAGCTACGCTGGTTCCCGAGATATGCCCATTTAAAAAAGGCTTATTAAAAAAGGATTTTTGACGATATCTCAAGGGCATGGTATAAAAATAACCCAACATAGGGCCTGATCAGTTTGTTTTAGAAGTTATCTATCCAATTATAAAGGAATTTTCAAAATCCCAGACTTTAGGCCTTTTTTAGGAAAAGCTTTTCTTAAAAATAAGGAAAGTCGCCTTTGGCACTTTATTGTTAGGGAGATTTTCTAAAACTTATGGTCGAAAATTGCCCTTTTTTGAGGTCAAGTTGCTTATTAAGGAATGTAGGGCTTAACGGAACGGGACCATGTGGCCTAAGTGGGAGGGTGACTTGTCGATTTCAGCCATTGCAATCTAACCTAACCTAATCTAGTGTTACTCTATTTTGAAAAAGGTGATATGCAGTCGTTTTCTCAGCCGAATATATTTCAAAGGTTAGGTTAATGCGTCGGTTAACAAAAGCCAGCGCAAAACCGTTTCTGAGGCATTTGGTTCTAGTCCAATTTGCATATGAGAAATCTGAATGCTTTGAATTTATATTTATTTTGGTTTTTTTTGGTTTGATCCCCATGCTTAACTTTGCATACAAATTAAAATTATTAAAAATACATTTCAAATTAAAAAGTTATTAGCGTTGAAACGGAAAAAATATGGTATTTATAGCTACAACAAAACCACGCAAATGCCAACTAGGTTGGAACTAATCACCAGACATGGCTAAAAGACTAGAAGCTTGTATAGAGCTGGTTGTTTTATTAAGCTCTCTGACCGATTATTACAGTGTAAGTTGATTTGTATGTGATTTGAGTTATAAATAGTTAAAAATAGTAAATAGAGCTATAACAAATCCTGAATGGCAATTCATAATTGCCGCTTGAAAGCAGTGAAACGTAATAGAACCGATTTTGATTTCAAACGGAACTATTCTGCATCCAGCTAATGATATATTATTGCATCGGCAAACCATTAAGCAAGCTTTGGCTATTTAATGTTCAAGTAAATACTTCCAGATTTCCTTTTCTCAATTATTTGAAAAAAGTATGACCTTGCTGTTAAATCTTTGGTATTTTTTATTTTAAACTGAAACTTCTTTCTAATCTTCTACCTCCACCTGGGTATATCCATTATAGGCAGGCTTTTTAGTTATATTCCCATTCTTTCTTGCGATTCGCCAAGGAGGAGACAATGCAGTGCATCCTCCCCCCCCCCTCTTCTAGCATATGTTAGACATTTATGTGTGGGCTTTCGACACCCGCCAATAGCTTGCGGCGACTATTATGACCACATTTACGACTTAGCCCGACTGCTGTCAGCACTGGACAACGACGACCGCAACGTCAACGACTGATGCCGCCGCTCCCGGGCTCGCTGGCCATAAAAATGGCATTGTAATGGACAATGTCCCATTCACGGCCCCCAAAAGTCACTGATTGACACTTTTTATGGTTTTGCCGGCAAAGTTCAATGAGTTATGATTCGGAGGAGGCGGCTCCATTGTTCCAGCTTTGGCCATTCAATGGTTTTAATGAGCTGCATTCAGCATTCAAAAATGCATTGTACCTGTTGCATGTCCAAGTGATTGATTGCCCCATTCCTGGTCTCATTTGCCTGCAAGTGAATTGTCTTCTAATGGAAGTTGGGACGTCCATTCATCATGTGATGTGGATGTGCATCATAGAGTGCAATGGACAAGGAGAAGGAGAATTATCGTTGCCGTTGCCCGACTAGACTCATTGTCTGGCCAGGCTGATTGTGAATGTGGTGCCAACGCCATTTGCCTTTTTTCGGTGTCACAAAGATGGAGACGTATTAGGAGGAGGAGGAGGAGGAGGGAGGAGAAGGCTGCCAGTCTAAAAATACTTGTATCAAAGTACCAACAACAACTGAGTACGTTTAACTAAGTAAGTGTAAATGCAAGTTTGTCTGCCTTGTCTTTTGTTGTCTCGCCACAGTCTGCTTATCATTGTCGCCAAACAACAACAACAACAAAAACTAACAACAAATAATGCCGAACATCTAAATGTCAATAGGGTTTCTCTACATCGAGAGCATTGTATCTCATGGATGAGGAATTTGATATAGTTTCATAGAAACTCATTCAATTGAGTCAATTGAGATGAACATTTCGGGAAGAAAGTTTCTTTTCAGACATGTCCTTCAACAAGTCTACTTTTTCATCGTCAGTAAACACTATTCGTCGCTTCAGAGTCGTAGATAGTTTTTATTATGTTAGTTATTTAATTATTTCTTTTACAAAATGAAGTCAAGTTTGTTAGATATTTTATTTTCTCTGTCCATCTGCGATTTCGTCCCGAATAGTTACGAAAACAAAATAAAATATTGATGAATAAAATTCTAAGAATAAGTACTTTAGATGGATCTAATTGAGTCAAATTTCAGTAATTTATGTGCTTACGATTATTGTTTTTTTTTTGGGGTTTTCTTCGTCTTTTTATATGAGAAGTGAGCGTAAAGTTAGATCTCATAATAAGAAAAAATAATCAAGAACAGAACAAAAGTCGAACAAAATAAAATTAATTTCAGAAAAATCTAAAAAATAACCATATAGTTGATGCTAGTACCGGCACTCAATGGGTCTCAGCTTCGGTATTTATCAGGGCTGCAAACGGTTTATGAACCGAATCGGCTTAAGCCCGGAATTCCCATTTTTTTTTTAACTCTAAACCGAACCATAAACCAAACCAAAGTTTAGAAAATTGCTGACCGGAACCTGTTCCGAACCTAAATTTTGCGTTCGGTTCAACAAATTAAAGACATTCTGAACTCGTTACGAAAGTATAAAGGATTTTCAATACAATTTTTAAAAATAAGTAATAATGGAAACAAGAGTCTTTGATGGCAAAAATAGAGAACCGATTAAATCAAACATTTTAAAGATTTTGACAGCTTATCAATGTTAACAACTTAATGCTATTGCGCTGTCTTACTGTCTTATCGGTACCATCGAATGATGTCTCAGTTGATTAGGTCTTCAAATTTGTTTTGTCTGGTCAAAAGCTCAGATATTCTGAAGTCGAACTTCTCTATTACGAACTTCTGTACAACGAATTTCTCTATATAACGAATTCGTTTCCTGAACACTGCGATTTCGTATTTCTTTCTCTATATAACGATTTTTTCTTTATAGCAAAGTTTTTATTGGTGCCATTGAGATTCGCTTTAGGAAAGTTAGACTTTGTTTTGAATATTAATCACATAAGTTGGATTTCTATTAATTTGAGTAGAACTTGGGCCAAATCCAGGTTCGAACCAAAACCAGGGTTTGCAGCCCTGGTATTTACACATCGATTTTCTACAACAATGCCTTTTTTTCTTCGAGGAAGTGTCATTCTTAAGTAGATCAAAAAAAATATTTGTTTTGTATTTTTTTAAATATTTTTCCTATACAAAAACTAATCAATTCGATTTTCGATTTTTGTTATTTAGTGTAATTATTTCGATGATATCTCAAAAGAACAAGGAGCTACAATTTTACTGATAAAAGTTCTATGAACTATAATCAAGTTCTAATCAAACTGCGTTCACAGTTTCTTACGTCATTTTAGTCAAACCCAAACATTGCTGAAGCGCACTGTGAAGACATTCTCTTAGAAAGCGTAGAGTCCTGCGATCAAGTCTCCATAGGAGCATAGTTTTTCTTTTTAGTTAATGTTTTTTTTTATTATTATACTCTGTACCGAAGGTACATAGAGTAAATTAAGTTTGTGCAAAAGTATGTAACAGAGAGAAGGAATCGTTTCCGACCCCATAAAGTATATATATTCTTGATCAGCATTAACAGCCGAGTCGATATAGCCATGTCCGTCTGTCCGTCTGTCCGTCCGTCCGTCCGTCCGTCCGTCCGTATGAACGAAGAGATCTCAGAGATGGTAAGAGATACAGGTTTGACATGTATGGGGCATATATTTGTTATACTTGCAGGCAGATCAAGTTTATTTTCAATTTTTTCCACGCCCCCTCCCGCCCCCGCAATTTGAAAAAAATATATCCTACAGTTATATATATCTCCTCATATCTCCTACAGTTTTGAAGATAGATCGTTCGTTCCTTCTAGAGATACCTTGTAATCAAAATTATTTATCGATTTGCTGAAGGAATGATAAAGATCGGATGAACGATACTCAAGTTATGGGCAAGAAACGGCCAGTTAACACCACCCACCCCGCCACCAACAACCACAGCAACACACCCTAACCGTTCAACACAGGCAATCTGAACGACAGCGTAGAAGCAATTTTAGCAAACATTATAAGAAAGGAGAAAGGATTTAGAAAAACTTTCTTAAAATAAGGGTTAATTTTCCTTACTTTTAGGACAAAATACCCAAAATTTTTAACAAATATTTTCCTAGAATCCCTAAAAAATCTAAAATTACCCTAAATATTAGAAAAGGAAATAAAGCAAATTCACGCTAAAATTTAGAACAATTTTCAAATTTTAGAAAAATGTTCTCAATTTTAGAAAGCATTCTCCTTTCATAGTGCAACTTTTCTAAAAATGCTGAAAAAGTTTATTTTAATATCGAAATTGTTTCTAAATTTTAAGGTCGATTTCGATTCTTTTCTCAAACATAGAAAAATAATTTTCTGAGTGTAAGTAGAATCAGAGAATAAGACTTCTTTTCAGACCTATCTTTTCTATGGCAGAGCTATACTATATACCTATAGTTGTCCGATTTTGTATAATTACAAAAGTGCAAAACATTCCGAAATAAAAGCACTTCGACTGAAAGATCCAAAATTTGGCAAGATAACCAAGTAGAGCATTATTGTTGTGACAGTTTTGTTTTTCGGTTTTCGGTTATGTTCCGCATTTTTAAAAGGACACCGGTACGGTTTGCGGTTCGGTTGGTTTCAAAATCAGTTGCTTTTCAAAAGCTAAACTAAAAACTTAATCTTTAAGGTAAACACATAACGGTAAATACTTTTATAGAAATCCAACTTTTGAACATTTCATTTAACAATATTCATCTGTGCTCCGGCTTTCACTTACTTTTGCGATTTGCGATTTCAACAAATTCGATCGAAATCAAATTTAAGTGCTCCAAAATTCTCAACTTTTTGTTATCGATTCTGTTTCATTCCCAATCCGTTCTGTAACACTCCACGTCGCTGAAGCAGCTGTATCGACGAACTAATCGGTTATCGCCCCAGCCAAATCGCAGTTTGTTTTTATCAAAAGGCATTTTGGTGCTTGTGGCAGTTTGGGAGGGTTAGAAAAAAAATTGTAGACAAGAGTTCAATCCAAATGGTATAACAGAGTCCACAAAAACAATCTAAAATAGTCAAAGAATATTAAGAAAATTGGTTAATAGGAAGTTAGCTCTTATCTCTAGCGACATTTCCCATTTACTTTTCATTTCACGTACTCATACGTCGCCGGTTTTAGATCGGCGAAATTTTGCGATTTGCGAATTTCGGAGTACTTTTGCGATTTTGCGACAGCGAAAATGGGAGCATGGCTGATTGACAGTATTTTAGTGAAGTCTTTTGCCTGTAAAATGATAGCAAATGCTTCTTGTAGCTACATTTTCAACACACTCAAGCGTGTTAGGTAACTTTTGGCCTTAAAAATGTTACTAAACTAAACTATATAGATTTTGATACCTGATGACAAACCAAATTACCATCGTTCCTAGTTTATTGCATGATCCAAGCAGCAGCAGCAGGCAACTCTCGATTTCTAATTCCTATATATAGGGGTATTGCCCAATTGACTTGCGTAACACAATGCGCACCTTTTATATCTCTCGTCTTAGCTAGTATTTACCTAAATAGTATAGATTCGTGACTAAAGAAATGCTCGGGACATTACGTATACGACACGTGCGCTTTTAATTACAAAACTGCTTACCGCCTGACGACGATAAATTGCATTGCAGGTACGAGACTAATGTGTGGTGTATATCTACATATGTATTTTATTTATTTGCAACAATTTATTTATAAATACAGACAGACAGCTCACAGCCTTGGCAGGCCGACAGCGGCGACAACGACGACGACGATCACCACCCAGAATCGATCGATCGAGTGATTGGGTCCCCAGGTGCGCAAACAGCCCCAGCCCCAACAAGTGCCTTGGGGGCTAACCTGCCACCGGCCACCACAGACAGACACAATTTCCGATTCGAGACATACGTCAGGTTTTTGTGCACTTATTAAATTATCAACATAAACAAAATTGTAGCCACAATGTGTGCGAATATTTGTTGGTGTTTTTCTTAATTTTTGTTGCTATTTCATTGTGTGCCAAAAGCAAACACAGACAGAGACGAGACCAACTGCCAGTTTTGGGTTAATGTGTGGGGGAAGGAGGGAGAGGGGTTGGCTAACCGCAGGTAGGTCGTCTGGCCAGACATTTGGCATACGTTTTAGAGTTTAGCTTAAAGATCCCAGACAATGTTAATTAGCACTAACAGATAAGTCTCGGCCAGAGGGGGTAGCGGGGGGGCGGCTACTAAAAAAAAACGGCGATTATCACATGTGATTCATTTGATTATAAATAAAACCACAAAAAAAAGAGGAATAAATTAATTTAATTAACTTGCGGTTGCCAGACATACACCCGTGCAACCACTCACCCCCCTTTTAGTTACACTGCAAGTCACTTAAATAGGTTCTCTAACATCTCTACTGCATTTGCAAATTTTCCTGTATAGGTTATTAAGTGATTATAAGTACACAAAAAAAATCAAAAATTAACTAATTATTACTCATAGTAATTGAACAGAAATATTATATGTTCGTTTTTAGAATAAATTTCTTGTCCATATTTGTTGGTCACTTGAATAGGTTCAGCTTTAAAAACACTTAAATATCAGGAAGCCGCAAGAAATATCAGTTTCGGTTACGGTTTCGGTTATAAAATGGTCCTTTCGGTTGGTGTCAAACCAGTTAAGTATACATTTTAATTTAAAAGAAAATTTTATGATTTGATCTTACATGATCCAACTTGTTTCTTAATGGATTTATTATCAATTTTTTTTTACAAAGAACGGCTAATACTACCTTCAATAATTCATACGTTTCTGGATATTTATAGGAATTTGCTTCCCACCATTTGAGTGTACTGGTATTCAAACTCATTCTTTTAACATTAAGAAACGCATTTAATGCAGAGTTTTTACTCTTTCTTAATACTTATTTAGATTCTATATTAGATCGTGGATCCCCCCATATTCAAAATAATTTCATAAAATCTGTTTTCTAATGAGTTTTAAAGGTTTTCCAACATTTGTAGCAAAATTAAAGTCTAGTTTTTGTTAACTGCAGCAATCAATGAGACTTTGCTCTCATACTGTCGGCCGGACTCGTACACAGAGAAAAAAAAAATCAATTTAAAATTTCGATTGAAAATCTCGTTTTCGAGAATCTTGCAATCTTATAAAAGCAAGATTAAAAAACCTTGAAATCAGCTTAGAAATCTTAAAAACAAGATTTATCACCTCGCAACTTATCAACCATCCTACAGTTTTCTGTAAAGCTTCTGTTGAAAAATTTTATAATATATAGATTTATTTTGTTATAAAAGAAAAAAAACAATTTTCATTGCAGTGCTACCCAACCCTCCTGGGACCTCTTCGCTCTAAGACACATAGGTGAAGCTTTTGGCATGGCCGCTTAGCTGGCTTTACCATCGGGTTTCAATTGTTATTAGAACTCAGCTTGCAAAAATCTCGGCTCTTATACTGCGACTGGTTGGGCCTAAAAGTTGACGCTCGATGGTAAAGGCTGCTAAGCGGCTATGCCGTGTGTGTGTTCAGTTCCCAGAAGATACTGAGTTCAAGTCCCCAGTAGCGGCGGATTAATAATTTACATTTATATAAGTTTTTCAGAAAGAAGAAAATGTTAATAACTGAAACAAACTCCCCCCAGAAACAGTATAACCCTTACGTTTTCCATTATATTTATGTCAAGAGAATAAGGCGGCTACTGCATTAAATCCACATTTTGTTGCAGAATCCATTCTTTGACTGTTCTTGCGGTATGTATTGTAGCATTATTTTGTTGATATATAGAAGAAATTGGTCTAAGCATTTCAGAAAAAAACGGAAATGCCGATTTAAGGACTTGAATATAGTTCGTTGCATTCATTTTTAATGTGAGAAAATGCAATTCACATGTACCATAATAGGAAACTGCTGTCCAAACAATGTAATGTATGTAAAATGGCTTAATACAGCATAGAGGGTCATAAGCCGGTCTTCTCTCAATCTCTTGGCGTGTGTACTTATAATTTTTCACATAAGAGAGAGGGACCTACTGTTTAGTGCCGAATCAAAACGGCAATGTTTGACAAGCTTTTTCATAGCTAGTTACTTCGCAGCGCCAATAGCTGGTGAAGGTGACCAGATGTTTAAGGGTTTTTTTCTAAAGATAGAAAAAACTTTTTATTAGTTGGTCCGAGGCGGGATTGAACTCACGCCTCCCACACAGCAGGCCGACACACTAACCGCTGCACCACACCCGGGCACAACAATAGGAATGCCTCTTCGCTCAGGGTTTGCAGGTGGTTTTTTTGTGTTTTTTGTGCTCAACATTTCGAATAACTCTTTCAACAGTGGATTGCTTTAACAGATAATTTGTATACCCTTGTAGAGGGTATATTAAAATTGAAACATCTCCGACCACATAAAGTATACATATTCTGGATCAGCATGACAAGCTAAGTTGATATAACCAAACTTTGCACAAAGTTTTTTGGTACAAATACGCTGCACATTTGTTGGAACCGGCTGTATCGCATGACTATAGCATATAGCTGCCATAGGAACTAACGGCCGAAAAAGTAGTTTTAGTTAGAAAAACTTTTTTGTCTTCAGCGTAAACGTCCCCAAAACTCGTATTTATAAGTTTTCTATGCTTTTACATATTTCCACCAAGTTTGATGAAAATCGGACAACTATATAGTATAGCTGCCATACAAAAAATAGTTCTGCAAAAAATGCTTAGTATGAAAAACTTTTTTGTTTTCGATGCTATCGCTTTCAAACTTGTTACTAATCAATATAATATGCTTCCACACAATTTTGCTAAATTTGATCCAAATCGGATGACTATAGAGTATAGCGGCCATAGGCACTTTCGGTCGAAAAAGTAGTTCTAGTGAGAAAAACTTTTATGTTTTCCATCGTAGAGTCTTTATACTTTCCAGTTATGAATATAATCAGTTGCCACACAAGTTTTGGTCAAAATCTGATGAATATATCGTCTAGATACGTTAAAATCACAACCTTTTCGTTTAGCTCAATACTGAAAAAAAAACATTTTTATTTAAAACTGATGTATTTTAAGTTTGTTTGAGATTCTGACTCCATATTTGAAGTATTTTGATAGTCTTAACTCCTTGAAAAGCATTTTAGTGTAATTTTTGTTAAATTTATTTATTTATTATTAGATTATTTTTAGCTATTCTGATGGTAGTATAGAAACCCTGTCTGGGTTTGATCTGATTAGCAGCCGTTGTCTTTTTACTGCACTTTAAACTTTTCAGCTTCAGAGTAGGATTTATGATTCCACACAGAGAAAAATATGATCAATTTTATGTTGATATGACCCTTATTAAAATAAACTTTTTAATAACATCAATTTTTCATATCATTAATATCATTCTGATCCAAAGTAATATCATTTATTTAAATTGATATTGAATAGTTTCAGAATCATCAATTTCATATCAATTTTTTTCTGTGTGATGGTAATATAAAAACAAGGTCTTGGTTTTGTCTGATTAGCTGCCAAGGCTGACGATTCCATATCTCGTAAACTATTTTGAACTTTGCTTTTATATCTTTGGCTAATTTGTTGCTCTTGGCTTGGCCTACAAAACATTTCTTAGTAGCAAATCAAAAAAATTACTTCGTCATACTTAAAATAACAAAAGTTTCCCAAAATAAACAAGTTTTCCCCACTTTTTTGCAGCTATTCAACTTTATCTTGAAACCTGTTAAAAATTTGGACAAGTAATACAGTACAAAGTTGTAGCTTATACCAAAATAAACAAACCTTCAGAACGAACCAACTTCATTTAATTACTCTTTCATATAGTTATAGGCCCTCAAGCAAGTACAACTGTCATAAAAACTCGAAAAATCGAATATTTTCAGTAAAAGACTATAAACTTAAATTTTTTTTTTAAATATAGTTCGTAAGCTATGTTTTTTTTTATTATTTTATTGATTTAATGCAAAACAAACGGAGTTTTTTAACTGTGTCAGCCAATTGGTACCATAAATTGTAATTTTTCGAGTTTTGGTTACAATTCTACATGCTTAAGGGCCCCTAACTATATGAAGGACCAACCGTATGAAGTTGGAATGTTCCAATCGTTTGTTTATTTAAGTCTAAGCTACGTTTTTACTGCATGACATAGTCAAATTCATTACAGTTTTCTAGACAAAGTGGAAAAACAGTACAAAAAAAGGAAAAAACATAATGATTTTAAGACATTTTTGTAATTTGTAATTTAAAAATTAGCCCTTACTTATTGCAGTTAGTTTTTTCTCCCACATTAAAGGCACATTAAAACTCCTTTTAAAAAAAAGAATAAAGTAAACGATTAACTAGATCCACTGGATTGATATACAAATAAATAATGAAATTATGTTGAACCTATTCAAGTGACCCGCAGGGTATACTGTTTACAATTTAATTTCTTGAACTTTAGACGGCGGCACTCCAGACAGCTTGACAGTGAAATTCATTTTGGTTTTGGCTTAGCTAAATGTAGAAATAAATATTTAAATAAATTGCAAATTTTACACCCCCCGCTAATCTCTTTCCCCTCTCTGTCGCAGTGTTAAATGCATTTCCCTTAGATGCATAAATAACTGTGGCTGTTAACCACAGCTGTGTTAACAGCCTTATAACAGTTGGCCTCTCTTTCTGGTCTCTCTTTGCCTTGCGCATGCTCTCTTGGCAGCTCTTGGCTCTTGGGCTTTTCAGATTGAAGCTCGCAAAACACAAAACGCAAGAAACTTTCAAACGTTTCGGACGTGTGTGTTGTGTGTTGTGCGCCGCTGACAAAAAAAAAACACAACAAAATCAAATTTAATAACCCCAAAACAATTGAAACTCTCTCAAATATTTATAAATAATGTAATTAAAGAGTGTCCGGGTGCCTTATCAAAAATGTTAAGCCAACAACAAAAAACAAACACAAAACAAAAAAAAAATCAAAATAAATAAACAACGTAGCGATGGCTTATGCTTGCCGTTACGTCATGGCCGACGCTGGCGTTAAGCAGTAGCAGCAGCAGCAGCTTTGTCTTTGCTTTGCTTTGTTGTTATTGTTGTTGTGGTGGTGGCATACTTCACTCAGACAACAATTGTTTTGCGCTTTTCGCCACAACAACAAAAAGCAACTACAACAACTAGAGGAGCCACACCGATCTATACATACATATATATACAATTCAAAGTAATTATTAAAATAAAACCAGACAGACAAAAACAACCCACAAAATTCAACCGAACGAACGCAAAAAGCTTGACGTTTCATTTGCCACACGTTCCTCCCAGAGAGCGAGAGAGAAAGAGAGAGAGACTCACTCTCCAAAGAGCGAGAGTAAGAGAGAGAGAACCGCTTTTTTATTTCTTTTTTTTTGTATTTGTATCTGGCCAGCCAAGTTGCCGCTATCTTTGCCGTGTCTGCTGTTCGCAGTGTAACTTTGCGTGCGTTTCAGTTCGTTTCGTTTGTCGCGACACCAACAAATGTTTAAAAACAAAAAGAAAAAAAAAAGAAACAACAAGCCACCATTTTTCCCCAGTTCTTTCGGTTTAAAAAACAATATTTAACTACGCAAAAAGAAGCATCGAAATGTGAAAAACAAAACCAAAAGCACAAACATCAACAACAACAACAACTACCATATATATAAACAGAAGATACAGCTCTATAGATACAGCTACATACATCTACTCACACACACACACACACACACACACACATAGCCAGCGTTCCTGTACTCAAAGCATTCCTAATCGCCGCAGAAATAAAAATAAAAGAAATATAATAAAAAAAACATAAATAATATCAACAAAAGCTGTAAATATACAACATAAAATATAATAATTCAAATAAATAACAAAAGTGTTGCTTAGCTAAATTATGATAAAGTGTCAAAGTGTTTAAGAAATTTAGAATAAAATTTAGCCTAAATCCTAAATAAATTCTAAAATTAATTTAGTTACAAAATTTTTGTAAAGTTCAATTCAAACCAAAACAAAAAACAAAACAGGTGAGCTCACACAACACACAACACACATAAATCGCATTCAAGCGACTTCCTGTCAACAAAAATCCAGTCAAAACTGTCCACTTTCCACATAAATGCAATAAATTTTCAAATCAGCAAAGATATAGCCACATAACATGATCTATAGATATGAAAAAAAAATAACAAAAAACATTTGTTTTAAAGCATTCCTGAATGCTTTTAAAACCCTTTAATATTTATTTTTTTGCTGGCTGTCATAAAAACTTTTGAAATAAATTAGCTGCGGGAATCCAAAAAAAAAAAATATTTTATTTAAATTCTATATAATTATATGTGTTTTTGGACACTTTTGGTGTGGTCATAATTTGAATTCAAATTAGTAAAAATTTTATTTAAATTATACTCAATTAAGTGGGTACTGCATTTTACACACCAGCAGGTGGTTTGTACAACTGTTTTAAGGGTCTTGAGCAGTCGTAAAATAGCTATACAGACAACCTTGTTCTTATTAGTTACTTTTTGATCATATTTAGGTACCCTTGCAGCTCGTAAAATGTAAAGAAATAAAGGTTTTGAATGATTTTCATAGAACAATGTTAGTTGAGTGATTTCCCAAGCTCTCCACTTTCGCCTGACCAGTTGTTTATATGGCAGCTATACGATATATTCATCCGATTTGGATTAAACTCACCAAAATTGTGCTGAAACAGATAGTATTCATAACAGGAAAGAATAAATAATCTACCATTGAAAATAAAAAAGTTTTTCTCACTAGAACTACTTTTTCAACCGATCTTTCCTATTGCAGCTATATGCTATAGTCTTCCGATTTGGATCAAACTTGGCAGAATTGTGTGGTAGCATATAATATTGATCTGTAACAAGTTTGGCAGCAATAGCATTAAAAACAAAAAAGCCTTTCCTACTAAGACTTTTTTTCAGACCTAACTTTTGTATGGCAGCTATACTATATAGTTGACCGATTTGGATCAAAATTGGCAAAATTGTGTGGTAGCATATAATATTGACCAATAACTAGTTTGGGAGCACTAGCATTGAAATCAAAAAAGTTTTTCTTACTAAGACTTTTTTTCAGACCTAACTTTTATATGGCAGGCATACTTTATAGTTGTCCGATTTTCATTAAACTTAATAGAATTATGGAAAAGCAAAGAAAACTAATAAATACGAGGTTTAAGGCCGTTTGCATTAAAAACTAAAAAGTTTTTCTCACTAAAACTAATTTTTTGACCGATCGTTTCTATGGCAGCTATATACTATAGTCTTTCGATACGGCCGGTTCCGACAAATGTGCAGCGTATCTGTACCTAAAGACTTTGTGCAAAGTTTGGTTACGCTTTAGCTTTAAAACTGACGGAGGAGATAGCATAGAAACAGACGGATATACGGACATGGCCTTTTTCAACTCAGCTCGTCAGGCTGATCAAGAATATATATACTTTATGTGGTCGGAAATGCTTCCTTCCATGCGTTACAAACATCTGGACAATTTTAATTGTACACAGAAAAAAAGCTCAAAAAAATTGATTTGATCTCGACCTTTGGACTGAAATTTCAAGTACAAAAGGTTTGAAACCAAGGATGCAAACCGATCGGCAAAAAGAATTGGTTTGGTTCGGTTCATTACATGGTTTTTGGAGCTTACTGAACCGCTGTTTTGGTTGACTCTTTACTTATTACGTATTTTATAAAGGCCTGTTTCAGATTCCGATTTTCAAATTATTTTAATTTCTAAATGGATTTTCGTACACTTTCGAAATGGAATTTCTAGAAAACATTTTAATATATTCAAAATCCTTATAAAAGTGCTCCTTACAAACGGAAATATCGTACTAAATATTGAAAATGTCGTCCCGTAGAGCAACAGGGATAATTACACAAATCAATCAACAATTTCTAAGAAAGAAATGTAGTCTGATGACTTAGATATTAAAAGGTCTGTGAACAATTGCAAAAAATGTTCGGGATCAGATGCCCAGCATACATTTTATGAAATTTCTGATCACACTCGAGTCTTTTTCGAGTCCTCAGTCTGATTAAAATAGTCATAAATGCGCTCGTTTTCTGATCATAAATGATACTTTTGTCGGAAGAAAATGGTACCCTAGCCGCGATTCTTCACGAAGAGTAGTTTTAAACCCGTTTTTCTAATAAGTTTCGACTCATTTTCGAGTCATTTGCGATTCTTTTTAGAGTCAATTTTTAATGAATCACGTTTTGAGCAAATGCATGAGTAATTTTCGAGTCTTCCTTAGATCGCACATGAAACCAATCTCTTTTTAATCATCAAATGCGCTCGAAAAAGACTCTCCAAGGTGAGGAATCAACTAATGATCATTCAAATGCTAGGTGGGTATTTTAAAACGGTTAACAAGTCATGCTTAAAAGCTGCGCTAATCCGGCATCGTTAAGTATGAATTCAGTCTATGAATGGTCTCCATTAGCGACACTTAAGTTAACCGAAATCCGGAAAAAACTTATCTTAGGGAGTCGAGTAAACTTCCTAAATTCAGAAGTAACATTGTCTGTATGTAAGGGCTTTTCGTCTTAAAACTTATCAGTGAACTGAACCGAATCGAAGCTTTTTGATTAGTGGTTTTCGGTTCGGTTCAGCATTTTCAAAAGGACGATGGTTCGGTGTATTAGCTGGAATAAGCGGTTCGATAACGGTTTGGTTCGGTTCTGTTCAGAACCGGCTTGCATCCCAGATTGAAACAATCCATAAAGGCTTGTATCTATCCGAAAATGTTCGTTTCAAGTACGGATCCTACTTGAAAATCAAAGGATCCTAACTCGAGTTTGAAGTAAGTACGGAAAGCCACTGTCAAAGCGAAAGACCGAAAAGAAACCGAGAGCAAGTACGAAACTCAGAGAGAAAAGATCTCTCAGGCACAGACACAAAGTTTTCTGGTGGTGCGGGTTTTTTTGCACTAACAGTTACCTTGGAATTCCCTACCAGTTATAGCACTTCCGGCTGCTGAATTGCAGTTAATGGGATCGAAGAGACTTTAGAACCGAGCAGCCTTCTTTTTTAGATTGTTTGTGTCCGGTTTTTACAGTATAATAACCTCGAGCCGGCTAAAACTTGCTGGTTGGATAATCAAAAAGGTCGTTAAAAAAGTAGCATAGTGTTCTTGTAAGATGCTTTTTTAGTGTCAAAATGAATTTAAACATGGAACCAAAGTCAATCTCAGTCATTTTTGATGAAATCCTTTTTCGAATTGAATGTATCGAGTGTCGAGCTCAATTTAATCAAGCCGACTTCGAGATCAAATCAAGTACGAATATCGAGCTTAAATCAATATCTCTGATCTTTTTGATTGAATCCGACTGAGGCATCAAATCGAGCTCGAATAACAAGATAAAATCAATGCCAAGTGAGCTAAGGTCGGCATCAAGACATGAAAAATCCGTACTCAAATCAATCCTTCTCGTACTTGGTTTGAGAAAATCCGGGCTTGACCCACTTCTGACAACGTTTGGGATTGCTTTTAGCCCGGATTTCTCGGAAGCTACCCGATTTTTGTTTGTGTGTGTGTGTGCCGCCGTGAATAGCGAAAAGCGTTCGGCCACTGCGAGCGATAACTACATAAGCAACATTGGTGTTGCTTTTAAATTTGCCAGAGACATAGGAGAGAGAGAGAAGAGAGTCACAAATGATGTTGTTGTTGCAGGTCTGCACCAGAGCCGGCCAGACATAGCTGCCAGGAGCCGAAGTTAGTCGTGTTTTTACGCAATCGCGAGCCGACCTCATGATTGATTGAATCGGTGAACACTGATTTGCAAGTAAAACGGCTGTAGTCTGCTCACCAACACAAGCACACTATTTTGTCCTCTCCATTTGGCCGGCACTGGTCTGCACGCATGATACAACAAAACCTTAGCTCGGAAAAAAAGAGAGGAGAGCACACATAGGGAATTGCTGTTTCTTTATGTAGGCTTATGGCGCGCGAGGAACCTATACGCGCGAACTATTCCTTTGCGTCAAACAACAACGAATGCGTGGCTGGCGGAATAGACTTGGGAACCCCTGCACTAGGCAAATTCACACCGAAATTTTGCATTGCAGTGTGTCAGAGAGAGACAGATACATTTTTCGTCCTCTCTTCTTAGGAAACCCTCGATCTTGGAGATCAAATAAGAGTCTATTCGGTAGAACAAAGACATTAGAGGCCCTACGACCCAGGTAAACGAGTTTCTTATAAATAACTTTGCAACAAAAATGATGAGAAGCGAAATTAATGTCGCACTCAGGAAATTTTGCACCCCGGAACTTAGGTATCTCAAGCTACACTTCAGCATACTTCTCTTCTGAAAAGTGCAACGAATCTTTGCAAAATTATACATTTCATTTCATATTAAGAAAATGTTATTTAACTTTCAACAATTTGAGCAAGTTTTAAGTTTTTTTAAAACATTTCATTCACTATTTTTATGGGCAAATAAAAAGATTCCAATGCTCAATATTTTTCTTAATTAACTTGAGATTAAAGCCAAAAATTAACCCAAGCTTAATTAAGGTTGATTGGTTATAGCCAACACAAAAATCGTGCATCTTTAAAAGAAAACAATGCCTTCAAAGAGAACAAAAAAAAAACATACCCAGCATACAAACAACACCAAAGACCAAGTCAAAGTCGCTTGAAACTCTTTACTTCTCTCTCTCACTCTCCCTAACTATCTCTCTCTTTCTCTCTGGAGGAGTAGTAGGCAAATCACTTCCGTTCAATGAACCCGTGCGTAAGCCAGCTCCATCAGAGCTAGCTCTTTTTGCCTCTTGGCTATGCTACGCTCCACAGACACACGTCTCAGTTTTTCTACTTCTTCTTCTCCTTTTTTTTTGCTTTTCACATAGATACTCACTCTTACATATGTGTACGTACACTTGCATATGTGTGTATGTGTGTGTGTGTGCGTTGTCGTCTTGCTTTTTTGCCATCTACCTGGCCCCCCTCTTCTAAAAACTCTCCACTCTCCTTTTGTCATTTGCTCATAGAAAAATGGGCTTTTCCCCCATTTGATGTTGAGCTCATAGCATAAGAATGTTACGCATACGCCCAAAAATGTGAATAATCCAACTACAAATTTTATTACTTGATGGAAAAAATGCGGAAAATTGTGTTGCGTATGAGCCAAAATCAACTTTTGCGAAAGCTAATTAAACAGCTGACGCCAACCTAAAAACCAAGGTCTCTTTTTATCAACCGTCTGACTCGAATTGCTTCTGTGTCTGCTTCTGGCACAACATCAAAAGTCTTATCAATCTGGTTTGGACTAAGCACCTGTCGACGTAACATTGTCCCGCATCATCCACATGACCAAAAACAAAAAAAACAAAGCCAAGGTTATGAAACTGAAATTGCATGCGAATTGCAGGAAGTTGTTAAAAAAAAGTGATAAGACATTTAATGCCGAGATTCCTAGAGATAATCACGTGTACATTTTAAGTGTAGTCATTGACTGAAACAACCAACTACGATTAACTATCAAAATATACAATCTATGAGAGGTTCTACACAAATAAAAATCGAACAAAACTATTGAATAAACCATTAGAGCTATGGGAATACCGAGCACTGAATACCCTAAGACTAGTCTTTACTTGCTTGAAAAATTGGCTATCCACAAAAGATCTCAGAAACCCAAATATTAAAACAGCCGAAGAAAGCATTTCAGTTCAGTTCAAATCTTCTAAGGTCACGCGCACACATGAGACTGAAAGATGAACTGACGCCAGAACTTAAGGCTGATCTAGTACTTTACTATACTTTCCCAGATGCTTTTTGTCTAACCGCTCTATAATAATGCGGCACAGGTTTTTCTTTTATTAAATTAATTAGGGCCAGCACCTTCAATAAAATTTTTTCAACCCTTTTATTATGTTTTTGTATTGTTTTATTACCCATTTTAAATTACTTGTTTTGTCTTTCGCGCCACACATATATACAGCTGATTACAAAAAACTTACATATATTTCACACCTTCGAAATCATCACTCTTTGATAGACTATCGCGTGACCCGTGGAGGTCGAGAGACAAACGCTGTGATATCGATATGACTATTTCACGCGTGAACTGCAAGACTAATAATCAGGGCAAAATAAATGATTCGGTTAAAGATTCTATTTCGGCAAAACAAATCAAAATTCAACAAAAAATTAATGGTTTCACATTTAAAGTAAAATTAAATAGACTTTTTCATATTTCGTAGTTAACATGTTAGAAATTATGATTACATTATATACTCATATATTAGCTTTCAAAAATAACTTTGAATTTTATACGTTCACGTCTTATTTAACTAATATAGCATTCTTGTGATTTGCTCGCAAGAACATAATTGCATTCAAAGTTAATGAGCCCATACCAGAGAACTGCAAAAATCACTTTTTCCTTGATTGGCTCTTACACAAAAATTCTTACTCACATTTAATCAATCAACAAAACTCAGATCTGAATATATTCAACTCACAACGCAATCGCATCGAGCGGCTGAGCAAGAGTTATGTGATCCAACGTGTATGTTCATATTTATTCATCGAACAAAACTCAGTATTGAATATAATTAGATGCATACCGGCAAACGCATTGTGGGTTCGATCGAACAAAACTCAGAATTGACTGGCCAGCGCATCGTGAGCAATGCCAGACCATTGCTCTCTCTCTTTCTCTCTTTCCATATATGCCAGCAGCCCCTATGAGTCTTTGCAAGAGTTTATTCATACGAGGTGATTTTCGCTCAGGCGGAACAATCAGCCGAACTGATTGGAATGAACTCGAACATGATTATAATCAAAGTGCCAACAATTGGTTCGAATAAAACTCTGCTGCGAACATGTTGAGTATGCAAGTTTAATGAATAGAGCGTGAAGCCTGTTTGTTCGGGTGTTGAATAATGTGTGAGCGTTTTTCAATCGAACGAAGCCGTTCTCTGGCCCATAGAACTTCTTAGCGGATTTATTATAGATTTTTCGACAGAAATCACTAATTTTGAAATCTCATACAAATCTGAGAACTTTTTGGAGGATTCTGACCACCAGTTAAGAATGTTTTCATGGTTTCAAACACGTTTAAGTGCGAGAAAATCTTAATGGAATCCAGTAGCTGTTTTGCTAGAGAGGACGAATTTTTGTATATTTCCAATTTGCAGTGTATCCAAATGGAATAAAAATCAGCGAAAGCAAGATTTTCGGTTGAAGTTTGGTTGTGGCCACCTCCGCTGGTTCTAATATGCTTTCCGGTGGAGAAGAAAGTCATCATCTGCAGCCGCAAAACTAGAGCAAATGTTGAAGATGTCTTCCGCCAGCAAATACTTTAGCATCCTGTAGGTAGAGCTCCAACTCGTGATCAAATCTACGATACTCTCTGGTAAAAAAAACTGAAACTGTATCGGTACCAACGTTTCGGTGCTATCGGTTCCATTAATTACGGTAAACGGTTTTCGGTTCTTAAAAAAGAATTTGTATCGTTTCCGGTTCCGGTACTTGATTTGAAACGGTATACTTGTTAACGGTTCCGGTACCGGTTCCGATATTAAGCCCTGCTAATAATTGAAACAACTTTTTGATTTTGCGAGTATTTCGTGGGTATTTCCGTACCAAACGTAAAAGTCGAAGTAAATTTATAAAAGAAACATATCCAGACAATTCTTAGGACCCGATCGATGGTTTGTTTTATAGCTATCTATAAATTTTAAAATGTCCAATATCGCTTCATTGTCCTGATCAGCAAATCCACAAATTTAGAGTCTAGCTTAAATGTAGTCTAGGTTATTTTCAGAACTGCAAACCTAAAACATTTTTTAAAAGACTTGGTTTCCGGGTCGAAGCGAACTGAACCGATGATTAATGTTCGTTAATTTAAGGTTCGAGGTTTTTGGTCGAATGTTTTGGTGGCAAACTTGGTTTACCCAAATATTCGAGCTTCAATAAAATATACAATAAATATTTACGTAATTTTCGCGAAATATTCGCCAAAGTACTTAAGAGTGTTTGAGTGATTGGCATTTGTAATACGTTTAGCCAACTATTGTAACCAAAATTTGTTCTGCCACAAACTGAGTGTGATTTTCAATTTGGAGAAACTCTCGAAGGCGACAAAATTTGCAAAGGTTTTGCACATTGTTTTTGTTGAACGGAACCAAATATTTTGGGGTGGAACAGGTTCAGGTTTAGCCATTTTTCTCAAGTGAATTGTTTCGCAGTAAGTATCAAGTTGAAATTCCGCAGCCCTGCAGCACTGATATAGGTATTCAGTGATTTTTGAAGGCCTTAGATAAAAAAAAACGACTTATCGATATTTAGTGGTATTTGATATCTGATATTATCAATTTCGATATTTAGTAAATAATCGACAAACCTACTCTGAACCACTTTTAAAAATATTTTAACTACTTTTGAACCGGTTGATAGCCTATGATTACATATTGGGATCAGATTTTTAGTTATCAATACTTTTTGTTGGTCATTTTGGCTCGGATCAGGTTTAGATTCAGCTATTTGTCCCAAGTGGTTCGGTTCAAGTTTCGGCTCGCAGTCGGAAATCAGGGCTCGAACCGGTTCGATTCAAAACCGATGTGCTGCCCTGGTTATTTTAGCTTTTTTCAGTCATTTGTGAAAGGAACTGAATTAGATGTCGATAATATATTGCAGTTTGAGATGTTAAACTTAAAAGGGTTTCCAGTTTTGGTTAAAATCATATAAAAGCCAACGGAACTTGCAATAAATCTACAATACCCGCCAGAACGTCAGGTGGGTTACTATCTTGTTTTATAAATCAAAGATAATTGCAATTTCTCTATGTATTGCCGTGTTACCAACATGATGATCAAAGTGTATTTCCCCCCCCTATACCTTTGCTCTAACAACAAAACAGCACAATCCGTAATCAAGTTTACTCACACACCCGCAATGCTCGTACACACGCACACACACTTACTCCAATCGGAATCGGGCCTGATGTCTGGGTCGAAGTCTGAATTTCGTTTCATTTGCTGTTTTTTTCATTCTTGCCATTTGTATTTGTCGTTTTTTCCATTGTTTTCGTTTTGTATAAATAAGTAGTATATTTTTTGTGTTTTTTTTTGTTTGTTTGCGATCTGCGTCTTTTGCCTTTTTGGCTATCTGACTAGGCTTTGGGCCGTCTTCTGAGATCTCATAATGCTAATGCGAAATCCCTTATCACACAACTCAAGCCGGACAGACGGACGACGAAGCATCGATTCAAACGCTAATCGAGTGACATGCGGCCTTTGTGTGATTTTGATTTGACTTGAGCGATGACGTCTCAAGAGCAGCCACGGGGGAGGAGTGCGATCTCGAGACCTCCAGACTAGGAGAGAGCGCATTAGTCATTATAAATGCAATCAAAAGTGAAATTCACTAACGATACCAGACAGAGAGAAGAAGAAGAAGGAGGAGGAGGAGGCGGCAGGCGGCAGGCAGATTCATTGACAAAAGTCTGTCGGCTGATGATGCTGCTGCTGTTGATTATGTAATAAAAATAAGGCCGTCTACGTCGTCTCAGTCTTTTCTCCGGTATGTAAATCAAAAACGTCCGACTGTCTGCCTTCTCTCAGTGCTGCTGCTGCTGCTACTGCTGCTTCTTCTTCTGCTTTTACGACCGTGCGTGTGTATGTGTGCGCGTGTAGGCGTCACAATGATTAGCAAATCTACGAAACAGACCAGACGTGGCGTAGAGAGAAGCCGTCAGCGACAAACAACTTTGGTGGAATGTTGTGTCTGGACAAACCAGATGAATTTTTTTTTTCCTTTTTCTTATTTTTTTGGACTTTTTGCCCACCAAGTTGACCAGTAAAGCTGCGCTTAGAGGAAACGTTACTTTGTTTTAAAACAAACTGTGCAAAATAATTCAGTACTTAAAATGAAAACAAAGATTTCTGGGCTTAATCATACCATGAACTACACCCAAGAAAAAGTAATCATCAAAATGACATTATTGAGTCATCAATTTGATACTTTTGGGTATCAAATTATCAAGTTGATATTTTCGAAAGTAAAGTTGATAGTTAGCGACCTTTCTAAATTGTAGAATTTGAGTATTGCCGGCTCTAGGTCAAGTAAAACACACAAATATGTATGATGTTTTCGAAAGTAATAAAATTATATTTTGAGAATATTGAATTGATACTCACTTGTATCAGGCTGACACTTTTTCGTATTAATTTCTTGGCATCAATTTGATATATCTGTTGTCAATCTTTTAGGGCCAATTTCTCTTCTTTCAGATAGCTGCTAAGTATCAGATAATCCTACAAATAGTGAAATTTCAAATTCATTGCCTACTAATTGCATCATAAGCTATCTGCCACTTCTACCTCCAAATAGTCACTAGGTGTTAGATAGGCATTTGACTTTCTGCCATTCACTGTAAAATTGACATATTATATGGGGTGTGTTTTGAATTTGTGCTAAGCAATACAATTTGTAAAATGAATTTAACCTGGGTATTTACCTTCACTCACTGAAAGATTCTGATGAAGACATTGTGACAACTAATAGAGAGAAAGAGGCCGAACTTCTTTGAGGACATGGAAGATTCCTTATTCATTTTAACAAAAACTAATCGGCAACAAACTTAACATAATCCATCTTTTTTGAAAATGTTCCTTGTCTCCAATTAGGAAGCTGCTTTTAGCATTGAGATTCTATGCTTGTGGTAATTTTCTAATTAATGTTGAAGTCTTTTGTGGAAAGAGCATAGCTACAGCATGTTGGGTAGTGAAAGAAGTTGCCTATGCCATTGCATCATTATACAGCAGTTTCATTAAGTTTGAAGTCATTCGAGACTTTTATAAAATTGCTAAATTCCCGAAAGTTATGGGAGCTATTGATTGCACCAGTGGTGGGCATGAAATTTTAGTTTAGGAATTATCAGCGAGTCTCTATCTCCCAATATGCAGCTGTTGCGCAGTCTGTGTGCGCGTCTTGTTGGCGCCGTTCTCCGATTCGCATTGACTTTGTTGTTGTTTACAATTTGTCTATTATGAGACTGACTGGCGCCAATTGCCGATAAAAAATCTCGGAGCCATGGTAGCAAGGGCTTGCCCACCGCTGTATTGCACCCATGTACGTATTCAATCGCCAGGCGGTGACCATGTCGATATATACCGTAACAGAAAGGATTATTTCTCGATAATTGTAGAAGCAGTATCTAGCGCAAAGTTATTTTTGCAAGATGTGGTTGCAAAATTGTCTGGTTCATCCCATGATAGCCTGAGCAGTCCGCTGAATTCCGATCTTGCTGGCGTAAGTGGACGCTCCTTTTGTTTCCAAGTGACCGCATCTGACTTCTTGTTATCCACAACAAGATCTACTAGTTCCCATTCCTCCTCGTCTATAAAATTCTTAGCACGTTGCCTTTTGGCTGTGTTTTCCATAATTTCCAGATGACAGACAAACTTTTACCAACATAAAATGACACAGCAAATCAGCTGTTTCACAGTGCTGCCAGATTTTCACTTGAAGTGCTACCACTTTATTAGAGAATTTGTCATTCGTATGTAAACGTTTTAGTTAAGTTTATACAAAGGTTCGTTGGACTTTATCTGTTGCATAGCCTTACTTGTCAAATAGCTGTTTCTCACTTATTTAGAAGATGAGAAATCGGCCCTTAGTATCATTCTGATGCTTGCTTTTATATTTTATCATTCAGCTCTCTACAAGCGAGTTGAAATCGTTAGGTGTGGACACCTCACTAAGGAAAACATTATTCTTTCCAGGCGCATGTTGTTTATTTAGAAGTCACTGTAGATCTTTACGCCTTTCCAGAGACTGTGTGTAAAAAACTGTATTCGCTGCGAAACTCTTGCATTGTGCGTCATCTTGCAAAGCGCTGAAACAGCCGCAGCAGCATTGTGGCGTGGTATAAGTCCTGTTTAAAGAGTTCCATTTGTTATTTACATATCTATGTGACATTCGGCTTGCTTCGTTTCACATTAGAGCATGACTTTTCGAATTTTCGAACTAACATTCGTTGACATTGAACATTTTTTTGTTTCCAATTGATTCTTTTGCGTATCAAATTAATACCCAAAATATCCATTTGATACTCTCTTAAGTTTATATTGATACAAAAAAAAGTGATACTAGTTTCAGTTTCAATTTGAGACAACGCGTATCAAATTGATATTGATACAAATATTTTTTGGGTGCAGGAACTTAATGCATAACTGAACCAGGTGACATAAACGAAGCCGAACTATTCTTCTTTGTCAATATTTAAATACACATTTTTATTTTATAATGCAAAATAGTTGAACTAATATTTATTTTTTCTTTCTTCTTCTTCCAGGTAAGCTTAAACAACTGATATTATGTTTTGGTCACCGGATATTGATTGAAAATAAGTGAGTTAGAATATAGAATCATAGAATTTATATATTGGGGATGACAAGTTTTCTTGATTTTCTCATTAATAGCACATGCTTTAGCTAAACCAAGATTCGAACCAACCCAAAAAACTCGAATCTCAAATTTTCGAAACTTAACCATGGGTAAAATTTGGTTCAAACCCGCGAACCGAAGCTCAGAAACAAAATTTTGGGCTGCCAACTTGTTGAATAAAGCTTCGAATGCTGCTAATTTGTCTAAAAACTGTTTAAGGGGATGCCAACCTGTTTTCAAATTGGCTGGAAATTCCCATCATTTATGCTAAATAGGCTTAAACCGGTTTGTAAATAGTTTAACTCGCAGTTCATTATGAAAATTTCTTTCAAAATAGCTCAAAATTAGTACATGTACTTCTGCTAATCGAAAGATTTGCAAAAGAATGAAATGTTTTACACAATTAAGTTAACTGGTCTCAAGATTTAAATTTCTACCTGCTATGTCATGACCAAAGTGAATCACAATTTTAACTTGAATTCAATAACTCTGAAAAAAGAGCAAAAAGTATCTCAAAGATTCACAAAAAGAAAACACAAGCTCACACACACACACACACATTCCTTTCCACTCATCAAAAGAACTAATATTACGCAATATCAAACAATCAAAAAACAACAAACAAAATTCCTATTGACCTACATTTAATAAAGTACGAATGAAAGCCCCAAAAGCCAAGCCATAAAAGCAGGAAGTTGCTACAAAAAAAAAAGGATTCCGCACACACACACACACACACTGATACATGCATATACGCTCTACACGCGAAACGCAAATAAATCATTGATGAAGGCACCTATAACCCCAGACCGTTTTTTTGGGGAGGAGACTCACACATGTGCGTGTGTGTGTGTGTGTGTGTGTGTGTGTATGTAGGCCAGAGGCGTGGCTACCTTTGAAAAAAACACACATAAAGGTAACTTCCTTTGGGTCTGCTCGAGACATAATTCCAAGAATAACAACTTGCCAACAATGACTGACAGGAATGCCAGAATATTTGATATACCCAGAGAGTCGTGTCATGTCGAGTTGTGAGTCCATAGTCAAGTGTCTGCTCTGATCTGTCGTCTATCAAGCATTAGCGTTCGCTCTGGCTTCCGTTTCTAGGCCCCAACTGAATGCTTATCAGCTGCTGCTGCTGTTGTTTCTACCCTTCTGTTTGGCATCCGTTGACTTTGTCTGGCTTATTTTTTTTTTCTTTTAGACCACACACAGTGTGTGCAGACAGCCAGCAAACAGCAAGTGGCCTGATGTGGCAAGTCAGGGTCGTAACCATATCCATAGTCTGAGACTCGTGCGTGGTTGCTTTGTTGACGATGTCGCCCGTTAACGTTAATTGAAAAGTTGTTTCTTTCTTTCTTTCACAAGAGAGAGCTTTGGGCGCAAGCTCTAAAAAATTTATAATTAAGGGTATGGGCCCGTCGCGCCGTGTTGTATTTGACAGGAAACAGTTAAGGGTGGAAGTTAACAAACTTCATTTGAGCAAAGAAATAAGTCAAATTATGGAGGACCGGAAGGCATTAGTAAGTAAAGCATTAAGTTGGTGAGTGACCTAAAAAAAAAAACCAACGTAGAATTTGTTATCAAATTATAATTGACTCATTTCTTGGAAAAAGTCTTTAAACTTAAACACTCCCGCTCAACTGAATAGGTTCAATATTGATAGAAGCTTGTCGATATCATAACTCGTTAATGAAACATGAGTTTCCAGTTTTGAACACTAGTAAATTTTTATAAATATTTTTTTCCAAAAACATAACAAAAAATCTACATTTTTTCAGCCAACTAAATAGGTTAATAAACTTAAAATTAAAGAAAAATTATATACAGTAATAATTCACAGTTGTTGTTCAATCTAACTTATAAATTGGATACTTAAGTATATTTTAGATTTGGCAAAGAATTAGAATATTTCTCAATAACTTAAAGCGAAATTATTGACCAAGCTGTTTTTTGGCCTCAATTGGGGTTGTAGAATTGTCAAATTCTCTCCATCCTATACCAATGTAGCGAATTTGTGTCCACTTGGGAGGTCGCCTTGTAATATTTAGCCGAGCGGTATAACTAAGTTTTTGTTAGGTGATGGGGGCCAAATCAACCGCCGGTTGGCTAGCGCAATCAAAGCTATACCAAGAGTGTCCTCCAATCAATACAGCTATACTTTTCGAAACAGCAGTCCACAAATATTCTTGATAATATTAATGTATTTATATTTTGATCGTTTATCCTTTTTTATACCCTTGCAAAGGATTTTATAATTTTGCACAGAAGTTTTCAACGCTTAGAAATATTCATTTCCGACCCCATAAACTATATATATTCTTGATCAGGGCGACGAGCTGAGTCGATTGAGCCTTGTCCGTCCGTCTGTCTGTCTGTTGCTATTTAAACTAGTCTCTCAGTTTTAAAGCTATCGAGCTGAAATTATGCACAGAGTCTTATTTTTACTACACGCTGCTAATATGTCGGAGCCCACAGGATCGGATGACTATATCTTATAGCTGCCATAGGAACCATCGGTCGAAAAATGGGTCTTAGTGAGAAAAACTTTTTTGGTTTCAATGTTAACGTCATAAAACTCGGCCATTATTAATATTATATGCTTTCAAACAGATTTGTAAATTTTGGTCAAGATCGGATGACTATATCTTATAGCTGTCATAGGAACTATCGGTCGAAAAATGGGTCTTAGTGAGAAAAACTTTTTTGTTTTCAATGCAAGCGTCCTTTAACTCGGCCATTATTAATATTATATGCTTTCAAACAGATTTGCAAATTTTGGTCAAGATCGGATGACTATATCTTATAGCTGTCATAGGACCGATCGGTCAGAAAATGGGTTTTATTGAAAAAACTTTTTTGATTTCAATTATTTCGTTCTTAAGATCGTTGATTATTAATATAAAAAGCTTTTTAAATTAATAAGAAAAAGTTGATCGACATCGGGTGACTATATCTTATGGTTGCCATAGGACCGATCGGTCGAGAATGGGTCTTAGTAAGAAATTTTATTTGTATTTAATGTTAGCGTCCTTAAACTCGCCGATTACTAACTTTATATGCTTTTAAATTGATTCGCAAAACTTGGTCGAAATCGGATGACTATATCTTAAGGCTGGCATAGGACTGATCGTTCGGAAAATGAGTCTTAGTGAGAAAAACTTTTTTGTTTTAAATTTTATCGTTCTTAAATTCGGTGACTATTAATGTGATAGGTTTTCAAAAAGATTCGCCTAATATGGTCGAAATCAGATGTTTACCTGTTGGAAAATGGGTTTTAGTTAGAAAAATTATTGATTTTTTTGTAAGCGTTCTTAAACTCTGTCATTTCAAAACCAGCATTTGCAAGGGTATAGAAACTTCGCCACAGACGAAGTTAGCTTGGCCTTCTCGTTAATACTCTGGCAGTATGTAATGATAGTTAAGCCACGAAGTGTTTTTTTTTTACTTTGATCACGCATGAGCACAACCTGGGGTCAACACTAAGAATCTTTCGGCTAGGGCTCGTCGGGCGGGGAGTCTCTTTTGCTCATGAACGTAACACACAATAGAATGTATTTACCTTGCCTTTGATATATGTTATACCGAACTAGGAGATACTATTGGGTTTGATGTTATCCCAATTGCCCACTCTTTCATGTTATTTCGATACCCCCATTACTTTGCTCTAGTTAAACTTGTTCATATTCATAATTTCTTTAATACTGAATTTTGAAAATTTTGAATTGAAACCTCGACTTTCATGGTTATATGTAATAACTCTAGGATAGGGATAACAAAATTAATTACAATCTCAATTCAATACAAAAAAAATCGAAATTTTTGTTACAAAAAATTGTCATTTTTCAAATTTTAGTTAAAGTTCTACATGCTTAAGGGCCCATAACTATATGAAGGACCTATTGATTGAAGTTGGTATGTTTCAACCGTTTGTTTTTTTAAATCTAAGCTAATTTTTTGTCCGGTATTTCTTAATTCAGTTACAGTTTTCAAGACAAAGTTTAAAAAATAGTACAAATTTACAGAAAATATGATGATTTTGCAACAGTTTTGTAATTTTGAGTATAAAAATGTGACTTTTTTGACTTACTCCTTAGAAATGTTTTGTAAGCCAAGCCAAGAGCAACAACTTCCTTCAAAACGTCAAAGCGAAATTCCAAATAGTTTACGGGATATGGAGTTGCAAATCAGGATCAGATGCTGAAAACTTCAAAGTGGAATAAAAAAAAAACGACAGCTAACCAGACAAAACTCAGCGAAGGTTTTGGACTCGATTCGATCAACTTTTGTAATTATCGAATGTGTAATCGATAGCTACAGTTATTAATCAAAAAGTGATATGGGTATTCTTGCCACTGTTCCGTATATTTCCATTTTGTTTCATTCAGCCCTTACAAGTAGGGCCCTACGTTGTACTGCTGGTATATCCAGTCGCTGCAGGTCACAAACTAAAGTCTATACCCTTGAACCTAATCTAATGAGCCAAAAGAAATGCTGGGCTTTTTGCGAATTTACTTTACTTTTACTTCTGCAATTTCATTTGTAAAATAATGAAGGTTCTAAGCCTGTAACAAAATTAAATGCTTTTGCAATTGAAACTGAGTGAGAAACCAATATATGAACAGCATTTTTTGAACCTATTCAGATGAGCGTCACTGTAAAAGGTAGTAGTTTTTTTTCCAGGGAAATCCCTATTGATACCAAAAGTCCAGTTCATATCGCAGGTGTTTGCTAACCTCTCTTACCACAAGTCTGTCTGGTTATCAACCGAAACACGTGTGAAATAGCAACGAAATTATGAATTAAAACTCAATTCGATTGCTGATTATAACAATAATGTTAAGAGGGTGGAAGAGGGAGTGAGGTTAACTCCACGTGTTTTTCTGTGTAATAGAAATTTGAAATTCAAATGCGAAAACAACGAAACACAAAAAAGTCACACACACATAGAAATCAAAATAAAATTCCTGAACATTGAATGTCTGCAAAGTCTACGCGAAAAGTTCGTGGGGAGGCAGGGGGAGACATGTCTCATATAGGCCTCGAAAATAAATTGTTGAAAAACTGAATGGACGAACCGGCAGGGGGTTGGGATGGGAGGGCGGGTGTACATACATACATAGAGAAGAAATGTCGGACACCGCGTGCAAGCGAGACAAAGCTAGTTAAAAATAGATAGACAAATTGTCGCGTCATGCGAAAAAGAACAAAAACAACAAAAGAGACCGAAATAAATATAAAAACATAGTCATATGTTATTGTTGTTGTTTGGATTTGTGCAATGCTCAACAAAAAATTGCATACTCGGCGTCTGGCTTTTACATTGTCTGCCTCTCCTTTTTTTTTTTTGTTTTATATATTTTTAGCTTAACAATAGAACGAGACAGCAGATTGCAAACAAAATTTATTGTTTTCACCAACACCGAGAGATGAATGTGTTTCTCTGTGAGATAGAATAACTGTCGACACCGCCGGGCCAGCCATATAAATGGCTTAACCCGACGCGGTTCGTCTTGAATTCACATAAATTTAACAAACGACAATTAGCATAGTGTTGGTTTTTTATTTTTTATTTTATTTTTTCACCGTTTCCTTCCCTCCTCCCCTTTTGATAATTATCTTTTTCATGTACCCGACACACGAACGTCCCAGTTTGGGCATCGACTTGGATTACAAAATATCAACAACAACATTGACAGCGACAGGGTAGACTTCAAAAGAAGCCGCCAAAAGCTCGTATTTTATTTACTTGCAAAATCGATTGCCTTGCCCCCTCGTCCCGCCCCTACATACCCTATATTACATGTTAACAAGCAAAGTGTGGGTATATATGATTTTATGCAAAATTTCTTAGAATTGAAGAGGGATTTTGTTTTTGGTTTTGGTTTCTTAATAGAACATTGTGTTGAAGTATCGAGTTTATGGGTAGGTTTAATAAACTCAAATTTGAGTCATCAGCGAAAATAATCTTGTGCCAGAAACTGGAGTCACTGGTAAATATGGTTCATTCTTCATTTATTTTTCGCACCGCTATCATTTAATTCATTGTTAGCAGAATACTCGACTGCATTACTTGCGCAATACTTGTTTTCTTTGCCTCAATGATTTGTTGTTAAACCATTATCTAAAACAGGGGTGCCCAGGCCGTCCGCGTCGTTGTTGTTTTCTTTATAGGGATAGCCGCGCGTATAGTCCTCACGCATAGTTTATGACTAAGCGTAGTGCAACAACAACTTCATTTGTGCTTCCTTTTCTCTTTCTCGCCTATGCCTCTTGAATATTCAAAGGCAACAACAAATATGTATTTGCGTCGTCTTCAATGTAGATTTTGTTGTTGTGGGACTAATGATTTCACAGACACACTTATTACTAGGCAATATTCGGGTTTCTCTTTCTAGTTTTTGAGGTTGTTGATGCTGGAGATAGGTCAGTCGTAAACTGACTTTGGGCACCTCTGATCTAAAATCTAGAATTTCTGGCCTTTGCAGTGCTCATCTGCCCAGTTAATAATGATATCGAAAGTAAATCTTCCTTTATTATAAAAAAATAAAAAAATTATTAAACTAAGTTAGATTAAACTTAACTTCGGAATAGTTATGGTCAAAAATATATATTTTTAAAGCAAACAAAGACGATGACTTGGTAGAGTTTGCTTTAATCAGAATAGAGGGCTTGCAAGGTTCATTCAAAACATTTAGGGTATTCACTTTGATGTTCACGTAGGCAGTTGGGCAAAAGTGTAAGCATTTCCAACAACCATTTACTCTGAACCAATTGTGAACATTTTGCTCGACCCAGACTCTGACTAAGAAAGTTCGGGCACTTGTGCCCAAACTTATTTTGAAAAGAATGTGTGATGTGTGATATGTACATATATGCATTTTGTATGGAGAAAGCGCAAACTTAAAAAGAACCATGGATGACTCCCAAATCATATCTTCACGAAAAATCATTATAAATCGCGGTCCATTGAGGAATCTGTTTTTTTATACCCTTGGAAAGGGTATTATAATTTTGCCCAGAAGTTTGCAACGCATAGAAATATTCATTTCCGACCCCATAGACTATATATATTCTTGATCAGGGCGACGAGCTGAGTCGATTGAGCTTTGTCCGTCCGTCTGTCTGTCTGTCCGTCTGTTTCTACGCAAACTAGTCTCTCAGTTTTAAAGCTATTGAGCTGAAATTTTGCACAGAGTCTTCTTTTTACAGCACGCTGCTAATATGTCGGAACCGACCGGATCGGATGACTATATCTTATAGCTGCCATAGGAACCATCGGTCAAAAAATGGGTCTTAGTGAGAAAAACTTTTTTGTTTTCAATGTTAGCGTCCTTAAACTCGGCCATTGTTAATATTATCTGCTTTCAAACAGATTTGCAAATTTTGGTCAAGATCGGATGACTATATCTTATAGCTGTCATAGGAACAATAGGTCGGAAAATGGGTCTTAGTAAGAACAACTTTTTTGTTTTCAATGCTAGCGTCATAAAACTCGGCGATAATAAATATTATATGCTTTCAAACAGATTTGCAAGATTTTTGTCAAAATCGGATGACTATATCTTATAGCTGCCATAGGACCGATCGGTCGGAAAATGTATCTTAGTGAAAAAAACTTTTTTGTTTTCAAATAAATAGTTCTTAAAGTCGGTGATTCTTAATATTAAACTAATTTGAAAAAGTTGATCGACATCGGGTGACTATATCTTATGGTTGCCACAGGACCGATCGGTCGGAAAATGAGTCTTAGTGAGAAAAACTTCTCTGTTTTAAATTTTATCTTTCTTAAACTCCGCGATTGGTTATTTGATATGTTTTCAAAAAGATTCGTGAAATTTGGTCGAAATCAGATGTTTACCAGTAGGAAAATGGGTTTTAGTTAAAAAATTGTTAGATTTTTATGCAAGCGTTCCTTAAACTCTGACATTTCAAAAACAGCATTTGCAAGGGTATAAAAACTTCGGCACTGACGAAGTTAGCTTGGCCTTCTCGTTTTTTTTTTTGTATCTTTTGACATTCAAATAATATCTCAGCCAAAAGTTTATTCGCGGCCCATCGGGGAAATATTTTTCTTTTTAAATATACCATACCAAAAAGCAAAAAGAATTCTAGATAGAGACCTAGAGGACCTAATGGGGCGAAAGTAGTTAGGTAAAGTTGCTGACTGGTTCAACGTGGCGAAACTAGCGCGATCCCTGCTTCCTGCACCTCAAGTCGACTCACTTCTTCTCGCTGGTGACCCCCGGTCACAAAGTGATGCATCCGAAATCTGCTGCATAATATGAAGAGTCGGGCTCGGTACCCACAGCCGTCAAAAAACTCCGCCAAAGAAAACTGCGACAACAATTAAATAAAACAATAACAAAAATTGTTATTGTTATCAAGTAGACGTGGTTAAAAAGGTAAGGTTAAAAACATACACAAAGTGTGGTGAACACCGGTGAACTGGACAAAACCAGCAGACGTTGCGATTCCTTGACTTCCTTAATCCATTTAAGCAATATTTCATATTACTTCTCAGTCACTCGTAACATAAGTTAAAACGTTTCTCTTTCAATCAAGAATGGAGTTTATTCCGCCATTAGTTTTGGTTTGAGCTTGTTACAGATGTGTCCTCGACTGCAAGAATATATGCAGTCGACATCGTCCATAAAGTCATCCAACAATTCGTCCATTGCTAAATCAAGCTGGTCTGGTAATAGCAGAATACGCACCTTCAATACTTTCAGCTTTAAGCTTGCTTTCCATTCCATAGAAGGCATTTCTTTTTATAATATTTTTTTCTCAACAAATCTCAAAAACATAGCAGTCCCGCCTGCTTAAATGTCAAACATAATTGTGCACAAATTTCGTGCACAGAGGGCTGCTCACAATACTAGTCAGGCTAACTTTCCCAAGTGCCTATGTGCACAACAAAGTGAATACCCTAAATGTTTTGCCCTCAGTAATGAATCAGCTCAGATTTGGATAAACTGTCATGGCCTACTACCTCGTGGCCTACTATAATTCGTTCTTAATTCTAAGTAAGTACTGAGACCGTACTGAAATGTTAAATCGATTTATCGGGACTTTAAGTCGCGCCAAATGCTTGACCATTCTTTTTTGAGCTTAAAATGGAATTTATTTGTTTGTCAAACGCTTCTTTAGGCCATGTTTCCAAATCAAATATATCTTTTATTTATCACTACAGAGTTAGATTTTCCTCCTTTTGAAATGCTGCCCTTCTAATATATTTTTATAGATTTTGATATTTTTGCACTTTCGAATCGCCGTCGCACAGTGGTCCCAAATCCCAAAAAATCGAGAAACGTATTTGATTTGGCTGAAATTCTGTACTCGGGGGTTTTCGGGGTCGCTAATTACGAATTTGAAGTCAAAATTCAGAAAACATAAACAGAAAAACATAAATTTTGTTTACTAATTTGCATTTAAAATCACTTTAATTTCGATAAATTTTCTAAATTTTGCAAAAAATTTAGTTTTTTTTCTACATTTGAGCCCTTAGTATTAAAAGCACTCACCCTATCACATTTTTGTCAGAAAACGAAACTTTCGGCCAGGTTTTTTCTTTTTAAATTTCTTCGGAAAACATCGATAAACCCGTTTATTGATAATATCTAGATAATTGTTAGACAGAGTTTTTTGTTTCATGTCGATTTTCATGATCAGCGATCCAAAATACTTTAGAAAAAGTTGGTTTGGTGAAATGGGGGACCATTACAAAAAACTGCAGATAATTCACGCATTACATTCACGCAAAAAACGAGAGCTTAAGTTAAAGTAGGCTCTAACCGACTTCGATATACCCGTTACTCATGAAAACAAATGTTTAATAGCCTTCCTGTGTGCCTGAGGTGGGACCGCCGGTGGGGAGGGGGTGGGCGTGGCAAAAATTTGAAATAAACTTGATCTGCGTGCAGACAATAGGAGTCTACATTTCAAAATTGGTTGCTCTAGCTCTTCTAGTCTCTGAGATCTAGGTGTTCATACAGACAGACGGACAGACGTACAGACGGACATGGCTATATCGACTCGGCTGTTGATGCTGATCAAGAATATATATACTTTATATGGTCGGAAATCATTCCTTCTGCCTGTTACATACATTTGCACGACTTTAGTATACCATTTTACTCTACGAGTAACGGGTATAAAAATCATCACCGAGACTGAATTAGCAGTTTTCAGCTGCTAATTTTTGGATATGTTTTGAAGAAGTGTCTAAACAACAATTTCTATTATGTTTGAGAGCAGGATCTAATAGGAGTTTTGACTTATTGCTGTTTCCAACATGACTTTTCAGAATGTGACCAAGATAAAACCTTTACTTATATTAATGACTCACTATTTCATGCATTATTAATAATAATTTCGAGCTATACATTCAAATTGTACTTACTTTCATTGTATTGATCAAATTGTACCTATTTTCAATTTTTGCCACGCCTCCTCCCGCCCCCGGAATTTGGAAAAAACGTCATATCTCCCACAGTTTTGTAGATAGATGGTTTGTTCCTTTTAAAGAACTAAGATTATTTATCGGTTTGCCGAAGGAATGATAAAAATTGGATGAACGATAATCGAGTTATAAGGAAAACATACAGTTATCATGGGTAGCACAGGCAGCTCTTCACACACTTAATAGCTGCCTTGCCACTTTGTGTAGCTTCTAACTTAAATTGATCAGATATATACAAACTTTGGGGGCTAAAGAGAATGTTAGGGCTTCAGCGACTTTCTTTCTTGTTTAATGTACAATTTTTGTTGAACCGAAATCTTGGGTGCGGAACAGGTTCAGGTTCAATTATTTTTTCACACTTTGCTTAAGTTTCGGCTCTTATTTCTAGCTGATTCATTCATTTTGCACAAGCTCATTATAGTCTTTGCACCTTTGGTTCATAGTCTACAAATTCAAGCAAAACGACTCTGCGACATTGCCTTAATGTTGTAATCCTGCATCACACAAAGACCTTCCTAGTATGGACATAGCCTAAACTAAGTTTAAAGAAAATATGTATTTCTTAATAAACATTCTAAATTTTACACAAAATCTTGCAATTTCTTTCAATACGATTACACATTTTCAAAACATTTTCATTAACGGATTCAATCCGGTTCAAAATAATAATACTTTAATTAGGGAAAATATTTGCAAGTGCTATTTGTACTTCATTCAACTATTTCTATGTACTTTAATTAAAATGTGATATTCCCCTCCAACACCAAAATTAAAATACTTCGCTAGATGAGAACTTTAATTAGCATTGCATGCGCTTTTGTGATTCTACTTTTGTATTTATTTTATAACTGTGCAAGCTTTAATTAAACCAGTATTTCACACTTACCAATCAATCTGTTTAACTTTCAAATGGGGTTTCAATAGAAATCAATTAGCATGCCTCACCTTTGTGATAGGATCGTTTTCTTTTTGCTTTTTTTAAGATAAAGCCCACCGTCATCACAGAGAGTCAGAGTACAAAGAAATTTGTGTAACAAATGGAAGAAAACGTCTTATCAAATTGATAAGTGCGCCATTTGTTTTTAGCGTATGAGTAATCAAAGTGGAATTGCGTATACGCCCAGACGCCAGTCTAAGCCAAATGGAACCGTTAGGGCGAACGCGCAGTTGACATAGTTTTCCCCTCCATTGTATTTTTGAACTAGTTTTCTTCGTTTTTTTTTCCAAGCCCTCTTCTAGACACGCCCACCGACTGACCCACATATGTATATGCATAAGTGTATACACAACACATGGCGTTGCCATAGACACAAACCCTAAACCAGGTCAATGAGTCATTGGCCGTTTGCCCAACTAAAGACATGTGAATCTGCCTGTATAGTCATTTTTTTTTAGTTTCATTTTTTGCGTAATATTTCGAAGCCTCTATCAATATTTGCAAGCCAAAAAAAAAAAACAAACAGAACAGAAGCTCAGAAATTGTGTAGGCGGAGGAAGGAGGAAGCGAACCAGAAGTCCAAATGGCAAATGGAAAAAACAAATCGACAAACAAACAAAGCAAAAATCAACAAAGTATGACACAATGTTGCAGCAGTCTATGAAAGCCAAGCGTGTTGGGGTAGGGATGGGGGGAGGGGAGAGGAGAGGAGAGCAGACTTATTGTCTTCATTCCTTGTTGACAGAAGCGGCAAAATGACTGAGTGGAAGAAGGAAGAGTCTAGAGTCTAGACAAATAACTGAACTTAATTATGGAAATCATTTTTCATGGAAAATACTTGAATGGAAATTATTAAGAAATGGTCTAAAAAAAGAATTGGAATTTTAGCAATTTTATATGGCGGAAAATGCTGGGAAATCACTTTGAATCACGCTCAGATGAAGCTATGTAATACATTTTATATGGTGCAGGAAGTTCAGTTGAAGCTGAAAAAAACATCATGAAGACTGACCCTCAAAGTATGCTAAGTTTATAAATAATAATAGTTTTATATTTGGCTTGATACGAATTTGTTTTGTATATCTTCAACTTCTCCGACAATCTGAGCTGCCATTACTGACTATCAACTGTAACTGACATTTTCCCAATTTCCAGATATTAATTAGATTATTGGTAAGCCATCTAAAGGTCATTAGGAAGTGTTTTTTGGAAAATTTTCAAATTATAATTTTGTTGTCTGATGAATCATTGAGATTTTTCAAGCAGATAATGTACTTTATTTGTGACGATGTGAAATTTATTTATTAAAACAATCTCTGAGAAAACCAAACAACCAAACCACAAAACCTCACAATCACATTTTTTTTAGTTATCCCGCCACATTACATTGAAGTCAAAATTGCCCAAATTCAGCCTCACGAATTTTACACACCAAAAGTACTAAAACATAGTACATACCACAATGATTAGATTCCATCAAAAATGTTTGTTAAAAACTTTTGTTTGAACTAATTTTTAGCAATTGGAAATCGCAGCTGGAAAGTATGCTCTAAATTCTTAACAATCATTCATAAGCATTAGCTGACATTAACAGCTGCTGTACTAACAGAGTTCTGTTAAGTCAGCATTTCTGGTATGCAACATTGGAGATTAATACGCCGAGAGAAAAAAAAAATTATACTTTTCATATCAATTTTACTCCGATATGACTATATACTATACTATACTATCAAGTTGATATGTTAAAAATTTCGAATCGATATTTTTAAACATATCATTATTACATTTCGACATACAATACGACGTCTATATACCGAGCCGATATGAGTGGGAAAACCTTTCCCACAGCAAAGCCAACGCCATTAATATATACACTGATGGTTCTAAGATCGACGAATAAGTAGGAGTGGGCGTATTCTCTTCTAACTTATATTTGAACTTGTCGTTCCTCCTTTCTGACCACTGCAGTGTGTACCAAGCGGAGGTGGTAGCCATCCAGAAAGCTGCCACCTTCCTTAACACACTTACGGTCAAAGAAGGAAACGTATTTATATATTCAGACAGTCAAGCGGCCCTTAAGGCACTTGACTCACATACCAACAATGCTAAATCACTTACGGAATGTCGCTTATCTCTGAATGAGTTCGCACGACGTTTTAGTATACACCTAATATGGGTGCCTGGGTGTCCAGGGTGTCCAACATAGAAGGAAACGAGTCTGCGGACAAACTGGCCAGAATAGGTATCACCTACGAACTCCTTTCAGAGAAGAGTATGATAGGGATGCCTATGGCAACATATAAGCTGCACACAAAAGCTGAAACACTCCGTCTCGCTAAGGATCGCTGGAAAAACTTTTTCTCCTGCGCTGTTTTGACACCTAAACGTACTAACACACTTTTACGTCACAGAAGGGAGCACATATCACTTCCGGTGGGGACCCTCACGGGACACTGTCTTATTGGCAGACACGCAGCACGCCTAGGCGTTACGTACCATGACTTCTGTAGAAGTTGCAGATATGAGGAAGAGGAGGAAACTGTACAACACCTTCTCTGTCACTGCCCCGCTTTAAGCAGAAGTAGATTTAGGACACTTGGTCAACCTCTCCTACTCAACCTCTCGGAGATATCCGGGCTAGAGATCCCAACTCTACTAAAATTTATTCTGTCCACACAATGGTTCAGTATCGAGGAGCCCCCTCAGTCTTCAAAAGGGTTAACAGGTAATAAACATGGCATCGGAATGTGCCCAAAGTGGCCTAAGTGGGAGAGCGACTTATCGTTCTCAGCCTTCGCAACCTTACCTAACCTACATTTTCGGTATCATTCTAAAAAATTATAATATCAATTTAAGTACTTGATATTATTTTGAATCAGAAAGGTTGTATTTTCTTGCCAAGAAAAATGCAAAAATTTATACTTTTGAAAAATTTCATTTTAATCAGGTGAATATCAAAATGAATTTGATATTTTTTTTGCTCTTTGTATATTTGTGAGCTAATGACAAAAACAGTTTTAAGTTTTGAATACTTTGGGAAGAGCGGTTTATGCCTAAGAAATGGGAAAATTACCTATAGTGCTGTGTAGTTCAAGTGAATAATTTAAAAAAAAGAAAAAGTTTGCATACTTTCAAGGGCATTTATCATAATGTTTTTTGTTTGTGTATAAACAAAGTATATGTTAAGAGCAGGGCCTGTCTCTTAGTGTTGGTTAAAGTTTATTCATTTCACTGAACATGTTCAGTTGTTTTTTTATACCCTTGCAAAGGGTATTATAATTTATAATATACTATAACTAACCATAAACTATATATATTCTTGATCAGGGCGACGAGCTGAGTCGATTGAGATTTGTCCGTCCGTCTGTCTGTCTGTTTCTACGCAAACTAGTCTCTCAGTTTTAAAGCTATCGAGATAAAATTTTGCACAGAGTCTTCTTTTAACTGCACGCTGCTAATATGTCGGAACCGACCGGATCGGATAACTATATCTTATAGCTGCCATAGGAACTATCGGTCGAAAAATGGGTCTTAGTGAGAAAAACTTTTTTGTTTTCAATGTAAGCGTCCTGAAGCTCGACAATTATTAATATTATATGCTTTCAAACAGATTTGCAAACTTTGGTCAAAATCAGATGACTATATCATATAGCTGCCATAGGACCGATCGGTCGGAAAATGGGTCTTAGTGACAAAAAAAAAAAACTTGTTTTGTTTTTAAGAAAATCCTTCTAAGGTCGGTGATTATTAATATTAAACGCTTTCAAACTAATTTGAAAAAGTTGATCAGCATCGGGGGACTATATCTTATGGTTCGGTCGAAAATGGGTGTTGGTAAGAAAATTACTTTGTTTTAATGTTAGTGTCCTTAAACTCGCTGATTCCTTTTTTTATATGTTTTCAAATAGATTCGCAAAATTTGGTCGAAACCGTATGACTATATCTTAAGGCTGCCATAGAACCGAGAAAAACTTTTTTGTTTTCAATTTTATCGTTCTTAAGCTCGGCGATTGTTGATTTGATATGTTTGAAAGCAGATGTTTATTATTTGATTTTTATGTAAGCGTTTTTAAACTCTGACATTTCAAAAACAGCATTTGCAAGGGTATAAAAACTTCGGCACAGACGAAGTTAGCTTTCCTTTCTCGTTTTTTCTCAGTGAGTCAACTCACTTAAATTGTGCTTGTTCAGTTGTTATTGTTCAGTTCCACCCTCCACTGTCCACTATCCTCAAGGCGTGTCGTCCTTTAGCGATCATTCGAGCTATTTGACGATCTATACACAAAACTTGTAATCCTTTGTTGTCTTATAAGATCGAATTGCTCGACATTTTCCTCAAGGGCAGAGTTGTCGTTGTTGTTGTTCTGCTGGACAACTGGTTCCACTGCTGCCGGGTGCTTGCTTTTGAAGCGACGACTTAGATTGCTTTGTGAGTTGCAACTTAAGGTAATGCTGCAATATATACATTTCGCCTGTCTATTATCGAATTTGGTGAAATAGTTCCAAATATCGCTGTGCTTTTTGATTAAAGACATTCTGCATAAATAAATAGTCGTGTTTGCCACACCTGAAGGTTGGGAAGGCTGGGAAATCACCTCTAGAAGCTACGGATATCAAAAGATTTATAGGCCATAACTGGAAGATAAGTCAACTCTCGAACTTATTCCAGAAAATTGTAAGGCATTAAGTTTCTGACAAGTTTGTCAATTCTAAAAAATCACACACAAGTCTTGCTTCACACTTGAAGTAGGTAGGTTGTCTGTATAACTATTTCAAGATCCTGCCGGTCCCTGTCATTAGTGGACTTAGATCAGTAAAACCAGCAATCAAAATTAAAATATTATTGTGTATTTTAGTTTCATATTCTTGTCCTCCTATCTAATGCTTTTTGGTGTAATATAAGAATTAAATAAAACAAAATAAAAGGAATAAAGGATTAACAGGCCTGTTCCGGTTTTCACTCTAGATAAAAATTGACGAATCCGAATTTGTTAATGTGCTGTTGCATAAAATTGATTGGGTAAATCAGATTAAAATGTTTTAATTTGAATCCGTCGAGTTAAGAGTAAGTAGAAACAAAAGGTTTGATGCGGATTTTCTTGATTGATTAATAGAGCACATGTAAAAAATTCGAATTCACTTTAGTGAAAACCGGAACATGGCAGTATGTATTCCTAAAGTGTTCTCATCACTTTTAATAAATATTTTTTGTCGTTGAATTGATTTTTAAACCGATTCAAAGCGAGAAAGCGAGAAAATTTGTATCTTGGTATACGTGACGTATGAGTAATATTTTTTGTAATTTTCACTAAACCCGTATTCAATCCCAAATTGAACAAAATCAAAGCAAATTTGAAGGGTTTTAGAGTCCCATAAAAAGCTCAAAGAATCAGTTGATACAATCAAACAATCAAAAAACCCAAAAGCCGGGCTAGAACTTACTTATAAACCAGCCCTCGTTCGACTTAATTTCGTAACCTAAGATACGTTTCGCAATTACAACTGTTTTCAGAATGACAATTTCTTAGAAATTTGATTTGACAACTTGAAGCGCCAACACAGCGTATACGTTATTTAATTGTTGCTCATACGACAACGAGTTTACACAATTCTCCACGTGATTTCCATTAATTATGGCGTTGGCAATTATGAAAAGTCAGACACCCGAATCGCCAACGATTATAATAAAAAAATCAAATCTGTTTGCAATGCACCCGCCATGCTTAAAGGTCAAACGAGAGGCGGGCAGGCACGAGCAACTCATCATTAGTCGTTGCCTGACGCTGCCTGGGACTGGGCGAGGTCGTTGCTGTCTGCGGTCTCTGATTTTGTTTCATTCATTTGCATTCCAAGCTCTCTCTCTCTCTCTCTCTCTCCCTCTGTCCCTATTGCTATCTCTTTGTCTGTATATATATGTACATATATACCATATATCTGTTGCCGAGTGCAGTCTGCTTATAAAAAGGGTTGTCTGGTCTCTGTTATTGTTGTTGTTGTAAATATTGCAATTTTTGCCAAGTTTTTCTGCTAGCTGACGTCAGCTCAGCTGTCTTTGCCGTATTGCGCAAACTTCTACAATTTGAACTCTACTTAAGCATCTGCTAGCGGCCTTTCAAGTTCAATGTCAGCCTCCCAAATGCCCAAATGGTGCGAGTATTATCATTTTGTTGGTTAATAAATACACGAGTACACGAGAATATGCCTTTAGTTGAGCATTCAACAAAAAATTGTGCGACATTTAACCTTGACATCCAATTAAGGTGTCAATGCCTTCTCCGGAGAACACACATTTTTGCCCAAAATGCACTTGACTGTCATTAGCATGGCCATCATAATCATTGAATTAATAATATACAACAACAACAAAAGTGACTTAATCAATTGCAATTGTACGAAAATTGAGCGTTTATTTGATGAGAGCATCAAACAAAGCAAACAAAGTTTGAAAGTGGATTTTTTTTGTTGCTGCTGCACGTTGTGCGTCCCCATAGATATTTTGGTTGCCAAGTAGCCCTTTCTCTTTCTTATGCACAACAGCAAACTAAGACATTTAAAAAAATATAACGTATAGTTGTAATCGTAAAATTTAATTTAATGGGTCCTTAAGTCGCTTGTTAGCGTCGAGTTCAAATTAAGTTTAGCAAGGCTGTTAAGGCTTTTACATTTTGACATGATTTCTTATGTTAATTTTTGCATTTTAATGATCTGTTGGCACTTTCTTTAGACGTGCCGTTGACTTAAGTAATTTAACGACTGAAATTAACTGAAACGTAAACCATCTAAAGTCTGAGATCTAGTTGAATTAACCAATGGGACGGGCTAAGAGGGCGCAACGCGCCATTAAGTTCCCACCTCAGGTTTTAATTGACTTTTCATAGATAATGTTTTTCCCGAAGACACTCTTAAGCTTTGCGGGGGCTTTTAAATTGAGTGACGAAGTCGCTCATTTTACTTGTGGGCGGATTTTACAAACTACACAGAGAAAACAAAATTGGCTGCTAATCGAAACAGGTTGCGCCCTGCTAAATTGCACAAGCAAAATGTAGAATTCAGAAAGCTACACGCCACGTGCAGAAAAGCTACACGTAACATGTTGGATTTCAATATCTAAAGCTAAATGCTGCGTGGGCAAAAGCAAAGTCTAAATACCACACGAACGTGTAGGTTTTCTACACGCGGCGTGTGGATATTGAAATCAAACACGCGCGTGTGTAAATTCTAACTCTAAATCAGTACTGAATTCTTACACTTTTCGTTTAGAAAACTCCTCTTTCTCATTTCTAAACGCGGCGTGCAGAAAAGCTACACAAACGTTATGGGTTGAAAATCCCGCTCAAAACGTGTAGAAATCCCACATTTTCGTGTAGCTTTTTTTCTGTGTAGGGGAAAAGTAAAAAAGTAGGGGCCAAATGGAAAAAAATAAGATAATAGGCAACACTGCGTATGAGTTATTCACAAAATCTTTAGAGCCTTAACGCGCCAGTTAAAACTTTTGTGTTTGTTTACGCTTATTATGCACCCAACAGCATCAGACAGGGGGTGAGGTGAGACCATGACCATTAAAAAACACAACCTGCACCTGACCTGCAACACATGTATCAGTCTAGCGCACTTTTTCTGCTCATATATTTGTTTTATTCAGCCGTAGAGTCAGTAATGAAAGATTTACTGAAAGACACACTAATGATTAACTTATACCAAGTTAAATGAGGGGAGAGAGTTTACCACACTAATGCAGTAGGGCCGAAAGTCTTCTGCAAATTTAGCGTTGTCTGTTTCTGTCAGTTTTTGCCCTTGTGTTGCCTTTGAAATTCCCAAACAGTCATAGCAATGCTGGCATGAGACGGCCTCGGCGACTTGCAAAAGATAGGCACAATCTGTTGATGATAAAACCGGGAGGTTCTTGAAATAGCTGTACAGTCGGCCATACTCATTTGTGTATGTATGCGTCTTGTTTTAAAAGTTATAAACTAACATCAATTACACTAGGCAACAAGGTTCAGTATATTGAAGGGTTGGTGGTGATTCTAAATGATTTTCGTGTGCTGAACACGAATCTGTTTTTAGAAATGTTCCATCACGTCGAGATTTTGAGTAATTTGAGCTTAAAGGTAAAAAAAAGGCTTTTTTACCCTTTTTAAACGCCTTTTGTTTTGACTTTTTTTGATATAATTGTAAATTACTATTTCTTTACTTTAAAATAAACTATCCCAAAGAATTGTACGATTTTTTTAAGCGAAGATATACCATTTTGAATACATAGTCTCGATAATAATAAAATAACAAAACTGTCTACTGCACAAAAGTATGCTTTGCAGAAACACTACAACCGGCTAGTAATTTGTATAGAATTTCAATGAAAATTTTCAACAAAAACCCATTGCATACATTGCAATGTTGTATATTGGGTTGTTGTGAACTCGGATACAATTACTAGAAATGGTATATCTTCATTTGAAAAAATCGTAGAATTGTTTGGGATAGTTTATTTCAAAGTTGAGAAGTAGTTCTTTTCGAAAATATCAAAGAGAGTCAAAACATACGCGTCAAACTAGGTATTTTTTGCAACTTAAAGCTCAAATTATTCAAAATCTCGACATGATGGACCATTTCTGAAAACAAATTTGTGTTCAGCTCACGAAAATCATCTAGAATCACCACCAACCCTTCAATTTACTGGAAAAAGTAGGATTTTGTTGCCTTGTGTTATCTAACTACTGTGATTTCCTGTGCGGACAATGAGTATCTCAATGCGGTCTATCTAGAGGCAGCTTAACTTTTATCTCTGAAACTTATTGCTCCTTGACTTATTGACCTGGAGCATGCTTAAACGTTCGATGATCCAAGCTCGAATATGATATTATCAAGACTCTAAAATTTTTGTTTATACTCTGTACCAAAGGTACACAGAGTATATTAGGTTTGTGCAAAAGTATGTAACAGGGAGAAGGAATCATTAAGGACCCTATAAAGTACATATATAAATTCTTGATCAGCATCAACAGCCGAGTAGATATAGCCATGTCCGTCTGTATGAACGCACAGATCTCAGAGATGGTAAGAGATAGACGTTTGACATACATGGGACGTATACCCATGTTCCACTGACACATTCTAGAGGTCATCCGCTGGATGATCTAAATGACCTCATTTTTTCTGTGTATGTCCTCATAAGAGATAAATGTCCATTCGGTAGATCATCCACGATGGATTATCTAGCCGCTTTCACAACATATAGCTATTTTCTGCTAAAAGGCTAAATTTTCTATCGATATGCTATCGAAGTTGCCAATAGTCACCAATAGGAACAGCTGCTCTGTCAATGGCGTTGCCATGGGTGGAGTGTTCTAACTCTTAGGGTGGAGGTTTAGCACAAGGGAGAGAAGTGTGTGAACCCCCTTTATTAAAAACCGAACTCATGGGCGTAGAGTTGATAGTTGTTCATGGCCTAGGCAAGCGGAAAGTGTTTCATTTATTGTTTTAAAATGTTAAAATGCAGTAATATTTCTTAAGTATGAATCCGGCAAACTACTTATATCGTGATGGGACCAGGAGAGCATGCTTTGATTTACAATTGCAGAAATATCAATTCAATCAGCTGTTCTTTGTTTACGTTAGTGTGACCGTAAACAACATTCGTCAATGGAACAAGAAAAACAAGAAAGAAAGTCGGTCAAGCCCGACTATAACATACTCTGTACCCTTAACGTCGCAGCTCGCATTTGCTCACGAGTTATACGCGCTCATCTCTAAGTTTCACTCTCTCTCTCTCTCTCTCTCACTAAGATTGCCGTTCAATAGAATGCTGTGGTGATGGGTGGGGGGGCGGGGGGTGTTTACTGGCCGTTTTTTGCTCATAACTTGAGTATCGTTCATCCGATCTTTATCATTCCTTCTGCAAATCGATAAATAATTTTGTTGCAAGGTATCTCTAGAAGGTACGAACGATCTATCTTCAAAACTGTAGGAGATATGACGTTTTTTCCAAATTGCGTGGCAAAAATTGAAAATAAACTTGATCTGCCTGCAAGTATAAGAAATATATGCCCCATACATGTCAAACCTCTATCTCTTACCATCTCTGAGATCTCTTCGTTCATACGGACAGACGGACAGACAGACAGACGGACAGACGGACATGGCTATATCGAATCGGCTATATACTTTATAGGGTCGGAAACGATTCCTTCTCCCTGTTACATACTTTTGCACAAACTTAATATACTCTATGTACCTTCGGTACAGAGTATAATTAACTTTTTGAGAATGTGATTGAATGTTCGCCAGTGGAACAAGGGTATTAGACTTCGTATACTTGCAGCCCCGAAATTTTGAAAAAACCTCATGTCTTCCAGTTTCGTAGATAGATGTTTCTAGCGCTTTAATATTATCGAGATTAAATTTAAAAATCACAAAAATATGGCAAAAGTAAAGAATAGATAAAAAGTCTAAAAGACACCAAAGATTATAAGCCTACTGTAATCAAGTTTGGTATGATTTCTGCATAATTCCTTAAAAAAAAAATATCAAAGGAATTGTCGAATGATTAAACATATATTGCCAGCAAATGGACAAGATCAAAGTTTATTACCCAAAACTACATACCTCCACGCTAAACAAAAACGTACACACACACAAATGTACAGGGGACGGGGTATTGCATGATACACTACAGACCCGCGAGTATAAGCAACAAAATTCCACCAGACAGTGGCTGATAGAATGGCAGACAAACGGAGGCCGCCTGTCGCGGTCGCAGACCCTGTAACACTCACAGACACGTACATACATAGATAAACACAGATATGCGAAAGCTTGCGCAACAAGATTTTTACAATTATCAACGACAGCGGACGGCGGCGCTCATTCGTCTGATATACAGTTACAAACAGAAATGGGCGCGCAATTTCATCAAGGCAAAAAATGACGCAGCATTGTAAAATTGTATACCCCCCCCACCATTCCCAGCTTATCTACGTAAGTCTCTCTCCCTCTCCCTCTCTCTCTTTTTGGCGATCACTGAATGAAAATGAAATTTCTAGTAATTTATGATTAAAAGAGAAATGTGGCCAGACAGAGACATGAACAAATTATACATTGTACAGGTTTCGAATGCCAGACAGCAATAACAACAAAAAAAGTTAATCAACTAAAATTAAAATGTACATTGTAGGACAACAACAGCAACAACAACAACAAATGTCAACAATGTCTGACTCTGACTCGTATTTGTTGTATTTGCTGTCTGGCTCCAACTTTTACAACAACAAGTGGGGGCACTTTAGACTTTTGCGCATTCCCAGCCGACTGTCACTCCATTTTTCACTCTCTCGCTCTCTCTCTCACTCTTTTATCGTCGTCGCAGGTGAGTCAACCGACTTAACTTGGTTAGCTTTTTTGTAGATAATTTTTTTTTAATTTCCAAATACTTTGAAGTAATGAGGTAAAACAGCTTTAGCAAAAAAAAACAATTAAGAAAGTCGGTCAAGACTAACTGTTATATACCCTGTACCAGAAACAGCTTGCAACTGAGCCTGACCTGCCAAGCCTGGTACAAAAATTTTTTTAAATTTTTAAGAGGAACGTGCTTTTGAAAGAGAATCTGCTCAAATCAGAAAGGCCATAGACCCTGGCGGCCGAGCATAGTCGGCAACTCACACGGAATGCTTGCCGAAGTCATGCATGTATTAGAGAGAGACATAGTCACATTTTCGCGCTCTCTTCTTGGGGAACCCTGATTTAAAATCGTACGCAACGGGTAAAATCGTATCAACGAAGCTTACAATGAGCACGAACGATTGAGAAGAAGAGAAGTTCGTGCTCTACAAATTCTTCCTGTGAACATTGAACGTGCAGCCCTACGATATGAGCCAAACATTCAATACAGTGCGCACGCATCAGTACAATTTGGTAAAATTTGAGAAAGAACCGCCGGAATTGTATTGCGCGATCGGCTAGGTTAAATTGCCAAAGTGCAGCTTTAGAGCAGCGTTTTCCAACGAGAGCGAGGCCAAAAAGTGAGCATTCTTATCTCCCTTCGGAAAGAATTGTGCCACTTGGCGACACTTCCTGGAGATAGGAAAGCGATTCTTCCTGCAGATAAGAAAGCGATTCTTCCTAGAGATAAAAGAAAAAATATATTTTGGAGATAGTAAATCTTTTCTTCCTGAAGATATGAATGAGTCTCATATGGAGGAAGATACGGGATTTTATTTTTCTTCTTATTTATCCCTTTTAAGTTGAGAATGCGATACCCTATGTATGTATTTTGTTTGTGTAAGTCGCCAAACTATCAGAAAACTCTCCGCTCAAACTATTGCCAAACTCTTTGCTTGACGATAGAGATAAGGAATCCGATAAAATGTTTGCAGGGTTACTTCACCGATTCACACAATCATGAGTTCGGCTCGTGTTTGCGTAAAAACACGACTGACTTCGGCTTCTGGTATCTATGGCTGGCCGGCTCTGCTTTAGAGCACATTCATATTGTTCCTTGGTCTGTTGGTATGTTGTGCTAGATAACAAAGTTGCACTCAAGGTCGCTGACAACCTCTTTTTGACGATCTGAAGACTATGGAATTAATGGAAGTAATCAAATTTTGTTAAAAATTCAAATGATGAAATAGAGTCTCTACAGATTTTTGTTAAGAGAAGAGAAACTGACTTATCAAATTGTCCTCGCTCTCCAATTTTTCCATAAATTACCTGAAGGTCCTTAAAATAACATAGAGACAAACTGCTTTCTTAGGTTTTAAATTTTTCAGCAGTAGTGCACCGCCTCGAGTTTTTCTTCTACTATAAATGTCTTGTTGTATGGATATATTTGCACCTATTTAGCACAGAGCCAAAGAAGCGTTAATGTAGCTTTGGCAGAGTGAAGATATACCACTTTGAATGCATGTGCTAGATGTGGCATTATTTTGCAATGGGTGTCGAATTTTTTTTTTTTCAAGGCATACCTTTGGGCAGTATACATTTTTGTTATATTTAACACATGTATTCAAAATGGTATATCTTCGTTCTAAAAAATCGTAAAATTGTTTGAGATAGTTTATTTCAAAGTTCAGGAGTAGTACTTTCCGATAATATCAAAGACCATATCAAAGTAAGTATAGGTTTCCCAAAAAACGCATCTAAAAACGGTCTAAATAGAACATTTTTAGCAGATTCGTGTTCAGCACAAGAAAATCATTTCGAATCACCACCAACTCTTTAATTTACTGGATCTTATTTCCCAGTGTAAACAAAGAGAACAAAAGCCTTGACCAAACTTAAAGTAAAGCTAACATAAGCGCAATAATTAAAAATTAACTCTAAGTTCCTGTTAAACTCTCAATTTCTAGGGTATACAGTCAAAGTACAAAAGTACAAAAAAAACAAAAACACATCTCCACTCTGCTAGACCTTATTTTGCTTATTTGTTTATCGGGTTTTTGCCCACACACACACACACACACACACACACCCACTCGTATGTACATTGACGTTGTAGCGCTGCAAAGTGCGCATGTGTGCTTGTATCACTTAAGTCGTCTGCTATCTAGTCTAGACACATGTGTATGAATATGAATGGTATGTGTGTGTGTTTGTGAGTGTCTATAGGGCAAAACGCCTCGAGCGCACCTTGTAGATACGTTTGGCACTTTCATTGTTCATTTTGCTTGCCGCTGCCTGGTGTGGCGCACAATCTTAGGGGTATTTGTGGTATATTTTTGACAAACATTTCAAAATTTCATTACTTTTTATTTACAGGTCGCCTAGTGCTTATTGCCCTTGGTGCAAGTGTGTGTTTGGCCTGTGGCGGTATATTGATTACCTTAATTGCACTACGACGCTCCAACTCCTCCAGCTCATTGGCGTCGCCACCATTACCAGCAGCAGCAGCAGCCACATTAACGACGACGCGACGCATACGGCACAAACGACGGTCGTCGCAACGACGGCGCAACCAAAACAACGAGGTGTTGCCCACTGGAATTGGAATTGGTTTGGTAACGGGTAACCTAGCTCCATCTGCTCTGGCCCTACCACTAACATCAACAGCAGCAGCAACAACAGCAGCAGCAGAGGAGCAGCAAACAGCAGCAACAGCAGCAGCAGGAGCAACAGCAACAACAGTAGGCACAAACACACTTTTGCCAACCGAGCCGGAACATTCTGTACCCGTAAGTAGATACACTTAGAAAACAAAAAACACTTGGTAGAACTAAAAATTTCCAATGGGGAAACTGCTTAAATTCAAAAAGGAACCAACAGATTCTTAAGTCCAGAATTCTTTGTGCCTGCTAAAAAGTATTAACACACCTTTTTGACAAATTTTGAGCACAAATGTTCTAAAAGTGCTTGAAGTGAGCACCATTCAACTCAGCTCAACCACCACCGTACGTTGTTCATTAAGTGCCAAAAGTACCGAGTTCGATTCCCAGACAAGAATATGGGATATAGGCGGATATCCAGCTCTTGTTTATAATAATATTTTATTTCAACCAATCGAAAGAGAAATGTCCCCATCAGAGATCTGCAACGAGCTGTCACGAGTAAGCTCGTTCACCCGTGCTAAAAGTGCAATAAAAGTAAAAAAAAAAATGCAAAAGCACTCGTGTATTTACGGATCATTGTATTCGAAACCTCGTGTATTTGCAAGCACAAATATCCGCGATAACTCGTAGCTTCGGCCACAAGTGCCGAAATCAAAGAAGAGAAGATGTGGGCGACTAACACAACTCTTACAAGCAAGCCAAAACAACAACTTGTGAGAGCAAAAGTGATAGCATGATTTGTTTTCGACGGCAGCTACTTTGTTTTTGTTTTAGAGTTTATACAACACAACAACAAGGCGAGCAAGCCGCGAGTATTTAAGTGTGTAACTCGCTTGATACTCGCCCATGGCTACCGTAAAGCTCGCTGGAACACGTATAGCCGACAGCTTTACCAAGCTTGTTCAATTATTACTCGTGTGAAAACAAAAGCTTACCCGTTCTGACTCAATGTGCTAGCGATCCTTTCGTGTGTGTCAAACCAAAGCGACGAGCGCAAACAAGCCGAGTAAATGCGCGAGTATACTCGAAAATAAAGTGCTCGTTGCAAGTCTCTGGTCCCCATATTCCGCCATGCGAGCATCCGCTTATAACCTTATCCAAAAACCATTAAAAATGTTTTCCCAGTTGAGCTTAAAATGTTCTTTTCCGAATGTCCAAACCACATCAACTCCAATCAAGTTCAAGAGTACTCAAAAAATTGTTCTCAAAAGTGAATATATTGAGAAAAACTGTTCTAACTCTGTTTCTGATAACGTTTGTTCTCATTTTGAGTCCAATGATTAGAAACGCTAACTTAACTAAACAATCCGGACTTGCAATTCCAATCCTAAAAAGTATGCAATGAAATAAGTGAATTCTTTGTTAACAAATCCAAACCATAAAATTCCATACTGGGTTTTATGGATTTGCAATTGGTTCTAGCTTTTGGTTATTGAGATCAGGATTAATTTGGGATTATAAAGGGCAATTTGCTTACATACGTAAAAGACCTTTTGAATGACTAAATTTTGCCAAAAGGTCCCAGGCAGACCTGAGAGGAAAAACAAAAAAAAAAATGTTTCTCTCCTCTGTTAAACGTTGTTTTGGTACCTCTATTCAATGTGACGGGCGAAAAGATCTATTTTCTGACAAACGCAAACGGGGGACCGATTTTTGCGACCTCTGATTTGTATAAATCAGGGGTTTGTCACAAAAGGGCAAAGTCAAATAGTGAGAGTGTATTGATGTGTGTTCATTTACAGGTGGCCTGCGAGTGAAAAGTTGTTTGCTCTCTTGGCACAAGCCTTTCGGCTTGTGTCGGTGTGAATAGCGAAATGTGTTCGGCCCCTAAGGGCCAGGCGTGTCCATCGCTATACAGAAACGGGCAGAGTTTTCAAAAACTTCCTGTTTTTAATTGGCCGGTGCCGACAGAGCAAGCAAAGGCAGAGAATATAGATCACATTGACAACTTTTCTCTGCTGACTTTGAAATACCATTCCAAGTTATAGAAATGTTCATAAAATGTTCATTTCATTTGGACTTTGCTTGGTTTTTCTCTAAGTGTACCGTATTATTATTTCTTGTTTTTTCCATTGTAAAGCAGAAACGTGTCGAAAGTTTTTCCTAAGGCTTTTAGCATTTTTCCTTCCTTCCTTTGCCAGCAATTCTTGGCATTTTTTTTTTATATTTTGGGCTCAGGAGACAGACAACTTGCTACTTGGCAAAAGTCCTTGAAGCAACAGCTCGTAGTACACACCAGCAGCAGCAGCAGCGGCAGACAGCCATATTGTGTCTTCTCTTATGTAACTAAGCCTGCTAGTCCCCTCCCTCCTCCTCCTGCTCCTCACCACTTCTATTATGCAATGCCTGTTACGAATGTCTGAATGCACAGCACGTCTTCACAGAATTTTGTCTCATTCTCATTTGGCATTCAACTTTTATCACTAGCCAAATTTTTATGATGTCTTTATTATAATGGGACCCAGACAAATTCAATTTCTCCATCATCTATGTTGATGTTGCCTTGTGCTGCTTTCCTTTAAATGTTTTCCATTCATACTTGTATTTATCTTTGAATTTGCGTATTGAGTTTGCACTTAGCCTTGAAGGCGGGATTTACCTTCTTAATGTTTTTGCGGTTTTTGTGGTCTTTTGTGTGTGCGCGCACTTCACCCACATATATGGAATTTTGTGGATTCTTTGGCTTTGGCCCAAAAAGCTCATTAGGCCAACCGCCGGCGCGCGGCCAAAGATTTTAAGGCGGCTTTAGATTGTGGCCTCAAGATTTTAGCTAGCTTTGAAGCAGGGTGGCAGGGAGGTGGGAGGAGGGAAAACAAAAAAACGAAGAGGCGTTCAAGTTGACGGCAAAGTAAGGTACACGAGTAAGTAGAATGAAGACTTTGACAAATTGTTGACTTGACTGTGCTGACATCTCCAGTATTCGCCACACACACATACATCAAAATGGCTCATTTTTCATTTGCCCACGACAAATCATGAACATTATGAATGAACATAACATATTGCAGTACAGTGAACGCTTCCTAATGGGCGATAGGAATAACAATCCTTGGAGGCAATACTTAGTATAAACTTGTTCATACATTTTGAGAAAATCTAGCTACAGAAAGAAACAGTAAGGTATTTATGTCAGTTCGATTCTTTCTTGGCTGTACTTGAATAAGGTTTAACTCATTCTTTAATTTAAAAACTATTTAAGCTTATTTTAGTAAGCTAGAACAAAAGTTCTAGAATCAAGAATTTTTCATGGCTACCATAAGAACCAAAAAACTCAAAGTTTTTGTTTGTGCTGGCTCAAAGGTCAGGATTGATTATAATTTAATACAAATCAATTCCATTTTTAAACAGAGATATCTCACAACATTTCGGTATAGCAATTTGTAAGTCTGGACAGGCTGTTTCGGAATTAACCACAATTCACTCATCAGCAGAAGTTGTTGCTTTTCACACTTCAAGCCCTTGTCAAACTCTCTATTTAAACGGTCGACTTGGCCGAATAAAGAATTGAGAATTAAACTTATACAAATTTCAACCTGAGATTTTTTGCTTATGAAATTCAGCCTGAAATTATGCTATGGGTTTTGAGGTATGTTTTTCCAATTTGTTGCGAGTTAAATCTGCCTTCCATATTATTTACTTATAATGGGTTTTTGCGACCTGTTTCTGATTTAGTCAAACTCTTTAAAAAGTTCGAAACATACTTAAAAACGCGAATCAGTCTAAGATTCAAAAAATATTTTTTAAAATTTATATTTTTCAGTTGGTTCAGTTAATTTAAGAACTTAATAGTGTCAAAAGTACTGCCACCATTTCTATTTGATCCTAGTACAAAATACTTGATTTTTTTTCTGAATGCAGTTTCCAGAAAGCTTTAATCTAAAAAATGTTCCATATTCTACCATTACAAAATCTTTGAACGATATTTATGATACTGCTTCGACTGTCTTGAAAATGAATCCACCCAACATAGTTGCCTGTTTAATCTTGAGTATAAATCGGCTGATTTGTTACACTTAAAAAGGTACTAAACTCTTCCGTCTTCGATTATTTACAGTGTGCACTCTTGAGGGTCTATAGTTATCTATTTGACAGACAGGTCTATCTATCAAATATCACCTCAAACCCAAGAATGGTTGTTGTTCAATAACCAATTTACTTATTTAAAGGGGTACCCGAACTTTTCGTCAGCAGACTTTGCTGCTTCACTTTGAAACAAATCCATTTTAATGTACAGTTTGAATTTGATTCAGCATTTTCTAAAAGATACCGATTATGTTCGGTATAGGGACAAGAAAGAGTATGAATGAATGAATATTTACATAATTTGAAAATCCGTGGGTTCTAGGTAACTGATCTTGTTTGAGTGTAAGAAGTGCTTCCCAAATCGGTGACACGTAATTTAACAATTCGTCAATTTAACACAAACAAATTTAACACAAAACAATTTCAACACACGTCTTTATATCACAAAGTCAATACAACACAACAATTCAACACAAACCAATTAAAATTTTAAAAAAATTTAAAATTTAATTAATTTGAATTCTTAAATAAGTTTTCAAAATAAGTTTCCAAATTAAATAAAATACATATCAGAGTGCTGCTTGCGGGCTCGAGGTTAAGAAGCAAACTCATATGTTGATTTGTTTCCAATATATTTCGGATGCACATCGGCATCCGTCTTCAGGGACACTACAAGGAACAATTCACCAATTATAACAATACATTTAAACAAAATTTTGAACATTTTTACATACAATATTTAACACGTCCGCTTGACGTGGAGTTTAACACTAAGCTATTGTTTGTTCAGTAGGTGTCTGTATATGTAGGGGCAGTTGTCGGTGTCCGTTTTGTAGTTTAGTTTCATGTCCGTTGTTGTATTTATTATATGTAACAATTCGAGAGTAAAGCGTTTCTTGTAGTTGTTCTCTTGTTGTAAGATTGTGGTTTCTTCGAAATTCGGCGAGTGTCCGCTCTCCATACAGTGTGTCGCCAGTGCAGTTTTTTGTATGATCGTTTGGTGTCGGAGTTTATAATCGGATTTATGTTGGGATATCCTCGTTTTAAGTTTTGACTTTGTTGTTCCTATGCATAGTTTGTTGCACGCGTTCTCTGAATATAGTTTGTTGCACGCGTTTTCTGAATATAGTTTGTTGCACGCGTTTTCTGAATGAAATATATTGGTAAAAAATCAACATATGAGTTTTCTTCTTGGCCTCGAGCCCGCAAGCAGCACTCTTACAATTAGAAAGGTCGCTAACCAACAACTTCTTTATAATACATATCTTGACTGTTTTTACGGATCAAACTATCAAGTTTAACCGGCTCGAGGTCATTTTGTGTTTCCACGCAACATTAAAAAGGAGGCTGGTGGACTATACTTTTGTTTGAAGAACTTCCTGATTCTATCTTCCGTAGTATTTTCCCATCAACTGGGAATTCCCAGTCAGCATAAGTGCACAAACCGACAGCAAAAGACAACGCCAAATTAACAAGCCTTCTTTGTGCTGTTGTTTGTGCATGTTTAAACATAATATGACCTCGAGCCGGCTAAAACTTGCTAGTTTAAAATACATATCTTTTGTTAAACTTATAAAAATACAAACCTTCACATTACCAACCTTAATAAAAACACATTTAGGGCCGATTTCACAGTTACTACCTACCTTTCACAAAATCTAACAACTAACAGGGTAAATTGTAAGTTTATCTGACACATAGCAGCTATCTGGTAGACTTTTTTCGTATTTTGGAGCTTCGATTACTAGATTTGGAACACAGTCAGAATGTGGTTCTTAAAAACAGTCCAATTATAACTTAATTACCTCAATAGGCCTGTATTAAAAATATCCAAAAATATCAAAATGATACTTTTATAATATCGATTTAGATATTTTCTAAATATCCGGCAACCCTACCCCACAGCCTACGCTCAACCAGCTCGTTGTATAAGAATATACAAACTTAACCAATTATAGGAAATTTTCATTTGATAAACGATAAAACGAATCTTCACTGTACCCCACTTGTATTCATTATAAAAAGTACATTTTCTTTGGTTTTTTGGTACGGAGTAAGTAAGTGCGCGAGCCCCTGCTGCGTCTTTGCCTCAGCCTTGTCGGCGCAACCATTTAGAACAAAGATGGAAAAGATGAAGGAGAGACATATTAGGTGGGCGGTTGCCAACGCAATGGGGAAACACAATTGCCGCTAATAACCCAGGGCGTTCTTTAATGGCAGCGGTAGCTGCGGCGGCAGCGGCAACAGCAGCGGTGTGTGTGTTTAATCGAATTTTATTTGCCGCCGTTAGCCAATGAATAATTCAATTTGATTATTAAAAATGTGCGTGTGTGTGGATACAAAACACACACAGACGGGGTAGGCGTTAGCTTCAACTAGGAGAGAAGCTTTCATAATAACCGTTATCTATGCCAGACGCACGCACTAGACAGACAGAGACGTGCAAAAATTAATTACAATTACAGCGAGAGAGAAGGAGGAAGGTATGTTTGTACATAAACATTATGTAGAGCAACAGCTGTGCATAGCCTGCGCATATTATGTCACCCAACAGATGGGGAAAGCCAGTTAGCGGACAACAACAAACAACAACAACAACAAATTTCTCTTACGTCAGAGTCTGGTTGCCCAAAATGAGGTTATTGCCAATTCAGTAAACATTTTAACCCAATTTGTTTTTTTTTTTGGATGCTCTCAATGTATCACTTACTGCGCTCGAATTACCAAAAAAAAAAAACACAACAACAACAAACCCCTTAAAAACAAGCATAAACTTTGTTCGCATGTAAACAGCGATTTATTTGTTATGCATTTTTCTGCATAATTTTCAAATTTCTTTTCTTTTCCTCTCTGCCTGTGTGTGTGTGTGTGTCTCTGTGTCTAATTTTTCTGGCCATTACAATTTATGCACTAAATTGCATTTTGCATATTTTGTATAATTTTACAGAGTCTTGCGACCAGCAAAAATACTTTTCTGTTTGTTGTTGAGGCAGAGATTTGTCATTCTTGTCATGCTTGCTTGAACACATCAATCGCCAGGTGTGGTGCGGGCTAATGGGGGAGGGGAACAAGATAAAAACGGAATGTGGACCAATTCTGGGGGCAATTTATAAATGAAAATCAAATGATATCGAAATTTGTATACCCTGTTAACAGCTGTGACCACCGTTGCCACTTGAGAAAATAAGATTACTAAAAAATCAAATCAAAAAAGTTTTATTTTTATTGAAAAAGAGAATTATTTGAGGAAAATCGCACTAAAATTTAGAAAATGTTTCTGTATTTAAGAAAATTTTTTCAGGAATTTGGTAAAGTTACCCTAAAAGTGAATTTTTTATAAAATCTTCGCACTGAAAGTTAGAAACTCTTATATAAAATCCGTCTTTAAACGATTTACCCTAAATTTTAAAAAAAGAAAATGTTTTTCAAAATTCATTTTTAGGGTAATTTTTACTACATTTCAGACAAAAATTTCCTAAATATATTACCTGTTTTATCGCTAGCCACTACTTTTTCCCCATCTTTCTGTCAATTTTCGAATACCATCTCGAAAAACCGATACGTCTTTTGATGCGATCCACGAATCGATCCAATTTTGGAATTCTTCATAAGAGCTAAAGTGCTGATCCTCTAGGGCATGCGTCATCGACGTAAAAAAAATGGTAGTCGGAAGGGTCAACTTAGAACTTAGAACTTCACATATCAGCGTTTTACGGTATGTTTTGACCGGCTGCGCAACATGTGGCCGAGCATTGTCATGTTGTGAAACTACCTTGTCGTGCCTTTACTCGTATTCTGGTCCCACCAAATACAGAGCATGACCTTGCTACCATGAATTTTCGGCATTGGCGTCGATTTTGGCGTATGCATGTTCCCCCTAAGCTTCTTGCAGCATTCGATGGCCTTCAGTTGCATTTTTCTTCAAATGAAAGCTGTAAAGTAAACTTCCCACATATTGTGCTTTGTTGGCACAAAAGTTGACATATTCCGAGCACATAAAAACTATGTTGTCTACTTTTCAGCGAAACGACACATACTGAACAATAAAGCCTAATGATGAGGCTTCAAAGTGAAGTTAGTTATAACATTGTCCGATTCAATTTGTGGCCACCTGCCAGCCCTCTATCGATAGATATCGATAGCTTTGGTAGTCGAAGAACTATCATCTCGCGGACTGTTCGCATATTCTTCTAAGAACCGATGCATTACGGCAACCGTTGGAGTCTGGGATCAGGTATACATTATAAAAAGGGCTAAAGCCCGCCTTTATTCTCAGAGATGATCCAAGCAACAACCCTCAAAACTGGTCGCCTTATGGAACTCCTTCTAACATATGAGCGGGTCAAAAAAGTTCCGCATCCAAGTCGGTCACTGGAAGGGGGGTAGCTGTGGCAACCTGCCAGCCCTCTATCGATAACCATGGGGCAACCTGCCAACCATCTATCGATAGCTATCGTTTACTATGGTAGTCGAACAACTATCATTTCAAACGGCATCATTACTAAGTGGACGCGTGGCTTCGATACACACAGAACAACTTCTATTACATTAAGTTAAGAATACTGAACTCCACGTCAAGCGGTACAGACATGTTAAAAATTTGTTCCTGAAGACGGATGCCGAGGCGCATTCGAAATATATCGGAAACAAACCAAAAACACTGAAACACTTCAAGGTCGATTTTTTTTTAACATAGAAAAATCATTTTCCGAGTGCATAAATCCTACTAATTCGTTCATTTTTACCTTTGCTACTTCTTTCCAACATAAACATATTTCCTGTTCTTTTTTGAACATAGCTTTAGTTAACTTAACCATGGCTTATTAAAAAGTTATTTTACCTGGATGCCATTTACATAAATACTTAAAGTTTTTGTTGTAAATTCAACCAGATAACCCCCCAGAATAAGTCTTTTAGGTTTTTGTTTAGTTTTAATGATATTAATGTATGTAGTTTTTAACAACTTGTCCCTTCTATACTTAAACATCGATTGTACTCGAGCTAGAAGAGTAAGGCATGGCCAAGCCAAATGAGCAGAAGATCTCGTTACTTCATTGCTCTCTCATTTTGACTGATCTTCAACTAGAGGCATTATATCAGGTTCTTCTCTAGAAGTTACATCATAATAAGAGACTTAGTATCCTCTCGGCCAAAGTCACAGCGCTGCACTAGTTTCAGAACCGACTCCAAGTAAAACTAACGTAGTTTCATTTACTTTTAAAATTATGGATATCCCTATACACTTGCTACCCATATCAATGTTTGGGTCCCTCTAACCGGACCAAGAACCGAAGTTTTCAAATATTTCCGGAACCTTAAACTTTGTCTACAAAAAAAAGGTTCGGTTCGAACAATCATTTAAGTCAATTTTTTAAGATCTTTAATAACTTTCTCAATTTTATGACCGGAACAAAACTAATTTATAGTACAGAATTGTTGCATTGATAATTATAGATGCTTTTTAGAAATCTAATCCATATTTCAATTTCGAGAAGAAAGAATAACATAAGTCAAGACGAATGTAAAAGTACATTTACCCACCTAGCATTTGAAAGATTATTTTAACATAAATCGCCTTGATGGGTGATTAAAAAGAGATTAAGTTCAGGTGCGACTGTAAGAAGACTCGAAAGTGACTCATGCATACGCTCAGAATGTGATTTATTGAACTACAACTGCGAAAAGACTCGCAAATAATTGCAAATGACTCGTAAATGAGTAGAAAGGTACCATTGACTAGGATACCATATTCTCCCGACAGAAGTATAATTTATGACCATTTTAATCAGACAGATGACTCGAAAAGAAATGATGACATTCGCCCCGAAGGCAGTACTCGTTACTTTAAGGCTACCAAAAGTGTCATCATCAATAATCAGTTGAATTGAATTCAAAAAGTACACGCAACGTAGTTGTGTATTTAGCTTCCTGCTTATACTTCAGGGCGATGACAAGTCGTTTACCCCGCGGAATTGCTTTCCTGACGGGAACGACTTATTTTGCTAAATATTCCAAAAAGTCCAAGGGAATTTGAAAGTGCTGCCTTCTATTAAAACCAAACCATTCAGCTGTTTTTGTCAACGTGACATTGTGAATGTCAAAAAGATGACGATTTTTCAATGAAAACGGCAAAGTTTTAAAAAATGAAAATGATAAGAAATGATGCCAGTGGAAAGGGGCTATTACACACATAGCTTGGTTATCTGGACGCGTTCTTCTGAACAAAAATATGTCTAATAGCCTGATTCCACATTCGGCCAAATGTACATATTTTTAACAAGGCCTACTATATACATTTTCTCCTACATATACGTACATATATGTGTCAGTGGAATCAGGCTTTAAATTTTAACCGAAAGTAGGAGCAAAAACGAAAATCAGAAATATGAACTCAGTTCGATTAGTACAGGAACTGGTTCGCGAACCGTAGCTTACAATTTGCAACGGATATGAACCTCCAGACCGAACCTTTTCCAAAGTTTTACAGGTTTTCAGCCTTGTTGGTCAATAAATCAGATTCTAAGTCGCTAACATTAAAGCAACTAAGTTTCCAATTCTTTCAATAAGAGTGTGACTACTTTTTTTTTGGCTTAATATTGTTGACTTCTAGGGTCTGAGCCAAGAAAACTAGTTGGGAAGCATCCCACTGCTCAAGAATTTGCCCAATAACTTTTCTAAGAACAGTTAACTTGTCATGGCTCTTCCCAAAATGTGTGGTTTTTCTTCGCAGAATTTTTGGAACTATTAATTCCTTCCAAAAGAGGCAATTCCTGCGCAAACAGAAAAAAAGCACACATTTTGGTGCAAAAACACAAAGTGTGGCAACCTTACAAGCTCATCATGGAGTAACGAATACTAGAGAGCTGCCACCTATCGATAACTTAATATCGATAACAAAGCGTGGGTTTTCCTTCTCTTTCTTACTCTTGGTGGTATACCAAGCTTCTAAAATATTTTTACTGCTATTTTGTTTACAACAATGCATGGCAACAATAACAGACGCCAAAAGCACAAGAAGAAGAAGTTAAGTCTGGCCGATTTTCATAAACACGTCGATCAGCAGCAGCAGCAGCAGGCAAAAATGCAAGAGGAGACGCCTAATTGTTGGAGTAAACCAGAAGTGGCAAAGGTGCTCACAAAATCACTACAAAATTGTATTCGTGAAAATGGAACAGTACGTGGACGCGGCGGCATACGGATTGAGCGTGAGGAAATGCCCAAACTTGTCAAAGCAATTGCTGCACCTGAACCCTTTAAACGACCCTCGAGTGGCAGCAAATCTCGTGTCCGACAATGCCGTCGTCTACCCACTCCTCCACGAAATATGCCTAAAGAACTGGAACCAGTCGATCGCATGACCTCGGCTGAATTCCGTCATGATTATGACGCCCATTTGGAATATATACGTAAACGTCAAAAGGATCAGCAGCACATGAAGTACTTTCAAACAAGCATCCAAGAGAATCAACATTTGTTCAAGAATCGCATCATTCTCGTTCTGCGCTGTGGTCCTGGCACTTTGGCTTTAATGGCGGCTGAGGTGGGAGCCAAGCGGGTGTATGCCGTGGATAATTCCAATGTCATTTGCTATGCCCAGTTGGTGGTGCGTGAGAATCACTATGAACATATCATACGAGTGCTTAAGGGACGCATGGATAGCCTACAGTTGCCGGAAAAGGTGGATGGCATTATTTGCAATTGGATGGGTCATTGTTTGCTCTATGAATCCGAGATTCTGGAAGTTATACAAGCACGCGACAAATGGCTTAAGAAAGGAGGCTTCATACTGCCCGATATCGGCTCTCTTTATCTATTGGGAGCCGCGGAGCAGATGTTGAAAAATGATCGCTGCAATTGGTGGCTGGGTGTCTATGGCTTCAATATGAATGCCATGCGACGTTATGCTCTTGCCGAGCCACGATATGCCCGCACCAAAGGTGACAACATCCTAACATTGGCTCATTGTGTTTTGGCTTTGGATCTAAAGAAGGTCACACGGGAACAGCTGCATATTGATAAGACCATACGCTTAAGAGCACAAAAAGATGGTTACTTGGAGTGTTTCCTTTTGTATTTCGATGTGGAGTTTAGTCGTGCACATATCCCAAAGAAACTTAGCTGCAATCCTTTTCTGAATTCACCCCTAAAATCTCTATGGTTTCAGACGCTGCTATTCATAGAGCAACCGGTGGTCATGCGTCAGACACTACATTATGTGGGCCATTTGGCTTTTAGGCCTTTGAAATGTTTTGATCTAACTCAAATGGAAATCCAAATAGAATTCTATGAGTCGACCGCTTATGATGTGGATTGGAAGCATGGCCACTTTAATCGTGTAGTTGCCAAACGTTGGCTAATGATGGAACGTTTTCAAACCTTTAATGAGGTGGCCAGTTGTCAGGATGAGCAGGTGGTGGGCGTGGATGTGGATTAGGAAATTGTAAATTTCTTACTTAAAACAAAGAAGCAATTCGTTACTTAACTTTAACTTTTTTCTTTTTCAATTCCAGATGCTATCGGTACAGACGGCCGGCTGCGCGGGAATGGAGCGGCTCGGCGTTCCGAACCGCACCTCACCCGATGATAGGTAGGTAACAGAAACCGCCTTACTTTTTCTATTAGCTTTCAATAGCATAGGAAACCGAACTTTCTTGAGCTACTTACAGGCAAGTTGTATAGCAAGCCTTTATCTTTACTGGTATAACATATATGTGGTATTTATAAATAGAATGATATAACAGATATGTCCACAACTAGAATATGTCAGCCTTATAAATAAGCATGCTTCATTAAGAGTTTACCAAGTTATTACGTTATGTCGGATATTTGAAACAAGAGTCATGAATTTCCTTCCTTCCGACTTCTTGACTTTGTTAGGGACTGTCCAAAGTTTCATTCTGTAAACGAGTGTTTTATTTACACACTATTTATACGGTTTTCTATATACACACAGTTTACTATTTACATTGTCAATGCTGGTTTTCTTCTGTCCATTTGATATATACAACGTCTGTACCCGTTCGTCTCAGTTTCTCGTCTGTTTGTCACGGCGTCCATTTACTATTGTCCGATCGATCATTCTCTATACAATGTGACCATCGATCGTCTCTGTCATTAAAACACTTATCGATATATGTACAATTGGCATTCAATTCATTATCTTCTTTCTTAATGAAATACTTCTTCCCCTTAACCATGAATCGTTTCTTTTAACACTCTAACCACTCGCAAACATTATTCGTTCCAAAAACTTACTACAAATCTCATCTGTCGCACCCAAGCTAATTTTCACAACAAAATATCAGAAAATAATACCCACTCTGTTGAGGTTCTAGTTTATTTCGGTATTCGGTTCCGTTTCGGTATTTAATTTAAAAATACTTTACATCGATTATTCTAAATTTATTCAACAGAAAGTAGTCACAAAGAACGATTCTCTAAACTTATACGGAAGCTTCGTTTTAAAGGTTCAATCCCTTCTTAAAGTCCAAGGTTCTGTTCACGGACCGTTTCTTAAACTTCTTGAAATTAGTCCATGGCATTTCATACAGGGGTTTCCGGATTATCTCTAGATATTTTCATAAAAACGAATTGAACTTGGACTTCTTTATTTGTGAAGTGACAAGATTAAGGGCCGATTTCTGTTCTCCCAGATAGCTACTATGTGTCAGATAGTCGTCGATTTTACTCTGTTATTTGTTAGTTTCTGTGACAGATAGCTCTATGTAGAAGATGTGAAATCGGCCCTTAGTCCGACTACTACTTCAAATGAAAGAAAAACCGTATGCATTAAATTTAATTGGCAGTGAGTTTCAAATCGCTCAAGCTAACGCGCCTATTTGTGTCCCTTGAGAAAGAGTTACAATTCGAAGTGCTTAGATTTATACCAGAGTTCGGCACGTTTCAGTCTCCAGTGTATTGAACAGGGTTCTGCGGCAGCGACGTCGACACACCGACAGTATACGAGCTTATACTGCTCTCTTTTGCAACAACAAAGATGTGCTAAATGAGCCCGCTCTCGCGTAGCTAAACACACACACGCAACGCCAAAATGTGCATGTGTGCTTTGCTGGCCCCTGATTTATACGAAAGCCTCTAAGGCAGCGATGGGCAACGCATAGCCCTCTTGGTTCTCCACTTTCGGCCCGTTATTCTGGCCTAAAAGCAATGCGCAATAAAATACTCTGCAGACTCACCGCAACAAATGTAACAACCGATACAAATTTCGTGCCCACCGCTGCTCTACAGATTTATGGGACACCCTCGATTAGGTTGAGACCTTTTTGACATTATGTTGCCAAGGGCTTCTAACTTTTATTGTTCGTTTTTGATAGGAAATAAGATGAAAGTGATAACATTTCCCGGTCGAAAAAGAAGTTTTAGTAAAAAAAACTTTTTTGTCTTCAACGCAAACGTCCCCAAACCTCGTATTTATTATTTTTCTATGCTTTCACATAATTCCAACAAGTTTGATGAAAATCGGACAACTATATAGTATAGCTGCCATACAAAAGTTAGGTCTGAAAAAAAGTTTTAGTAAGAAAAATTTTTTTGTTTTCATGGCTGTCACTCCCAAATTGGTTACTTTTTAATGTTATATGCTTCCACACAATTCTGCCAAGTTTGGTTTAAATCGGATGACTATAGCATATAGCTACCATAGGAACGATCGGTCGAAAAAGTAGTTCTAGTGAGAAAAACTTTTTAGTTTTCAATGGTAGCGTCTTTAAGCTTTCCAGTTAGGAATATAAACGCTTTCCGCACAATTTTGGGGAGTTTGATGAAAATCGGATGAATATATCGTATAGCTGCCATATAACAAACTGGCAAGCAAATGGTCAGATTTTAACTCAGCTAAGAATGTTCTACGAAAGCCATATAAAACATTAATTTATATCAATTATACAAGCTACAAGGGTATATAAACTAATGTCGAGCCATTGTTAGCTGGTCTCTCTTTTTTGTTTTTAAATTATTACATTTAATTTCTTGAAAAGTAATGGGGTTCGGTTGGGAGTCAGGTTCGGGAGATCATACATCTATAAGGTTAGGTTTGAGGAGCTAAAAACTTCTGAAAATCTTGAATTAAAGATACAGCTGTGCTTGGCTTTCATCTTACTTTTGCGATTTGAACAAATTCGAACGAATTCGGTTTTAAGATGCTCCAAAATTCGCAAGTCTTGGTCATCGATTCTATTTCGCTCCCAATTTGTACTACAACACTTCACGTGGCAGAAGGAGCAATGGGTTATAGCACCCAGACAAATCGACATTTGTTGTCAAATTTAGTTTGCTGCTTGTTCAATTTTGGGAAGGTTGGGATAACAATGTTTCAAGATAAGAGTTTAATGCAAATTGTTATAGAAGAGTCTACAAAACCAATATAAAATAGCAAGGAATATAACAAAAAAATTGGTTCATATGGAGGCAGTTCTTATCTCTAGCGACATTTCCCATTTACTTTTCATTTCACTGACTCAGAGATTGCTGATTTTAAATCGGCAAAATTTTGCGATTTCGATGCAACCATTTTTGGGACTTGTAGGCCAAATCGTAAGTTTTTTCGAAAGCGAAAATGGGAGCAAGGCTGATAGTTAAATTTTCTCCGGAAAATAAATGTTCTTAGCTTATTTCGTCAGCTGGTAGAGCAAGACAAATTCTTGACTTTTTTTTGGAATATCAAATTTAATGTAGGAAGTTTTGGAAACCTCATGGACATTTGCTTTTTGTGTAGGATTTACGATAAAGAAAACCTTAACCGGTTTTCTAACGTTTCAATTAGTCATGAACCAGAGTTCGAATTCAAACATTAGGTAAACGAAACCTAAGTATGTAGCCCACGGACGTGCTTTAGAATTTTAAAAAGCAATAAAACTGATAATATGTCGATTCGGTTCTGTCTTTATGGTTCCAATAACATTTGTTTTGAATACCGGATCTCAAAAAATTCCAAATAAAGGTTCGGTTTCTGAGTTTCCATTGCATTTCTGTATACAGTTCCGGTTCGAGTTTCAATCCTTGTTAAAAAATTATTCAGCATTCGGCAAATCTATACTTCACAGCTTTAAGATAAATTTGGATATCATCATGACAAACGTAATGCTTAAACAAATTTCTTGAAGTTGATATCAGACGATATGAGAACCCAAGGTTAAAGAAGAATTTGGGGGGGTGGACTATTAATAACAAATTTATTGTCCTCACAAAATTGTCTGACCTTTCGATAGGAAATAAGATTTAGGTCTAAAAATTTTAATGGTAGACTAAAACATAATGTTTATATAATAACCGAACGATTTTGAATCCAAAATTTTGACATTATGCCTGTTATAATTTCAGTCACAAAGCCCCAATATTTTTCGAGTTTAAGAATAACGAAGGATAAAATTAGAAATAATTTTATATCCAACTTATTAAAACTTTCTCTTTTTCTATCTTTAACAGGGATCAATTTAGATGTAGAATGCGCGTCGAGCTTCTGCAGCAACAGCAGCAGCAGCAACAACAACAACAACACAACAAGCAACAACATTCCTCCCACCAGCAACAACCACGCATGACAACTCCATCATTATCATCAGCATCCACAACGCAGCAGCATAGCTCGAGCGGAACAGCAGCATCAGCAGCAGCAGCAGCAGGTCACCATAACCACAACAACAATAGTATTAGTAATGTGGCCAGAGGTGGCATTGAAGCCACCACACTCAAATATGGCAACACGGGCAGCGGGAGCCTTAAAGGCGAACTCAGCAGCAGCAGCAATTCCACCTTCTCCACCTCATCCTTGCAGAGTCACAGCAATGATCATCATCAACATTACCAATATCAACTGCAACAACAGCAAACGCCACGTTGTCCACATCATGTACCACTGCCGGACAGCGAGTACGGACAGGATAGGCATTTGCAGATCAGAAGCAGCTACCAGGTGAGACCAGTTTTCCCATTTTGCAAAAAGAACTTGAAAAATATTTTAAAAAAATCTGTTTTGCAGCAATCGGAGATCACTCGATCCTATACCAAGCCACCACCCAATAAGACAGTACGAGATGTGCCCGAACAAATCTCTTCCAGCAACAGCAGCAGTAGCAGTTACCGCCTCACCGCCACCAGCTCAGCCACGCTGCAGGCGGCCTCCACTGGCGGCTCCTCATTGGCGGCCACCTCCAGCAAATCCAAACCCAATGCCATCAGCAAATTCTTCTCACGCATCAGTTCACCCAAATCACCCACTTCAATGGCCGCCAGCAATTCAAGCACCTGTACATTAGCCTCTTCCGCCTCCATGTCTTCGTCGGCCTCCTCGTTGGCATCGTCCTGTGTGTCCAACTCATCGTCAGCCTCATCACTGGCCGCTGCACCCTTACCCTCGTTGCCCATCTCCAATGCGGCCAGCTTAAAGAGCACCGCTTGCAATACGGGTCCGGCGGGACCCAGTTTAGCGGGGATCAGTGAACCAGAACGGATACCCACACCGCCCTTATCGGTGTCCGTGCCCATTGGTGCGGGCCTGCAGTTACTAAAGCCAACCTGCGAGTCCACAATGTCTTCCGGAGCAGCTGAACCGCCCACTCCACTAGCAATTGTAACCACAATGAGCCGCAATAATTCCAACTCGAGCATGATGAGCTGTCATTGCAGCTGCAATAGTCGGAATTGCAGCCACTGTGGTGGGATTAACTCATAACTGAGCTCATGTTAAGTTTACAGTTTAATCAGTAGTCCAGGGGGTGAGGAGGGGCGGGACCCGCCTGCCCCTCCCGGTCCCTTAAACATAATTCTTTAATTCTTAGTTTATGTTAAAGTTTAACAGATTTATTTTGTGTAGGTCTGTGCGCCAAGGCGTTTTTTTTTTGCCACCAAAAAGAAAGCGTTTGTGGTACGAAAAGACTGTTTATTAGTCAGAATTTAATTTGTAAATTTTTCTGCTGCGCTGCCGACATATATACATAATATACAGACATACATAATCAATATATATACATATTTTTTTTTTCTTGTATCATCATTTCCATTTGTCGATTGTAAAAAATGAAAAAACACACACACACACACAAAACACACAGACACACCATATAAGAGAACATATGTAATTTGTAATTTTTATGATTATTTGAATAACTCTAGTTTAAACAACAAAAACAACAACACACAAAACTCTTAACTATACTCTATCCAAAAAAAAAACGAAAACACAAGTAAGCAACCCCAACCCCCTCCCCTTATATGATATATTATTGTAAACAACACACAAAAACACACACACACACACACACAATTTTTAGTTCAATTGAAATTTGTATTTGTATATTTGCTAATGGAATTCTAATGTATAAACAAGGCAACAAAAACAAAAAAAAAAAAAAGTATGAAAATGAAATCTATGTAAACCAAATTGTAGAGAAATTATTTGTTTTTATTTATTATTTGTGTTTTTTTTTGATTTCTTAAATTCAAATTAACGTGTGTAGATCAAAAAAGCCTTCAGCAATTGTCAGCTAGAAAGCTGCTTGCTATGAAACTTTGATAACGATAGTCAAGACAATGGGCAAATGTGGATGAATTTTAATGCAAATTTGTAGAGCCGTTACTTAGAGACTAACAAATTTATACAGTGAAACTTGCATAAATTGATATTTTTTTGTGGATATTGGACAAAATTGAGTCTTCTTTTGACTGAAATTCTTATATAAGTTAAGCCCTATTTGCACGACTTGATTTCTCAGCTCAGTTTTCGACTGAGTATCTGTCAGCCTGCGTAAACAGGCGTCTGAGTAGCCATATGGCCTACTCAGCTGAGCGATCTCGTGTAATAGAAAGCGTTCAGAGCGTTCAATGAACCATTGGTTTTGTTGCAGACTCGACTGAGCTTCTCAGGCATGTGTAAATGCTGAACTGAGTTGCTTAAGCTGCCTTTACACTTATCATATATCTCTACAGAGACTCTCTGACGATAGTGTAATAGCAAAGCAAATAACTCGAAATATTTGGAAAATGTAGACTTTTTTGATGCAATTTGACAGGTTCAATTTGATAAGAGTTTCTCTTTAGAGAATTTTGACAAACGACTATTTAGAGATATATGACAAGTGTAAAGGCAGCATTAGCTGATTTTTTTGATACTCAGGTCTGAAAAACTCAGCTGAGCGATCAGGTCGTGCAAATTGAGCTTTAGTTGGATATAGCTCAGCTAGTTGCCAGCCATTTGATAGGCTATTATCAGAAAATGTGTTCTCTGAAGCTGTGTTTACACTTGTCTGAGTTCTCAAATGATATGTCTGAAAGAATACCTCAATATACTCAGGCCTGTTCCCGTTTCCGAATTCGAATTGATCGAAATTGGTAAGAGCTGTGATTTCTAAGAAACGATTAAAGAAATCTGGTTGAATCTTTTTGTCATAAAGAGGGTCGAATGAAGGTTAATAGGGTTTTGAAGTTTAAAGTCGAAGAAGACAGTCGGTTTTTGGAAGCGAGTACATTTAACAATTTCGATTCCGCATGATTTGATCGGAAAGGAAAACGGGAACAGGCCGGATTGTGAGTTGGCTGTCAAAAAACTCTTATGAGATATCAGATCACAGCCTAATTTTCATATAATCAGAACATTTTTTGAGCTTCTCTGACTGACTATTGCCAAAGATATACGGATATTATAGATGACGCATGTGAAACAAAGAACGCTTGTTCTAGGAAGCTGACACTGTATCCCAATTTTTACTTCTCGCAGCCTTGACGAGGATACAGATATTGAAATGTAGCTATACGTTTCTTAGGTGTTCGCTCAGAAGTTAGTCTTGTCATCTTTCACTCTTTTATTTGGATCTGGATCCCAATTTTTTACTTCTCGCTGCCTTGACAAGGATACAAATATTGAAATTTAGCTATACGTTTCTTAGGTGTTCGCTCAGAAGTTAGGCTTGCCGCCTTTCACTCTTTTATTTGCCAGTTCGAGTCCTGGTTGAGACTACTTAGTTCTTCTTGTTTTTCTTTATTGCTTAAACTTTAATTTCTTGATTTCATATGCGCAAAATTTTTGCTTTGATTTTTGGCATTTTTGCATGCACTATTTCGGTCTGCTCTTTTTTCAGCTCAGCAAAAATCTGAGCATTTTCTCTACGTCGAAAGCCGACGTGCTCATTCGTCAACAAAAGTCACACGAACGATAATAAAAAACCAAAAACATTGCTGATCAGTACCAGAAATCGAACACACGTGTTCAGAATATTAGACAAGAATTTAGACCACAGACTCTGATGTTCGACGTCAAAATATGAACCTCAATCGGGCATGCTATGAAGGTATTAATATCGAAACGAAATAACCCTAGACAGCTGCGAAGACTTGTTCTAATTTTAGATTTTTCGTTTGGGCCCCGAAACGACCGTGCCATGAAGCTCCAAAACGAAATATAAGGGAGTTTGTTTGAGGTGCGGTATCTACTATATATGGTGTCTTTGATAATACACTACCTAAGCAACTCCTCGGAGAACTTGTAAATACAGCTAAATGAGTTACTCAGATTTACTATTACACCTTCTGATCGACTGATGTGAGTTTGTTTATATAAAAACTCAGACAAGTGAAATAACAGCATTAGGATATGACTAAATCGATGCTCAACGGGTGGAGAATGCCGGCCTGTTCAGAGCTGGCTATAAACTAAAGATTCCATTGAATACTAAGTATCTTAAAATTTTCAGAATTTATATTTTTTAAAGCCAATTGAGTACATAATTAAGGTTAAAGACAAATCTCTTACAACCTGTTCGAAAAAGGACACAAGAAAGCCAGCGACTCAGCTTTTATTCCATTTTCCGAACAGGTACAGTGTTTTGCAGGTAGAGATCTATGCATTGTCAAGCGGCGAAATGGACTTAGAACATACTCAGGTATGTCCCCGTTTTCGATTTCCTGCTTCGAAAAAGCGACTGTGTTATTTAACTTTTAAATCACATTTATCTTTATCAATCGAATTCGGAAACCGGAACAGGCCTGATAAATTTATATGAACAGTCAATTAGTGAGTTTAGCTGGCTCTAGGTCAGAAAAAGTTGCGTTTGTTCACAACTGTAAATAACTTATGCATTGTACCACCAAAAAGAGGCGGTTGCCTATACAGAACTGTTTCATCGTTATCCCTAATGACTATTCAGTAGGCTTTTTGCTGAAGAAAGCATGATTGCCAACTGCCTCTCCATACAATCATTGCTTAGATCAGTTGGGAACTGCTAAAAGCAATGAAACTTTCAACTTTCTAGTGGTAATGCTTAAGCTTTGAGGCTGAACTTTTCTAAGTGCAAAAGCTTGAAACTTTTGAGCGAGCTTAGAAGTGCCCGTTGTTTCTTGAAACTTTTGTTAGACTCGTTTACAAAAAACTTCAAATTAAAGCTCAGTTCAAAACCCAATAGCAATCTAAGCCTCCGCACGGTGACGGCTGAACTAGGTCTAAGCCTCCGCACGGTGACGGCTAAACTAAATCTTAGCCTCCGCACGGTGACGTCTGAACAAGGGCGACAATGGGACATTGCAACTGGTTGTCACATCTCCCGATCTTCTTTCCTTAGCAAAAACAGGAAATGCTGATAATCGCGACTTTTGTTCTAGCTCTAAAAATGAAGCTGAGATAGAACAACAGATGGGTACGCTAGGATAGTAGTAGATTTTGCGTAGAGCCGTACCGTTCTACCAGTTTTAACCATTCATAGCTGCATAATTCAGCGCTCGTTAACTATTCCTCTTTTTCTGTTGATGCAATTTCGGAGCTATGCTGTGGATAAGCTTTCACTTGCCAATTCAGCTCCTATCATTTTTGACAAATGACTATGAACGTGTGCGTTCGAGCTATGTCATGAAAGAAAATTACACTTTTCCTCTTTTTTTTCCTAAATTTGTTGACAACAGTACACATCCAAATTGATGCACAGAGAAAAAAAACATTTTTTTTGATGATCCATTGGATAATTTTGTATCCATTTAGACCGAATATTATTAACCTGCTTTTTTGGATATTATAATATCCATTTAATGTTAAATGTATCTTAGATTTTCATACAATTTAGGATAATTATGATATACATTTCAAATGTAAAGTAAAATTGGCTCAAACAGCACCTCCAGGAGGAGGGCCAGGGCCAAGCTTCTCTCAATCTCTTGGCGTGTGTGCTTATAATTTTTCGCACAAGAGAAAGGGACCTACAGTTTAACGCCGAATCCGAACGGCAATAGTTAGAGAATTTTTGCTTTTTCATGGCTAGTTACTTCACAGATGGCGCCTGTAGCTGGTGATCGGGTGTGTAAAAGCTTTTTTCTAAAGAAAGAAAAAACTTTTTCTATTAGATGGTCCGAGGCGGGATCGAACCCACAACCTCCCGCACCAGCTTCCACACATACAACTGGCACGCCACGCCCGACCACATACATTTCAAATGGGGATCTGTTTTTTCTGAACTTAAAGTGGACGAAAGTTCCCAATTATATTACCTTTCTCTGGTGAATAACGGATTTAATCCCTCAATCTCACTCAGCGTTATTGCACACAATCCATTTTTCATACCCCACTATTAATCTTTTCAAAAACGCATCGTTTTTGTTATGTTTGAGCAATAATTGGCAGATATTAATCAGCTTCGTAAGTTTAATCTTGATAATCTTGATTTGATGGTCCGTTGCCTCTAATGATCGGCCAGTGTGTGGTGCCTATTTAACCTTAAATTTTCGGAAAGGGAATATGTACAAGCCGACGCTGAAATTGTAATGTGCTCAATGCATTGTTTTTCCTTTTCGGAAGTGAAATATCAAAATATGCCGAAAAAAACTCACTTTTTCTTCTACAAATGTTATCGATTGACGCTCAATGTCTTATGAATAGTAGCTTAGACTTTGGACTTTCATACAATACCTAGATGTTGGGTCCCAAGGCACGATCACCCGTTTTAATAAAAAGTTCATCTGAAGTATTTTTCTCAAAAATTTCAAGTGCTACCATTTTTTAGTCAAAGTAATTGGTCAAGCATCTACCTTGTAAATTGCTATTGCTTTCTTGATAGCTTTTGATAATGGTACTGTTTAGTGCCGAAGATTTCTGGTATGTATTGTGGTAGGTATGTATGTGACCACTATGGCGTAGGGATAGACTATTGCGACTACTACTTCATACGCTCTTTCGGAACATCTTAATACTTACGCCAAGCTAATGGTCCTCTTCACCAGCTAATGGTATCAACTATGCGCTACTTAAGTTTTCATTTCAAAATATTTCTTGATTCTTCTCAGCATTCATAAATTGATCAGTGCTGATACAACATTTAAAAGTACGATACTCGAAAATGGGATGCCTTTAACTGTTTCATTTTTGTTAAGACCGAAACAAATATTATTTGTAATTCATCAAATTTCACTTTAAGTAACGGTTATACAATCTAAGTCGGAAACAGCCGACTTTAGCACCAGTTCTGCTCCATATTTCTGTAAAGAAGTTACTAGCAAAATTTGAAAAAATAATTTTTCAGCTAAATTTATGCCCAAGCTAAGTAAGTACCAAATAATTAATCAAAGGCCATTTGCAATATACAAGTACTTAGCTTAGTTTTTTTCGAAAATACACACACACACACACACACAAAATGGTTTCAAGAACTTACGATCCATTAAATGAAATTTAAACCAAAATTTAGCTGAAAACTAGAAAAGCAACGCATACAAAATAAAGGAACATCATCCTCTATGTCTTTGGATAAATCTCTAAAGAAACCCCAGTTTAATAGCCCCCCCCACAAATCAATTTTGCCGACAATGAAAAACTAATTTTAATAAAAAAAAAATTCTCTAGTAATTAATTAATGCATAATTAACTGCGCCAGTCCAGCAGCAGCAAAAAATATGTAGCAACTGCTCTATAATTTTACGTACAGGCCTAATTTAAAACTACCTCCAAACTGTTTTTTAAATTCTAAAATAAAAAAAATGAAAATAAACAAAACAAAAGAATAAAACGAATTATGTTTAGCAACTAAACTAAAATAATGCAAGACAAAGGAAGTAAATTTAAAAACACTAATTTAAATATTACAAATTAATTTCAATTACATTTTAAATTCGACAAAAAGTGTCTACAATCATTACATTTTATATATAAAGATATATTTATGTGTATGGGTAAAAATGTATTTGAGGGAATTACAAATAAATTGAAACGCACACGAGCTGCGTTTTCAAAATGCGAAGCCGTCGACTGATATTTATAATGTAAATACACAAAAATCGTGTTTAAATCTTAATAATAAAACAAAAATGTAATAATAACACTTACTTTGAGTAACACTTTCGAGTAACCATCTCCAGCTCCCTTTTCCAAATGCAAAAAAAAAAAAACAAAAACACAACAAATACCACAAAACTTACATACAAGTATATACATACATATATACCGCAAGCCAAGTTGCACTAAAAACTAGCGAAATTTTTAAGCAAAAACATCTAAAAACGCATATATATATATATATATATATGTATATATATATAGTACTATATATATATATCAAAAAAATACTTATATTAAATGAATACCAATTATTGTTGTTGTCTCATATAAAAAAAAAAAACAGAAAACGAAAAACAAAAATCGAAAGCAAATTAAAATATATTTCCAAAATATATATAGAATATAACTTTGAAAGCCAAAAATTTGAAGTTTTTCTAAGGCATTTGAGGGGCTTTTAAGGTAAATGGAAAGGAAATGCAGGTAAGTTCTATTAAAACAGATGCTAATTAGTAAATGAGCATGCACCGGATTTTTCCAGTGCTTCCAAGTCTTCCATTTATATAGACGATACGTAGCGGCAGGTGGGCTGTGTGTGGAGTAGAATGGTGTAAAGTGCAAGTGACTACAGTGACTAAACAGTGACTAGACAGAAACTTAATAGTAACTTGACAGGGACTTGGCATTGACTTGACAGTGACTTAATCGTGACTTGACAGTGACCAAACAGTGATTAAACAGTGACTTGACAGTTAGGTTAAGTTAGTTAGCGATGGTAGAAGCGGTGACGCTTCTTCACTTAGGCCAAAAAAGGCTCGTTGTGATACCATATAACCCCTAATTTTTACTTTTAGACAGTAAAGGGTGGGTCTTCCCTTTTGAACCACTTAGAAAGTAGCACAAACCTGAGTAGCAAAGCAATCTCTGTTTCAGAGACGGCTGAAATGTTAGGAAGAAAATGCTGACCAAGGGTGGCGAATCGTCTCCTACTGAGCGCTGGACAGTGCTAGAGAAGATGCTGAACGCTTTCCTCTTCATCAACTGTGCAACAGCTTCTACAGTAGTCGTTATGGTTGATGCCAAGTTTTGCGGCATGCCTGCCGATGAGCCAGTGTCCTGTGAGAATTCCTACGAGTAGGGAGGCGTTCTGCCTGCCTAAACGCAACAGCGCTAAGGTTCTTTTAAAGTTAAGAGTGGGCCAAGTTAGCCTAGAGATTTCACAGTTGTGGATTGATTTCCATCGGTTTGCGGACATCTTGTAGGTAGTTTCACTTATTTTTAATTTACTTGTCGCAAAAGGCACGCCTATTGTGCTTCTATCCAGTAGGAGCTGGGTGGTAGTGATAGGTCTAGCGATCCTGTCGGCTATCTCGTTGCCTTCAATGTTGCAGTATCTAGGCACCCACATAAGACGTACTTCAAAGTGCTGAGCCTTCACATTCAGAGATTTGCGGCACTCAGTAAGTGTTTAAGTATGGTTCCTATTACCGTCAAGAGCGTTTTTAATGCAACTTGACTGTCTGAAAATATAAACACATTTCCTTCCTTGACCACGAGTTCTCTTAGATGGTTGGTAGCCTCCTGGATAGCTGCAAACCTCTGCCTGTAAAAAGTTACAGTTACTTAACAGTGACTTAACAGAAACTTGACAGTGACTTAAACTGGATTTAACTGTGACTTGACAGCTAAATCTAAAATCAGATTTATCGTTAAGGGCTTCGCTCGTCCCGGGCGTTCCAAGAAACCTGTTCTTGTTTTTTATAGGCCTTCCCAGCCTCTTAAATGCTAATAGCCAACTTATAACTAATTGCTATCCTAAATAGCTTCTGCCTAGATGCTTGTTCTGCATTTAAAGTCATCCAGTTAGTATTTTTCAAACAGACTTGAAGATTTCTCATTCAAAAACGCCTTAAGCTCTTCCTTTGTGAGCATTGCCTTTCCCTGCAGATGAATTCTAAGGTCCTTCAGGATTGGGCAGATTGATATAAACTAACCCATGAAACCGTTCGAACCGTTTGTGTAGATGGTAAGCTCGTTCTCCCTGATGGTAGTTTATTGCTTCCATTGCTCTCTCTCTCCAGGAACCAGGTTTTAAAGTGATCTTTCCATTTATGTGCTGGTATACAGTAGTAGCTTCCCTTTGCCTCTGCAGTTATTCCTACTTCAAGCAGGCTACTGCTGTGGTCTGAAGTACATGCTTTATGAAGTTTCAGTTCCCGGAGTCTTACTGAGCTTCTTGCTGCGGTATACTTCAGGAAAGTGTCTACAGGTTCCAAGTTCATAATTGCGTCCAGGGCAGGGATCCCAGGCAAGCTGCTCTTTGAACCTAATGGTGGTTGTTTAGATGGGATTTGGTGTAAGGATAGGTCTGACAACCGCTGTGTATCCGTTTTGCAGTCCCCATCTACAACCAAAAGTCTTTTTGCAGGCGTAGTACGCACCTGATGCCTTCTTCATTCTTTCCTCGGAGTTTCTCTTCTACAAGAGTTTCGAGTACAGAATGACACCCAGATGTTGACCATGTTGAACTGCGTTCCCCCAAGTAATGGCGGTGGGAGCTCAGGGATCTTGTATTTCCTCGTGAACAGCACCGGTTGGGTCTTCTGTAGGTTGACCCCTAGACCGTTTTGTTTAGCCCACCGAAGGTTTTTAGCAAGGGTAGATTCCAGTAGTTCATTGATTGTAAGTAAGAACTCATTCGTTACCAGTAGAACCAGATCATCTGCTTATGTCGTCACCCTGCCACCACTAAACTTCATGGTAAGAAGATGTTCGTTGAGAACCATGCTCCAAAGAAGGGAAGGCATCCCACCTGTGGAGTGCCGCTCGTTGTTCTCCTCTTTATGTTGCCTGCACAGAGATAAGAGTTGATTACTCGTATGCTAAGCATGTTCCTTAGCCAGTGAGTAATCATCGGCTGTGATCTTGGCAAGAGCTGCCGTTATCGACTCGGTCCTGACATTGTTGAGGGCTCCCTCGATATCGAGAAGGGCTGTCAACGCAAACTCCCTCTGATTCAGCGAGTCCTCTATGCTCCCTATCACTGCATTTAGAGCGGTGTCAACAGATCTACCCGTAAGGCGCGCGCACACATGCGGCTGAAAGATGAACTGCTCAAGTCTACTCCGCAAGTCACGCACAAGGTATAGCTCGCGCGTATACGGTTTACATAAAGCAACAACAAATTAATATGGGTGCTCTCCTCTCTTTCTTTCCGAGCTAAGGTTTTGTTGTTGACGCGTCCAGACCTGCAACAACAACTTCATATGTGACTCTCTTCTCTCTCTCCAATTTCTCTGGAAAATTAGAAAGCAACAACAATGTTGCTTATGCGTAGCTAGCACTCGCTTCGCTCGCAGTGGCCGATTCGCAATTATGAAGGCACAAACAAAAATCGGGTTTCTCTTTCAATTTCTTGTTTTTGTTATTGCTTGAAATATAATTTGTGCATTTGTATTTGTTTTCACGCTGCCGTAAGCTCATTCTAGGCACCCTGTTCTGTACTGATATGGCAACTCTTCAGCATTTGGACAAGTAAGGGGAATATTCTCAAAACACCGAAGGGCAGCGGCAATCTGCATTAAAGATTTATATACGGTGGGTTGTAGCTGCTACACTACTTACACGCAGTTCACACTGTAGTTCAGCGCTCGCGATGCCGTTAAAAGCTCGAGGCAAATGTGGCCATTCGGCAGGGCCATGGACAGGCTGTAGCCGAACAATGGGGCACGCAGCTGTAAAACAATATCTCAAGAATCGCCAGCACGAATTTTTAATATCTTTGATAAGTTGGATTTGTTTCCGCCCCGAATAGAGAAATAAAAGCTTGCAAAAACCAATCGTTCCACAAAGAATTAAAATTTTTCGAAATATAACAAGTTTAGGTTATTATCAAGATTTAATAGTTGACAATTGTCGACGGGTAAATAGGAGGTGTAGGACAATCAATCCAAAGAAATCGCAAAATTTGGAAAATTATATTAGTTTACATTGTCACGAAGACTGGTAAATATTCGGGTAAATATCAGGTGTACATTGAACGGTCCAAAAAATCTTGAATTTTGAAAAATTCATATGAGTTTAGATTGTCATAAAGACAGACGGTTAAAGAGACGGGTAAATAAGAGGTGTAGATCAAAGATGAAGACGGAAAAAATTTGTTAAATTTTAAATTGACATTAGATTATCATAAAGAATTGATAGATGGAAATTGTTATGTAAGCGTCATATCTTTGTTTTGTTTCGTCCCCAGACACCAGATCGTTCGGTGAAGCATCATCGGCGTTTGTCAGAGGCTCTAGAACGAACGAACGATTTAGAATTCTATTTCTGTGGAGTAGGGCTTGACTTAAGAAATTTACTAATTGTATCCAATCTTCGCCATTAAGCATACTTAAGACCAAGGAATACTTAACAAGGTAGCCGCACACGCTCTCTCACAGCTTCTTAAATAAGAAGCTGAACACCAAAATGCGTCGCTCACAAGGGTTGTTTACAGAGTGACATTTAGGAAGTAAGCAAAGAGAGCGAGAGAGCGAGTGCGGCTACCTTGATAAGTATATCTTGCTTAAGACCTCTTGAGGCGATAAATATGTATTTCTTGCCTAACAGCATTGTTCTATGCTCTCCTAATATTGGGCATTTTTCGATAAAGTGAATAACGTCGTATTTTTCCTGCCAATTGCATAGAGAGCAGTTTGTAACGACTTGAAGTTTAGTCCCAAAAGCTCGCCTCCTGCCATGAAGATCAAACGTATATGACTTAAAATAGACTTTACAGTATAGTACAGAATACTTTACAGATCTCGCTTTCTGAGCTTGTATGTGATTCTTGGATAAAGCGTGCCCTATAGGATGTATCCATTTTTATTAAGAATTGTCTTGTCCATAGTCTCCAAGTCGAACAGTTCTCGAGATTCACCAATTCATCAAGGTGAGATTTTCCACCTTTTTAAAAACCTTTAAAGGGCATGGTCTGAGCCTTCACAACGAAAGCTTGTCCTGAAAGACGGAGAAGCGTTTAATTTCAATAAAGGATCTGTGAAGTGGTTTTGTGAAGTTACATGGTCTGGAGACTGTTAGAGCAAAACGAAGTTTAAAAGGCGTCTTTCGCAAATTCACAGCTTGTAGACCACATTATTCCAGGATCTTTTGGGGATTACACTTCAAGCATGCTCCCTCAATTTGGCATTAATCAATTATGGAAATTATAACGAACCCATAATACCTAGATTCGTTTGGACGACGTGAAATTCTCACGTATTTCTTATCTTACACAAGCCAGACAACCCCTTAAACGTTTGGCTCGGTTAACTTGTTATTTGCAGAGCGCCTGGTACTATAACGATAGAGGCTTTTAATTTGGCGAATGATGACTAATTGACAAACGTTTGGTTTGCTTATCAATGAAATCAGCAAACGTTTAGAATTGTAGGTTGAGGCTAGACACGCGTCCAGTCCATAATTAACAGTCCAAGCGAGAGGAACTGAATTATCAAGGAATTTATAGCCGGTTGTAAATTTAACATATAGTAAAAATTATGTCACAGTTGTACGAACTAGCGGAAATTGCTCAGCAAAATGGCAAAAATGGCAAACCCTGCTGGCTGATCATCAAAGGCAATGTCTATGATGTCACAAACTTTCTAAGTGAACATCCTGGTGGCGGTGAATTGCTGCTGGAATATGCTGGTAAAGATGCCACCAAAGCTTTCAAACAGGCCGGACACTCTTCAGATGCGGAAAAGGATCTCAAACAATACAAAATTGGTGAAGTGGCTCCCATACAAGTACAGCCCAAGGCCCAAGTTCCCACTGCTGTAGCGACTCCACCTCCGCTGCCTGCTGTTAAGGAGGCTCAGAAAAGCAACTCTAGCTTCTGTTGCTGTTGAAGTAGCTTGCTTTAGTTTACAGGTCAAAAAATTGATTTATTTAACATTAGTTTCAGGTCGTTAGTAATTACAATTAGTTTTAACTTTCAGCTTAAGTAGAAACATTTTTCTTCAACGCATTGTACTCACAATCTAGGAAAATATGTCTAATTTTATAACTAGGTCCTAAGAAGATCCAACTAGAATAAATTGCAAAAACAAAACTTATCCTTCTTTTTTTTCTCTATTCACAAACTGCAGCAGCATCCGATTTCGTTTCTGGCCTTGCCTCTTGGAATACTTGGCTAGCTTCATCAAACGAATCCAACGAAAAAGTTGTAACATTTACCATATAATTACGTAGATAATGATAGAAACGACTGGAGCGACGTTCTTGGGTGGAACGTTCCTTTTCACTGCGGCAAATCGACCGAAGGGCAGGCTCATAGTCCAGAGAACGAACGGATGCCGAACGCAACTGATAGTTGCCCATATGCTCACAGATTGAGTGTCTGGGGAATGGAAAAGAAATGGCGATAAGTAAAATGAATAAAGTAGTGGAAAAATTAACAGGCAAAAGAACTTGAGATGTTTTTTCATTTATTTTGGGTTTTAATTTTGATACAACATTAAAATGGAATTTTTACAATGGTTGAACAAAGTTCTTAGATCAAATCAACTGTCGATTCGACGACTGCTCATGTTTACATTTATCGTTTATTATTATTACTCTGAGATAGCAGCACCGCGTCCACTAGGTAACGGATTACGATCCCCTGCACCTCTTTATACAACTCGATTGCACTTTGGTACGAAAGTAACTTGACTGTTTAACGATAATCAAAAAAATCTTGGAGTTCATTAATTATGGAGAACACAGTTTGAGTTTCCTTACTATGCCCTGTCAGGAATCCTGTGAGTGACTTTTCATAATCTCCTATCATCTACCTACGAGCTCGATTAGTTGATACTTTTAGTTTGCTTATAAAAATCCAAAGGTATGAGACTCTTTATAAATATCTAATGACAATATATTTCAAAAGGATCAATTGAAACGAAGAAGGCAAATCGTTTAAACACTTGATGCAGAATGCACACAAAAGTCCAAGAAATTATTTACTTGATTCTCTGTGGCTTTTGCGAAAATTCAAGATAGCATAAGTCAAACTTTATATTGCACCGTTTCTAAAAGGTTTATAAGCCTCCAGGCTAGGCATTTTTCGGTGGAGGACAAACCTCTTGAAGTTCAAACTAAATCCAAAAACGAAGTATTTTACGAATTCAGTATGTTAAGTATGTTGTGCGGGATGTTTCCAATAAAAATTCCAAGACGGAAGGACTAGCTACTTTGATAAAATTGTTACAGATATTAAGGCTTGGTCTTATGCCAAGTTCGGAGCGCTCCAAACTATGTGTCTGAAACGAGCCGAGCTTAATGGCGTTTTTGGAGTAAACACATAAATTTGAGGGTATTCGGAGCACATTCAGTGCATTCTAAGCACGGGCTCATAGAAAGCACTTATGTCTGAGCATTTTTGGAGTTGCACTCCAATATGCGTCTGAAAAGAGCCTTTCAGGAGGCGATACAGTAGCCCTTCAAGTGCGTAGAAAAGTAATGCCCATTTATGAGGTTTTTATATACTTCATGGGGAGGGTGAAAGCACTTATATCTGTGTCAGAAAATAGTCAGATAAGACTCAGAAAACTTCCACATTAAGTGCGACCGTTTTCATAGAAAAAAACTCTCATTCCGGACTCATCTTTGTGCACATTAAGACGGTGAATGCTCATAAAAAAGTGTCGGAGAAGTATCAGAAAACGCACATATTGCTTGCTGGGTAAGTAGACAACGAAGTTAAGCCATGGTAAGTTGCCCCAAAGGAAGTGCGACAGCTATAATCCGCGACCAAATTGTTGATATCTGTTTACTTCTAGATCTCTTCTTCCTCTGAAAACTGTTCCGGCAGTAATTTGAATTAGTATACTTATGATTGCTTTCTAAAAGTTTTCAAATAGTTCTTCGAAATCCAATAAAAAATCCCCCTTTTTACATCAACAAATAAAGAAACGTTCTGACGATGTCGGTTACTGAAGAAATTCGGCTTTGTCATTTCTGGATATTTATAAAAATTATCAATTTGATTTTCGAGGACAAGTCTTTAGCACCAGTAAGAAGGTAGTTAATGCTGTTGATGTAGAAGTTTAGAAGCTGCTATGACGATATCTGCGCTTTTTGAAGAGTCTATATCAGTCTATAAATCAGGTCAGTCCTATAGACTATAGATTCAACAATTGCTTATCTTCATATATTTTGGTTTTTGCACTGCGGTAAGCAGGCTTTGTATCAGCTATGGGCATCAAAACTTAAGGAAAAGGCGCTGCATTAACAAACCGTTTTTTTTTTTTGTATTTATTTCTTAGCTCGAATACAATTTCTAGGTACAGTCGCGGTGCTAGTATTCTGTTGTGGTTTGCATTTAATTAAGTTTTAGAAGAAATAACGGGCTGGACAAGGGCCATTGGCCCATAGCTGTCTATCAGTCTATTTACCCGTCTTTTTTCACATCATTTTATCCGTCTATTTAGCCGTCTTTATGACAATCTAAACTCAGATATTAATATTGCAAATTTCAACTACTACACCTCCTATTTACCCGTCTGTTTGGCCGTCTATTTTTCCAGCTTTATGACAATCTTAACTCATATTTGAATTTTGCCAATTTCGAAATCTTTCGGTCGTTTGATACCTAATTATTTACCAGTCTTTATGACAGTGTACACTCATTATAACATTTTGCAAATTTCGCGTTTTTTTTTTAAATGATTGGCCTACACTAGGGAGTTCCAAAAAATTTTTTTTTTTAATTTTCACGGGTGCTCAAGCGTTTTGTGAAAGCTTATAGGGGTAAGTATTTTTGCGTTTTTTTCAGATTTTTTCGGAAAACGTTTAGAGGTCGCGCAAGTCGAATTTTCCACAAAAAATAACTGTTTTTGAATTTTACTTATAACTTTGTCAATAATCACGATTTTCAAATCAGCATTTTTAAGAAATATGTCAAAATTTTACTTTTATGAGCATAATCGATAAGTTTTGGATTTTTTTTTGTGTAATTTTGCGAATTTTTAATTGGTATTCTGCTATTCAAGGAGAAAATAAATCCCCAATATCAAAGATCTTAAAAACCCGTCCCGCCGTTCTTGAGATATACCTGGTGTAATACACACGACTTTTCATATACTTGAAAAGAGTATTATAATTTTGCCCAGAAGTGTGCAACGCCTAGAAGGAATCATCTCCGACCGCATATATATATGGGCATTTCTCAAATGTCGAATGCGACATTCGTACGCATTCAAAGTGAAGAAAAGTATATGCCAAAAAATTATTTTATTTTGACAAGAGACGAAACTTATAGCTCTTGATTAGCAATATAATTGGTGGTAAAGTTGATTTTGGGCAATTGTTCGTTTTCAAGATAATTACAAAAAACCAATGCATTCGCATGCGACAAAAACAGAAGTCGCTTTCAAAGCGAGCAGTTCAAACACTGATTTCAGCGGATCCTGTAGGAATATTTTAATGCGACTAGTTTTAAAATATTATGCACTGATGTATCTTAAAAATGTTTTTTATTTGATTCAAAAATATTAAGCATTTTATTTTTTATTTAATTTTAATCACTTTCGCACGCGACATGTCGGAAATCCGAATATTTCGAAATGGGCTATGTATGAAAGTAAGATTGGTTTTCATAAATGCAATTTGACTGTTTCCCCATGAAAATTAGATAAAACATAGTGTTTTAACCACTTTTACATTTTTGGCTGCGGTTGACATTTCTGTGGAAATGCCCATATATATATTCTTGATCAGTATGACGAGCTGAGTCGATTGAGCTATGTCCGTCTGTCTGTCCGTTTCTTTCTACGAGAACTAGTCCCTCAATTTTGAAGCTATCGAGCTGAAATTTAGCACAGAGTCTTCTTTTTGCTGGACGCTGCTAATATGTCGTAACCAACTCGGTCGGAAGTTGGGTTTAGTTGTTCATGCTATAAAAGATCATTTGGCCATTGTTCAATATTTATAAAAGCAATTGCAAAGGTTTTTTTGTTGGTGTTTTCAAGTTTGAATGTTCGTACATTTCTAAATGAAAATATCTTACATTTTCAATTTAATCATGGTTCTTATATCTGTATTGTTGGACCAAATGTATTTGATCTTAAACATATTGTATAATTGTCAAAAGGATTTTACAGTTGAAGGCATTATGTTCATCTGATGAAATTGAAATGTGAAATTTAGAGAATGAGCTAGAAAACAAACAAAAACGAGAAGGCCAAGCTAACTTCGTCTGTGCCGAAGTTTTTATACCCTTGCAAATGCAAATGTCACAGTTTAAGAACGCTTACATAAAAATCAAAAAATGTTGTAACTAAAACCTATTTTCCGACAGATAAACGTCTGAAAAAAGTTTTTCTCACTAAGACTCAATTTCGGACCGATCGGTCCTATGGCAACGGTCCTATGGCAAGATATAGTCACCCGATGTCGATCAACTTTTTCAAATTAGTTTGAAAGCGTTTAATATTAATAATCACCGACCTTAAGAACGATTTACTTAAAAAAAAAAAGTTTTTTTTCACTAAGACCCATTTTCCGACCGATCGGTCCTATGGCAGCTATAAGATATAGTCATCCGATTTTGTCCAAAATTTGCAAATCTGTTTGAAAGTATATAATATTATTATTGACCGAGTTTAATCACGTTAACATTGGAAACAAAAAAGTTTTTCTCACTAAAACCCATTTTTCGACCTATGGTTCCTATGGCAGCTATAAGATATAGTCAACCGATTTTGACCAAAATTTGCAAATCTGTTTGAAAGTATATAATATTATTAATGACCGAGTTTAATCACGTTAACATTGAAAACAAAAAAGTTTTTCTCACTAAAACCCATTTTTCGACCGATGGTTCCTATGGCAGCTATAAGATATAGTGATCCGATCCGGTCGGTTCCGACATATTAGCAGCGTGCAGTAAAAAGAAGACTCTGTGCAAAATTTCAGCTCGATAGCTTTAAAACTGAGAGACTAGTTTGCGTAGAAACAGACGGACAGACAGACAGACGGACAGACAGACAGACAGACGGACAGACAGACAGACGGACGGACAAAGCTCAATGAACTCAGCTCGTCCCCCTGATCAAGAATATATATAGTTTATGGGGTCGGAAATGAATATGTCTATGCGTTGCAAACTTCTGGGCAAAATTATAATACCCTTTGCAAGGGTATAATGACAAATATTAAATCGGTAGACTCCATTTGACAGAATTCGAAGATTTCCTTGAAATTCTAATTTTTTAAGTATTGGTTAGACATTTATTGTATTAGCTCTTTCTGCAACACAAGTATCAGTCGAGCGCGCATTTTCTTTGAAGTTTAGCTTTGCGAAATCAATCAAGCATGTTTGTCAGTTCATCTTTCAGCCGCATGTGTGTGTGCTCCCTTATTGATGAAAGTTAACTGGAGGACATACTAATGATTAACTTAATCTAAGCTCTAAGCTTACAAACAGGAACAAAATGTTGAAGTTTGTGCCAATTTACATATGGGCATTTCCACAGAATGGACCACCGAGACGACCAAAAGGTCATACAAAAATTGCCGCATTCTTTATAATAATAAATATTTTAAAACATAAACTAAAGTAATTAATGTAACATTATATTATAACTATTACCCGTTAGTTAAAAGCAGGGAATCAAACCGAATCGTATTTCTGGTACGTACCGAGACTTATGTTTCGGTAAAAGGTTCTGTTTTGGTTCTAACATTATTTCCGTATTCGGTTCTGTTTCGGTACCTCATTTTTATTACGGTATACCGGTACGTACCGGTATGGACCGGTAAAATATAAATAAAGATCGGTCATTGGTTTTCCGTCCATGAGATTGCTTAGCGAAGACATATCAATTGCCCTTCTCAAAGGCTTACATACAATTTTGGAAACTTTGTCGAGTTTTCTGACCATATTTTAAGTACATCTTCTTTTTATTGTAAAATTTTAAGGCTCAGGAAAATTGATATTGATTGTTGCCATTCTAGGCTAATTACACTGAGCAGATCTTATAAACCACATCAAATAAATGTATGAATCGACTTAGCCTCCACTTTCAGCTAAGTTTCACTTGAACAGAAATGGATAACAAAAGTAATTTTCTGTTCAAAGGATATCATGACATTAAAGTGAGGGTCTAAGATTATAGGATGCATTATTTTCAAAGAGACTGGTCTCGCGTTTTTCTTTTTCACAATACAAAAGTTTTGGTCAGACAGACTTTTTTTTTTGAAAGATTACGATTTTATCTTAAAGTCCCCTAAAACTAAGTGCCAGCTTTGTAGTCTAGTTGGTTGCACTCAGAACTGAAACTGTACCGGTACAATGTTTAGTTTCTTTTCGGTCTTTTTGGTTCCAAGAATATCGGTTCTCGGATACCAGTAAAAAAAAATTAAAAATATCGGTTCTGGTTCTGAGTTTAAATCGGTTCTTTTCGGTATACGTTTCCGGTTTCGGTTTGATTCCCTGGTTAAAAGTTAACTGCTTTAAAATATTTTTTTACAATTTGCAGACTTATGAAGTGTTTTAGATGCAGTCGAAAACGACTTGCATTTTTTTCGCTTGATAAATCCCAGTTTTTAGGAAGTTTATTTTAATCGTCAGATCGACTTTTAAACTAAATATACTGCTACCAAAATGCTACTAAAGAATAGAAACAAGAATACAAAATCTTTTTGTTTTTTATATTTTTTTGCGCTTTAAAGTACTGTTGGGTTGTTCATGAGAGAGTGAATAAAATTGAGTTTTTCTTTCTGTCTTGCTCTGTGAGCTTGTACGTCGGTCTTACTCTGTGTGTTGTTCTGTGGGCTGTACCATAATACAACTATAACAGGTATGGCGCTCAGCCAACATTTTGAACCAAGCGCTTTTGCTAAGAGTGCGAGAGAGAGCGGGAGAGTGAACACGAAAGTAAACGACGCACATTTACACAAATAAGGTATGTGTGTAGAACAAAAAAGTTATGCAGAAACAACAAAAACAATAAAGCGATCAGTGCTACAGAAACCCACCTCGCCTTCCGCCATAGACCTAGAACGGGTGAACAAGAACAACTGAACAAGTGAGTAATTCGAGTGAGTAGACTCACTTAGAAATAAAGAACAAGTGAACATGTTCAGTGAAATGAACAACCTTTACCCAAAACTACTATAAAACCGTACGAATGTAGCGTTCGCGACTGTGAAAATGCCCATATACCAGAGTTCCCCAGCGATAGCTCCTGGGGCACGAACGTACTCACCAATTCACATCGAATGCTTGCCGAAGTCATGCATCACTGTGTGTTAGAGAGAGACACAGTCACATTTTCGCGCTCTCTGCTTGGGGAACCCTGCCATATACAGTTTCGCGGGTTCGAACCCCGGAGTGAGCCCCTTCCTATTTTTAAGAGGTTTGCAACCCTGCACATAAAATTCTAACCCATTCGAATCATGCTTTAAAATTGTGTCAAATGGCTTCCTAGATTCAACAGTTTTCAAATGATCAGCTCAAAATTTGATTTGGTTTACATGAAGATCAGGGTAATCCCTTCGGGACTTTGTATAGGCAAAAACTCTATAATCATTTAAGCTTTTTCTGTTAAACGAGCATTTCTTCTTGAACTGAAAATCTTTGTATTTTCCATTTTTCCTGCTAATTTCTCTACAAATTTTTTTTTTAAAATGATTAAAGTAAAATAAGCATCATTAAAAACTGACTTACCTTTGCCTGGGCTTATCAAACAGATTATAGGCAAACTCCTTGACCTTGAGGCCCGTTAGTAGAGCCTGCTCCACCAGTAAATGTGAAATCTCCTCGGTGAGATGCGGCTGTAAGCGATCACGCTGATCCTCATCATGCAATGCATCCATTTGCGAGGCTATGGAAATGTTTTCATAGAACAAAGCTAGCGTATCCAGAGGAGATGCTGCTCGAAAACCCTCTTGGTTTTCAGTGGTGGCACTGTTAAGCCAGGCCTTTTTGGGTGAACGAGATTTGCGCTTCAACTGGCCGCGACCCTTGGGCTGCTCTTCCAACAACAAACTGGAGTTGCGCCAAAATTCTGATAGATTAAGACGCAACAGGCAAAAGTTTACGGGAAACGGTATGCGATGGGTAACATTCTGTGAGCAGGTATAAAATTCAAACAAACGCCGATGAATGTGCGAATTATCCAGGGTGGGCAATTTGGGTGATTTTGTGGGAGATTTCTTCAACGTTTGTGCACATTCCTGGGTTTTGGAATCGCCACCACTTTGTATATAGAATTGAAGTTCCATTAAAGTTTTGCGCAAATTTTGAGCATTATAAAGATACAAAGAAATCAGCTCATCCAATTCAATGGGACAATTTTCCATTAGCGAGAGTACAGCCAGAAATCGGGAGATATTCAAAGCATTGGGCGATTGAAAATGTATACAATTCTGTTGCATGAGACGCTGCAGATGCGTACAATTGGGATTGGAGGCGACCACAATGACGGGACGCTTTGAACTGGCGGCCAACGTGTAAATGGCATCGGTGAAGCCGGAATCATGGTGTTCAAATAAAATATCCGCATCTTCGATGAGTATCAAAGATTTGCGTACTTCTTGTGTGAGATCTGCAGCGGCTGATGCTAACGGTTTGTTTTTTTGCATTTTACTCAGCAACTGTTGGGAGGAGCCTCCTCCTCCTGCTCCGGCTTTGCTATCCTTACGTATTTGATGCGATTGTGTGGCCTCTTGCAGTTCTTGCATCAGCTTCTTGCCTGTTCTTTTCATGCCCGCATTTATTTCCAAAACATTGAAATTTAAGTCGTTGGCCAAAGCAAACACGGCGCTGGTTTTGCCACTGGAACAGGGACCCACTAAGACCATGGTATTGCTATTTGTGCTGGAGAGAGAACTGGAATCCATATCGAAATTTGAATCATCTAGCGTTTGTGAATTCCTTTGACTACAGCCACCACCATTGTGACTCCAGCTGGAGAGAAAATCTCTTAGCTCTTGCACGGGAGTCAAATTGACCAAAACCTGTTCGAACAGTAAGGGTTTATACTTTTCCGTGTAGAGCAGCTCACCATTGAGAGCGGTGGCCGGCGGCTGTACCTCTTCTAGGCGACTCAAATCCAATTTCTCCAGAGATCTATGCGAACGTCGCGTGACCACAAATGATTCACCCAACTGCTGGGTATCCTGATCCGTATCGAGGGCACTAAAATGACGATATTTCTCACGCATTTGATTGTAACACTTGAAGGTGGGAAAACGTTCAAATTCATTTTTCCATAACTTGACAAATTCTCGTTTATTCTGCAATTGCGGCAGAATGGTCAAGTTTAAGGGATTCTTGTGTGATTTCAAGGGTTTGCTGCAGTGGCTGATGGAGTGCCAGTTGTGAGGCGGCGGCGGCTGTGAGTGCTCCAATTCAACTTCTAACTGACGCCAAGACCATTTGGATGAGAGAACCAAACCCTGTGATTCATATGGCAGGCAACCCACATGTGGAATTTTGGGAAACAGCTCATAGCTCTCTTCATATTGCTGTTCCAAGAGTTTTTGCTTACTCTGCTCTAACCTAATCTTTTCAGGCACCCCAGACTGCAGGAATTCCTTACGTGCCTTGAGTATGATGGGATCTGGACTGGGCTTGGGCATTTGCTTAACAAATAAGGGAGCCAACTTTTTGGGTGTAGCCAAAGAATTATCCAGTTCTATAATCTCTATAGAGTTGTCCATGTCCTTCACTAGGCTCTCGTTTTTGGTTTCCTTAGTGGGACTTGCGGCCTCCAAATCATAATCATAACGTGCCTTGCCCGCACAAGAACGTCTGGGACGGCCCGAGGCAGGCGTTTCCATCTTTGGCGTCTCCGCCGATTCTTTTCTACGTCGGGGTCTTCGTTTGGGCGTCTCTTGTGTGTTTGTTTCCACATTTATAGCCTGCTTTAGTTTCAAATCTTTGGGTGACTCCACTTTGGCAAAATAACCCAACAGGCTATCCCTTTTTTTGGTGGGTGAAGACAATTTGGACAGGAATTCCTCTGTTTCTGCATCAGTTTTAGGCGTATCCTTTAGTACGGTGACTGGCAAAGCATCCGTAGAGCTTTGACGACGTATTCTACAGGGTCTACCACGTCCACGTTTAATGGGCAGTGTGGGTGCCGAGTTGGAACTGGCCTCCTGGGTCAGCATTTTCTTTAATCTGTCAAAGTAAAGCGTTTAAATGAAGGTGAATTTGTTTTATACCAAACGAAAAACTCACCTTTTGGCTCTTTGCTCCAGCTGTTGCTCTATAAACTCGCCCCTATGCTCTTCGGCTAATCTCCGTTTGGCACCACCTTTACGTTCGTTCCATTCCTCTAGCAGCTGCTTGCGTTTGCTTTGCGGATTGGCTAAATCTTTGGCTGCATCGGGTGGCGATACCTCCTTGCCGCCTTCATTTACGCCTAATGAGCGATTTCTGGCCTTCATCATCAACTCAAACACATTTGTGGCAGTTTTCGGTTTGGTATCCAACGCTGGCTTTTCTCCATTCTCCTGTGTGGTCTTCTCCCTTAATGGTTGTTTGGCAGCCGCCGCTGCAGCTCTACGTTTCTCCTCACGCTTACGCTTATGCTTCTCGCGATGCTGCTGCTTTACCGTATTGAGCACCTCCTCCATATTTTGTAGAATTAACTTGGATTTGGCACGGCTGCTGGGTGCTCTCAATACAAATGGTGAAGTGGGTTCCAATTGCTCACTGGACACATTTTTGATGGGGGTTGTGGAAATTTGTGGTGCTGTTGGTGGTGGTGGATCACTTGCAAAACAATTGACATCAGTCATTTTCTGGTGAGGATTTCGCTTCTCTTGGTATTTGTTTTTGCTTAAAACATGTCTATGTATGTATGTGTGTGTGTGTTTGTGTGGGTGTGTGTGTGAGTGGGTATGTGTCTACAAAAGCCAAACTTAAAAAATAGCAACAAACAGTTTTATAGGAGGAGGAGATGGGTGGGGGAAAGAGTTGTTAAAAGCCACAATAATACTACTACATTTGCTTGTAAATAACTGTTGTTGTTGTCATTTGGTGTACCTTAAAGAATTTTCTCACACACGCACGCACACACAAACTTGCACAACTCCTCCTCCTCCTCGCTTATTTTATTTTGGCACGCGTTGCCCCAAGCTCTTTGAGCGGCAGTTAGCTTAGGAAGTATGTAATTAGCACTTGGTGGAAAATTTATAAACAATTTATAAACATTTTTAAATGGAAATTGCTTAGAAAGAAAAACGAAAGCCAAAAAAATGTGCTGTGGGAAAAAAGGCGCGAATGAGTAGTGTTAAAGTGTGACCAGCAGCAGACAAATATATTAGAGGTGAGCGCGTGAGCAAAAATTTTTTATAAGCGTCACGGCTCGTATCGTCATCGTAGCGATTTCACGTACAAATGGCCTGAAATTTGATGTCGCACACTTGAGTTTGTCGGGATTTACACGGTGAATAAAACTTCATGAAGTTATTGTTTTAGGAAATAGGTGTAGTGGTATCGCTTGCCCCTATTCACTTCTTTCCTACAAACGAAAACTTTTTCAAAAACTTCATGACGTTTGCTTCATCGTATAAATCCCGACTTTGAAGGGAAAACAACATGCGTGCAACATGACGATAGTCGTCATGCTGCAAGCACGTTGTTCTGCTTTCAAACTCAAGTGTGCGACATCAAAATTTTAGGTCTTTTGTATGTGAAATCGGTACGATGACGATACGAGCCGTGTGCGGACGGCCTTAGGCTAGGTTCACATAGCGTCACACTGTGACCCTCTGTGCCCAAAGTACTCAAAAGTCAAAAGTGTTCACATTGGCGGCACAGAAATTGCATGTCGCAGCGCTGTCCCAGTGCTATGACCAGCCAAGTGAGTACTTTTGATGTGAACGCTTCTTGTTGTCGTCACAGAGGTCACATTGCTCACATTGCGCACAAAAGTGAGCATTGAACGAGTTCATGAGCACTGAGCCAGATCCACAATACAATAACAACTACAATCCAAAAATGAATGATCGAAAAGAATAAATAAGCCAAAAATTAATATTCGCGAACGGCGTGTGGCCATGCAGTGAAATGCCGATATGATCCCTAAGCTTATTGAAGCCGTCGAGGAGTCGGAATACCTCTGGAACATGACCAGCGTCAATTATAAAAATCGCGATGCCAAGGAGTCTAGCTGGAGCAGCGTTGCCGATCAGCTTCGACAAGTGGAACAGTTTCCGAAACACATTTCGTGTGAGTTTGCAATTCAATACAAAAGCAGCCCGCATGTTGATATTTTGCAGACATCGCATGTTTCCGGAATGATTCCAGATATTGTTGCCTTTGACGTCATGCTGGATCCTGAAGCCAAATAGCGGAGTGTCACTGCTAATCTTCCGCCAGGTGAAATGGGCTCACGAAAATTCATCGTCTGCTTTCTCATAAGTGGCGTCACCCAACATACGAGCTGATCGAAAGTGCAGCCACAGTCCATGCGCACATAATTTGTAAATTTCAGCGGAATACTTTGCAACTCTGCATTCATCTTGGCAAACATGCCTTCTTCCCTTCGACTCAAATAAATTTTGTCGACCCAGCAAGAGCGCTTTGGCTTGGGTTCATCATCATCTTCATCTTCGTCCAGCATCCTCAACGGAATAACAGCACACGCCACTAGCTCTGTTGCCTTTCGCGAATTCATTTCTTGCAGCTAAAAAATTTAATTTAATTACTATTAAATAAATACAAGAAAGCACTTAAAATGACGCATATTTAACTTTATCAAAATTTTTAAGTCAAAATAACAAAACAAAGTTATCGCAATGTGCCAGCAAAACCAACATGCGCGATTGGCTTCGCACAGTCAAAATAGTTCAAATGAGCTAACTCATTAAATCAGCTGATCAATGAATTGTGGGCGCAAACGTGCCCGCCTCGGTCACAGAACCACTGTGACGACAAACGAGTACTTGTGTTCACATTGAAAAGTACTCGTTCCTGTGACACACGATTTCTGTGCCAAGTCATTGGCCGTTCACATTGCGCTGTGCCACTGTGACCTTGAAACGTGCCGCACTGTGCCCCAATGTAAACTCAGCATTATGCTAAAGGTTAACATTACGTGGTCGGGCGTGGCGTACCGGTTGTATGTGTGGCTGCTGGTGCGGGAGGTTGTGGGTTCAATCCCCGCCTCGGACCATCTAATAGAAAAAAAAAGTTTTTTCTTTCTTTAGAAAAGAGCTTTTACACACCCGATCACCTTCACCTTCACTGGCGCCAGCTGTGAAGTAACTATCCATGAAAAAGCAAAAATTCTCTAACTATTGCCGTTCGAATTCGGGGTTAAACTGTAGGTCCCTTTCTCTTGTGCGAAAAATTATAAGCACACACGCCAAGAGATTGAGAGAAGCTTGGCCCTGGCCCTCCTGGAGGTGCTGTTTGAGCCAATTTTACTTTACTTACATTACGTTAGAGTGTCACAGCGCCAAATTTCCATAGCAGTTTTGCACCGTGACGCCGTAACGCGGTAAATGTTTAGTATAGGTACCTCCCGAAAATTTTGAAAATAAAATGTCATCTTTGGTCTGCGAATTATGAAGAAATGCAGAAATTAATTGGCGGAAAACCACGGAATCTTTTTAAATGCAGTTTGAAGTTTGCATTTTTGCCCAAACAAAATATGTACTACCAATCAAGACGCGTTTTATAAATGTGGTCGCTGTAAAATGAATGTTAATGCCATTGAAGAACAAATATAGATGTTCCCATTCACACCGCACACAGGGGCTAAGCTTGCCTACGATCCTTCCATGGGTCCATGATCTTCCATCTTCCATGATCTCCCTTCCCTCCCTTCCATGATCTCCCTCTTTCTGTATAGTTTACTAAATGTAATAGATGCACCACTGACAAAGACCAAAAAATTCAACAGTTTTGCGACGCAGTTTTTTTTAAATTTTTACCTGTGGCGCAAAATCGCTGAATTTTTTTGCATTCGTCTGTGGTGCATCTATTTTGAAATCGACATCTTCATTTATTTTGTTTTAACGGGTCATAAAGGCGCCCAATGCCCAAGAAAATGTCAGGTATACGCTCTTTGTGCGTTTCAACCATTGTGTGAAATTGGAATTCCGCCAAATATCCCAGGTAGTGGTCCTTTTGTCCGCCAAAAGTGAGCAATGTCAGCCTTCAAATCCCGCCCACAATTATAGATTGTCTAAGAAGAAAGGATTGACAGCTTGCACACATTGGTCACAATGTTTCTTAAAGGATCACATTGTGTAGGCATAAGAAGTCAATCAACCCTTCCGTGCTCATACTCAAAAATCTTATGCAGGAATTCTTGCAACCAGTACAAACGTCCATTTCTTAGTAAAAGTCAGCAGACCTCATTAAATTTGCATGAAATTTATTTTAAATCAAAAACAAAATTCGAAAAGCAAATGCGCCCAGTCGGACTTTGCAGAACCTGGTTCCCAAAGGAATGCCATTTTTCATACGGACTTTTACAGGGAAAAAATCACTACTTATTTTTGTAGTATGATAGAAGTGTAACTTTCTGTTAGAAATTGTATCTACATTCTTTCCTCATGTGCTTGGAAGGCTAAAGTTCACATAACATGAAACCGTGCCTTCTCTGGGTTGTGCTTTTGTCTAACAAGCGTATGTAACAAGCAAGAACGATTTCCGATCGCTTTTTTTTCTAACACGTTCTTTTGTGTGTTTTTGGAAGGCTAAAAGTCAGCATAACATGAGACGTTGCCTTCTGTAGGCAGTGCTTTTGGCACCTTTTAATGGGAAGAAGAAATGCGGAATGCAAAGGCAAACGAAGCAAGCCAAGGGAAAGAAGGATGCGTGAAATACATGAATAATAATATAATATAATAGTTTCCACAGGCTCAACTCAGCAATATATGGTGAGTCAAAATGTATATAAATCATCACGAAATACCTTATCTAAAAATTTAAAATTCCACCGTGACTTAAGAAGGAAGGGTATTCGTTCGAAGATTGCAAAAAGGCGTTTCAAGGAGATGCAAAAAAAAGGAAACAGCGACCATAACAATAACATTAATCAAATATAACTTTTAAAAGACAATTTAAAAACTTATTGTATTATTATATTTAAAATTTTTTTTTAAATTTTTGTTCGATATTTGGATTAAGCAAAATGGAATAAAAAATTTACAGCTTCAATTGAAATTAAAAAATAAACTTTTTAAAATTTTTTTTTTGCCCCGTTCCAAAGTCACATATTTAGTATGCTCTTTTTCATGCCATCCAAAATGGGTTCCAAAAGAAGATGTTAATCATACATTCTTTGCGCAGCGAACGCCGCATGCATGGAATATTCCCTTCCGACTGTTCTTTGACACAGAGAAATTGGAAGGGGAAACCCGAACGATTCACGAAGTTGAAGGCAACAACCAAAACCCATGCTAAAATCTCAACCCAAAGATACATTCTTTGACGGTTTCACGCCTTAATAAAAGCGAATGGATCTTTTCAGTTTGGGGAACTACTTCTTTGGTGACAAAGAAGTTGTAAAGATGTTCATTTTTCATGGTGTCGGGTCCATGCAAACTTCAAAGTGCATTTAAAAAGGAACCGCGGGTTTTCGCCAATTAATTTCTGCACCTAAATTCTTAATAATTCGCGGTCTTTGGGGTACCTATCTACATTTGGCTTAGTTCCAATTCCACAAAAAATTTCATCTTCATTCTGTGAGAATTCATTAAAAATTCGTGTCCGATGTCTGTCTCTAATTACGAAAGCAAACTTGATTCAAACCTCTTTTTTTTTGTTTAATGATAGCTAGGAGAATACTTGATACATAGAACTTAATCTATTTACAAATAGTTAACAAGAATTACTAATACTATACGGGGCTTAGACGGGCACGCCTGGGATAACAACTTAACACGCAGCACAGGTCCTGGGAGTGATCTGTCATCTTGCTGCGGAAACCATTAGCGTGCAAATATTAGTAGGGGATAGTCCCAAGGGGACAATTATGCCAAGTTGATGAGGCGGTCCGAGGACCCAGAGGTCTGCGGGATGTTGTCGGTTAAGGCGTCTTCTGAGCCTGTTTGTAGCCAATTCAGATGCAAGTCTATTGGAGTGGGCCACCAGTCGGCCATGATACCTACTAGTATGCATATTGATTTGGGCGCATAATGGCAAAACATCCAAATCGCGATATAAAGTTGTATGCCTCACATACCAGGGAGCATCAGCAATGCGCTGTAGTACTCGGCTTATAGAAGATTCAAGTTTCTTGAGTGAAGTGAAGCATGCCGTACCCCATAGCGGGATCCCCCAGGTCCAGGAAGGCATGATAACAGCCTTGTAAACAAGGATTTTGGATCGCAACGAGGCTTGCGAAGCCAATCAAGCTCCTTCGCCTTAGCTGCTACTGTAGCTGCTGCTCTTACCACATGGACTTTCCAGGTCAGGCGGCGGAGCAATGTCATACCAAGATATTTAACCGCAGATTTCAAATATGGTACTCTTAACCCAAGAAGTCGCACTCGAGCAACTTTCCCGCGTCTCATAGCGAAGATGCACGATTAATGGCAATGTTCCAGCGGTTCGCCCAACGACCAAAGCCATCCAGGAACTGCTGGACCTTAGCAGATGCTCTTTTGCGGCTTGTGCTGGATGCAAGAAAAGCGATATCGTCAGCATACGTGGCGATAAGGGTGCGATGTGCAACTGGATACGGCAGATCCGAGGTGAAAAGAGAGTATAGCACCGGTCCGAGAACACTACCCTGAGGTACCCCTGCAAGAATGGGACGGATGCTAGATCGCTCGCCTCTCAGCTCAACCGTGAAACGGCGCCCCAGGAGAAAGGAGCGAATCAGCAGATATTGTTCTGGAGGGAGGAGGGACAAGCTTGAATAGCAGGCCCTCGTGCCAAACGCGAGCGAACGCCTGTCTTATGTCCAGAAAGACGGCAGAGCAATATTGCAGGTTCTCGAATGCCTTTAAAATGTGGTTTGAGAGTCTGTGGACCTGTTGCGGCGCACAGTGTCCTCTTCGAAAACCAAACTGATGGTCAGGTATAGCATCTTCGTCCGCGCTAACTGCCAACATTCTTCCAAGAAATATTCGTTCAAATATTTTGGAGAAAGTTGGCAGTAGACTAATTGGCCGGTAGGAGTCGGGCTTTGAGTGATCCTTGCCCTTTTTGGGAATCATTACGATCACAGCGGACTTTCAAGTGGTCGGGAAGTAGTGCAACCGTAATATCGCGTTGAATAGAATCAGCAGGAACAGGACTCCCACTTCAGGAAGTGCCTTGACAGTTTTGCCGTCAACATCGTCTATGCCCGGGGCCGTATCTGCAGACGCACTTCGTCCAGAAAGATGGGTCTGATGTGAGAGAGTGGGCCAGTTTCTGTTGAGAGACCAGCTTGAGTGGTGGCGGCATCCTCAGCTGAAACTGAAACCTCATTCAAACTTCATTTATAAAAGAACCTTGGATTGGAACCTTAATTTCATTACGTAAATTCATTATAATTTGCGAATTTTGCAGAAGTAGGGCATATTATAGACAATTACCGTAGAAAAATATATGATTTTGTTTTTGGCCGGCTCCAGGTCAGTTTGTAAGGGTGTCTTTTTATAAAATAAAAAACACCACTTTTTTTGTGTTTTGCTCCAATATATTTCGATTTCCTTCGGAAATCGCCATCAGGGCTATACAAAATAACAATAATTTATGAAACATTGATATACATGAAAAAATTTATACATACAAGTAGACACAGCATCTGGCTTGTCAGCTGTGGAGTTTAAAACTAATTCTTGCTTTTGTTTTTGTTTGAGTCTAGCAAATGCCTATACAGATGAGCCCAATTCTCTGTGTCCGTCTTGAAATTTAGTCTTACATGTGTGGATGTGTTTGTTATGTGTAGCATTTCCAATGTGAAACGTTTGTTGTAGTGCTGCTCTTTTTCTAAGATGCTCGCTGCTGCAAAGTCTGAAGAGTGTTCGCTCTTAACACAGTGGGCTGGCCGCAAGCGCTGTTTTTTGTATTGAAGTTTCATTTCGTCTTTTTATGTCCGATTTTTGTCCGATAATTTTGATTTTGTCGTGCCAACAGATACCTTGTCTCATAAATTGGTCCCGTCTACAGCGGAAGATATCTTGTAAACCACATTGTTTGTATCAAGTATTTCTATCTGCTGCTATAGTTGTGTTGTAGCAATCTGATCGGGCTAGTCTATCAGAAAACTTTGGAATATACACCACTGACTTGTGTAGTTTAGGTGCTTAGTCGTTCTTTGCTGAGGTTTCAGTAATGTAGAAATCGTGGAACTGGGGAAGTCATTCGTTTTCAGAATTTTGAAAATGATTTTTTTATTTGTGGGATGGAAAATCGGGTCACTTGTGTCTAGCACCCTCTTAATAACATTTTTGGCTGTGTTTATTTTCATGTTCATTGGGTGATTTGAATGGAAACTGATCATCCTACCAGACGCCATTGGTTTCTGGTATCAGTTTAATTTTAGTTTGTTGTTTACTCTTATAACGATGGAGTCGAGGAACGGTAGTTTGTTGTCCATTTCCAATTCGAGGGTAAACTTTATGTCCTTGTGATACGTGTTAAGTATTTCTAATATCTTGTCGATTTTATCCTCCTTCACTATAGCAAATAGATCATCAACATATATTGTGAGTAGTCTTGTATTTTCCACTTTGTTCAAGATTTGCTCCATTACAATGATCGCGATTATTGGTGATGCAGGTCTGATCCCATTGATAGGCCTTTCAGTTGTACATATAATTTATGCTCACGCCTTATGCATTATGCTCCAAACACGGAACACGGATGGTCACGCACCAAAATTTGTGTTGACTCACGATCTTGTCGTGACACATCGTTATTCAAATTAACGCACCTCTAAATAATACCAAAACAAAAAAGTAACTGAGCTGCATACTTAGCCGTTTTAAAGCTGAATTTGGCCGTTTTTAAATAATCAGGACAAATCGCTAGCAAAAATTTAGAAATTTTTAGATTATCTTCGAAAAATAGTAAAAAAGGAGGCATCCAAAATGTTTAAGCTGTTACCTTTGTATCCCTACTTTTTTACTATTTTTCTAAAATAATCTAAAAAGAAAATTGACAAATTTGGCGGAGGAGAGACAAAATCCTTTTAGACCTTTTAGACTTGAATCTTTTTGTTCAAGTATTTTCTCAAACTAGAACTAAAATAACATTTTAATCAAACAAAACACCTTTTTTTTAGTCAATTTCCTTAATGGAACTTGTTTTAATTATTGTTTTCTGCAATTGATTCATTTTTTTTTTGGGGACATTTCTATTTAAACAATGGATTTGGGGTTTGGTTAACATAAGACTAGATTGATGGCTTTTAAAATGCTTAATAGAAAAAAACATAAAAATGTCTACTCCTTCTTCTCGTGATCCTCATCCGATTCGTCCTCGGTGACCAGACAATCACCACAGAAAATGGAATACATGATGAGTAAAAGGAAACCGAAAGGTAAACCAAAGATGACTGTGGTCAGCACTGGATTGCCCAGCCACATGTCCTTCAAAGATCTTCGTAATTCGAAAAATGCACGATTGAGTCGCACAAAGTAGGTGTCGCCGCCATAGGCAGTGGCACTTTCATTGCTGATGGACTCCAAAAACAAATGCAATGCCTGGGGAGTCATTTGCAAGGGATCATCATCGGGTATATAATGATGTTGCGTAGAGGAATTGATGGCTATGAGATGCGGTGTGGGTAATTGGTCCAAGATTATAGAATGGGCTATCGAGGGTTCGCCAATCTGTAAGTGAAAAATATTGAAAATAAAACTGAAACTGAACTTTTTGCACACTTCCACACTTACCCAACCGAATTGAAACTTGTCATGATATCGCGGTCGATGCTTCCTAATGACACCCTCCACCATATCACGAAATTCCAACTCATGGCTGGCTATCTGCTGCAGCTTATCCTCCTGGACCACAGCCAAAACCAAATACTTTTTGGTTTTCAGCAATTGATGTATATTAAATCGGGTGATTTTGGGAAAGAGCAAAAACCGCTCCACATTCACCCACTGGAAAATGGTTGCGTTCACCTCCTGCGGATCCATTTCATGGGCCAAATGACCATGTGGATAGAAATGATGCTGTTCCTCCTTGTACACAATGACCGCGGGTAGTTTTTCAAAATCAAAATGCTGTGCCGCAACATCCTCACTGGTGGCATAGAAGAAACCATGCTCCTGGTAACCCTCGGCGGCCGCATAGTACGTATCCCAGACCACACCCTCCTGTTGGCCCACAAACATAAAGAATATGGTATGCGATCCCTTCAACATATCCACACTTTCGGTGCGTGTAACCAATTGAACCGGCGGACCCGACATCCTTAGAGCATAATCCACCAGCTCATCCTTGGCCCGATCTCCACTGTAGCTGTACTCCATATTGCCCTTAATGAACATGATTGTGGGATAAACGCGCACCTTAAACTCTCTTGCCGCTGCTGGATATTTGGTGCAATCCAACCGGCCGACTCTCACATTGGTGGCATGCAAAGCCTGAGCCACTAAAGCAAAAATTGGCTCAGTTTTCTTGCAGTAGCCACACCAGGGAGCATAAAACATCACCAGCCATTGTCCCTCATGGCGAACATCTATAAATCGATCGCTTAACTCGAGCACACGGGAGGAGGAAATCACTGGGCCGCCTAGGATTAAGAGCAACACTGCAAAGGGGGAAAAGGGAGGGTTGCTTTGTCTGTGTGACTTAATTTCTTGTTAATTATTTACCGCTCCCTAGGATCCAGCTCCATATTGATTGCATATTGCTTAAGTAACTGTGTTGATGAAAAAGTTTATGGCTATTTCATGTTTTTGGCATCAAACTTAATTTAATTAAGTTAATTAGGAAGATTTGCCCACACAATTTCTGTGTGTGTTTTTTTTTCTAAACCACCCCCCCACCCAATTAGAGATGGACCAAACAGTTAACAGTTGTTAGTGATGAGCAAATAGTTGAAGTAACAGTGACTGACAGAAGTGAAGGCAGCATTTGTGACATACACACCTGATCGTATTAATAGGTACACACATCAACTCTGACTTTAAGGTAACAGAAAACAGTTTTATTCATTGTTTCAAACTTAAAATTTGTTCTCATTGGTTCTTAAACTATTTGTTTTTAATAAAATAAACTTAATTATAACATAGAATAATAATATAACATAAAAGAGATCATTTTGTGTTTCAGATACGTTTTCAGTGTGATCATAATAATAGGTACACTTCATGTGTTGGTAAGAAAAAAAATATTAATTTCCATTTTGTGTTCTTTTTTTAGGTAAATTAGTATTTCGTTACTTAGTATCCAGCGTAAAGATTTGCCTTCTTTTCTCAGACTAAGAACCAATCGAGCTTCTTCTTTAGTACAATGAGAATTTCGACCCATTTTTTCTGAAAAAAAATAATTATTTAATTCTCTGTATTGATAGGAGCTATACTTAATTTACCTTTAGTTACCAAAAGATCACTGATTACAAAATTATTCACTTGATACTTGTGAGAAACGGAGACTGTTCCTATTATTATGATCAGGCGAAATGTGTGGTGGAATCGCAATTTATAGAAAATCTTTGATATACGGGGCAGCCCCTCTTTCAACTCTTTGTCACAGTGTGGCCAGACATTGACAACAACAAAAAAACAAAAATTATAAAGTTGTCAACACTAAAAGTACGAAAAAACCATCTATAGTTAACAAATTCCGGTGTGTACCTATTAATATGATCAGGTGTGTATATATTTTTGATTACTGAATTCGAATAGATCTAGTCAGACTGGTCTCTATGAACACCTTTATCTATTACCCATACATTTCGATTTTATTGAGCTATTTCCTAGTGCTAAAAGATTAACTTATAAATTAACTAGCATAGTACCCGTCGCGCTTCGCAGCGGGTCAGTATAGCCTTTTAATGTGTGTCCCCCGTAGAGCCCACAAAGCAAATCTTACATACATCGGCTTCAATTCAACGTCATACTACTTTGCCTTTTTTCCGTTACGACTTTGCTGCTGGGTTTTCCCAATTGCCAACCCACATCCTGTTCACTTCCCGCTCAATTCCCACTCACTTCTGTGGGCGCATTTTCCGACATTAGAAAATCACATTTCAAATTATTTCGTATTCTATCCTTACAAACCGAATTTCAGGCCTATCGGATGAAAAATAGTTTTTTGCATACAGAATTTTTCGGGAATTTTCACGCCTGGGGGCGGATCTTCCGACTTTGGAAAATCACATTTTAAATTATTTCGTATTCTATCCTTACAAACCAAATTTCATGTCAATCGGATGAAAAACAAAATTTTTCCCATACAAACTTTTCCGACGCTTTTCCAGTTGGAATTTTCCAAACCCCCGTTTTATTACGCACTCTTACATGGAAACTCCTGTCCAAATTTCAGCCTTCTATCTCTTACCGTTTGCGCTCTGCGTTGATTGCCAATCAGTGAATCAGGACACACTGTTTTATATGTAGAGTAGTAGCACTAGTCACAAACATTCAGAATACAAGATTGACATACAAATAATGACTTCACTGATATAATTTAACATTAAATTTACATTTTTATATTAATTTTAATTAAAATTATTATTTTTTTGTATTAATATTACTAGTTCTTATTATATTCCCTACCTACTTTAAAAGCATGATACTTGACATATGTTTTTAGTTCATTCTGAAACTGCGTTATGCCTCTAATGCATTTTAGGAAGTTTGGTAACTGGTTCCAAATCCGAACAGCATGAATATTCAATTGTCTTTCAGATATTAGAAGTTTATGCCTTGAGATAACTAAATTATTTGATATTGAGAACTCTAGTTTTTCAAAAAGATACAGTGGTTCCTTTTTAAAGATGATTTTGTGCAATTGGATTAACACCCTCCAAAAGAGGGCCAGGGCCAAGCTTCTCTCAATCTCACCCTGAAGTTGGTCCATGATTTAAGGGGAAGATCGTATAATTTGATTGAGTAGCTGGATACATGGTCTCTGCGTTTCAGTCCATAAGCCAGGGTTCCCCAAGCAGAGAGCGCGAAAATGTGACTGTGTCTCTCACAGTGACTCACAGTGATGCATGACTTCGGCAAGCATTCGGTTGGAATTGGCGAGGAACTCTGCCATAAACATAACGGGCAATATTGTTATGCGCAACCTTCAGTTTGCCAGTATTTAAGGCATCACAGTTTGCAAACACTTTGATGCAATAGATTCTATGGCATAGAATAGTGTGGGCAGCAGAAATACTTTTGCTATTCGTAGGCGAATATTGGTTGGGAGATATTGTTGGGACAGATTAAGTTTTCTTAACACTCCCTACGTTTTTCCAACAGCATTTACTATATACGTGTTCCAGTTTAGATTTCTATTGAAATAAAAACCCAAATTTCTTACTTCTTCCACATATTTTAATGAAGAATTCTCAATTCAAAGGGTTCGTAAGTTGCTTGCGTTAAGAAAATTTGTATGTATTGCACTGTGACACATTTTTGAACTCGAAAAAGTTGAAAGGGTTGAGAACAAAAAATTCTGAAAGTGTGTAATGGTAGTATAAAAACAGTGTCTTGGTTTGGTCTGATTAGCTGCCGTTTTTTATACCCTTGCAAAGGGTATTATAATTTTGCCCAGAAGTTTGCAACGCATAGAAATATTAATTTCCGACCCCATAAACTATATATATTCTTGATCAGGGCGACGAGCTGAGTCGATTGAGCTTTGTCCGTCCGTCTAGTCTCTCAGTTTTAAAGCTATCGAGCTGAAATTTTCCACAGAGTCTTCTATTTACTGCACACTGCTAATATGTCGGAACCGACCGGATCGGATGACTATATCTTATAGCTGCCATAGGAACCATCGGTCGAAAAATGGGTCTTAGTGAGAAAAACTTTTTTGTTTTCAATGTTAGCGTTCTTAAATTCGGTCAGTATTAATATGTAAATGTATGCTTTCAAACAGATTTGCAAATTTTGGTCAAGATCAGATGACTATATCTTATAGCTGCCGATAGCTGACCGATTGGTCGGAAAATGGGTCTTAGTGAAAAAAAACTTTTTTGTTTTTAAGTAAATCCTTCTTAAGGTAGGTGATTATTAATATTAAACGCTTTCAAACTAATTTGAAAAAGTTGATCGACATCGGGTGACTATATCGTATGGTTGCCATAGGACCGATCGGTCGAACATGAGTTTTAGGAAAAAATTTTTATTTTTTTTTTATTTTGTTAGCGTCCTTAAACTCGCTGATGACTTATTTTATATGCTTTCAAATAGATTCGGAAAATTGGTTCGAAATCGGATGACTATATCTTAAGGCTGCCATAGGGCCGATCGATCGGAAATTGAGTCTTAGTGAGAAAAACTTTTTTGTTTTCAATTTTATCGTTCTTAAACTCGGCGTTTGTTAATTTGATATGTTTTCAAAAAGATTCGCAAAATTTGGTCGAAATCAGACGTTTATCTGTAGGAAAATGGGGTTTAGCTACAAAAATTTTTGGATTTTTATGTAAGCGTTCTTAAACTGTGACATTTGCATTTGCAAGGGTATAAAAACTTCGGCACAGATGAAGTTAGCCTGGCCTTCTAGTTTTTTATTGCACTTTGAACTTTTCAGCTTCAGAGTAGGACTAACGATTCCATATCTCATAAGTTATTGTGATCTTTGCTATTAAATCTTTAGTTGTTGCTCTTGGCTTGGCCTACAAAACAATCTTCATACTCAAAATTACAAAAGTTGCCCAAGCCAAAGCCAAGTTTTGACCACTTTTCTACAGTTTTCCAACTTCATCTTGAAACCCATTTCAAATTTGGACATGTAATACAGCACAAAGTTGTAGCTTAGACCAAAATAATCAAACCGTTAGAACGAACCAACTTTATTTAGTTACTCTTTCATCTAGTTATAGGCCCAAAAGCACGAACAACTGTCATAAAAACTCAAAAAAACGAACACTTTCGGTAAAAAAGTAAAAACTATTAAATTTTATTAATTACAGCTTTTAAGTTATGTTTTTTTTACTATTTTCTTGATTTAATACAAAACAATCGAAATTTTTGACTGTGACCAACTTAATTTAGTTACTCTTTCATATAGTTATAGGCCCACATGCACGTACCACTGTCATAATAACTCGAAAAAATGAAAATTTTCGGTAAAAAAGTAAAAATATAACATTTTTTTATTTACAGTTTTGAAGTAATGTTTTCTTACTATTTTCTTGTTTTAATACAAAATAATCGAAATTTTTGACTGTGTCGGCCCATTGGTACCAAAAATTTACATTTTCCGGGTTTTGGTTCAAATTCTACATGCTTAAGGGCCTGTAACTATACGAAGGACCAATCGAATGAAGTTGGTATGTTCCAATTGATTGTTTATTTAAGTCCAAGCTACGTTTTTGTCCTTAATTGCTTAGTCAAATTCGTTACAGTTTTCAAGACAAAGTTGAAAAATAGTAGAAAACTAGGGGAAAATATGATAATTTTAAGACATTTTTGTAATTTTGAGTATAAAGATGTGACTTTTTTGACTTGCTACTTAAGAATGTTTTGTAAGCCAAGCCAAGAGCAACGACTTTCACTAAGACGTCAAAGCGAAATTCCAAATAGTTTACGAGATATGGAGTTGCTAATCCCAATAAGAAGCTGAAAACTTCAAAGTGCAATAAAAAGAAAACGGCAGCTAACCAGGCCAAACCCAGCGAAGGTTTTTGTACTACCATCATACCCTTTCAGAATTTTTGGGTCCCGACTTATCAACTTTTTAGTGTTGCACAGTGTTATCTTATAATCATTATATAAGTGATCTTTGCAAAATATCGTACAGAATATGGAGAATATCGTCCCGTAAAGCAAAATGGGATGCTCATACAAATCAATTAGCAAATATTCAAGGAAGAAATGTATTCTGATGACAGGTACATATTTTCAATTGTGTATCTTGAATGGTTTCACTCCTCCTGAAATATTTTTATACCTCGATAAAAATGGATATATTCAGAATGACAATGGCATACCGACTGTATGTCATATATATATAGGAGAGCAAACATAAAATCTATAAACGAGAAACAGTTAACATACACAAACAAAAGATTCGACATGTCCTTATCAACGAAAGATATTTCCTTCTATAAAAACGTAGGGAACAAATGCTGAAAAAAATTCATAAGATTTAGAGCTGTGTTCGAAAGTTGTAGAATTCGTCAAGTTTTGTGCAAAGTATATTGTGTATCAGTATCAAAAGCCTTACTGTAGTTGCCAACACTCCATCTACAGTTTGAATCATCTTCGACCACATTTAGGATCGCTGTGGTGCAACTTGCTATTCTTCCTAAAGCCAGATGCTTTTCATTTAAGACATATGGATTGAAATTTGATCTATCCTTAGATTGTTCAGAAGTTTTGATATCGGTATGGTGATATAGCTATTGGACTTTGTTGCAGTTTTGGCGGGGAAGACAGAAGTGAGGTGTATTGAACACATGAGTTAAGTGGAGCTATGATTATTAGGAAGAATAGTTTTTATACATTTTTGGGTTTGTCGTTATTAGATTTAATTCTAAGAATACATTTAAGGACATCACATTGACTAACACATCTAAAGTTAAGACTATTATCACTACCCAGGTTCATATTATGGAAGACTTCGGGGATTTCTGATAGATTAACAAACTTGTTATTGAGTTTATTGACATCAACATCAGGAACTATTTCTTGCTTCTGTTTTGCAATACCAATTTTTTGAATTTTGGTCCATTTCTGTTTACTAGATATTGCACTTTGAAATTTATTAGCGTAGTAAGCACTTTTGGATGAATTGATCAGACTGACGATTGTTCTTCTCAAGATCTTACATTTATTGTTGTGGTATTCCGTCCTATACCTTTTCCATTTGCAGTACGCTTTGTCTCGTTTACTTATATCTACTTTAATGTCACGGTTAAACCATGGTTTTTGAGAAGCCTTAATGGTGATTCTTCGAACTCGAAAAAATTGATCAAATAATTGGCTTAGGTATAAATGGTGGAGGTCATACTTCTAAAGTCCCTATGCTGACGAAAAAAGGGTCAAGCAGAGGATTCTTATTGAGTGCAAAGTGTATGCCTTGTGTACTATTTACTAATTTCATACCTAGGGTCTCCATGTTATCCGTAGTGTGTACCTTAAATTGGGCATAAATAACGCTCTCTAGTCCATTTTTCATACAAATTAGTTACCGGGGAGTTTAACACGAACAAAATCTTTGATTATGTGAATAAACGTTAGGCACATAGTGGCCCCTTGCGACCTTTAAAGGGCACAAAAAGTGTGACCATTTTGTTTTCCTGTTTAATTTAATAAAAATATAAAGTATTCATCAGAAAGAGAAACCACAGGTTTAACCCATAGGAAGCGAGTAAATATGACAAGAGGCAGTATATGCATTAAGGATCAATCAGCAGCCATAATCATCATCATCTTCGCTATCAATGGCCGCACGACGTCGATCATACTTGACGGTGGATTTGCTTTGAGGCATTTGGGCATTTACGCTTTCCAGAATGCTTACGAATTGTGCATCATCCAGTTTGCCGCGTACTTGGCCCATCTGGGCCATGCGTATAACCATATTCTCGAACATTTGCGCCTTCTCCGGTTTACTGACTTTCAATGTGTTGACTGTTTCAAGAAGAAAATTGTTATCATACACTTTTTCACAACCAAATAAAGGCATACTTACGGCGGGCACGTGCCTGCTGGTCGAGCACCTGAGAGAGTATAGAGTGCTTCATTTCTTCCTGGGCACGCATCTGTTCCTGTTGGGCCTGTTGTTTATCGGCATCGCTGCCACCGGCGCCGCCCTGCGAAGGGAAATGGTTGCCGGTTTAGCGGGGGGAAGCTACTTTGTAAACAGGTGTGGGAGGCCTTATTAAAGGCCACAACAAAGATGAGTCATGGAGCTACATATACTCAAGGAATTGGCTGGTTTTTGTATGAACTTATTTTTTGGTTATTTATGGCTATTTTTGGAATTTTTTTGTTACTCCACATGCCAAGTAAAGCCTCATCCTGACTGAATATCCTTTACTTACATATTGCGACTGCATCTGTGACATGCGCTGGGCACGTAAGGCATCTAAATCACCATCCGACATGTTAAAATAGTTTTATTTATTCGTAAAATCAACAATTTCTGAATTTGTAAAATAAAGGAAAATAAATTCCAAGCAGGTAGAATATGGCAAAACGGTCACCCCAAACCAGAGATGACATGTTAAGTTGGGTAACTGTGACTGAGTCACTGTGACTATTTCATTGAAAAAGAATATGAAAAATTAATGTAAAATAACAACAAATTAGAGTTAATTATGTAATTTCTGCTATTTAAATGAAAAATTATCTATCTATACAAAAGAGTTCAACCTGACTGACTGGTGACTGCCGCACAGCCTAAGCCCTAAAGGATAGGAAGCTGAGTTATTCACAGTAGTTTAATTTTATGCTGAAAGTGAGTACTAAAATCGGATTTTAGAAAATTCTTTGGCAAATTCGCGGAAAACTTTTTCCGATCAGGTTCAAACTCATTTTTAAAGATCTATATGAAAATTTAACAATAACTGCATACCAATCTTACAAATTTTCCGGAAAATTAACATCCCTCTGGGTGAAAAGGTGGGGGTTAAGAGTTAATGGGCGAAAGTTTAGTTGCCAGGGATTAGCTCCAAGCTCAATTTCAACTTAACACATAAATTTCAAAAAATTTACCCCCAATGTCGGAAATTACGAAAAAACTGTAGTATGAAATTTTTGTCTTTCATCCGATCAGGTTCAAACTCATTTTCCAAGATCTGTACGAAAATGCGAAAATACCAGCATACCGATCTTCCGGAAAATTCAACCTTGTATTAAGCTTTTCTCGATCAGGTTCGAACTCATTTTCGAACATCGTTATGAAAATTCAACAATGACTGCATACCAATCTTCCTTAAAATTTATTTACTTGGATAGAAAAAGGATGGTTAATGTTGGTGTAAATTTTCTATTTTCGCCCAATTAGCTCTACATACACAAAAATTATTTAATTTTTATTAAAAATTTTCAAGTTTCACTTTTCTTCGTGACTTTGAGTGATTTCACGTGTCACGGATACTCGACTACTCAAAGTAACTGTTACACCGTTGCTCACCACTAATCAATGGGCATTAAATTTGCGTTGTGTCCAAAGAAAAAGGGAAAACATCTGCTATTAAAAAGATTATTTCAAAACAATTTAAAATCATTTAATTTTAAAAATGTCTGCCCCACTGGAGAATCTGGAGACTCAGCTGGAAATGTTTATAGAGAATGTACGACAAATAAGAATCATTGTTAGCGATTTTCAGCCCCAGGGTCAGAATGTGCTCAACCAGAAGATGTAAGCAAATTAATTAACAAAACATAAAACTGTTTTTATATTTATCAAAACTATGTTCTATAGAAACAGTCTGGTCACTGGCCTGCAGGAGATAGATAAACTGCGTCCCCAGGTGCAGGATGTGTACGTGCCCTTTGAGGTGTTTTTCGATTACATTGACCAGGACAAAAATCCACAGCTGTATACCAAGGATTGTGTGGAGAAGGCATTGGCCAAGAATGAGGAGGTCAAAGGCAAAATCGAGAGTTTGAAGAAATTCAAGTCGAATTTGCTATTGGAGTTGTACAAAACATTTCCCACCGAAATGAACAACTATCGAGCCTATAGAAAGGACTCGATTTAAGCCAGAGAGAGAGAGAGAGAGTGGTTAACTTAAACTGTTTAGTTTGTACTACAAACTTTGTAGGCAGAGGATTAAAATTTAATACTGTATTTGTGTAAACAAAGTTTTTTTTTAGGTCTTGGGTATGTGCGTGAGCCGATAGTGATAGTGATGGGTAAAGTTAGTTCACATGACCATTATAAACTTTCCAACATTTCTCAGATTCAGATAGATTTTAATTATCCCGCATCTTCTTCTATTCCCCTTTTGATTTAATCCTGAGCCTGTTTAGAATATAAAACATGCTTGGCCGTGACTTTCAGTTCCCATCACATCTCTAGTTCCAAACAATACTTATTGTTATCGATAACTTGACTGCAGCCACAGCTGTTTTTTGTTGTGTTTCTTATCAATTGTGTAATTAAGTCTTTTAAAACATGCTTAGAGCATCCATTTGGTCTACATTAAGAAAACTTAATATATATGGCCAGGGCGTACGTCTATATGGCATACCCACGCCAGCGGCTTGTTGGAATTGCCAAAAGTCAGTTACAAACATGATCTGTCAGGACTGTGGACACCTGCAGGATGTAAACAGCAACATAGTCAGTACCCCGTTCCCCTTTTAAACATATTAATTATAGTAATTCACTATCATTTTCAGAACTACTTCGATTTGCTTAGCTTTCCCACAAAATTCAATTTACAATCACAGCAGTTAACCCAGCGCTTCAGACAGCTACAGACCTTGGTACATCCAGACAAATTTAGTAACAAGTGAGTGGAAAAGCCTCCACAAATCATATATAATCTTTTTGTTTCCACAGAACCTCGCGAGAGCAAACAAATTCTGCAGATTGGAGTTCTCTCATCAACAAGGCCTACAAAACTCTGTCCACTCCGCTTGAACGTGGCCAATATATGCTTCAATTACAGGGTGAACAAATGCCTCAAGATAATAGTGCCTTGAATACCAAATTTCTGATGCTCATGATGGAACGCAATGAAGAAGTTGAAGAAGCTGAAGATAGTGCCGCACTTGATCAACTAAACAAACAAATTGTTGGTGAACAGGAGGCTTTAGCGAAAAAGTTGGAACAGCAATTTGAGACACAAAATTTGGCAGAAGTTAAGGCTATTTTAGTCGAAATGAAATATCTATTAAGCATTCAATCTAGTATCAAAAAGAAGCAACAGAGCTTGTTTGGCGGCAGTTAATCGATAATTTGTTATCGATATAAAACAGCTGAGTTCGCACCTGAAATAAAATTCACTTGAAACTGGTGTTTCACCTGTGTGTTGACACTTTCAAGTAAACGTAATTAATGTGTTTAATTGATGGCCTGCTGCTGCTGCTAATGACAAGCTTTATTAATTTGCTGTTTGCTTGTTGTTGTCAACAGAGCTTAAGTTGGATTTCAAAGCAATAGTTCTTCCCCTGGTACCTGGTGCTGCCTCTTGCTCGTCAGCTTTCTGTAATAATTCCTATCAATGTAATCAGCGTACACGCTATCAACAACAAAATGTTTGCCCCCGCGAGGGCAACGTCGTCACAGTGTACAGTGGTGCAAGATATCACAAATTTGTGGCAAAAGCATGCTTGCATTCTAAAACAATTTTTAAAACTTCATCGTACTAATTATAATTGAAGCAGATCCGGTTGCTTTTTACTAAATGTTATGCGGAAGAGAAATCGGTTTGTTCTTTTTCAAAATGTAGGCAGTTATCAACTCTGGATAATGGCATTGCTCAATGCTGGTAACTAAACAGATGGGTATGTTAACATTTTCTATATTCTCGTAATTTACAAATAATTCTGCATTAATCCCATTTTCTTTTTTACAAAAAAATTGTAATTGAGTAGAAACAGATTTGGTCCCAATTTAAAAAAATAAATTTTTTTTTTTGTAAATAAAATTAATTAATAATAAAAGAAACAATTTGTATGTATTGAACGAACATTCGAAAGACTATTGAATTGTAATCCGCATACCGAGTTCAGTTCACAAAAATTAAATATGGAGTATAATGGAGCTGATATAATATGCAATATTGGAATTCCAATGAGCTTGATTTTGAAAGAAGTCCTGGAGGCTAGGAGTAGGGATCTTTGAAATTTTCGATGGTTGCACACTTGGAAAACCTTCAAATCCCATATATTGGAGGGCCTTTTCCATGCACTCCTCTTTTCTGCGAACCCTTCAATGTCTTCACTGTCTGAAGCTCCATCCATAAATTAATTGATGCTGAAGTGAAAAATCTTCTTAAAATAAATAATTTTCAGTCTGCAATGCTATTTAACAATAGTTCAGACTCAGAATAACATGTTTTTTGAATTTCTAGATTCAATTAAAATAGAAAGAAAAAATTTTTTTTTTAAATTTAAAAATTTTTTAAAAATTTTATTAAAAACTTTTTTTTGTATCTTTTATTCCTACCTTTACAAAAAAAACAGCTTGCGATGTTCTCTTTTACTTTGGAAGATATTAATTTAATTCGTTTCGTTCACTCTACAACTGCTGAAATCTACTTGGCTTTGAACAGTCGGTTTCAATTCGCTGAACTTTCGCTATTTAATCTAGTAATTCAGCATTTTTGTGCTGCTTCGAATATAAATGCAAGCAGTTTAAGTTTGAAATACAAGCGTTTATACGAAAATCTCTAGTGATTCCTGTGTCAACCCCGAATAATACAGCATTGAGCCAGGATTTTAAAATCTTTGTTTCTGTTGTAACCAGGAAATCAAACCGAATAGTATTTTAAACCATAAATATATGAATCGAATTCGCCTCCACTTTCAGCTAAAGGATTTGCTCCAGAGCTACTTTCCTCATTAAGTTTCACTGGAACGGAAGTTCCAGTCAGTATTTATTTTTTAGTATTTATTGAATCTTCTCTTAATGAGACTAACAATAATTTTTCAAATCTTAATCTAGAAACTATTGTACAACCATCCCCTATTGGAGCTGGTTTATGTTCTGCGGCCCTTTAATTCAGTCGCTGGGTTGGTAGGTCTTTTCTTCGGAGGCAAGAATGCGTTGCTTGCAGGGTGAGGGATTGTGCAAGTTCATTAGGGTGGGCTAGAAGTTTTTCAGAATATTTGCGCTTTAGTTGCTGTATTTCAGTTTCGACCAATGGGACCCTCAGGTCGTTGTGGATACACTCGTTGCGAATGTACCATGGCGCTCCAGTGAGTGTTCTAAGAATTCTTGATTGTGATCTTTGAAGGATATCCACACTGCTCGCACAGGCATTTCCCCATAGCTGTGCGTAAGTCCAGACAGTAGACAAGAAACACAGACATAATTAATATGTTGCCGTCTTACAATCATTTAGATTTTTAGTCTAAGTACCTTTAAGTGCCTCCATATGAAGAGACAACCAAATCCAACAATAACAAAGTGTTACCTACTTCCTAGCTAAATGCAGGATACAATAATTTATGTTTTGTACTTAAAGCCCACCAGTTACGGCAAAATACTAATAGATTTTTTTGTGCAATTTGTACCAAAATTAACAATAATTCATATAAATATTGTATATCGATATATATTTTAGTTAATTAAGATTGTGTATAGAAAAAGTATAAATTGTACATAAATATGAAACTGAAACTGATAGGATGCAATATTTTTAAAGGTACTAAGCCAGACTCTTTTTTCGAAAGCTTAAAATGTAACCAAATTGCGTAAAAGTCTCCTAAAACTAAGTGCTAGCTTTGCAGTCTAGTTGTTGCTCTCAGAACCGAAATTGTACCTGTACAATGTTTAGGTTCTTTTCGTTTTTTTTGGTTACAAAATATCGGTTTCGCTTCCGGTTCCGAGTTTTAATCGGTTCTTTCGGTATACGGTTCCTATTCTGGTTCCGTTTTGATTTCCTGGTTGTAACTATTTTTTTATCCAAAAACTATCATACTTGCTTTTTATTTGCAAAAACAATACATATAGTCGAGAAATGGGTCGATTTGTCAACGTTTTAAAAATTTATCAAATTCATGAGAAAACAATTATATGTGCATATAAAAAAAAGAGCAATTAAAAACAGCTAACTTGTTACAATTTTGTTAAACGATGTTTGCCATTCAATTAATAAAACAGTTTAATATGCGATCTCAGACTTAATGTTATTTATAAACGTTAAAAATTTATAAGGTTTTCACGTCCACTTGGTTATCTGTTGACAAATTAAATTTAATCTTTGACTATAGTAAACACTCCTTTGCGTGATAAGACTTTTGCGCCTTTAATTTTTTAAAGATGCATTGATATGTGCTTATAAATCCAGATATTTATGCCTAGTGCGCCTCTCCATAGATGTACCTTTGGTACAGAGTATAACTATCTTACTTCCTTTTTATTTGCAACAACAATACAACACACTAACAAAGTCTAGAGTGCCAAAAATGCAACATTTTCGTATTTCCGTCATATCTTGAAAACAAGAGCTGATGGAGCTAAGCCAAAACCAGTTTTGGAATCAGTGAACATAAACTTATCATAATTTCAAATCAACAGGGCTGCACCTCACAAATTTGATCATTTTTGTTGCCTGTGTAATTATTCTTGTTTCAAAAAAACAAATTTTGTACATGCCTTACCGAGATTTGAAGCCAAGGCTGTTTGACTTTCAGTGTCAGCTTTCCCACAAAGCTCTACCCTCTACACCATTACAGCCACGATAATAGTAGACAGCTAAATGTGCTATTTATATAGCTCAAAAGTAACTTTTCTACAAGATAACGATGTGTTTATCGACACTGCAAAATGATATTTAAACAGCCAATCTCATGACCTGGGTCTGCGCTGGTGATATGAGCTTATTTTTCAGAAGTTCACGTAAAAACCCTAGTAATTTATATTGAAATTCGATTATAAAATTATAATAGCTTATTCCGAGGTGTCATGGAATTCTAGAGATCTTCGTGTAATCGCTTTAAATTAGCAATTTAATATATTGTAGCTAGCGCAAACCGAAATGTTTGACTTCCAGTGTTGAAAATCACAAAAAAACAAGGACAACACAGTTGTTGATAACATTTTTGACTGTAATCAAAGTTAGCGCGCTTCAAACCAAGACCGACTGAGAATATTTAAGTTTCACAATGCACTGCCTCCAGTTATTCTATGTATCAGGCATGCAAACAATTATACAAAGCTCTCCAGTAATTTCCGTGAGATGCTGGGATTGTCGTAACGTTGTAGACATAAATAACGAGAAAGCCATAGGCTAACTTCGGCACAGACCCTTGCAAATGCTGATTTTGAAATGTTAGAGTTTACGAACGCTTACATAAAAATCAAAAAATTTTTGTAACTAAAACCCATTTTCCGACAGATAAACATTAGCGCATCTTTTTGAAAACACATCAAATTAAAAATCTCCGAGTTTAAGAAAGATAAAATTTAAAACCAAAAAATTCACTAAGACTCATTTTCCGACCGATCGGTCCTATGGCAGCCTTCAGATATAGTCATCCGATTTCGACCAAATTTTGCGAATGTATTTGGAAGCATATAGAATTAGTAATCAGTGAGTTTAGGGACGCTTACATTAAAAACAAAAAAAATTTCTTACTAACAACCATTTTCGACCGATCTGGTTCTATGGCAACCATAAGATATAGTCACCCGATGTCGATCAACTTTTCCAAATTAGTTTGAAAGCGTTTAATATTAAGAATCACCAACCATAAGAACGATTTACTTGAAAACCAAAAAGTTTTTTTTCACTAAGACCCATTTTCCGAACGATCGGACCTATGGCAGCTATAAGATATAGTCATTCGATTTTGACCACAGTTGGCAAATCTTTTTGAAAGCATATAGTATTAATAATGGACGAGTTTGAGGACGCTAGCATTGAAAACAAAAAAGTTTTTCTTACTAAGACATATTTTTTGACCTATGGTTCCTATGGCAGATATAAGATATGGTCATCCGATCCGGTCGGTTCCGATATATTAGCAGCGTGCAGTAAAAAGAAGACTTTGTGGAAAATTTCAGCTCGATAGCCTTAAAACTGAGAGACTAGTTTGCGTAGAAACAGACAGACAGACGGACGGACAAAGCTCAATCAACTTAGCTGGTCGCCCTGATCAAGAATATCAGCCATGCTCCCATTTTCGCATTCGCAAAAATTTTACGATTTTGAGTCAAAATTTGGTCCAAAAACCGGTTTGAAATCGCAAAAGTTTTGCGAAAGCGAAAATGGGAGCATGGCTGTATATATATAATAGTTTATGGGGTCGGAAATGAATATTTCTATGCGTTGCAAACTTGTGGGCAAAATTATAATACCCTTTGCAAGGGTATAAATATGCTCCCAGCTGAAAATGTTACTTTAAGCTCTATGCACGGACTGCTTTATTGTTTTTGTAAGCTGTCTATCTGACTGTCTGTCGGTTTATGTGTATATCAGCCTTGTTCTCAATTCTACTTCGACATTATGTGATTTGAAACAGGTTTTGCACCAATTTTTAGAAGGAAGCTCTTTTATAAACGTTCGACTAGGGGACTAAAACTAGAAAAAGGTTTGTCTTTGCGACTGATTCATGCTGTAGCAGCAGGTGGGTCGTACTAAGAGCAAATTTCATACCCTGTCTGACTCACATATAACGTTTCTAACTCGAGATATATGGCTTATAATCAAAGAGTTCCTTTCCGAAAATATTAAAAAAAAAAAATCATGTCTCAATAACGTAAATTTTAGATTCAGTAACTGTTCTATTACTTATCATTAGTTCCATCCAAATCCGGAGTATCTAATTAAATTTTGTCAAAACGAGCACATTTATTTATGGCATTTGCATATAAAATAACTAAATATGACACAAAAAAAGTTTGTAGTTTTATTTATGACAATGAATCATGTCAAACTAATTTCTAAAAAAGTACCTTGTGGTGCCATGGTACCTTAACCTGGGTAATGCATAAAAGTACCTTTTAATTCACAGTTTTCAAAGTTTGATCTTGCGGTTATTTTTACCTACTAAATAATATTTTGTAGTCATACAACTGTTTGCTTTTTGCTTTAAGTATAGTCCAAGTGCTACTTGTTAAGCCCACATTAAGATTGTTAAAGCTCTGTTATGCACAGCGTTGAGCAGATAACAAAAGGTAGGATCAATTAGAGTTGAGTCATTAAAACAAATAAAATTGTAAAAAAAATTAATTAAATTTGTGTAGTATATGAAGTTGTCAAGGGGCATAAATAACGCTATCATTAGGGCAGCAATTTGAAGGAAAATATTTGATAAATAGATTAACAATAAGGATTTTCAAAGGAAGATTCAAAGTGTCTGAAAGTTATGATTATTTGGAATGCTTTTTATGTGCATGTAATGTTAATTAACAAACCATTAAAATTATATATCTTAACTTAGCAGATAAAGCGCATGTTAGAGCAGAAAATAAATCAATTTTATTTACTGATGAGAAACCTTTGGTTAAATTTTCCCAGGTCACTAAACTACTGTGCCTCACCGTTTGCTTATTTGTTTATAGCAAACTCATTCTGCTCACACACACAAATGCAATGACAGCAAACAACGATTCGGAGCAAATTCTATAAATTTGAATTACACACGCTGCTGTTGAGGTATTTGCCAAGTAGAAGTCCGCCGGGAAACATGAGTTTAAACAACTATTTGGCCTTTGTATTGCTACTGTTGGCGGCAAATGCGACAGCTTCTAACGCTTCTGCCGTTGATCTTTCCCAATCACCCATCATTGGCGTATTGACCCAAGAGGTGTATGTTGATGGCTTAATTTCTCAGCATTTTGACAATAAAACGAGTTATATAGCCGCCTCATATGTAAAGTTTTTGGAAGGAGCTGGCGCACGGGTGGTGCCTATATGGTAAATATCAATTTTATAATTTTAAAATAATTATTTATAACTTAATTGAAGAGATAAGAAGCTTTACGTCTGGTATCTGCTGATTGATGGATTTTGATTTTATAAATATTTGTTTGTCTTTACAGGATTGGACGCAATCGCAGTTACTATGAGGCATTGCTAAGCAAAATAAATGGGTGAGTGGTGAAATTTAAGCTTCAAAAGAAAGGGAAATATACTTTTTCTAGAAGAGATTGGACAGCTCAACTTATTCTTCAATGTCCTTATCTTTTTTTAAAAATATTTTTGATATAATTTTTTACTGATTAGATATCCGATATCTAATATAATTTTCCAGAGAAATGCTCAAAAAAGTAAGCCTCAGTCTTTCAAAAGCCTGATAACATAGGTGTGGAAAAACATAAGAACAATTTTAAAAACTTTAAACCATTTTCCTTTGTTGTGCCATCAAATCAGTCATGAAAGAACGATTATGCAGAGCAAAGATGGTCACGTTTTTTATTCCCTTTTTCATGTTCTTGTGCCATTGACAAATGTGAAGCTGAAATATGCAACTCCATTTGGTTCTGAGTACTTTTTTGACAATGTTCTTTGCTTCCTATGTTTCCTATGTTTGTACTTTGGTGTTCCTATCAAAACTATGCAAAATTTAGCAATAGTCCTGAACCGAAACCCAAAGAACCGGTTTGGTTCGTGTTTTTTGGGTCCCTCTAATCGGACCCAGAACCGAACCTTCTAAGTCGTTAATCCGTCGAACCCGGATCAAAACCGGACCCCCTCTGGTTAAGAAAAGGTTCGGTTCAAATAATAACTTTACCCTCTAGTACGGCTAGGGTCAGTCACTCTATTTTCGTCAACTCAGCGTTGCTCTTTGTACGGTGATGCGTCGTGCCGCCTGTCAAATTGTAACATGGGCCGAACGCTAAACTGAAAGAGAGAGAGAGAAGGCGTACGCTCTAATGTTTTCCCGTGAGACAGCGTGTGCAAAGAATAGGAAAGGATTTAAAAAAAAGGTATATCAATCCTCGAACACCCTTTCAGCAAAATATTTCACAGCATGCCAGTGGAATGCATTATAACGCTCCATGCATGGCTTTGGGGCGAACGAGTGTCGCTAAAGTCGGCCCATACATCGCATTGGGTCGAACGAGCGTCGCTTATGTCGCCCCATGCATGTCATTGGGTCGAACGAGCGTCGCTTATGTCGCTTCTCTGCATGGAATTGCCTCGACCTAGCGTGCCTGGAGAGCCGTTAACGTATTGAGCGGACATCGCCTTGAAATAAGCGAGCGTCAACGACAGTCACAAAATCGTCGACGGAACGTTGATACATCGTGTGTCGGCCGTACTAGAGAGTATAGCCTGATTCCACTGACACATAAATGTATAATACATTCGGCCAAATGTACATTTTATTGACAAGGCCTCCTATACGCCTACGAGTATTTTTCCTAAACGAACCAGACTTTTTTTTTGAGAAATTAGTGGAATCACCAAATTTGAAAATTAACATATATGTGTTTGTGGAACTAGGCTATTAGTCAGTTTTTTAGAACTGAAGTAACTCTCACAATATGTTGACCGAATACAAATAGTTTTATAGTGCCTAATCGGAGCATTGAAATTTGAAAATCATGCCGAAACTCATCATATTTCGACTTCGAGAATAAAAACAACTCCAGTCAAGTTGTTAAATGACAAAAAAGGTGATGCTAAGTAGCTCTTCATTTTAAAGTCCAGGTACTTTTTTATCAATGATAACTTTAATGAATGATGTTAATTCGATGTTGTTATTAGGGTATATTAATATTTTTAATAGCTTCGTAAGCTGGACGCAAAATTCTCAACTAAAAAATATGTCTAAATTGTCTCAACTATCTTTGAATCAATAAACCAAGTTTCGAACCAATACCTTAGGCTCAAAAAGTAAATGAATCGGTTCGAGAACCGAACTTTAGTCTTTTCCATGGGTTTAAACCCCCGGACCGAACCCTCTTAAGAGTTTCAGAGGTTTGCAGCCTTGATAGTAACATTTGTTCACACTTATGACCTTCCCGAATTCTTCGGAAAATTAAAACAGTTACCTATGGTTCCTCCTTTTTATACCTTGTAGAGGGTATATTAATGTTTGTAACGCCTAGAAGGAAGCATCTCCTACCACATAATGTATATATATTCTTGATCAGTAAGACGAGCTGAGTTGATATAGCCATGTCCGTGTGTTTTTATGCTATCTCCTCCTTCAGTTTTAAAACTATCTCAACCAAACTTTGCACGAATCCTTTTGGTACAAATTCGCTGCACATTTGTCGGAACCAGCCGGATCGGATGACTATAGCATATAGCTGCCATAGGAACGATAGGTCGAAAAACTAGTTTTAGTGAAAAAAAATTTTTTGTTTGCAATGCGAACGCCCCAAACCTCATATTTATCAGTTTTCTATGCTTTTTTATAATTCCACCAAGTTTTATGAAAATCGGACAACTATATAGTATAGCTGCCATACAAAAGTAAAGTCTGGAAAAAAAACTTAGTACGAAAAACTGTTTTCTTTTCAATGCTATCGCTCCAAAACTTGTTACTAATCAATATTATATGCTACCACACAATTTTGTTAAGTTTGATCCAAATCGGTTGACTTTAGCATATAGCTGCCATAGAAACGATCGGTCGAAAAAGTAGTTCTAGTGAGAAAACTTTTTTTGGTTTTCAATGGTAGCGCCTTTCAGCTTTCCAGTTATGAATATTATCGGTTTCCACACAATTTTGGGAAGTTTGGTCTAAATCTGATGAATATATCGTATAGCTGCCATATAACAAACTGGCTAGCAAATGGTCAAAGTAGTTGCGCCATCTATTGCTGAGTTTGGGAAATAATTCAGCTAAATTATACAAGTTACAAAGGTTTATAAACCCTTTTTTCATATTTATATTCGACTTACGACTTCGACCTATTTGGATTTGACATAAATTTCATTTTAAATTGCCAAGTTAGCATTCTGAATCATGGTGTTAATGGCTTGTCAACGAGAACCGGTTTCTTGTGCCAAGAATCAAACCGTTTTCCCAATGATCGATTGGACTTAAGCCCAAACAGAACTCGTTTTCTTTTAAATTAAAAAATCATATATAAAACATTAGTCCAGGGCTCAGGGTGCTGGTGATTTTCCCCAACCAAAAGTGGTGGGCCCCTTTTACTATCTAAGAGTTTAAGACGTTTAAGTTAGGGCCAAGTTCAATAGTGATTTCCCCAATTTTCCCCCTGGGGAAGCCCTTGAAAGCAAAGATATGTACTAGGAATTCCATTTTAATGTTAGTCCAGGGCTCAGGGTGCTAGTGATTTTCCCCAACCAAAAGTGGTGGGCCCGTTTTACTATCTAAGAGTTTAAGACGTTTAAGTTAGGGTAAAGTTCAATAGTGATTTCCCCAATGTTTCCGTGGTGAAGCCCTTGAAAGCAAAGATATGTACTAGGAATTCCATTTTAATGTTATTCTTGTTACCTGACATAAGACGTATATGCAAAAAGTTTGAGCTTCAATCCCCAGGGCGAGAAATATATCAATTCAATATATTTGTAAGAATGATTAATATGGTTACTTTAATTCTACTCAATCGACAACTAATTATCCCGAATGCTGCCAAAATCATGCCTTTGTCGCACTCTATTTGTCAAGGCAAGCATAAAGAATCAGTGTTTAAATAGCTTCAGTCTAAGGAGCAAAAGTAGCAAAATTTTTGCTTTTCACAGCTTCGTCTTTTCACAACTGAATAAGATCTCTTGCTTCTGCTTTTGAGAAAAACAGAAGTCGCAGCACAAGCAAAAGCATAAAATGAACAACTTGCTCCCTGATCGAGTATAAATTTGAAATAATCTTTCTACTGAACTCGAGTAATGCGGTATAATGCTAGCCAATTTGGGATATCATGATACAGGAGCATGAAAGAAAGAGTACGCTACTTTAAAGTGATACTGCTCCTGCAAAAGCAGACACTATTCGATGCATATTTCTTTTCTGATACCTGCTCAGGGATGAACTATTATTCTGCTGAACACGCCCATTATTGAGAAAAATAGAAGCAGCAGCAGCAGACGTCGCTTTATGATTTTGATTTTGCTTCTGCTTTTGTTCAAGCATGTGATCGCTTCTGCAAGTCTACGGCAAACAAACCAAAATTTGCGGTCATACCCATCAGAAAGAAACAGCTGATTAACTTGCGTTGGAGATGAGCAGACCTTACGCTGACCTCATCGGAATAAGCTGTCAATTTCGCTGTCGGAATATTTAGTTTATCTGAGTACTAAACTTAGACATCGTCTTGTTTTAGGGCTAAAAGAATTGTTGTCGTAAAGAAAGAAAGAAAAGAAAAGTAAGATGTAAATTATTAAAGGGGCCAGACCGAGTTAAAGTGTAGTCCAAAGGTCAAGTGGTGTGAGGACAGTGGGGTTAAGGGGACAACTGAAGAGTTGTACTGTGTCGTGCGGGCAGAGTCCACATGTGGGGCATTCGTCGGCAATTTCTGGGTGGATGCGTGCTAGGTAGCTGTTTAGGCTCCTGGCTTTAGGATTTTCCCAAAGCGGAGCTGGGCCAAAGTGTCCCTCGTCGAACGTGGTAGGGTTTTCTCAACCTGATCAATGGGAGGTGGCCTGCCCCCCAGGACTACGTTGTCTCTATAGGAGTTTATGGCGCTGTTAACCATGGTAATGTATGCTAACTTCTTGGCTTCTGTGCATGCTGCAAGGGTTGGGCTACCATTGCCCAAGATCTATTGGATTGATAGGGACTCCGCTCGTAGGTCATATCTCACGGCTTTGGCGCGCCTTGACATGCTCTGTACGGCACGGTTTGGATGGGTTTTGTGGTAGCAGCCTATTAGAAATTTGCTGTGCGAGGAGCTTTTTGTGCTCACGAACAGGAAGAACGTCAGTTTCCTAATCCAGGTGGTCGGGATGTGATGATAAAGCTACACGCGACGTGTTGAAAAGCTACACGAAACGTGTAGGATTTCAATATCTAAACGCGGCGTTCAGAAAAGCTACACGCCATGTGTTGAAATGAAAAAGCTACACGCGACGTGTTGAAAAGCTACACGAAACGTTTTGGGATTAATATCCTACATTTTCGTGTAGCTTTTGTTTTGTTTTAGTCTCTGTGTAGCGTTTTGGGCTAGCTGGAGGTTTCACCATTGGGTGTCGCTGATACAAGGTGACCATACTGGGGCCGCATAGTTGAACATGGACCTTCCGATAGCCTTGTAGGTGGTGACAATGGTTTTCTTTTCCTTTCCCCAGGTGCTTCCAGCTATGGCCTTTAAAACATTATTCTACTTCTAACTTTTTTAATTACACCTTCGAAATGTTTGGCGACGGTGAAAAGAAGGTCAAACATGACACCGAGGATCTTGGGGTTGTTTACGGTGGGGATCTGGTGTCCAGGATCTGTTTGAACACTTTGCTCCACGTAGTTAGCAGGGTGGCAAATGATTTCAGGGCCTCAGGTTTAGGTTCCTGCTGGAGAGGAAGTTGGCGAGGCTAGGGAGATAGGCGTTCTTCCTCTGTACGAGAGTTTTAGCCGGTGGTGTTGATAGAACAATCATTAGCATATGTGATGATTTTCATTTCTGGAGGGGGTCGAGGTAGTCCGGCTATATATATGTTGAAGGGCAGGGGGGAAAGTACTCCTCCTTGTGGTATTTACTTGGTATTTACTGGTGGTGTGATAGTTATTAGCCAAATCAAAAGCCCATCAAGCTTTCTAAAGATTCCTACCAAAAATTTTTTATTATACTCTGCAATTAAATAATGGACACAAGTCCATGCTGCCGAGCTGCTGCTGTCGCGTTTGAAATGATAATTTGAGTAGCTAGGCTGTTTATGTCACAAGTGTTTCCTTGCAAATCAACTTGATGATTCATTTTAAGTATACTTCTTTGAGCGATTTTGGTAGCTGGTTTATACTCTCTGTCTCTTTCACAATGCAGTTAACTTGAACTTCTCTTTTTGTTTGATGAATTTATATTTTTTATATAATTAACAATTTTTGTTTATTGTTTTGATTTTTCAACAATTTCAGAGTTCTTCTACCTGGTGGAGCCACCTTGTTTAATAAAAGTCATGGCTATGCTGATGCTGGCGAACATCTTATCGAAGTGGCCATGGAGTTAAACGATAAAGGCACTTACATGCCCATTTGGGGTACTTGTCTAGGCATGGAACTGTTGGTATATAAATTGGCCCAAGGAGTGGAGGCCCGCAGCAATTGTAATGGTAAAGCTTTGGCTTTACCCTTGGAGTTTAAGCCAGGTAAGTGTTTAAATTGAATTGTATTTAAATTGATATATTAATATAAGCATGTTTCCTTCCATAGATTACAACCAAAGTCGCCTGTATGCCGCTGCCTCGGTGGATATAGTTACCCTTCAGTCTAAGGAGAATGTCACCTATCATTGGCATCAGTTTTGCTATACCGAAAAGGATTTTGAAATTCTTAAGCTCAACCAAAGCTGGCGTGTAATGGCCCTTAATCATGATGTGGGTGGCATAGAGTTCATTTCGATTTTGGAGCACATTAAGTATCCCTTCTATGGTGTACAATTTCATCCTGAAAAGCCACTCTATGAGTTTGCCAGAAACTCTATACCACATACCTCAGCTGCTATTGTGAGTGGTCAATTTTATGCTGATTTCTTTGTTAATGAAGCTCGACGCAATAACCAAAGTTATGCCAATGCCACGGAACAGGCACGTGCCCTTATTTACAATTATAACCCTGAATATACTTCAGTTTTGGGTTCCAGTTTTACACAACAATATCTGTTTACGAATGCAGAGGTGGAGGGAAGAGAAGTAGCAGAAGAAGGAGGAGAAATAATCGGAGGTGATGATGATAATGGTCCCAACTACTATCCTCCCTACTTTCCCTATTTTAATAATCACTATTACAATACTGCCATACCGCTTGCCATTAGCCAAGGTTTTCTTACCTTCTTACTATTTGTCGCTCTAAGTTTATAGTGTTTTTGTTTTGAGGCTTTTTACAATTTAAGCGGATGCTCATTTTTATGACTTTTGCAAGACTGTCTACCATTTAGACTTACACTATGACGATTTGAAATGTTCAAACAGCTTATTTATAAGTTTTTTGAGAGATAAATTCAATTATTTTAATATAAAAAAGAAATTGAAATTCACTTATGTACACTTTTGTAAGTATAAATAAGTTCGGAATAGAAACGACTATCTAGCACCAAATCCGATTCAATATGATCATTTGTAACTCAATTTTTAACTCAATTGTATATCATAAGATAATTTAAAGAATCGCCCCAGCTTATATACGGGAGTGTCCGAGAAATCTGTAGAGATTTTCGTATAAATGCTTGCACTTTATATTGAAACTGTTTCCTTTTTTAAAAGAAATGACACAAATATGCTCAGTGACTAGATCAGAAGACAAAAGTAATGCGAATTGAAAACGACTGTTCATAGCTTAGTAGATTTGATAGGATCTAATAACGAAACCTTTTCTTGTCACTTTACAGAAAAAATCGAAATGCAATCGTTAATACATAAATCTCTAGAGATTTCCAGGCCATCCTTAATTAAGTTTATATAATAATTCTCACCTGGTCTGTCTAAGTACATTTATCACTTACAATATGTGATATTAATGAATCCGGGTGCCAGTAGCGCTTTGGCACCGAATTACTAGAAAGCTTTGTGAATTGATAAATAAACAAGAATACGGAATACATCTGTTAAAAGTCAGGAAAATCTGTCTACAAAGATGTGGGAGATATGATTTTTTTCTACGATATCAGGGGGAGTGGCTTTAATTGAATATCAACTTGATCTGCCTGCGAATATAAAGAGATAAACCCACCAAAAATTCGATATGCTGACCCAGCTGTTCTTGCCGATCAAGAACATACATATATACTCTATGACAATGTGACTGTTTTAGTGACCACTTTGAATATCAATCATAGAACATTTAGCAGGCTCCAGGTCAATAAGTTATACAATGTTTATAGCTTTTCCAAAACAAGACACACACCCACATCACAATAGCAATTTCCTGAACTACCACAATTCTATCATCAGCAGTCTTTGCCTATACTCAGTGAGTTAGCAGACGCTACCTCATGCCAGCAGTGCTATAACCGCTTGGGAATCCACAAGGCAGGCTTATAGCAATATCCGACATCAGCAACAAACGCCAAGTCACAGAAGTCTTTGAATACTCAAATACACTTTATGTTAATGTTGCATACATTTGCACCAACTTATTATACCCTTTATACCTTGTTTACAATTATACAATACTTGAATTTTTGCTGATAAGAAACTTTTATGAATTTTTCCTGAATCACATACCCACTGTGCCTTGTCGTCTACAACATCGTTTATAACAATCGCATTCGGCTCACTTACACAAATGCAATGCCAACCAAAAGAAAAAATTCGGAGCAAATTCTATAAATTGGAATTGCACATGCTGCTGTTGAGGTATTTGCTAAGCAGAAGTCCATCGGTAAACATGAATTTAAACAACTATTTGGCCTTTGTATTGCTACTGTTAGCTGGAAGTGCGAGCGTTTTTACGGCTGCTGCCGTTGATCTTTCCCAATCACCCATCATAGGCGTGTTGACACAAGAGGTCTATATAGATGGCTTAATTTCTCAGCATTTTGACAATAAAACAAGTTACATAGCCGCCTCATATGTAAAGTTTTTGGAAGGAGCTGGAGCTCAGGTGGTGCCTATTTGGTAAATATAAATCTTATCACAAGTGGAATATATATATTAATAACTTTAATGAAGAGATAAGAAGACTTAAGTATGTTATGACATGACAGAATAGACAGATAGATTGAGACACTGACGCAGTAAGAATTATCCATTTCTTAAAAATTTAACATTGGGAATATAATAAATATTTAATTGTCTCAACAGGATTGGACACAATCGCAGTTACTATGCGGAATTGTTGAACAAGATTAATGGGTAAGTGGGGGGGAAATACTGCAATTAACAAAGGGAAAGGGAAATACTTTTTATTAGAGGTGTATATAAAAGTACCCCCAAAGGGTTATTGGGATAATCCGGCTAAATAATGAAAAAATTTACAAAAATGAAGAAATAAAAAAAACCCCAGTTGTCTTTCCAGAAAACAGTTTTTCGATATTCGATTTAATATTTAAGTGGACTCAGCTTAACTAAAGATGAATAGTTTACTTTTTTTTTAAATTTTATTAGGGTAATCACCAGTTCTCTTAAAATGGTAAATTCCAAAAGTTTACGACACAACAACAAAATACATAAGAAAAAACCTACCACCTTTTGGCTGTATATGTTTAAAAAATCGGTCGTAAAAAGCTTAAAGTATTCAAAGTATCGACTAAAACTACTTGGAATCTCGCATATCGGATATAGAAATTTCAATACGAGTTTGAAGGGATAGGCGATGGCTGAGTGGACATGATTGTTTCATATTCGGGTTCTAGTCTTGATAAAGATTGGTGTATCTATATCAGCGATGCCCAGCCGTATGCTCTTTGGGTACGTTTTGTTACTGTAATTGGCATACGAAACGACACACATGCTAACGATTTCGTGTGTATGCGACGCGTAGAACAAAAACCGGGTTTGTTCTCTTCTTTGATTGGTGTTTGCGAGCGCCAGCAAACTGACCAACAACAATTTCATTATTGGTATTGGTGCTTATCTTTGTGAGTATTGGTGAGTGCTCTGTCGTTTGCTGCTTTTGGGCATGCCTGATCTATATTCTTTTTTCTTTCTTTTAATTTATTCTATTAAAGCGGCCCAAAAGGATGTTAAATCAAATTCTCTTCCTAGTAGAAAACGCTAGTAAAACTAAAAAAATTATAATATGCCAGCTCCATACTTTGCTCTAAACCACTTAGGCGTCTGAAATTCTATGTAAATATTAAGTGTTGAATCTCAAACAAAAACAAAATACACAGCCTGTCAAAAAAAGCTAGTTTACCACAACAATTACAAGGGGTCGCTCACTAGCTCATGTGCGGTAAAGTTACCAATTACGTTTTTACGAGAGCTGGTGAATACCCTATACATTTTAAACGAATTTTACAAAACTCTTAATCAATATCTCTTAATCAATGGGTCCATTCAGCAGACAATTTCGATTTACGATTTGTGATTTATAATTGCCGAATTTACCTGCAGTGATTGCGATTGGCTAAATTGACAATCATGATTGCCGGAAAGAAATCGCACAAAATGTATGATTGGTTACCGATTGCTGGGTCATGCTACCTTTTTGCAAGCATTCACATAAAATTTTCCATTTATTATCCGCAAATATTGAAGTTTAATTATATCAGGGTATTTATTTAATAAAAAGTACTAAAGCCACAGAATATCTTAAAGCCTGCTATCAATACCATTCAGCAGAGACTTTTTAGCAATCGCTAATCGGATTTATCTGCTGAATGCGCCCAATAAATCTTTATACAGAATTTTTCGATTCAATTATCGACCCTATTTCATTGTCAAATTCTTTTTTTTTATCATTCATCTCGCTCTGAACACAGTGCTTTACTAGAGGGACTATATTTTGGAGTGTAAAGCGAACTATTGCTCATGAAAGTATCTGTCTGTTTGGCAATTTGTTTCACGGCAAACAAGATATTAGATAGAATTGAGTTTTGACATTATAGATTTCTAGTTATAGCCTAATTCCACTAAAGCTAAAAGGTACATATTTATACATATTATCACATATCAAATAATATGTAACTTATTCTCCATAGGCAAAAATGTAAATATTTCAAATATGTGTCCATTCACCCCGAAGGTTTTCACATTTTTTGTTATCTGTGTCATTTGAAATTTATGGAAGCTAGAAAAGATACTCTTGAGACGTAGCACATTTAGCTGGCTGCTCTAACTCAGCAGTAATGGTGTAGAGGTTAAGGCCGTAGAATGAAAATCAACAAAACCTGGGTTCAAATGAAAAAATGTTGTTTTGTTTTATCAAAATATGTACATATCTAGGTACATTTCGAAATATGTAATCATAATGCAAATAGGCTATTAGATTCATTTGAAATGGATAATTAAGTAACATATTCCTTTTGGATATTATAACAACCATTTTGCATATACTTTTCATGATTTTCATCTCCATTGGATGAAAATTTAATATCAATTTAACATTAAATGGATATTATTAATATACTTTTTACGATAAGAAACTATCTAATCCAAATGGATACCAAAATCATCAACAAATATACATTTTTTCTGTGTAGCTATGCACCGATATAAAAGGATCTTATTTGTAGAATTTTAGAGTCTTAAGCTACAAACCAAAGCTAGAACCAAAAACCTAGATGGTTTTGACATTAGATGGCTCTGTTAGGTACATATATTTTTGCCTAGCTAAGAATTTGTCTCTTGTTTGTATTTCATTACACTTACGTCAAAGTTGCCTTATACCCTCTATGGACGAGACAGCAGCAAAATAGCTGCATTCGAATCGGACTGGATTCACCATTTGCCTACTCTAATTTACTGGCTTGATTCATCCTTCTGACTTTTTTAGAGTTCATAAAGCTCAGCAAAAAACCATAGAAATTACTCCTTGTTTGTATAAAACACACATCCACAGGCTGCTGAGCTGCTGCTGCCTTTGTGAGTTAGATAATTGGAACTGATATGTTACACGTCTTTGCTTTACAATCAAATTAATGATTTATTCTTAGTATTCTTAATATTAGTTCAAGTTTCCCTTTTGGATTCATATCTTTATGGTCTCTATTTTCAACTTGAACTCTAACTCATCTAATTTATAATTTAGAGTTCTTCTGCCTGGTGGAGCTACCTGGTTTAATCAAAGTCATGGTTATGCTGATGCTGGTGAACATCTTATTGAAGTGGCCATGGAGTTAAACGATAAAGGCACTTACATGCCCATTTGGGGTACTTGTCTGGGCATGGAACTGTTGGTCTATAAACTGGCCCATGGGGTGGAGTCACGTAGCGATTGTAATGGAAAAGGTTTGGCTTTGCCTTTAGAGTTCAAGCAAGGTAAGTGCTCAAGTTAAATTGTACTCAAGCTGAATATATTTATCTCTAAATGTTTTTTTCCGTAGATTACAAACAAAGCCGCATGTATGCCTCTGCTTCTGATGATATAGTTACCCTTCAGTCTAAGGAGAATGTCACCTATAATTGGCATCAGTTTTGCTATACTGAAAAGGATTTCGAAATTCTTCAACTCAACGAAAGCTGGCGTGTAATGGCTCTTAATCATGATGTGGGTGGCATAGAGTTTATTTCCATTCTAGAGCACATTAAGTATCCCTTCTATGGTGTACAATTTCATCCTGAAAAACCACTATATGAGTTCACCAAGACCTCCATACCACATACCTCAGCTGCTATTGTGAGTGGTCAGTTTTATGCTGATTTCTTTGTTAATGAAGCTCGACGCAATAATCAAAGTTATGCCAATGCCACGGAACAGGCACGAGCTCTTATCTACAATTATAATCCTCACTATACATCGATTTTGGGTTCCAGTTATATACAGCAATATTTGTTTACCAATGCAGAGATGGGTTTAGAAGATTTTAATAATGGTAATAATACAGCCATGCCGCTTGCCATTAGTCGAGGTTTTCTTCCCATTTTACTATTGGTTGCACTTAGTTCATAGTGTATTTTTGGCCACTTTTTGGCAGTTTGTTGATTTTTTGCGCATTTTCAACCAAGCAGCTGCACATTTTATGGCTTTTGTTTATGCAAGACTGTATATCATCTGAATTGCAAAATTAACCCCTCAATGGCTTGGCTACTGTAACAATTTTTTTTTTTTTAGAATTTTAAGAAATTTTTTTTAATTATTTTTGTTTAAGTAATGTAGTATAAGTTTGGTAACTCAAAAAATGTACATCTGATATTAATGGAAACAAAATTGTTAATAGCCTAATTATACTAAACACATCTAACCTCCACATCATGAGTTAAAACGCTCAATAACTACCAACATTTGTAAATTTTTGTTTCCTCAAGTTAATAAGTAGGTTGGTCTCTAAAAGGACCACCCAACAAAGTAAATTTGCCAAGGTAAATGCTTATGATTCATGATGTGGGTGTAATTAGCATATAAACAGACTTTACATTTGTCATATATCTCTACAGAAACTCTCTGTGGATAGTGTAATAGCAAAGCAATTAACTCAACTTTAGAGAATTCAGCCTCCTGTGATGAAATAGTAGGACAGGTTCTATTTTATTAGAGCTTCTCTTTAAAGAATATTCACAACCGACTATTTGGAGATATATGACAAGTATAAAGGCTGCTAAGAAAAACATGCATATTATTTATTTCAAAATTTAAAAAGAATAATATCGCAACGATTCACATTGAGACATATGTCCAATCTGTTAAATATCTATTTTTAACATCTAAACTAAAAAAACAATCTGCTGTGAAATTTTGTTATATAAATAAAGAATTTACAACATTAGGAATTCCTATGTCTTTATTCGCCGATTGAAAGAGGCTTAAATACTAACTGGATGGTTGTTGATGAGAGAATTTGGTTTTTCTCGAGCTAGCCAGATGTATCTTTGACTAAAATCAAAAACAGGTCACTAAATCCCATATACATTAAAGAATTTGTTTAAAAATTTAACTCAACTTGAAATTTTTTCTATATATTTTAATTCACGAAACATCACGAAAGACACGGTCGACAATGAATATATCGCCAGGTTTTAGAAGCGTCCTTAGTCCTAGGATTGTCGAGAATGTTTTTTAGTTTGCTGGCATCATTTAGGTTCGCCGAAAAAGGTTCCAATGTGCTAAGTATATATCCATTTGTAGTTACAATTGTAAATGGCTTTTATAGTGGCTTTTTGACTCGAATATGACTTTCGCTGGTACTCGTTCTTTGAACTCTTTTCATAATGGACATAAGTTCCATTAATATCAAAGGCAGCTTGTCAGTTTGGTCAACTAATTTGCTGGCCATTAATCCAGTATGATGTTCAATCAATTCTTCCCCAGTCATTGCATTAAACTCAAAATATTAAGGAAGAACATCCTTTTCAAACGACTTCATTAAAATTTCGACTAATTCTGATATACTCTGCTCTTTCTCTAGGCCAAGTATTGATGCAAGAACTTTGTTAGAATTTCCTGTACGGATCTTAAATAGTAATGTAACAATCGCTTAGACTGGATTATGCGTGGAAAATGGGTCATGGGACTTAAACATATCTAATTGCAGTTCTAGAATATTTTCCCAATTCAATCCAGTAAATACTCCAATCTGCTTTTCCGACAGACCAGACTCTCCAATTTGATGAAAAATTACCTTCACGTTTTGAAGTTGACACAAGTCTTTGACCGCAATGTCACTCGATATAGATTGCAATCTGTGGTGGTCCATCTCATCTTCAAACAAACGTTTTAAAAAAATCCACTCCAAGCGATTCTTCCACATCTATTTAAGATCCGTACAGTAATACGGTGATATTGCAGTGAGTATGCGAATGGAAACCGGTCCTTTGGGTACTGCATGTTCTTATCTATTTTATCCAGCTTCCACAACTTTTAAAATTCTGAAAAGAATTACTGAAATTGTATCTTGGAATGGCAAGTTGACTATAAAATACGAAAGTTTAACCTCATCTGGAAGTCTTAAATAAATAGTGTTAATAATTTAGCCGAATTTTGTAGCTAACGGCTTGCATTTTAAAAATTTGAAAAATTTGTTCGGTCATGCCAGCTTTGACCAGAAAAAAATTTGGTTCGAAATGACTTGTGATTGAAATAATAAAAATTTTTGTTAAACATTCAGGGTTGGTACAAGAAGTTTAAAAAAAATCTATAAATTACTTTCGGTTGATGAACTTTAAAACTGCTTACTTGAAAAACTAATATTATTGGGGCAGGTTCCCCTACAAATCCGGCTAAGCCCTTTTAACTACATTTTCTGTTGTAAATTAAGTGATTTCTAGTAGGTTCGAGGTCTCAAAGCTATGCTGTCATAACTAAAAGTAAAACAACAATGGGAAAGGTAACTAAATAAAAACCAAAACGGATGGGAAACTTAGCCAAAAATAATTTTATCTGCATCAACGAACTCTCATATTTGATGACAGAAGTTGCTTCTGGGTCATGTAAGATATGGTTTGAGCTTTACTTTCATACAGCTGTTTGAAGAAGCTTGCGTCTCTGACATCAGTAGACTTTGCTATCGTCCAATATAGACGTTAAAATGCCGTCGGCAGACTCCAATTCTCACCAGAGTCACCCGTACCAGGAACTCCGTTGAATTAGATATTTGACTCATAAACATTTGACTGAAAATAGTGCATTTTATTATGAATTTCTTGAAATGTTTCACATTTCACGAGATAGCTGCAAAAATACCTGTTTACTCTATTAGAATGAAAGTCCAAATTGCATTGAGCTATGTGTACAGTTTCAAGTTTCCAGATAAATGGAAAGTGGTTCAGGTTACAAATTTTCACCTGAACAAACCAACACGTTATCGGCCTAAGAATAACATGTTAAAATTAAGTCAACCGAAATGGATACATTTCAAATTTCTTTGTTTTGTTTAAGTTTCTGTTATGTAGCTCTACAAATGCTGAAACTCAAATCAAAAATTTGAGAAATTTTATTAAATGACCCACCACCAGAAGGCATCTAACAATTGCAAGACTCAAGACAAATATTTTCCAGTAGAAAGAAGTTCCGGCAACCGAAAACTAAAATGTAAGTTAATTTTATTAAAGCTTTGTTTACACTTATGGCTGGAAAGTACTTCAGTATAAGACGAAAATACTCATATGAGAAATCAGATCATTTCAGCCTATTTTTCATCAGAACATTTTTGGAGCTTCTTAGATGGATACTAGTCTGGGCGACAGGAAGCTTACTTTTCATTAGTTCGAAGTGCAAGTTGCATTATAACAATATGTTTTTACACTCTGTACCAAAGGTACATAGAGTACATTAAGATTGTGCAAAAGTATGTAACAGGGAGAAGGAATCATTTCCGATCCTATAAAGTATATATATTCTTGATCAGCATCAAAAGCCGAGTCGATATAGCCATTTTCGTCTGTCTGTCTGTACGTCTGTATGAACGCACAGATCTCAGAGATGGTAAGAGATAGAGGTTTGACATGTATGGGACATATACTTATTGTACTTGCAGGCAGATCAAGTTTATTTTAAATTTTTGCCACGCCTCCTCCCGCCTCCGCAATTTGTAAAAAACGTCATATCTGCCACAGTTTTGTAGATAAACGTTTCATACCTTCTAAAGAACGATAGTCGAGCTATAAGAAAAACAAACAATTATGAAGGGTAGCACCGGCCGCAACGGCGATGGGCAGCACCTCACAAACTTTAAGGCTGTTTTGCCACTTTGTGTGGCTTCTAACTTAAATTGATCAGATATATACAAACTTTGGATGGTACAGAGTATGTTATAGCGAGCTTGACCGACTGTCTTTCTTGTTTTTTTTTCAAGATGAATTCGATTGCTACAAAATCCACCGTGAGCAAGGCACATGGATTTGCAAAAGGAGCAGCATGAGAAAACGATCCTACTCTAAGTCTAGTATGACACTAGCTTCCTTACTTTTTTTTGGACATTTCGTATGAAGCAGCTGTCAACAGCTTTTCGACGAAATCAAATATAAATCACTTTCAGAAATACCAGATCTCCAAATTTTTTGTCGAAATTTTTATTTTTTTTTATTTTTTACTTCTGTAAATTTTAAGTGCATCCGCTGCAGGTGAGGTATTTGCAGTGTAGAAGTTCATCGGGAAATATGAGTTTAAGCAACTATTTGGCCTTTGTACTGCTACTGTTGACGGGAAGTGCGAAAGTTTTTACCACTGCTGCCGTTGATCTCTCCCAATCACCCGTCATAGGCGTGTTGACCTTAGAGCTCTTTAAATTTGGCTTAATTGCCAAACATTTTGATAACAAAACAGGTTATATAGCCGCCTCATATGTAAAGTTATTGGAAGGAGCTGGAGCTCAGGTGGTGCCTATATGGTAAATATAACGATCTTATCATAAATGTTATAGATTTATAACTTAAATGAAGAGATAACTATGACGAAACGACAGAATGAACAAATCGCGAATATAATAATTATATCAAATTAATTTAATAATATTTAATTGTCTCAACAGGATTGGACGCGATCGCAATTATTATGAGGAATTGTTAAACAAGATTAATGGGTAAGACTGAAGATCAAGTGTCTGTCTGTTCATCAGTGTGTTTCAATGCAAATAGATAGCTCTGAAAGGTATATTCTTCTGGGTATTCAGTTAAATCGGACTTTCTTTTTACATTCCAATCTTTATATAGAGGCCATTTCAACTTACTCATCACATTAATATTTTAGAGTTCTTTTGCCTGGTGGTGCCACCTGGTTTAATCTAACTAAGGGCTATAGTGATGCTGGCGAACATGTTATCGAAGTGGCCAAGCAGTTAAACGATAAAGGCATTTACATGCCCATTTATGGTATTTGTCTGGGCATGGAACTGCTGGTATATAAATTGGCTAAAGGAATGGAGGCCCGCAGCGATTGTAATGGAAAAGGTATAGCGTTGCCTTTAGAATTCAAGCAAAGTAAGTGCTTAAGTTGGATTGTTCTCAAGCTGAATATAAATATTTATATATAATTGGTTCTTTCCGTAGATTACAATCAAAGTAAAATGTTTGCCTCGGCTTCGGATGATATGATTACTCTCCAGTCCAATGAGATAGTCACCTATCATTGGCATAGGTATTGTTATACCGAAAAGGATTTCGAAACACTTAAGCTCAACGAAAGTTGGCGTGTAACGGCCCTTAATCATGATGTGGGTGGCATAGAGTTTATTTCCACTCTGGAGCATACTAAGTATCCCTTCTATGGTTTACAATTTCATCCTGAAAAACCACTCTATGAGTTCACCAAGACCTCCATACCACATACCTCGGCTGCTGTTGTGAGTGGTCAGTTTTATGCCGTATTCTTTGTTGATGAAGCGCGTCGGAATAATCAAAGTTATGCGAATGCCTCGGAACGGGCAGAAGCTCTAATTTACAATTATATTCCTCATTATACTTCGATTTTGGGTTCCAGTTATATGCAACAATATTTGTTTACCAATGAAGAGATGGGTATAGAGGATGTGGATGATAGTAATAGTACAGCCATACCGATTGCCATTGATCGAGGTTTCCTTCCCATTTCACTAATGGTTGCTCTTAGTTCACAGTGTATTTTTGGCAACTTTTTAGAAATTTGTAGATTGATTTCTTAAAAAATAAATAATGCGCATTTTCTATCAAATGGCTTTTGTTTATGCAAGACTGCCTACCAACTGAAACCACACAAAAGTTTCGTAATTGAAAAATTAACCCCACAATGTCTTAGAGATCTTGTCAGTAACAAATTTTTTTTTTTGTAGAATTTTAGTAAATTTATTACACGATGAAGCAAACTTAACGAAAACTGCCTAAAAATATGTTTAAATTAAATAAACTGTAATGGATATATTCAAAATTTCTTGTTTTTGTACTGAAACTTTTAAAAAATGTGCGAAATTTGATAGTGCTTCTAATTCGGTGTCCAAAAGATCCACCAGAAGGCGTCTGCCATACTGTGACTCACTATTTAAGGTGAATATTTTCCAGTTTAACGATGTTACGATGAAATGGAATGAAAAAAAACATTCTTATCAATTATCTCTCGTTTACAACATGTTTTCGAATTCGTTCTCCACACTTTCTCGATAGCGAAAATGTATTGGAAACGATTCAGTTTTCGATCCGTTTTCGCTGTCGAGAAATAACGTTTTGCTGCCACAAACTGAGTGATAGGAAATACTTTTTCAGACCGAAAAAGGAACATATTCTCGATAGTTTTTTTAAAGAAAACTTCGCGAAAACATTGAAAACGGATCCGTTCTCGCTAAAGCTTAGTACTCAGACAAACTAAACCTTCCGCTAGCGGCTATTGGCAGCTAATTCCGACGGTCCAATGTGACTGCTCAACATCAAAATAGCACCAACTGTGAAAAGGTCACACTACATTCTAACCTCTAATTTGCAGAATTCATGGGCAATGCTAAATCTTACCGTTGCACATTGGGCTGGAAGTTTTTGGCATAAAGTCATCAGAAGAATCCACCGCACATAGTTGAAAATTGGAGGGTGTGATAACTATAGCCAAACTAACATATGGGAAAAGTTTTGCACCAATCGGACCACGCCTACACTTACCGCCCTTATGATCCCACATGGCGTATGCGTAATTTTATTTATTAGCTTACATTTTTTTATTAGATAGTCACTGGAAAATTATGATTTAGACCTTATTTCGCACTTATAAAAGACTTTTTTGTTTTTATTCAATTTGTGTTCTGGTTTCAATACAATTGATTAATTACTATAATTTTTTTGTACATCTAAGTCAAATAAATATAAATTTACTGATATTGTTTGGCTGTAGGATGTGTTTCCCAAATCTGCTGAGTCTGCGCGTCGATTTAGTATATGTTCAGAGAACACCTTCGTCTCTTGACAATATCTGCATAGTTGGATGTTTGTTATTCCAAACTTGTGTAGGTGGCTCTGCCGTCTGTGGCCCTGTCAGGATCCTGAATGCCCATTTTTTGCTTGTTGGATTAGCTTTTGGAATCTTTTGAGGTTGTGGCTCACTATTAATGCTTTTGCTTGACACATCCCCCTGGTGTTTACACAGGAGGTGGTTCAAAGCGCATTCTCTTCCTTTCTAAGGAGTTCTTTTATGGTGTGTTGGCCTATGCCGCAGTAGGGTTCTGGGCCTACCATTGCGGTGGCTGCACCCTTACGTGCCTGTTCGTCGGTCATTTCATTACCGGGGATGTTGCCGGTGTTGAGTTACCACTTCTTTGCTGTCCAAAGTAATAGTCCTTGTCGAACAAAGCCTTTTTGAGTGCTTTAACTTAAAAGTGGAGATAGTTATGTTGCAATTGGGACATTTTTTAAACTCTGTTCTGTATAAAGCGTGTAAAATTTATTATTTTTTATATTCATATATTTAGCATGTTGCTTTGTTCCAAAATGCAATCTGAAATCTCTTTCACTTTCCTATTGTTGGCAGCCATACATACAATCTTTACCAAAAACACGAAAATTCACGGACAATGTTCTAAAAGTGTTAGTAACAAGTTGAATTCCACCATTCCATGAACACTTTAGCATAATTACATTTCGGCCGAAAGTGAACGAAAGTTAGTTTTAACTCCACAGTGCACTGGTGTATTGGTTAGGTTTTCGCTGGCTAATGACGTATCATAAAATAGATTAATGTTAAAAATTTAACAAATTGAGCACAATTTCTTAATATTATTTACATAGTGCCTACATTGAACTATATTTTCCATAATTTACACAAATTAATTGTTCACCAGCAGCCGAGATCTTTTTTTAGCAAAGCTGAGATAAAATTTCCCGAGGTTTCAAATTGATTGTTTTTTGTTGTACTTTTGCTGCTGACATACTGACGAGTAGGTGTCGGAAAAATTTCAAACTGTATTTTCAGCTCTGAGCACCGGAAATGAATCAGCTGTATCTGCCTGACAAGTTAGCGTCTGTGTCCGTCAAGTTAGCGGCGCCATGAGCTTTCCGACGCTCACGAACGGAAATTTTAGTTTGTCTGAGTTCGACCCAGCGTAAGTGGCTTGTCGCAAATTTACGAAATCTTTCCGACACCCTTTTTTTTATATGGAGATGACACCCTTCCGAATCGATATAGTTTGTCTGAGTTCTAAGCTTAGCGCTTATCGGATGGGGAGGTATGTAGTAGCTATACTATTCAAAAACTGAGTTGTAATTCAATATTAAAAAATAGAGGAAAGCTAACTTCGGCTCGACCGAAGTTTATACCCTTATACCCTTGTAGCTTGTATAAATTAGTGGCCCGATTCCACTGACACAAATATGTACATTCGGCCAAATGTACACATTTTTGACAATGCGTCTATATACATTTTCTACACCTAATTTCTATGGCTGCTGTACTATATAGTTGTCCTATCAAACTTGGTGGAATTATGTGAAAGCATAGAAAACTTGTAAGAACAAGGTTCGAGGACGTTTGCGTTGAAGACAAAAAAGTTTTTCTCACTAAAACAACATTTTCGACCGATGGTTCCTATGGCAGCTATATGCTATAGTCATCCGATCTGGCCGGTTCCGACAAATGTGCAGCGTATTTGTACCAAAAGACTTCGAGCAAAGTTTGCTTAAGATAGCTTTAAAACTGACGGAGGAGATAGCATAGAAACAGACGGACAGACATTATAACAGACCGAATTATGACAATAACAGATTGAAACAGTACTGTACACAAAAAAGCCAAGTTCCAAATCAAAATCTTCTCTGGGTTGTATGTTTAAAACAAAATTGTTAAGAGATCAGAGATTATAAATGTTATATTTTCAAGTGCAAGTGGCATTATAACAATAACTTTTCTTTACTTAAGTCAAGCACAAGCATTTACTCCCAACGTGAAAGCTCCCTCTTACATTTGCAGCCCACCCTAAAAGCAGTCAACACTCTACAGCCAACAAATTCTTTCAACTGCACAGAACAGAATTTCAATTGCATGTGTATGCGTTTCACAGTTCTCAAAGGGGCCAGACCACCTTCAACGTTATGGTAAATTCAGTTTCAGTTGCCAACGAACTGCACACGGTGCAAAATACAGACGATGTCGGCGCCACCCACAAACACACCCGTCATAGGGATACTCTGCATCGACATAGCCACAAAACTGCAGGAGCACTATGGAGAAAAATGGTATAGTTATATAGGTGCATCGTATGTCAAGCATTTGGAGGCGGCGGGTGGACATGTGGTGCCTGTATGGTGAGTATGTTAGCTAAAGCTAGTAAAGAATATTGGTACTGCTCATAAGAGAAAGGAGTGGGAAAATTATTATCAAGTTATTATTTTTAGTAATTTTATTGTCTTGTCTTTAAATAAAAATGTAGAAATACAGTATAACTTAACTAAATTGAACGCCTGTCAAATTTGTGTAGTCTTTGACATTTCTTTCTTACTTTCATACAAATTCTGACGTGTGCATTCCACAAGTGTGATGATAATTTTAGGAAATGTCCTCGCCAACTTAGCAATAAGCTTAGAAAAAATTACACAAAGCTTCAAATGTTGCTTCTTCTACTCTGTTGGTAAGCTTAAAAAGCTCGTGCATAAGTTTTACAGCACGAGATAATATTAAAACTGAAAAAGCTAAAAAACCTGACCTAGTGAACAGCACAAATGATTTTCTTACAATTTTCTGGAACATAATGGTGAAGATTTATGGACTGACTAGCAAAATCGGACAGAATTACAAAATTAACTAATGAATTAAGTGGATTTCAATTGCTAATTTCCGATTCACTGACAACTTTACTAAGATTTTATTGTTGAGCTGGTTTAAGGTTCGCAATAGAATTTGTAAGAAATGAAGCTTAAACTAAAGAATATATATAAGTTTTGTCGGATAACAAAACGGTTACTTTTTTCTACTAAAAGCGCACGAACCATTAGCTTAAATATTTTCAATTGTCAAGTTTGGCTAGCTCAAGGTCCAAAAAGTTGCGTTTGTTAACAGCTGTAAGCAACTTATGAGTTGTAACCCAAAAAGAGTTGGCCTATACAGTACTGTTTCAAAAACCTTCCAGTTCAATCTTCACTGAACCCAAAAAGATTTGGTTGCCTATACAGTACTGTTTCAAAAACCTCCCGGTTCTTTATTCAATAGGCTTTTCGCTGTAGACAGCATATATGCCAATATCCTCTCCTTACAATCATCACTTTCAAATTTGTGCAGTTTTCCCATATAAGAGAAATTCAGATTTCGTCTTTTCTATGTTGGTCGGAATTTTCACCATTAAGTAATACAAGAAGCTGTGGTTTGCAGTAAAGAGGTGTAGAGGTAAAAATGTTTTGGTTTTTTTACAGACAAAGCCTTTTTGAAAAACTTTATAAAGTTTTTGACCGGAGTAAGATAGATGCGGGTTTGTGATGGTAGAGATGAGATAAATTGGACATAATGACAACATTGCACTGTCTTATCTTTGAATTGGTACATATTAAATATCTCCCCAGTGCAAAATCTTATCTCTCAAACGAAGGTGTAATAATATATAAAATATGGCTTGTCTTAATTTCTATGTACCGTCTTATCCGACTGTCCTTCATCGCTTTGGAAACAAATATTTACTCTGGGATCAAGAAAAAGTCTGTGGCTAGGCGGTATCTCTTCCCCATGCACCCAAAAAAAAAGAATAAAATAAATTAGGCGTAAGCCAAATGTATATCTTATCGGAGAGATCGCGGTTTGTTGCAATTATAATTGCGAGTAATTATAAATTTAAGTTAATTTGTTATGTCTTAAAACCAGGGACGCCCACGCATAGGCACTCACACAGCCAGCGCATAGCACAAGCCAAAAGAAAATTGCAACAAAAGAATCGTTTGTTAAATATGTACCAATAGTTTTCAACCCCGAATCAATAATCGGTTTTCTCTTTCTATTTCTTTTTCATTGTTGTGTTCATTGGAATTGATGTCTACGCGCTGGGCACCTCTGCTTAAGACTGTATTAAGCAGGGCGACAAGCCTTCTAAAAATGAGTAGGAGTTTATTAGGTCAGAAAACATACGATCATGTTAGTTTTTTTACAAATCCAAATAATATTTGAAAATTAGATCAAATGATTTCTCAGTTAAACCCTCTTTGTAATGATAAATTCGAAGTTTGAGTTCGATATTTGAGTCCATAGAGTCGCTTACTAAAAGCACATTTGTCATTCCTTTGTAGTCTTTGGAATTATTTGAAAATGACTGCCATGATGTGAATATGAATAAATCAGCGTCCTTTCGAAAATGCCAAACCGATCCGAAAACCACATAGCAAAAACGTTTCAGTTCGGTTTAGTTCATAGACGAGTTTTACCGCTTTTAGCACTTAAAGTCCAGTCAAATTAGGCAAAAAAAAGGAGTCAATCTCGGAATTGGAGATAATAAGCTGGAAACTTCTGTACACCTTTGTTTTGGCGTTCTAAACGTTGTGCCAAAAGTCACATAAAATCTCGTGTGCGCGTCGTTAGTTATTCAAGGTCAAAGGTTACAAAAATCGGCATTTTCAGCGATTATCTCCGTTTCTATACCTCCAATGGTGTAAGCACCTATTACAAAAATTGTAGAGCGGCAAATTTGCGAAAAATTTCGTCTACCGAATTTTTTCATACGCCCAACCGTTTTGGAGATAGAGGGCAGAGAGCCCGCAGTAGTCAGCCATAATCCCAGTAATGCAAGTTCAACCGTGAATCCCAGTGAATAATACCAGGTATAAAGTTATTAAATCATTTAAATATCATAAATAATAAATAATTAGTATTATTCATTATATTTAATATCATTTTGCATATATCTAATATATTTATCTAATAATACTTACCTACATGGTTAATTAAAAACTCCTTAGATGACATTCCTACACTGCTCGACAAAATGAAAGCCGATCTTCACCCATTGAAACAAACCAACTTTTTCTAAAGTAAATTGGCCCGCTTATCACGAAAATCGCCATGAAACCAAATTCTATCGGCTAGTTATCGAGATATTATCGATAATCGTGTTTTTCGACTTATCAAAAGTTTTCTCCACCTTAACTTTCATAACTTTGTTGTTTTTTAACCGATTTTAAAGTTCTAAAATAAACTTAACAGAAAAAACTTGGACAAAAGTTTTGTTTTCAGATAAAAATGTGCTAGGGCGATTGCTTTTTATGCAATCGGCTCAGCTGCAGAACAAAAAAAACCTTTTTTTTTTCCAAAATTTACACATTTAACGTATTTAAAATGCCTGTAGATGTATACAGATATTCTCCATACTCTGTAAGATATTAAACATTTCTAAGGAGCACTTACATAAGGATTTTAAAGATAATCCAATTTTTTCTATGAATTCAATTCCGACTTTGAAAACGCTAAATGGCCGTCATAAAATATATAATACATTCAGGGCGAACCACTGAACCGAACCCAAGCTGCGGTAGTAAGCTACAATAATCATGTAATGAACCGAACCGGCAGTTCAAAAACTGTGTGAAAACCCCTCGTTTACAAATCAGGTGTGGGGTAAATCAGCTCATTGACACTTTTAATATTTTCAATCTTCGTAAATTAAAAAAAATCCTTCCCAAATTTACCGAAAGTGTGTATTTTCGTTCTCAATATAAGGGTAAGTCCGTATTTTCTTACACCTAGAACAGCGGGCTTATTTAAAGACCTATTTTTTAATTTTAAGAACTCTCCGTTCTTGCTTTTGGAACGGATGAAGACCGTTGTGATAAATCCAGAAAAAAAAACAAATATTAATCACATTTATAAGTGTGGGGGATGGAGAGTTGGGGTAGGGTGTGTGCTCAGGAAGTGAGGCGAGGGGTAGGTTACTCGACCACATTATCATCATCCCCCTCTTTTTCTGAAGCTTCGGTGGGGCTATAGAACGTTTAACCATTTTTTTAATTTTTAAACTTACCTTACTGGGATTTTACCTTGGAACCTGAAGAAACACACGGAAGTCGCTTTAGCTCACATGGCTATTAAGCACAAACGGTAGACGGCCTTTAAATCATAGTTAAGAACGTAAGCACTAAGCACTTATAAGTGGCTATATCCCGCTCTGTACCAACAAGCAACGTGGTGAAGAGGATAAGACGAGTGCCTAGAACTTTGAAGTCGTGGGATCAAGTTACAGTCCAAGATTCATTTTTTGTTTTCTTAAATGTTGGACGGGTCTGACATATATAAAGACACAATTAAAGAACGTGTTTTCTTAATTTGTTCGTCTATTTAAAACGTATGGTATATTTTTGAGAAAGTGGTCTTGTTTTATAAACGGAATAATTAAGAACGGAATGGATATAAATGTAAGAAATTTCTGCTAACTTTTAGAACGCCATTTTTTTTATCCGGAAAAGTTAAGTATCATGGAACCTACAATACTGCTGTTGATATTAAAATTGCTTTTAAAATCCGATAAAACTCTTATCGAAGTACTTAAAAAAACTTTGAATAAAAACAAAAATATATATGTATGATTTAATATTGGGGATAAGAAAAATGTTCATAAATTAGAAAATGAAAATATTTCAACAGAAAAATGCATCCAGAATATAGTCGGGAAACCTATCGAGGAACGCACAAAATAAGAGAATACGCTCATATCATTTATATGGCACAAAATAAGAGAATACGCTCATTACATTTATATGTCTTTAAATTAACTTGGAAGTATAAGTACGAAAGATTTGCAGCCCAAATGTGTTGAACAATTGTTCTATTTATAGTTTGCATTGCCATACGTGACTCGAATGCACAACTGCAGTGTACAAGAAGAACATTACCAGGCAACTAAGTATTTGTAAGCAATCGACTCATTCATAGATGAACATTGTATATACTATGTACAAGAATATATGTCGATGTTATCAGTTATTCCCTAAATCTCGTCATATAGCTGCAATGTTTTGTGTATTGTTCATTGTGTCTTTGTTTTATCGTTGATTTGAATTTGCTTTGTGATGTGGTGAGTGGTTTGGGTTCAGCAATAAACGAATTGCATTGAAAAACGAGGCAGCGGCTGCTGACGACGAGCAAGATAACATGGAGCAGTCTTAGTAAAGTAAACGGTCAATGTGGAGCAAAGTGGCTCCTGATAACCTGATTATTTAAACGTGAAGCATATGAAAGGATAAGAATTTAAACATTAAAGTACCAACAAAATCAATATTATAAAAATTGTTTTCAGTTAGCCAAGTTTGACTGTATTTACTTTCTACTAAAAACCAAAAAAATATCAAAATATTCAATGCACAACATAAACAAATGCACATATTCATACATATGCGTATATATAAAAACGAAAAGCGCTTTTCTATATATATGAAACTAAGCAACTTTGAGAAAACGTCACGTAGTTGGCTTTGTCATTTCATTTGAAAAGTTTTCGTTTTAAAATTTTGTGATTTGTTAAATGCCTGTTTCTACTATGGAGTGTCCAAACCAGGAGGAGACTACAAATTATGTGCCCTGCATTGGCGTCTTGTGCATTGACTTGGCCAACACTTTGGCGCGAAATTACGGTCAGTGGCACAGCTATTTGGCCTCGGCATATGTTAAACAATTGGAAGCATCGGGAGCTTTGGTGGTGCCCATCTGGTGAGTGCTAAGGAAATAAACGCAATAAATTACATAAACAAAATGAAATGTACACACGTGCATACAAAATTGTTGCAATTGCAGTGGTCAAGTGTATAATATTGAGTGTGTGTGGGAGGGGGTTCATTGGCTTTTTGGCATTGTTCTGAAAGCTTTGTTAGCAAGCTTTTTTTTCCGCCTTTTTGGCATTGGAATGAAAAGCGAAATTTGTCAAGCAATTTGTTGGTAGGTTAGTGATCTTATGATATGTTGATTTTATATATTTATACACTTTTGCTAAGAGTAGATATATTTTACAAGTAGTCGAAAGATATTTATTGTAAATAGCTAAGTGTTGTGGCTGGAGAATTAATTGCAGCGTTTTAGTAGATAATCCATATCAGAATTCCCCAATAAGTTGTGTGACCTACACTGTGAAAAATTAGAAGAAACAATTTGAAGAAGAGAACATTTGTTCATTAGATTGGACCTCCAAAGTATGACAACTTTAAGGTCCTAATCTTATATCCAATCTGTTGCCTTTTAGTGTTTACTAATCATAAACAAAAACAAAAGTAGAGAAAAATTAAGTCCTAATTGGCGCCAGGTGGCTCCGAAGTTTTTTTCTGAAATCACTCATACGCAGTGTTGACTAGTTTTTGGGTTCTTCGCTCACGCAACTGTTTTCGATGCCCTTTAATGCTTGTTTTACAATTTATAAAGAAATTTTATTTCAAAACTCAGAACTAACTTGGCACCCATCTAGAACAGCTACCAGTTTGAACTCAATAAGCCGAAAATAAATTTGTTACCCATATATTTCATAAAAGTATAGTATTTACTTTTTTTGGGTATCAAACCATGACAACGATTGTAATGTTCTAAGATAACGTTATTAAAACTGTGAGTTGGGTGTACGTGTCGTATGAGTAATTTTCTTTCTCGAAACTTTAAAGCGCTGCCGCAGGCATTGAAACCCTGTTTTAGGAAATGGTACATCACTTCAGAATTTTTGTTCATTTCAGCTTAAAATTACTTAAAATGCCTGTTTTTAAACTTTTTACGAGCATGGGGGAGCCCCCATATATAATATGATCGAACTTTTCATCCAAAAATCTTATACCAGACAATTAAACAAAATTTTTTTTAATGATTATTCATATAATCTTCCATTGGACATCACACCAATCTTATCATTGACAAAAAATATGTTTTCAGGGTTGCCAAGTGATCCTTAATGAAAGGCGCGCAATTATTTTTTTATTTTACCATTGCTTTTTTGAGAAAATGATTTGAATTTCATCAGAAACTTAGAATGTATAACAATTTATTTCATCAAGAACGTAAAATATTCTACCAAGTCATCACTGCAAATGATGAATAAAAATTGGTATAAATTATTTGCAAGAGACGCAACCATGTTGTTGTAGTTAGTCCAGAATCTTATACACGAATCTTCTAACTAGACATTCGAATAAAAAAATTGATATCTTAAAGTTTCGTGGCACCGACGAATTTTTCGAAAATTTACAAACCAATCGATGCGTCGTCGAAATCTCTAGAGGTTTCCGAGAATTCTTAAAAAAAAAAATGTTCTCGTTTTCTTATGGGCAGTGCAAAATGTAATTAATTTGAACACATATATTAAAAATTGTATAACTTCGTTTAAAAAATCATTCAATTGATTGGAATAGTTTTATTTTAAAGTTCCGATGATTAGTGGGTACTATTTATATGTCGGGAACTGGTAACACTCAGTGATTGGAAAGATACTCGATTTTCTTACCTTGGTAAGGTACAAGGTAAACGTCAAATAATATACCTACGTAAGGTAAAAAGTATCCGGAATCCCTAGTACCTAGGTAAAGGTAAAGGTTCAATAAAAGTACTTTTAAATTTAGGAGCATGGTTCATCCATTTTTATTAGTAATGAATATTAAAAACATAACAAAAGAGAAGTTGTTCCACATTTTAGGCTACCTTTAAATCCGCATTTGCTATGAACTTCAGCTAATAATGTAGAAATTACCTCATGTGTGCGAGCACGAGAGAATGACGATGTGGCCGGTTATACCAAAGTAACTTTTGTTATTGTAACTCCATATATCGGCAGTCGTACAGTCAAAATTAGTATTTTTAAAAATATTGTCGACATTTTTCTTATTGTCCGCCTTCCTCTTATCAAACAGGTCCCTGAAACTTTTCTTTTTAACATGGCAGAACGGCAACATCTCGGCTATAATGTTATCGCAAATGCGTTACGTTAGCTCTAATAAAATTATTTAGTTACATTTGTTATAATGAAATTGGTATTGGTTGGAATTCAAGATACTAGGATACATGCTGATTACTTAGTTGAGTTATTGGAAACTTTAGATACTTTGGCTTTCATTGATTCGTAGGAAGAACAACTATAGGGCTTCCTCTAGCTTGAAGAAATTTAAATATATGATATATTAACAACATTGTTTTGCGAATAGTTATTCGCAAGTAACTGCTGCTATAGACTGGAATATACACAAAATTATGCAAATAAATAGTATTCAAATTTTTGTGCACATATGTATTTAGTACTGTGTAGCTCCTCACCTTCAAATGCTTGTGTTAATTTCCAACAAAATCAAAGTTAATAGTTTTGATTACACAAAGTTGACACTTGCCATTTGGGTTGAAAAATGTTCCATTCAAGATCAGCGGTAAATCTTTATTCCATTCATTATTTAGTGACTGATCAGTCATTGTTAACAATAATAAAGATACAATTTTACGAGGCAGTGCTGATAAAACTTCTTACAAAAATCAATACAACAATTGATACCAATACTTGGGCGCGAAAATAATCACTTACGAAAAGTACCTAGTACCCTATCTATTGCCAAGGTAAATGAAAGTTAAGACCTAGGTAAGGCAAAAGGTACTCGAATTTGAAAATACCGAGGTTAGGTAAAAGGTTCACAAAATATTTATCTAGGTATGTACCTAGGTATTTGTACCTGGGTACTTCCAAACACTGGTAACACTAATGTCAATAGTTAAAATCTGGTACATCCAAAATAAAGTTCGACATTTTTTTGCATAAACGGTCTTACAACGTTTTTGTATACTTGCGCTATTTATGTTGCTTGCAGTGAGTATTCCAATATGATCAGATTTTAACTATTGACATTAGTGTTATGAGTTCCCGATATATAAGGAGAACTCCACGTATTAAACAGTTGTAGACTAGAAAATCTCATGCTTCCGATGATATTTCAAAATGAATAAGTAATGAGCCGAGTTCGTTTAAGGAAGCACTAAAATCACAGAACTTTTTACCAGGCTCTAGGTCAATAAGTTATGTTTGTTTACAACTTTTCTAAAAACAAGACACAATCACACCATAAAGAAGGCTGGGCGACTGTTTAGCTGTTTTATGAATCCCCAGATTCAATCATCAGCAGTCTTTGCAAGTCTGCTGCGGGTTGGCAGAGGCTACCTCATGCCAGCATTGATATAGCCGCTTGAGAATTCCAAACAAATCCGACATCAACAGTCAACGCCAAGTCGCAGAAGCTGTGTGTGTGTGTCTCTGTTGTTATTGACCTAAAGCCTGCTAAATAGTTCTATGATTGATATTCAAAAAGGTCACTAAAACAGTCACTTTACACTCATTAAAAGCTTAACGATTATAAGAATTTAATGAGATTCTTTCGGAGTGTCAGAACAAGCGAGATCCACGGAAAAAAGTTCAGAATTTGCAAGATTACAGGAACTGTGATCGATTAGACTTTCTAGCTTGGTCTTGCTGACGAGAAGCGGAAAAAAATAAAACGTCCACTATTACAGAAATAATCAAAAATATGGTTTGTACATATTTGGAAGTGGGGATGAAAGGCCGCTGAAAGATAAGCTCAGGTATAAACATACCAGTTTTAAGACTATAACCTTAAAGGTAGAATGCAAATCAGTCCTCTTAAGCAGCGGTGGGCAGAGCCTTGCTCCCATTAAACCCGAGATTTGTTTTTCAGCAACTGGCATCATAAAAAATGCGTAGTTTTGATTCGTCGAATACGCATAAGCAGAGGTCGTAGCATTGGCAATTGTAGTACAACAACAAAATCCATGCGAATCGGAACACGGCTCAGCTGTTGCAGTGTGCGCGTTCGAGGCGGGCTGATAAGGGTTGTTTTTTCCGTTTTTGTTGTTGGACTGCTCTCAAACTCAATTTTCATGCCCATCGCTCTCTCCGCTCTATAAGTATAAAGCTTTTTTTAACAAAAGAAAACAAAAAACTGGTTTAGAAGTGGTTTAGAGAAATATCTGAGAATTTTTTTGAGCTAGGTAATATGATGCTGGACAATATACGGTTTCAAGACCAACTTCGAATTAAACTGAACCGGTAAACTGGACAGTGGTTCAGGGCCATTTTTCATAACTTAAAAACTAATTAAGCAATGCACCTAAGCTTTTGTACTTTTAATTGGTTACCGGTTCAAAACCGATTTTGGCTCAAAAGTGGTTCTGGAATTGTTTCATCTACAAACTGATAATTTGGTGTGCTGCTTGAAAAAAAATGAATTTAATGTTTTCCTGTTTTTAACTGGTTCCGAACGAATTAATGTGTTGTACAATAGTTTTAGTATCCTTATTAAAAGTCCTCATTTCATTATGTTGCAACTTTTTTTCTTTGTTTCTTCTCTCAGGATTGGACGTGATCGTTCCTACTATGAAAATGTGATGAGCCAACTGAATGGTATCCTCTTACCCGGCGGAGCTGTTTTCGTAGACAATGCGGATCTACAGAATAAACCTGGTCTAACCAATGACTGTGTCCAGAGTGCCTATTACATATATGATTTGGCCATCGAAATGAATAAGTCGGGCAACTACTTTCCCCTCTGGGGTACTTGTCTGGGCTTCCAGTTAATTATGATTCGAGCAGCCAAGACTCCAGATGTGCGCATTGATTGTGAGATTATGCATAAGGCTTTGCCTTTGCAGTTAACCGAAGATTGGCGAGAATCTGTTTTGCTAAAACAGCTACCGGAACCATTGGCCCAGGAGATGGGTCACGCTCATTTCGCCTGCCATTTGCATAGATATTGCATAACCAAGGAGAATTTGAAAAAGTTTAAACTTTTAGAAGATTGGCACATTTTGGCCACGCAAAGTGATACATCTGGCCAGGAGTTTATTACACTCATCGAGCATCGGCATTGGCCCATTTTTGGCTGTCAATTTCATCCGGAGCGCGCCGCGTATGGCCAGTTGTATGCTGCACCCGATCCCTGGAGGGTGTCCCACTCACGCTCTTGTATAGAGTTGGCCCAGTGGCCGATCAGCAATTTCGTAGAGGCCTGTCGTCGGAATAGTCATCGTTTTGACAGCACGGAAATCAAGTCTCGTCATCTCATTTGGAATTGGCAGCCGGTGTTTTGTGGTCATTTAAAGGACTCGCAATGGTTGCAGTGTTATCTCTTTGCGAAGGATGAGCAGTATCCGCCCGAGGAGAAATTCGTTACCCGTTAAATTATAAGATGTGGCGGGAGGGGAAGGGGATAAGCCTTAAGACATTTTTTTTTCTTCGTATTATGTATTATTCATTTGCATTGGAAATAGCAAAAACATTTTGGTATTTTTCCACAAGCAAATTTCGGTGTATTTTTCCATAAAAGTTTTTTGTTTTGTTTCGTTTGGTGGTGGTGGTTGAGTGGGTGACTGGGTGGTTGGGTGTTTTGTGCCCGCTGCTGCTGCTGCTGCTGCTAGGGTAAATGGAATATTTTTGTAAATTTTTGGGCTATGCTCTTACGAATTGGCGAAAAGTTGATTGATTTGTCTAGTTCGCTTGGCATTTGCATACCAAATGCAACTGAAACGGATTTGCTTCATATAAGTATTTTTTGTATGTATTATACGAATATTTGGTACTTAATAAAAAAACGTTGCATACTTTTGAGCGGGTTGTGTAATCATTTTAGTATTTTAGAAAAATGGAGAAACATATACCCAAGTGTTCTACAAATCGCTTCCGTCACCCAATTCTGCTCCTCATGAAGAGAAGACTGCGGAGACAATACGTACTCGTGACCCCATAGTTAATAGAGTCTATCGCAGAGTGTCAAACCGTGTTAAAAAGGTGCTGTTTAGACACAAGCCGGTGGAAATTGATCGATTTCTAGAGAGCGCTACAGCTGATAGCACCAATTATGCTCTCTGGTCTCTCTCCAAAATTTCCTATCCGAAGGACTAATGGCACTTGGGCTAAATCTCCCAAGGATCGCGCTGAGGAGTTAGCGAAAAATCTTGAGAGATTTACGCCGTTAACAAACTGCCCTTGTATCCAGAATTCGCAGAGTGGAACGTATTCTTGACACACCTGGTCAGCTCGAAGTGCCTGTTTCTCCGATCACTTTTACGCTGGTGAAAGAAAATATGAAAAGAGTTTAAGCCCAAAAAGGCTCCTGGAGAAAATGGGATCGACAACAAGACGCTGAAGGCACCTCCTGACAAAGCCATACTCTTCATAGTATTAATATCCAACTCAGTGTTGAGACTGGGATACATCCCGAGGACCTGGATCGTTATGATCCACAAGGCCCGGATGAGTCCTTCAGATGTTGAATCGTACCGGCCAATCAGTTGTGCATTCGTCGGTGTAGAAAATCTTTGAGAGGTGCCTGCTGAGCAGAATACTTGCCTTGGATGAGATCAGCCAACGCATTCCGCCCTTTCAATTTGGGCTTAAGAAGGTCGCACGGAACGCCAGAACAGTTTAACAGTGTAACTAACTATATCCTTGAAGGGTACCATGCCAAGGAGTTGTCGACGTGAAGCAAGCGTGGCATGAAGGATTGCTGTGCAAGATAAAGAGCTTCCTTACTGACAGGACGTTTTCTGTGGTGCTTTATGGAGCTGAATCGAGTACAAGAACTATACGGAGCAGGAGTTCCACAGAGAAGCTACCCCGGCCCCACGCTTTACACACTTTCAACCATGGATATGCCCACTGGAGATACCATTCCGAGGAATGACCCCCAATTGCCACCTTTGCTGATGACAGCTATTTTGGTTAGACATCCCTGCGTTTACAGCCCCACGTACATTCTACAGCAGTACTTGTAGCCATTTTGCAGATGGGCAAGGCGCTGAAATATTGGTATCAATCAAGCGAAGTGTGCCAATGTCACCTACACGTTAAGGAGAGATGACTGCCCAGGAGTTTTCATGGAAGATAAACTTCTAGCCCATCATCAAGGACACAGGTACCTGGGAGTGTACCTTGACAGGCGCCTGACTTTTGTCTTGCACATAAACCAGCTCACAAGGTCGCTGAGTAGAAGAGCTGCTGAATTGGGATGGCTTCTAAATAGCAGAAAGAAATTGTCATTAAAGAACAAGGTACATATATACAAGGCAATCATTGCACCCGGATGGAGATACGGTCAGCAAGTATTTGGTATTGTAGCTACAGATCCGTGTGCTCCAAGCCAAAGTACTGCGCAGTCTATCGAGAGCGCCCTGGTACATGTGCACGAGAAGGCTGGAACAGGAACTAAATATCCCAATGATAGGCTACGTAATTGTTAAACAATCTGCGGACTACATTGAGAGGCTCAGAGGACATCCAACTCGGCTAGCTAGGCATCTACTTCGCAGAAGAAGGATAAATGGTGTCAGAGCCAGAAGAAGACTTTTAAGTATCTTCCCTTGACAATTTCCAAGCCGAAATATCTGAACCTGCCATAACGTCTAATATCTAACACTAATCTAACACCAATCCAAACATAAATTCTACCATACACTCAGAAAAAAACCAAGAAATTTGTACTTGAATCAAGTACAAACAATAGTACGGTAAGTACAAAAAAACTTGATTCAAGTACAAAATTTTTACTTCAAGTACTTTTATTTTCCATCCCAGAAATACTTAATTTAAGATTGATTCGGGATATATTAAGTACATTTCGAACTATTTTTAAATTTTTTTTGATCATACTTTTAGCTTGTAATGGTCTTAATCTCAAGCCCGATTTACTCTTAAAATAAGTGAAAAATATTCTTAATGAAAGTCATATTAATTCTGAATTCAACCGCAATACATTCTGGAAACAAAACAAAAGTTCATATTATAAGCACAAAACGGTCTTGGTTTAAGCCCATTAAATTCAAAAGCCATTCCCAATTTGTTCTTGAAAATATGCTTCTGTATTTAATCAAATAAGGCTTGGAAAATCCACAGGAAATGAATTAACCAAACCAATTAACCAAGATGGTTTTACTGTAGGTCCGAAATATACCCTAACCCCATAACCAAAGTGTTAGATCCAGGAGGGAACTTTAAGAACAGATTCGATTTAAAATAATTCGCATTTTTCGTAGCAAACTTTTTGGAGCTAGCATTTGTAAGTCTATTTTGTACTTGAAGTCAGTACGCACTTTTCTTAAATTTTGCGGTTTACTGTAAGTACGATTAGTTCTTGGCTCAAGAACGTTTGTACTCATTTTAATAACATTAATAGTCATTTTTCGATTCTAGAAGGTTTTGTACTAATTTTAAGTATACCCAAGAACAAAACATGCTTGCAATTTCAAGTACAAATCGGTATAAATTCTATGCCGATCGATCTAGAACTCTCCCAGCCGTTTTTTTTCTGAATGTACGAACATTAAACTTTTCCAGTACATCGTAAGTTGCTGACAAAAAAGATGTAACAATAAAAAATAAAAAATTAAATTAAAAAAACATAACAAAAAAAAAATTAAAAATTATATTAAAAATAAAAAACTGTTTTTAACCAAATACAGAAAATGTTGGTTTAAATTTTTATTTTTTTTTTTTATAGTGAAACGATGTTTTCTAAGCACGAATGATGGCTTAAAGATTGTACAGGCCACATAGTAAAAAAATTATTCATTTCCAGGGCAGAAAAGTCTAAAAAAAAAGGGCTTCATTGGATCGACTTCACTACCTATAGTGAAGCGAGGCAAAGACGGACGGACAAATGAGCACACAGATAGCACAAAAATGTGAAATCATGGGTCCACGCTAATAATGTGGCCCGCCAGTCACTCTTTTAATCATACTAGGCAACAAAGTGCAGTATATTGAAGGGTTGCTGAATACGAATCTGTTTTCAGAAATGGTCCATCAAGTCAAGATTTTTAGTAATGTGAGCTTAAACATCAACGAAAATCAAAACAAAAGTATAGATTCTCCACAAAACGCGTCTAAAAACAGTCAAATAAGGCATTTTTTTTGTATATTTAAGCTCAAATTACTAAAAACAGATTCGTGTTCAGCACACGAAAATCATATATTATAGAATCATTACCGACCCTTCAATATACTGGAAAAAGTCTAATATAGTTGTCTTCTGTCATCTTTGTGTATTTACCAAATATTGGTTATGGAAACTTTAATATTTAAGAGTATTTCAGTTGCATTAATGTTTTAGTTCAATTTTTTGGTCTTCTATATGTTTCACTCTTTTTTTTTTTGAGAGAGAGGCTCGACCAGTGTTCGGCTTCCCATAATTAGCGCATGACTAAACAGTATTCATGTGCAGCTTTTCCGTTTTGTTTTTTGGTGTAAAATTCCTCAACATTTTCCATTAGGCTTTCATATTTTCTGCATTTTAACAGTCAAGCTCCTTTCAGCCAGACAGTTAACCCTGGTGTTAATGGTATTGGTTAAGGTGGTTCTTGTTATGGTAACTGTTTATTGTTATTATTATGTGTGTGTGTATAATTTTGCAGGCTTCATTGTCTGATGTCTGGCTTTTCCGTAGTCTTTTGCTCAATTGTCTATTGTTGTCAATTTCTGTCTGACCTTCACTTAATCATGATGCGAGCAACACATCAATACGTGTATGTGGGAGTTTACACGTGGTTAAGCAAAAATTTTGTAATTCACTGAACTGCAAGTGTGAAACGGTTTTGCGGTATTTGAATGCCCTTGTGCCCTTTTTTTTTTGTTTGTTGCTGGGTCTTAGTGGGGGGTGTGTAGCGGCATTTTAATGACGTCATAGCCAGGCTCTGCTCGGCTTTTTAACCTACTTGGCGACCATTGAACTAGCGCCCAGTTCTCGTACTCTCATTTCTGGTCTCTCTCTCTCTGTGTTTGTTGGATTACAGCATTGCAGGGCCTGCAGACTGCAGGATGCTGGCAGCCTTTTTGGTTTTGGGCCAATGAACTGCTGCTGCAAGGACATTGCAGCAGTCGGCGACGCAGTGACATTATGAAGTGTCCTTTCTCTCTCTCAGACGCACAATTTGCGCTGATTTGGCATTTTAACTGCAGTTGAAGGATACAACTTTTGTTGCCCCATCACCCCCTTTTTTTTTGGCTTTAACCCTTTTGTGTGGTGGACTTGGCGTGACAAATGACGTGCCCTATCAGCCTGTATATAAATATACATATTTATATTTAAGGGGGTCCTGCCCCTTAATGTACACAAGCTTTGGCCTACAATTTGTTGTTTGTTGTTTTTGTTTATTTGGCAGTTTTTTTTTCCTTTTGTTGTTTTCAACAGCTTTTTGAGATATGTGGGTGGCAGAAGAAGGGTTAAGTTAAATGATACAAATTGTAATGCTATTTCTGGAACATAAATTTCACAGATTTTCTATAGCCACCAAGGCAACTGACAAAGTCAAGGCGCCAAATGGAACTTTTAGGTACCGCTTTGGAGATTTGGTATCTCTAACACCGAACTTAAACCCGAAACGGACTGTTCTTACGCACTTTCTACAAACTTTTGCCTTTGACAAAATGACTTAATTGCACAGCTTTTTCTAAGTAATGAGTTTTTAATATAAAAGAGTAAGTAAATAAGGCACCCATCTCACTGTAAGATTTCCAAGTTGCTTTGTCTACTTAGTTTAGTTATTGATCAGAATGTAAAGGACTAAGATAAGACTTAAACATTCGACAAAGTTTTGGGCTGTGACATATATTCGATCATGAAAGATCATATAGGGGGCTGAACTGGAAATCTCCAGAGATTTTGGCGCCGGTTGGTTTGCAAAACGCTCGAAAAATCCGTAAATATGAACTTTAAGAGATTTAATTTTCTTTATTTGAAAACCTAGATGGAAGGTTTGTGTCTAAGATATTGGTCCCTTTCCTCAACCAGGGTTGCATTTCTTCGAAAAAAAATTTCCCATTTTCTGTTTCAGTGTTCATTTGATGTTAAATTGTGTTATATGTTGTATGATCCATTTTTAAATTATAATTAAAATTAAAGTAATATTCTCCAAAACTATATACTACCTTTATACTATAACTTGGCAGCACTAAGCCCGTTTATTGGTACATAGATGGCGCCACCATAGATAGATGGCGCAAGCTGATGTTGAGTTTCAAGTTGGATTTGGTTGATACGGCAGCCTGATGTTGGTTTTGCGAACAAATATTGAAATGCAAATTTTATTATTAAAACATTAGTATATTTAATTCATTTGATGCAATCTATATAGAAAAAAATGTTTTTTACATTTCCAAACTTAATTTTGCTTATGAATTTTGCTAAATCTCCTAACAAAACACATCAAGTTTAAAGCCCTGAAGCGTGCGCCAAAAAAACATGCTCCCATGCTCATGCTCAATGCTTAATGAGCATTGCTAATGCTCATTGCTCATTATTCATTGTTCAATGCTTAACGGTCACTACTCACTGCTCAATGCTTCAGTTTCCATTGGAGTTTCCATCCTTCAAGCTCCCTGAACCATGCTCCATGCTTCTTGCTCAGTGCTCACTGCTAAATATTCGCACCCATCCCCATTGTCTCTTCTCAGCAACACTTAAACTTAATATGTCCATGCATTTATTTATTTTTTTTGTTATTGCCTACCTTTTTGTGGGCGCGTGTGGTAAGTAATCCTCTTAAATATGCTCTAGCTCTAGCTCTCCTAGGCCTATTGCTTTATTTATTTTTACATTAAGCGCGCCAATTATGTCGTTCCTTCAATTGGGCTAAATTTAACCTGCATGAGCCCAGGGCTTGGCGGCATTCGGAAATGGCTCGGTATCGACTATGTGTGACGTCAGGACGCACCAGCGACGAGTTCGAAGGCCAATTGACAACGACAACGGCGACACTTTAGTTGCCAACAAAAATTTAGGTTAAGTCCGCCAAAAGGATTAGACATAGCCAAGGATGCGCCTTCTTAATAGGCCTCATCTTGCTTTTTTTGGGTCAAGTGATTTCGCTTTGTTCTTACTGAAAAGTGTGATGTGACCTTTGGCTTTGTGTGTGTGGCGTTAGAGAAAGATCCTTGCCTTGCCCTCCTCCGGATGCCCACTTGGGCACTTGACAAATTATGGCAATTGTTGTTGGAGTGGAGCAACAACAAGGTTACGCTCAGATGCATTCAAATTAGCTGCAGTTTATAAATATGCGAAAGCATCTCCTTTGTGTGAATATTATAACATACAATGCGAACGCGAGAGAGTTGGCTTTTGTTTTTAGCATCTATTAATAGCTCAGCGAAGCTACCTTTTTGCGAAGCAGAGCATGTGTAGCAGGAAAAGGGCGAAGAGCATTAAGGTCAATTATGCTAAGGGTGTGCTCAAATGAACATACAAGCAGAATAAAAATAGAATAAGTGGACGCAATATGTTGACCATAATTAAGTAAACAAAGGGTGGAGTTGTAGCAGCATTACCTTTTATATACGTTAAGGTTATTTAATTATAAGTTTGTATTTGCTTGAATTTTACTTAAAGGAAGCAATTGAGGTTACTATTGGAGGGTTCACGCAAATAACTTCTAATCAAATTCCAACTCAAAACCAATTCTCGATGTCTTTCGGTTAGTTTTAAACCTTTTGTGATTTGTTAGGAGATTTAGCAAAATTCACCAAAATTTTAATAAGCAAAATTCATTTTGGAAATGGAAACTGGAGCATGGAAACTCCAATGGAAACGGAAGCATTGAGCAATGAGCAATGAGCACACTAGGCAAGAAGTTCCATGATATTGCAGAGTTGATGGTGATTCTAGATAATTGGATAATGTGCTAAACACGAATCTGTTTTCAGAAATGGTCCACGTCAAAGTTTTTAGTAATTTGAGCTTAAAGTTGAAAAATGTCTTTGTTGACCCCTTTTAGACGCGATATGTTTGGAACCTATACTTTTGACTTTTTTTTTGATATAATCGTAAATTACTATTTCTTAACTTTAAAATAAACTAACCCAAAGAATTGTACGATTAGACAGTGTTACAGCCAAAATATACTTTCGAAATGACCTAGCATACGCTGTAGAGCAGGTTGAGTGTAGCATTTCCTCATACTTGGGTTTTTCCTAACACCTCCAAAATCTGAAGTTATGGGCCAAAAACCGCTTTATGTTTTTTTAATTCAATTAAATAGAGCGCATTGATCGGTTTTTCTTTATTACTTAACTGACGGTGCAAATCCCATCTTACATACATTATGTAAACAATTCAAAATATACTATATACATAATTTTAAAGAATGCTCTTCATGGGCTACGCATTTCTTTTCGCTGCTATAGTGGATGCGCATGCTGATGCCAGTTTCTTTTCATTTTTACTTGTCTTGATCTTCTTTGGTTTTTTTTGGTATTTAATGGTTCGTCATTCTCTTTCAAATGGTTTCTATATTCTTCATCATTGGTCATCCGAGGTATCTCGCCGCTCTTTTGTTTTATAAGCGAATTTCAACTCATTAACCAACAATAATAGCCACTACTGCCCACAGCTACTCACTATAGCTTAGTTTATCTTTATACTAGGTAACAGTATTCGGAGACTTTTGATATTTGCCCAGAAATCGTGAAACATGGATTTTTATAATTATCAGCATTTTAAATATTTAAAAAAGATTATTTGAATTTGGCGCCAAAACAAAACAGAGCATACTTATTTGGGCACTTATGTTATAGAACACACTAATATGATAGCATACTAAAAAAATACTAGATCGCCGAGGTGTACTCAGAAATATGCGAATTACTTCGTCAAACGGTATCCAAATTAATTGGGACAACATTTATTCAACGGAGATTTAAATGGGGTCTCATAATAAACTTGTCTATTGCCCAAAGCTGTGCCTTGAAAAAACAGCACAGCAGGCTAGTAATTTGTAATGCATTTTAATGAAAACTCCTAAACTCTTAATAATTGTGATTACTGTTTCAATTTTGTCTGTGTTAACCAATGTGATGTTTTAGAAGCAATATTAAAAATCAAATCAAGTGCTAGACTAAATTAACCCCAAACTTATAAAAATCCTCTTACCAAAAATACTCGTTTATATTACACACATATTTAATACTGCATTAATAACATCTACTTTCCCGCAAGTCTGGAAAATTGCAAAAGTGTTACCGATTCCCAAAGGCAATAACGATTACCGTCCCATCTCAATACTATCCTTCTTATCAAAAGCATTTGAAAAACTCCTGGCCTCACAAATAGGTGTTGTTATATGGAACAGAATTCTCTACTAAATGACAAGCAATCGGAATTCAGAAAAATGCGAAACAGCACCACTGTTGTAACAAAAATCTCAGAAGATATACGTCATCATCTGTAAAAAAGCCATGTGACACTTTCAAAATTGTTGCGTTTGATATGGTAAGTCACACAACAATCTCTACAGCTTCTCCAATACAGCAATGAAACTTATGAAATCATACCTTAGTGATAGGCAACAAGCTGTATTCACACAATCGGAATTCTCTTCCTTTCTGACAGTGAGTTGTGGTGTTGAGCTGGAGCTAGTTAGCAAATGGGCTAAGAGCAACGGTCTTAAAATAAACCCAATTAAATCAAAATGTCTAGTTATTTATAAAAAGGAATATGACACGAGTAGCCTACAGCAGCTAAAGATCTATGGATCCGTTATTGAATATACTGAAAGGGCATCAAATTTAGGTTTCACTTTTAATAAGACGTTATCACGGGACGACCATATAAGTAAGGCAATTGGTAAAACATATGCTTTTATTAGACGGTTAAACCTGACGAAGCAATACATCCCCACACATATAAGAGACCTGATTGCAAAAGTACATATAATCCCTTAGCTGCTTTATGGGGTGGAAGTTTTCGGAAATTGCAATGCAAGTGGCAAACATAGGCTAAATGCATCATTTAATAACATTGCCAGATATTTACATGCAACAAAACGATCTGACCCCATATCACAATTTGCAGAGTGAATATTTAATATACTTCCAAATTCATGGACTAGCCTACGAGTCCTAGTTTTCCTGTTCAGCACACGAAAATCATCTAGAATCACCAATAATCCTTCAATATTCCGGAAACAGTTTAACTTTGTTGTTTTGTGGCATTAAGCATTGAGCAATCAGCATGGGAGCGCGCTTCAGGAAGCATGGAGTATGGAATCTCCAGTGGAAACTGGAGCATTGAGTAGTGAGCGATAATCATTGAGCAATGAACAATGAACAATGAGCATTAAGCAATGAACGTTCGGTCAGGAGGATCGTACTCATACTTAATTTTATGGTTGGTGTTTCTAGAAGCATCGAACCCAAGTATTTTGGTTGAATTATTTACCCCATTTATACACCAAAAAAATATTATGATAAATGTCCTTTAAAGTATGCAATCTTTATTTCCTTACTCAAAGCTACGTTCGATATACGGCAGGCGCGTTCTTACAAAGCTAGCATTGCTGGAGTGTCGATCAAATTCATTGCAATAATAGAAAGCCTTTATAGTCTAAATAAAACCACTGTATGTGATGGAAACCAACTATCCGAATGGTTTGAAACGAACTTAGGCGTAAAGCAAGGATGCTTGTTGAGTCCACTACTCTTTGCACTGTATGTGGATGATATTGTTGCGAATCTTCCCAGAGGTGTAGAGTTTGGATATCCACGCAGTAAGGTGCTCATGTATGCCGACGACATGGTGCTATTGGCGGAAACCCCACAGGTGATGCAACAAATGATTGATGCTCTTAGTAGGTACTGTCAGACGTGGAGTCTTCGGATAAATATCGCGAAGTCAAAAACAATGGTAGTAAAGGATGGAAGAGGACAAAAAACCAGAGTGGATGAATGGACACTAGACGGGGTGTTGCTAGAAACAGCACATGAGTACAAATTCCTTTGTGTGTTACTGACTTCAAATATGTCATTTAAGAAACATTTGGCACAGAAATTGACAGACGCCAAACTCGCTATTAATAGCACCTGGAAGCATCTGCTTGGGAAGAAGAAAGTCAACAATAGCACCAAATATAAACTGTTTTTAGCCACATCCAGGGCAATTATGTGTTATGCGGCCCCAGTCTGGGGATTTAAACGATTCGAGGATGTAAAGATCTTATTAAAAAGATCTTTTACCTGCCTCTAAACACCCCGAACTACGCCATATATATTGAAACGGGACTACCTACATTGTTCCAATACACCCTACAGCTGCACTTTAACTATATAAGCAAAGCGATGCTGATAGACTCTTCACGGCTTCCACAAATCATAGTTGAACAACTTCTGGTATACCGATCACAGTTTTTCCATGAATGGGATATTATGGCAGGAGACCACAACATAAGTACATACTCAAATGACAGCAGAGCTTGGGAAGCGTGGCAAACAGAACTATTACAGTAGATTGACGCTGGAGAAAAAAATGATAGAGTGATACACGATTCACATACAAGCGCCTAGAGTACAAACTAGGAATGCTGAATATGGTGGTGGTATAATTTAGTTTGCACATTATGGTCACACTACACCACCACCAAATTCAATTAATCATAGCATTCGTATGGCAGCTATATGATATAGACTTCCGATATGCATGATGTTGACATTTTTAAATAGCTGGATAAATATAAAGCTTAATTGCCAAATTTTGGTCACATAGCTTTGAAACTGACTGCGTGGCAAAGCTTCATTTAAGGGCATGTTTTTATTTGTTTATAAACTTCAAAAATGAATATCTTTTAAACTATAAAAGTCTTCATCATTTTGAAAGTACCGTAATTTAAGTTGTTTTTAGGGCATTAAATTGTATATCCCTAGAAGCTATATCATGGTGGTTAACAGCTGAGAAAAAATTATATATTAAATTTAGCAACAATTACTTAATATTATTAAATAATTAAAAAAGTTATTAAATTAGTATTTTAGTAGATACATTAAAATACTATTCAGCAATATCAACACGAGACCTGTCCGATAAACCAAACCTGAGAAATCCAGTTTTTACAAAAACCCTTTTTTCCCATTTTTCCGTTTTTGACGATTTTTGAAATTGTTTATAAAATTAACAAAAACTTTTTTTGCAAAACCGTAAATTACGTTTTGGTGGGCATGTCGAGATTTAATTTCGGATTTTTTTTTATTGAAAATCAAAAATTGTGAGTTTTTTAACTGTACGGTTTATAAAAGAATGTCCCATATGCAGTATTGCTTATTTTTCGTGCAAGTACTGAAGGGCTCAGACTAAATTGTATGCCACACAGAACGATGGAAATCCGATGCACCTTATGCAACATGGATGAAAGAGAAGATGTAGCACATTTCATATCGCGATGTCCAATTCTAGGTGAGCACCGTGTACTGCATTTCGGCAAATGGACTCTAGAGAGAAGGGAAATGCTTGAATTAATGAACGGGTCCAACTGGCCCTCTCTAATCTCATACCTCAGGAAGGCCACCAAATATAGGCAGAAGTTCATTATACATTCACTTAGATTGTCGGAGCAGTGGAAGGTATTTAAAATTATGTATTGGTAAAAAAAAGTGTAAAATAAATATTTTTCTAAATTATTTATATTTATATTCATAGCATACTTTGAAGGGCATTTATACTTTTAACAGCGTAATAGTTAATAAATTATTAGATAATTTTTTCAACTATTTTTGGTGTATCCTTACTTTGGTTGATCCTTATGTTCTATTTTGAATCAACTATAAAATATGAATTAACTATAAAAATATGAATGAGTCTCGTTTTTCCAGAATGAACCAGACTTTTACGCTTCTCACCGAAAGCAACCGCGAACCGTCAAACGTCAACGACTCTAAGGACAACAAACGACCAACGAGCTGTTGGCCCCTTGACCTAGTTAGCTCTTTGCCTCTTTCGCTCTATCTCTCAGCGCGATGAGGTAAGCAGCGAGAGAGAGAGAGAGAGCAAGGTAGCCGACGTCACCAATTGCAAACCTTCACAGGATGCATGTGAGCCCGTATGATGCTTAGGCAAAGCATAAAGTGCCCTTGCCATTTGCCTTATCAGCAGAAGCAGGAGCAGGAGCATCTTCCATTTCTACCAGCGGGAAGTCATGCAAATGTCGTATTTATGCTTGACTGGTCGTACACGCAATAAACTTATTATTATTGAGCTTAAAATTCAATTTGAAAGTGGAAAACGTTTAACGGGAGCTGCGCGTGTCAAGCATTAACGGGATGCATTTTATGACTAGGGTACGCTACATTTACTGCACTTTATCTAATTGAAGTCGTCACTTTTCTTGGTCTGCGTCAGTATGGCAGGTCAGTGGCCGTGTCCAACCTTGGTACAACTCACTCAAAATCCCTGAGGCCTAAAATCGAATTAAATCGCAACCGACAATTGAGCAAAACAAATTGTGTGTGCGGTTTCCCGTGGGTTCAACCCGGAAACTAGGTCGAGGCCATTTCGCACAGGAAGCCGCTTGAATTGCTTCACGGCAATTATGAATGAAGCACAGGACCACACCGGGTTTTTGCCGACGAAGGTCCTTGTCTCCGGATGACGTATGGAATCAGTGGCTCAAGGATGCCCACTGGATGCGATACGTCATCAGGCATTAACCTTCGACCGGCGAGCAACTGCATTGCTGGTGATTTTTGTGAATGAAGCGAAAGCTGGGGCAAAAAAAAAAAAAAGAAGCTTAGTCGCCGCCAGTTAATCAGGATCTCTGGCAGGGTTGTAGGTAATTAGTTAAAGTAACCCAAGCGTGTCCTGTTGCACGTGTATGGGCCAGCTTACACGTAGTTATGCCCACAAATGTCAACTTATTTACTGTCATTTGGGTCAGTTCTTATAAATAATTAAAATCTTTTAGGAGAGACATTAGAGAGAAACAAGAATTGGGTACTTAATTATGTACCTTGGGGCGGGTAACGGCGCTACACACGGAAAAATGCTGGATTCTAGCTTAATGCAAAGCCAATTGCTTCTCAGCTAAATAGACTTTGTATGTGTTGGTCCAGCATTGTTGGAAGATATTCAGTTCAGAAACTAATCCTTTTTCTAAAACCGTTTTCAAGGTACAATCTTGTTGACCGACAGACTCACCTTGGCCTTTTTGAAAATAGCAATTAACACTTAATATCACTTAGCTCTGCACACATCAAAGACAGAAAATAATGAAGGAAAACCAAAAATGTTCGCTGCCATCGCGATCAGTGTAAGCTCTTGCACTTTCCATACTCAAATTTCTCAATGCCAAATGCCTACTTTCTGGAAAACGATTATGTGCAGGGCTTAATACCCGAACCGTTAACCGAAATAAACTTATTCTGTGTCGTAAAATTAATCAAAAATCCGCTAAGCAGTTGTACGGACTCAACCACATTGAATGCAAATTTGTTACTGCGATCAAATCACACATTCTTGTGATTCTTGTGATAGCATTCTCTGTATTAGTTAAATAAGACGTGAACGTGTAAAATGCGAAAGTACATTCGAAAACTTATAATATATTATATAATATATATAAGTATAGTAATATAATATAATCATAAGTTCTTACATGTCAACAACGTAAAAAAAAAATACGAAATAGTTTATATACGTAATTTTACTTTTAAAGTGAAACCATCCATTTTGAGTTGAATTTTGATTTGTTTTATTACACTGGAATAAAATGATTTAAAATTGTCTCAGAATTTAATTTTTCCAATATTCAAATAAGTAAGTTCTTATACCGGTACGTACCGGTATAGCAAATCAAAATTCCGGGTACCGTATCGAAACCGAAATCCGAAATTAATTGAAAACCAAAATAGAACCTTTAACCGAAACTTTCTTTTCGGTACGTAGCGGAACCGGAACCGAAAATCGTTTCGGGGTTAAGCCCTGATTATGTGTATATGGATGTGTATTTGTATTTATTGAGTATGTTCTTCCTACTACTACAAGTACAGAGACTTATTAATTGGTGTTTTAATCACAAAAATGACAATCACTGGCTTAAACATATTACATACATACACATCAGAGAACTGCAATGCGTATTCATCAGAGGGTGACGATACTAATGCAACGGTAGCACCGTACTACGCACCTAGTAGTAAATTTCTATATTGTAAATCGTATCGTTACTGTTGTTAAGATTTTTGTGTAGTTGAGTTTTAAGCTTAGCAATATACTTAATGTAGTGCTTAGTTTGAAATTGTTATGAGTTAATTTTTAGCCAAAATCAATATTCTTGGTATTTCGACGTGAAGCAGTAAAGTCAATCGTATCATTTAAATATGTTAGCTCTACAGTCATTATTATTGCTATGTAGTTGTGTATATGGCGCAAAGCATTACCCAAGATTGCGTAGACATTCGAACGAAGCTATTTGCATGTTCACTGGTGTGAACGAATACGTATTTTGCGATGCTATTAAATATAAACCTTTATATTCTCTTGATTTGTTGCACTACAGATTCCATACCGTTCAACTTCATAGTACAGTGTACCATCTAGTTAGTACCATTGAAGTATGCTTTCGCAATTACGCTAGTTTACAAACACAAAAATTTAATAACCCATTTCTACTGGAATTATGCTTAAGTGAAGTTTGGATTGTTGATCTCAGGGATCGACTTCATATTTTCTCATGGCTCCGTTTTTTATTTAAATTTGGAATTAATTCCAAGTGTTCGTGTAGGCGCACTTACGATTTTGCGTCACATCGCACAGAAATTATGCGTCAGTGTGCGTTTGCCTCAAGCATGATATGAACCGTAAGGTGTGCTGTACTTTGTGAATGTTTACGTCAGCGTAGTTTGAAATACGCATACGCACTATGTATACGTATACGCATTTTTAAAAAATGCGTATTGAAGTACGCATACGTTTTTTGACTGGATACGCATTGAAGCATTGCCGCATTTGAAGCTATAAGTATGCGTTTACGTTTTTGGTACGTTATTGCAGTTCTCTGATACACATACATATTCTAACTTAATTTAATACTACGTTTATACACACAAAATTTATTGTGATTAATGCCCTATTTAAGTATGCAATGCTTGTTAATAAGCAATGATTCAGAATTATATTTATTTTAAATTTGGCTTAACACAAGATTATATTGAAAACCTATTAATGGTCCGACAATCTGGATGCAATTTACAGTGTGGATTATGTCATGACTCTGCCATAACTGGCTATCAATGTTTGCGTTCTAATAGAGCATTTTAGAAGGAAATAAAGTTTGCACGTATTTTCGAAGCGGCATTAATCATGATCATAATTTTGTGCTGTATAATACTCGTAGTATAATGAGAGGGTGATAATCACTAATTTTGAGTGGTGTTTCAAAGTGTTGCTTCTATACTGAGTTCTACAATTGTGGCGCGCTTCTTATTGTTTTACAGAACTGTTGGGTAGCTGACTCCCTAACAACTCTTCAACAGGCTTGTCACAGAAGAAAGTACTTATCTGAAAACTGCCAAACGATTTTTAATAATTGCTTAGATCAGTTGGGAATTGTTTTCGACAGTGAAAGCAAAAATAGACAAGCAGTAAATGCTTTATCATTATAGTAGTAGTGCTTGTGCTCAATGCAAGAAATGCATTATAATATGCTGTCGAAGTTCGTGATTAACGGGCACTTCTCAGTTTGACCCCAAGAGTTCAAGCATTAGCACATTCCAAAGATCAGCCTTATGCTTAAGCATAATCACAATGGTAAGTGCACCAAACGCATATCTTGCGAAAAATGCATATTCAAAGAACGGAGCCTTTAAAAACTCTCTTGACATTGCTGCGCTGCAGTTTCCAAACAGTTCAAACTACACGTCAGGGCAGATATCGGTATTAAATATGCTTTTTGGCTGTAAACTAGTGTTATCAGTCGTAGGCTGGTCGGTATTAGATTTTGAGTACTAGACCTTCAAACAATTTCCCCCAAATTAAAATATGCTTAAAATCAAACACCTTCTCGAAAATGGCATCAAAATTTTATGAATGGGCCAAATGAGTTCCGCACTCACCATAATCTCCGGTATCAGCCGCTAGTGACTATAAGGTTTTTTAAAATTTAAGCAAATGGCTGGCGGAAAGGAATTTCAGCGAAGTATTTGTGAAACGAATGTACTTCAATGGCCTTTTTTGACGCTTTTAGGTTTGCTGATGCTGCTCCTATGATTTTTTTTAGGCTGCATTAATATGTATACTGTCGCATAAAACTCATAAATGCATATATTTTTGCTCGGTGTAATCTCCATCATTTTTTTTTTGAAGCCAAAAATACTGAAAATTGGATTTTCCGCGATATCTTGGAAGCAAGAGCTAATGGACAAAAACCGAAACCAGTTTTGGAATCAGTGCACAAAACTGGAACTGAATTTAATACAAAGAAGGCTGGATCTCACAGAAGTGGTCATTTTGTTGGCCTGTGCTATTATTTTTTTGTAAAAGATCATACATTTGGTTTTTGTAGGGTTTAATAATAGAACTTTAGTTTTTGACCAAGCGTTAATAACAGACAACTCACTATTTGATACGTTAACACACTCAGTAATATTACATAGACGACGACTTACATAGATTTGGACGTCATCAGCATATATATGGACTTGACATTTGGACAAAACATTTGGAAGGTCAGATTCTTGCGGGACCCCGCGTGCCAGAAATTCAAAGGAAGATCTCTGAAAGTTATTCACAATTGCTTGACTTCGTCCACATAGGTAAGAGTTCATAAGGTTAAGGGCAGACGATGTGAAATTGTACAATTTGCTTCGTTTTGTGCACAGGATTTGATGGTTGACTGAGTCAAATGTCTTGCTAAAGTCCAGGAGGTTAAGAAAAGTTACATTATTTTTGTCAACCTGTTCGCGGATATCATCAGAAATTTTAATTGCTGCAGTGATGCAACTTCTTTGCTTTATAATTCTTGATTGACATGTGTTTAAGAGAGAGTTTGCTGATAGAAAGAAATTTATTTAAGTTGTCATAAGTTGCTCAACTACCTTTGACAAAAACGGCCGAATTGATATTGGTCGACATTCCGAGTTAGACTTGGGAATGGGTATAATCTTCGCAGTCTTCCATGCGAGAGGGAATGTCGAAGTGGTGCAGACAGTGTTCACGATGTGTGTTACAAATGGCAATAACTTGGGCAGCAAGATTTTTATAAACTTCGGGCATATATAGACTTGACTCGTAGAATCGACTGTAGGACGTCACAGACATTAATACACGCAAAACTAAAGCTACTATCACAACTATTATACGAAGAATGATTCAGGTACGGGTTTTCCGTTGCTTCAGGTACTTGGATTTGGGTAAATTTTTTGTTGCCTATTCCTAGTCGACGGAACTCACTCCATTTTCGATTTGAACGTAGTATATTGTAAAATTTTTAGCAGTTTGTATATTAAGTACTTAATTTTTGGGCAACGCCTTATATTGGTAATTGAAAGCAGATGCCTTGTACCTTTTCCATTTAGCAAATGCTTTATTGCGTTCAATTATTGCACATTTAATTTCTTGGTTGAACCAAGGCTTTGGAGTAGACTTTAACATCTACCGACGAAGTGGTACGCATTTGTTAAAAAGGTAGTCAACGTTCATGTGTTCTATTTTTTGTGGTGTAGCGAGAGCGGAGAGAATCAATGCGATAGAGTTGAAGTAACTTACTACAGACACTTTCAGAGCCTGCTGTTAACATGTTGGTCAGCGCATAACAATTCTTACTCTCCAACGAAAATCAAAGCCCGCAGAACTATTTTTAACCAATAACTCATCTCCCTTTCAATATCTTTTCCCTTCAGCGTAAGCTCTCTCTCCCTTTCCATACTCAAACTTCAAATGCCAATTGCCTACTTTCTGGGGCCAGCTTCTTGTTTGCGTATTGACTTCAATTACCGTATACAACATGCATATTTAATGAACATCAGCCACACGAGCTGTTTAAGAGGACACTCCAAAAACACAGACCCTCTCAAACACACACTCACCCACACTTGAACAATCCATCAAGTTCTCGCATGGCAGTTGTCTGATATTTGGGTCATAGTATAAATTAGCTTGAGCCTGTCACGTTTTGGTCCATTTGCCTGCTAAGTGTTTTCAATTTTTTTTTTTTTGCCTAATAAGCAGAGATTTGATTCTTAAGTTTCGAATTCTAAATATAGCTACACGACCAAAATTTTTCATTAATTTCCCCTGCTGCTGTCTCTTGGCTTCAAGAATGCGAAATAATATTTCTATAAAAAAAAAAAAAATGAAATTACAAGCCGAGTGCCATTAAAAGCAACAAATGGAGATAACAGAGCGGAGACAGAGCAGGCCCAGCGAAAAATGAGCAATAAAAATACCAAAAAAATGATGATTATGATGATGAAACGGCGAAATGGCGGCATGGCGGCAAAGGTAAACAACATTAAAGTAAATATTGACATGAAAGTCAAGAGATATTAAAAGTCCCGGCTTCTGCTACATACACTACATTGTCGTACATACATAAGTGATTTTTTTGTTGGGGTGGTTGCTCCACCACTTAAGTAGGCGAAAGGCACTTTTTTTCTACCATTTTTTCCCATGACTAAATTGTGATTGGGTGTCAAGCGTGTGCGCGTGTGTGTAGATTAATTATTTTTTTGCTGTTGTTGGAGATGGTTTTTTGTAGCCGTAGAGCCATTTTATCATAACCATCCATCTTCATAGGGGAGAAATTGAACCATTTTGTGTGCTTACTTCGCACAAGAGCAAGCGAAATGATTTCTTGTCGAACTTCTTTTACTCAAACTCGTATAAAACCCAGTGTTGGGTAAAGGTTGTTCATTTCACTGAACATGTTCACTTGTTCTTTTTTTCTAAGTGAGTCAACTTACTCAAATTGTTCACTGGTTCTTGTTCGATTGTTCAATTGTTCAGTTGTTCACCTGTTCAGTTGTTCTTGCTCACTTGTTCTAAGTCTATGGCGGAAGGTTGTGTGAGCGCACGAAATTTTTTGTTCGGGACTTCAAAGGGGTGGGTTTCTGGAGGACTGATCGCTTTATTGTCTTTTTGTTTCTGCATGTTTTTTTTTTGTTTTACACACATACATATGTACCTAATTTGTGTGAATGTGAGTCGTTTACTTTCGCGCTCACTCTCCCACTCCCTCTCTCGCGCTCTTAGCAAAAGCGCTGAATTCAAAATTTGGCTGAGCGCCATACCTGTTGTAGTTGTATCATGGTCCAGCCCACAGAACAACACACAGACACACGGAACAGCTCACAGAGCAAGGCAGACAGAGCAATTCATAGAGCAAGAGATAAAGAACAGCTCACAAAGCAAGGCCGACAGAACAATTCACAAAGCAAGGCAGACAGAAAAATTCACAGAGCAAAGCAGACAGGACAATTCACAGAGCAAGAGATATAGAACAACTCTCTGAGACTGAACAGCTATTAGAACAACTCAAGAACAACTTAGAGTAAGACAGACTGAACCAGATAGATTGAACAAGATAGACTGAACTAGACTCGCTGAACGACCACAGAAAATGAACAATTGAAGAAGAACATGTTCACTTGTTCAGTTTAAAGAACAACTCAATTTTGTTTACTCACTCATGAACAACCCAACACTTCCAGTTAGGCAGATGCAAGCGCATTATAAGAAATCTATTACAGCAACTCATGTGGTTTTACATCTCTTCCCCCTGCCACACCCCCTGCCGACCCCGCAATTTGGAAAAAACGTCATATCCTCCACAGTTTCGTAGATAGATTTTTACTATCTAGAGATATGTAGTAATCAATATTCTTTATCGATTTGCTGAAGGAATGATAAGGATAAGATGAACGATATTCAAGTTATGAGCAAAGAAGGCCAGTTAACACCCTCCCCAACCCCCCATTCACAACCACAGCATTCCATTCAACATAGACAATCTTAGAGAAAGAAACTTAGCGAAAATGCACGATAACCGCGTGACTCCTTGTATAAGAACTTTTTTGTGGGTAATAAACAGGTTTCGTAATATGCTCAGAAGATATTTGTCTGCCTTGATAATGGACAATAATGATAAAAATTTGTGTTTTTACGCGTGTTACTAACAATTTTTTGTCGGGAGCAAATGCGAGCGGCGGCCTGAACTGGTACAGAGTATATTATGGTCGGGCTTGACGGACTTTCTCACTTGTTTTAAAAATCCGGTAAATTGGCGATATATCCCAAAAATATCGCCTTGAAGACATGAATGCGATTCTTTTTAAAGGGGTCTCGCATTTTCATCATCCAATCTGGGCATTGGCGATTCCTTTTAACAATCACAATATCTAATTAGCACAAACCACATAAAAGTCATTTAAAATTAACTGTGCGTGCGTCTCTTTGATTTCAAACTGCTGATACTTTTCATTTCTGTATCGCAAATTTCAATTGCACTATTTATATTGGCTGAGTGTGGAATTCATTGCTGAGAATTACATGCAAGCAAATATTGGTGTATGTTTTCAATACAAGTACATCTTATTCAATTCAACCCTGCAAACATTTTGTGGGGTTCCTTATCTCTCTCTTCAAAAAGACAGTTTGGCGATAGTTTGAGACGAGAGTTTTCTGATAGTTTAGCGATTTACACAAACAAAATATGGTATCGCATTCTTAACCGATACGAATTTACCGAGTTTGAATTTATCCGCAGAGTAAGTTAAGTCCTCACTAAGGACCGTAAGGTCTATGTGTGGCCCCCTACAAAGGGCCAGCCGGAACTATTTCTTTTCTGAATAATAAAAATAAAAAATTGTATTCTCCCACATAAGAGACTCTTTCATATCTTCAGAAAGAAACAATTTTCTGTCTCCAGAATATAATTATACTTATTTATCTCCAGGAAGAATCAATTTTTTTTGTATCTTTTAGAAGACACTTTTTGCTATTGTTTCGAAGGATCTTTTGCTTATCCCCAGAATGAAACGCTTTCTTATCCCTGAGAAGAGACGTTTTCCTATCTCCCATAATAAAAGCTTTCTTGCCTTCCAGAAGTGTCGCAGAGTGGCACACTTCTTCCTGAAGGGAGATGAGAATGCGATTGCTATGCGATATCGCTTGAATTAAGCGATACATACTGAAAGAATCGCGTTCTTATCTTCTGCGATAACAAATTTTTGCTGGGCTTTTTTAAACTTTTTGGTTTGAAATGGGAAATCGGAACTGATCACAGTTAAAGTAGCCAGGCGAGAAATTTAAATGGCAACCCTAGCCTGAGAAAAGATGTTGCGTTTTATTTTATTTATATTTGCGAACCTGTTCTGAACCGAGACCGAGCCGTTTTTTTGCACTCACGAGTGTAAACCGTAAAAATAAAATGGTTCAGTTAATTTCAGCTAGGTTCATTGAGTTACTGGCGAATAGTGAGCAAAATCGCAGCACTATTTTTGGTCAAAAGCAAGTGTGTACCCTGCTGGTCACAAAATGAAAAAAGGGCGGACGATATAGCTTACACTGAGAAAAAAATCGATCTAAAACCAAGATTATAATCTTGAAACGCGACGAAACGGTGTCAGAATTCGACAGAGACGAGATAATCTTAACTCAAGATTAAATTCTCAATTTAAATCTTAATCCAACAATATGGAATTAAGATCGTTTATACTCGACATTAAGATGAAACAATCTCAGTTTTTAATATGAAAAAAAAAAAACAAAAATAAATTAAGCATTTTTTATTTCTAGGTGATGGGTGGGAGGAAAGGGTTAGTGTGATTGGTTGGTTGGTTTTAATTAATTTTTTTTTAGTTAACATTTTCTTCTTTCTGAAAAACTTATATAAATCGTAAATTATTAATCCGCTGATACTGGGACTTGAGCTCAGTACCTTCTGCAAACTGAAACACTAATACCACCGCTTTACCACCGAGCGTCAACTGTTAGGTCCAACCAGCTGCAGTATAAGAGCACAGATTTTCGCAGCCTGAGTACTTATACTGCAACTGGCTGCGATTAACAATTGACCCCCTACGGCAAAATCGACTAATCGGCCGTGCCAATGTGTTATTGAATGAAGAGGTCGTGGTTCGAGTCCCAGGAGGGGATGGGTTGCATTGCAACCGAAAATGGTTTATTTTTGTTTTTTTTTAGCAAAATAAATCAATATATATCAAAACAATGTTTAACTGAAGCTTTACAGGCTTTACAGCTTTAAGTTGCGAGATGATAAATCTTATTTTTAAGATTTCTAAGCTCATTTCAAGGTTTTTCAATCTGTTTTTTTTAAGCTAACAAGGTTCTTGAAAACGAGATTTTCAATCTAGATTTCAAATTGATTTTTGTTTTCTCAGTGTAGTATTTGTCAACGCATTGGAAAGTCCGCTTCTTCTCGCAGGCGATTTTTTAAGTCCCAGGTATTAAACCTTACTATCAGAAGTAGAAAAAATATAGCTAAAACTCATTTAATGTTAATATATAACAAAATCCAAAACTTTAATGAAAGCATAACAGATATTTCTCGGAACTCAATAAGTGAAGACAAGCATGAAATGCTTGCCCAACAATTCTGGGAAAATTAAATATAGATAGTTAATTACATCGAAACGTTTGATGGCGTAAAGCAAAGGTAAAGACCAAAGGACCAAGATATTTTAGAATTTTGAAATTACTTTCAGGAAAATCAACTTAAGCAAATAGCTTGAATCGTTCTCAACAATTCGAGGCTGTCTCAGTTTTTGCGGGAGGAAGACAAAAACTCGTTCAGTTCTGTTTATGAACATATGTATGTGTTGACAGTTTCTTATGTTTTCATTGTGTTTTGGTCCATCTCCCAATAGCATCCCTGGCAGTTTTATTTCACTGAGAGTAGTCCCAAGAGTTAACCTAAAACGGTTCTTTTAAGCACTTTCATGTCACAGTTGAAGTTGCTGTATAAGTAGCGTATACTTGATTTCAACTTTAAGGCAAAGGTACAAAGCCAACCAGTTGATTTCTTTCATTTCCATTTGCCTTATTACCACTCTCCTCTTACACTCAACGCGTGCTATAAATTAACCTGCTTTACTTAATAAAGATTTTCCACCCAGCTGGTTAAGGCGAAGGGAGGGGAGACCCCAGCTACTTAGCTTCATTGGTGCGTTAATGCGGCGTAACCTGTTATAAGATGAAACGCTGGTAGCCGCAGAGCCAAAAACCGTGCCAAACTCAAATGAAATCCTGGCATACCTTAGGGGGGCCATAAATGGAGAATAATAAGGTAAAGCTGAAATAAAATGAGCTGTTTCATTATTAATAAGCTCATGTTTTTCTTCTGTACACACACACACCATCACCCCCGCCCTTTGCCACGCCCACACATACATATCAATTATAAATAGAAATAGAAATAGGCACAGGCCTCTCTAATAATAGAAAAGTCGAATTTTTAATTAAATTTTAAATAACATTTTAAAAATAGCTCTCCACTAGCAATAACCTCCCCCCTCCCGACCGTTTGCAAAAATCACACATACGCCTCGTTGGCTTGTGCCTCTTTGTGTCTCTTTAGTGCCAAATGTCTTCATATTTGTTGCCTGTCACCCAGAATTAGGTCAAAGGATATTTTTAGTCATCCACACGCACAAATTGGCACTTTCTTGGTTGCTTTGGGCAAAAAATATTTCGATTCTGACATTTTTCATCAAGTTTTCGGTCACGTCGCGCGGTCATGTGTGTGTACGACGTCGTCCTGACACAAAAAATCAACTTGGCGACCAGAAGGCATTTTGCTGCATTGGTGCGTGACTGTTGCCACGCGTAGTTGGGGCAAGTTATTGGTTATTAAAGTGCCAGCGGCAGCTTAAGTGCCTCCCCTAGGGGCTGGCTATTTATGTGCCACTAATAATTTGCTGCTAATTTGCTTAATTTGTGACTTAATTTGAATGTTTGTTTATGGGTTTTGGTTTTTATGTTGCGGGAATAATGTTTAGGGGAAAACACCATACATTAATTTCCAAATGTGTCACATGTAAATCAATCAATTGTCAAATCAAACTGTCAATCTGTGGCTGAGCCAGTATTTCTCAGTATTCAGTTTTTATTGGTTATTTGATATTTATTGTTTGTCAATTCAAATGGAATAAATATTAATCAAATGTGTGTGTATGTTGCTATGGCTGAGACATTGATTATAAATTTGAAATGGGGAAAAATTACCATATGCACTGAGAGAAAATTTGGGAAATTACAAGAAATGAACAATATCACACAGTTATATCCATACTATCGGTAAAACTAAAAGTTCCGATGAATAAAAATATTTTTTTTGTTGTCTAAGAATTATGTGTCCTGCTCAAAGAGCACTGAGGATATATGACTTTTTTAGCAGAAAGTTTTTTTTTAATGGCTACCAAGCAAAAAGGAAGCAAGATGGCGATGTCATACTACAAAGTACATCTTTAAATGGTTGGCACTTTCTAGAAAAATATTTTTTAAAATATTTTTATCTCTGCATCTAGTTAGATATTTCTTAGACAGCCCTCGTGGTATTTGAAAATTCTCTATTTCACTTGAAATACTTAAATGCGGATTTTTTAGTTAAGTCATCTGCCAGAGAGAAAGCAATCTGCACAAAATCCAATCATTTGGTCCTTCGAGCCGGATGGTACATTTTCAGCCAGATGTGGATGGACGATGTCACAACATGTAGGAGTGGGCGCTGGGGAGAGACCAAACCGAACTGATAATTTGTCTGATTTTGTCTTGATTTGGTTGTAGATTGCTTCTATACAAAAACTCGCGCTTGTACTCTTCGCAGTTTTTACACTGCGGTCGTACGACTTTTTTTTGTTTTTTTTTTGCCTGAGACTGGTCGTCCGGCCATACAATATTATGGCAGTTGACTTTGAATTTGGGACGGTCGTAGACTCTACGACCGAATAAAAGCAATGCTGCCACACCAAAAATGTGTCAGCCTTTTGCTTTATCGATAGCTGTCGGAATATTCACCCGCGTTCATTCGAAAAAATTCTTTAAGTTGGACAGGATTTGCCTTGGGCACGGCAGCCCCCCAAAAACACCTGAAACCTTTCATCAAATAAAAAATACAATGGATTAGCTAATGATTCATTCAAATGGGAATTATTGTTGTTACATGCATCCACAAAGCTTTTAGAATTGGCTCTGATTAATAATATGCTAATTGGTAGTCACATAGCTGGTGTCTAATGATTTCGGTTCGCCGCCCTGAATACTCGTCGTAGCCGTGACCGGACCGTTGTCACATCCTTCGACTTAATCTACACGGAGTTGGCTGCACATCCGACTCTGTGGTCTCACGTATAAGCTGCAGAGGCGTCTCATTATAGGCATAAACATGATGGCTAACTTCTGTAGCGATTTTAATGTCCACTGTTTTTCTCCCCCGTTGGAATTTAATCACCTCGTCCGAAAAGGAGTCGATCCAAGAGTGTAATGTGATGGGTTTATCTCTACGCGCATCTTTGTTGCGATTGATCATAGGGTGCTTGGTACAGCAGAAGGATTGTATCATGGTGTGAAAGCAGATTGATGTCCCCCTCAACTGGGCTGTGGAATTCACGCATTATCAGCCATGCTCCCATTTTCGCTTTCGCAAAAATTTTACGATTTGGTCGCTAAATCGCAAAAGTAGTTGCTCCGAAATTCGCAAATCGCAAAATTTCGCCGATTTAAAACCAGCGACGTCTGAGTCCGTGAAATGAAAAGTAAATGGAAAATGTCGCTACAGTTAAGAGTTGCCTTCCTATGAATCAATTTTTTTAACATTCTTTGACTCTTTAAGATTGTATTTGTTGACTCTCTTATACAGTTTGGATTAAACTCTTGTGTTAAACAATTTTTTCCCTAACCCTCCCAAATTCTTTCCAAACCTTTCGACAACAACAAGTTGCGATTTGGCTATGGTATATATCGATACATGACTATCGATAACCGATTAAATTGCTAGAGTTGCCCAAGTAGACAGCAGAACGTAAAAAGATACGAATCAATGCTTAAACTTCACATACAAGCTTGATGATTTTTAGTTTTGGGTTAATTATGGTTTTAAATTATTTAAGTAAATACCACACAGAATTACAAGCAAGTTTTTGAATTGTAAAAATATGAGCGGCATGGTTGCAAAATGATGACTACGATCGTTGGCAACTCTGTCAGCTGTTTTTAAAGAGTGTTTATTATTGAAACAAGCCAAACATGTAAGTTTCGTTATAATTTAAATTTGCTTGTCTAATTTTATTCATTTTGAATATTATTATTCCATTAATTGTAGGGGCAAGCATAAGAATGCGAATCAGGAGGAAATCATTCTCAAGTTTATGAAAAATAACCCTGATTTGGCCAGGGGGTTTGCCAAGAGCGATCGGATTGCCATTGATGCCAAATGATCAAAGTTGGCAGTTGAATTAAATGCGAAGAATTTTACGGCGACGTTTTTCCTCAAAGCAGGCAATGGCAAATAAAAAATGCATTTTAATTTCACTTGGAATTATTGCAAAACAAACTTTACAAATCTGTAATGGCGCTCATCAGCTGTTTTTGTTATGTGGAATGACACAAACCGGTTTGGAAATGAAACATTATCGATATCAAAAACTGACGAAATTCGGAGCACACTAAATTGAAATCGTACGAATTTGCTCAAATCGCAATTCGCAAAATTAAGTGAAAACCGGAGCATGGCTGTATGGCTCTGATTAGATGACGTTTGCAATTGTTCCCATTACCTTTAAATGGCGATTAATCAGATTTTCCAAAAGCATGTCATCCTCACTAAAGAAGTTTTCAATTATATACACAATCATCTGCATCTGCAAATGTTCCAAATTTAACACCGACATTCCAACTTAATTTAAAGTAAACAAAAAACAGCTGATGACGTTTGCGATTATTTGCGACTGTTCGCTCAATGTAAACACCTAAAAGGTCGTAGCCCCAAAAAAAGTCGTACGACCGCAGTGTAAATTCGGTATAAGCCCGTTTTGAGATAAATATTTTTTTAGAGTGAAGAAATTAATATCATTCTGATCCAAAATAATATCATTTTCTTAAATTGATATAGAAATGTTTTAGAATGATATTAAAAATGTAATAATGATATGTTAAAAATAATCGATTTGAAATTTTTAACATAAATTTTATATACTTTCATATCGGAGTAAAATTGATATGGAAAAATATCAATTTTTTTCTCGGTGTAGGGTTACGGTTACTGATTTAAGGTTAAGGTTATATTACGATTGTGGGATATGGGTTCCGGTACGGATTACGGTTACGGTTACGGTTATTGATATAAAATATCACTTTGACAAATCATGCAGATGAAAGCGGTTCCATTTGGAATCTCATTTATTCAGTAAAAGTTCTAAATGCTTCTTGAATTTGGCGCTGTGACACTAAATGTGACACTTTGTGACGCAATATAACCCCAGCATAAAGGAGCACGTATATATCAAGCATGTTAAGGGCTTTCTTTTTCATTCACATTCCGAGGAAGAGGTAACTTGAAAAGGGCGATCGCGCAAACAACAACAATCAGCCATGCTCCCATTTTCGCTTTCGTAATAATTTCGCGATTTAGAGTACAAATTTGGTACAAAAACCGATTTGAAATCGTAAAAGTTTTGCGAAAGCGAAAATGGGAGCATTTCTGAATATTTGTGAATACTTACGTTTTCATCCAATCCTAGTGGCATAACAAATAAAGGGAAAGATGAGGAACAAGAAAGAGACAACGCAGCTAATTAAAATCTTTACCTTTTTTATCTTTCCTTCTATTTGTTCATCGTATATCGAAATTCTTACTAGTAGATGAATACCCTAAAATAACCCATATATTTGTTTCTGTTTCTGTACTGATAACCGGTTATGTTAATAAAGGTTATAGGCTTAGGGTTATAAGGAAATTTTTTTTTCGGTAACGGTTACGGTAATGATTACAAATTTTAAAGTGTTTTTAGCGGTTAAAAGTTACAGTTTCGGTTACGGTTTTAATCTCTGGTTGTTACCTTTCGCCATGCTACAATTAGGCTTCAGAGCTTTAAAAAAAGTACGGGAATCATGAAAATAGCTGCTTCAGCTGATTTTAAGCAGCTTGTCTGTCTTGGCTACTTTAACTGGGTTCTATTCTTTGTGTGCATCATATTTTGATATTCAAAATCACTGAGAGCATTTACCAGAAGCTTAATCCCAGCGAAAATATATTTACCTCTGACCGTTAAATAGACTATATAAAATTTTCTAAAACAATATCATTGATCAGGGATCATGTTGTTCTGCTGAATACGCCCATTCTTTCTTTTCTGAGAGTTTGTTAATTTCTTTGATCCTTAGTTTTTGAAGAGATCTGTTTTACTAGTTTATATTAAATCATAGTTCCACCGGCATTCCGAAAAGTGATTGCTTGTTAGTGAAGTTGTTAGTAAAAACTTACCTACTTACTTACTTACTTAGTTTTCGCGACACTAAAATGTTGTTTACCATCTGCTTCATTACCCTTCTCCAGAATCCATATTAATTTTGTTTCAGTGCACCCAACTCCCCAACATATCTTGGCAACCACATACAATGCTAACAAGTTGATGGCAATTTAATCGTTGACCTACTTTTATTTTGGACAGTTCTCAATCAGAATTTTGTCCTCTCAGGCAGGCAGTTACCAGTGCGTTAAGTCCAGACATTTTCTGTTCAATGGCCTCGCCTAATTGCAGTTTTTGTCATAAGCATATATGTAAGTTTTTCCTCTATCGCCTTGATTTATGTGATTTGCTCGGGCTATTCTAGGTTAATGGTTAAAGTTTTCTGTTGGGGTAAATAAAAACAAGATTTTCATTGGTGTAAATTATTTTCCTTTTTTATTATTATTGAACTGGCTCTGTTGATTATAATTGGTTTTCATATGTGTTGCTGCTGCTGCTTGTTTTTTGGTAAATAGTTATTATTCTTTTGTTAATTTTTCATGTATAATTTTTCAACTTTATTGCTTTTGCTTACAATTTCATTTATATATAAGTATGTGTATATGTATGCATGTAAGTGGATTTTTTTGTATTATTGTATTGTATATATACTTGTAGTTTAGGCCTTGGATTGTATAATAATTTAAATCAGTATCTGTTTTTTTGTTGTTAAGTTTTGGTTATATATAATCTACGTATATATGTAAGTATGTATATCTGAAGCCTACTTTAGTGGAGTGCTTGCTGGGTTTCACTGTATGCCAAATTATTAGTACTTAATTTTGATTAGTTGGCAAAAAATCTTAATTAAATATTGATAATTGAATTACATTAAACATATATAATTAAATTTTAGATAATACAAATTTTTGTAATTTTTCATTTAAGTGGAACATAGATTAATTCCAGACAAAAATGTTTGTTGATTGATCCCATTTAATATTTATAAAGGAAGTTTTTGTTTGTTTTGGCTGTGTGATTGATTGAGGGATAAGCCGACAATTGATTTGGATTCGTATAAGATTTGTAAAGATTAAATTATAACTTTAATGTGGTTTTGGAATATATTTCGAAAATATTTTAAGTAACGATATAGAGACAATTTTTGAGAAATTTCAAGTTATTTTAGTTGATTTTTTAAAATTTTTAATAAATGAGAGAAGGTTTTGAAACTGTCTAATTATATTGCGTTTCTTTTTAAGCAACATAAGTAGGGGGTTGTGTTCCATATTTCGACGTCGATTTCCGTATTAACTTATGTATTCCAGATTAGAATTGCTTAAATTTATATGTTAAGGGACAAATATATTTGCAACTACTAGATCAGCTCGAAAGAAAATTGTAATTATTTGACGATTTTAATCCACTTGTCTTTGAGCAGTCGATGTTCAATTGTCCAACTTTCTAAATCATATCAAGTAACCGAAAATATATTTGTTACTTTATATTATACCCTTTATTTGAGACCCTTTATACGGAAATCGACGTTGAAATGTCTAACAAACCTGATTGATTATTTTAAGAAAACTTCTACACTTGTTCAATCATCAGGGCAGTAGTGTCAGTACGTAAATAATGCCAATTTTTGCGGAATTCTAACAATCTTACTAGCTTTTCAATGGGAATATTAATCAGGAAAACTTGGACACAAAATGAAACAGGAAGCGAATCGGTTGTATGTCTACTTGAATCAAGAACAAACTGTGATCATAATCCGGTAAGCACGAAGATACTTACAAATTCTCATTTTAAGTACAGTTTTTGGTACCAGAAAAACTTTATTTAAGATCGACTTGGCAAGTTTCAAGCACAATTCGGATAATTTAAAGAAATAGTTTTAAAGCTATCTCGTTATGTGTTAAGAAAAAACATAGAAATACTTTGGCAGGAAGAAAAATGTTCTTGGTTTCAGTCTCGAATCAAAATAGACTGTAAAATCCAAGGATCAAAAAGGTATAACAATAAGTCAGAAATCTGAAAAAATTGAATCTTTTTATACCCTTGCAGAGGGTATATTAAAATTGTTCAGATGTTTGTAACGCTTAGAAGGAAGCATCTCCGACCACATAAAGTATGTATATTTTCTTGATCAGCATGACGAGCTGATATATTTTTATGCTATCCCCTCCCTCAGTCTAAAAGCTATCTTAACCAAAGTTTGCACATAGTCTTTTAGTACAAATACGCTGCACTTGTCGGAAACGGTCAGTTGGGATGACTATAGCATATAGCTGCCATAGGAACGAACGGTCGAATAACTAGTTTTAGTGAGAAAAACTTTTTTGTTTTCTATGCAAACCTCACCAAACCGCGTAATTACAAGTTTTCTAAGCTTTTTCATAATTCCACCAAGTTTAATGAAAATCGTACAACTATATAGTATAGCTACTATAGAAAAGGTAGGTCTGGAAAAAAGTCTTAGTAAAAAACCTTTTTTGTTTTTTGGGCTATCGCCTTCAAACTTAATATTTGCTAATATAATATGCTTCCACATGATTCTGTCAAGTTTGATCCAAATCGGATGACTATATTATATAGCTGCCATAGTAACGATCGGTCGAAAAACTAGATTTAGTAAGAAAAATTTTGTTGTTTTCAATGCTATCGCTCCCAAATTTGATCTTAATTATTTCAGTATGCTTCCACATAATTCTGCCAAGTTTGATCCAAATCGGATGACTATAGCATAAAGCTGTTATAGGAACGATCGATCGAAAAAGTAGTTCTATTGAGAAAAGCTTTTTGAATTGCTTTAAATTTTCAATTTGAACGAAGAGAGCAAGCATACGTCTAGAGCAGGGGTGCCCAGGCCCTATGCACACGTCACGCATTCGTTGTTGTTTTACGTATAAGGATGGTTATGTTAGGTTAGGTTGCAATGGTTGAAATGGGAATATCCCATTTCTTTACTTAGGTTATCGAAGGCCCGTTGTGGTACCATATAGCCTTTTCTACGCTGTGATTGTAAAGGGAGGGTCTGTGCCGTAAAACCATTTAGAAAGTAACACAAATTTATTAAAGGGGCAACACCTATTTCAGAGATGTCTGATAAATCGTTTAGGAAAGGACGATCCAGTGACAGTGATAGAAGAGGCGCTGTACACTCTCCTCGTCATCCACTGAATTGCAGCTTTTACAGAATCATTGTGTCTGATGCCAAGCCTCGCGGCGTGTCTTCCAATTTGGCAGTGTCCACTAAGGGCCCCTTCTATTAGGGAAATGTTCTCTCTTTGTAGATCTTTTAAAATTGAGAGTAGGCCATGTAAGCCTAGATACTTCACACGTGTGAATCGTTTGCCATCGATTTATGGTTATGCGACAAGTTGTTTCTTTAGTTTGTAACTTGAAGGTCGCAAGTGGCACACCTATGTTGCTCTTATCCGGTAGGAACTGATTGGTAGTGCCAAGTCTAGCGTTTCTTATGATTCTTGTAGTTTGATAAATATTTTGTTCATTTGTATTGATGTCTACGCGGGTGTAAGCTGATTCTGGATTTTTTTAAGTATAAAATTATTATAAATCAAGAGATTTCGATGACAAGTATCTCTGGATCCAGAAGTTTTAAATGCTTTACACTAAACCAGACCAGACCAGAGTCTAGTGTAAAGCATTCAAAACTTCTGGATCAAGAGATATTTGTTATCGAAAACTTTTGATTCATGATCTTGCTTTACACTAGACCAGAGTCTAGACCAGAGCAGAGTCTAGACCAGAGCAGAGTCTAGACCAGACCAGAGTCTAGACCAGACCAGAGTCTAGTGTAAAGCATTCAAAACTTATGGATCAAGAGATACTTGTCAACGAAAACTCTTGATTCATGACAATTTAATACTTAAAAAAAGTTCGTTTCAAGATTTCCGTACTCTTGTTATGGAGAATTCTTGATCCATGCAATGAACTTATCAGGTCTGTTCTCGTTTCCGAATTCGAACGATCGATATAAGAAAAATTTCACATATCCAAGAAACTATTAAGGAATTCGGTTAAATCTTTTCCCATCAAATAAGTGGAAAGCCAATATTTTCTATGTGTTAACAGAAAAACAAACTAGAAACCGCGAATGAATCTAAAAATTTTTCAGGCACCCAAAATACACATATCTCACTCAAGCTATAAAATCAAAAAAATAATGCTTTAATGCTTTCTTCAGATTGCAAAATCTGTGTAAAAAAATCGCTATGCGAAAAGTAAAGTTATATGTCAAAATCATTTGCCGGTTTACCCCTACCATGAACTTAATTCATAATATTTACTCAATTATTTGTTTTTTTTTTTTTGTATTGGAACAGATAACTTTTATTAATTAATTCTTTTTGTGGATTTTTTTGGTTTTTCTTTTTCGACTTTTGTTAAAAGGCACAAATTGTTGAATAAACAAAAAATTATATGCAAATTTTGGTATTCTTAATTTTACAGTCTTTTGTTATGTGTTGTGTTTTTATATGAAGTAAAAATCAAAGCTTTTTTTACTACAAAAATTCTACTTGTTCAAGTTTTTAAGTGCAAAAGTTTATATTTTGTTTTAAATCTTATAAAATTGTTTTTACTATATTTAATATAGGTATATTTCAAGGGTGAAAATTTTTTTATTTTGGAACCGAAATTTGTATCTTTAGTTTTGGGATATGGGGCAGGGAAAGAGGCTAACAAAAAATGGTTTCCATATTTTGTTTTATCACAGATTTTGAAATAAATTATTATTATTTTTGTTTTTTTTTTCGCTTTTTTGGGAGTGGGGTGTGGGGGAAGACTATAAATATGGCTTTATTACCTTTCTAACGTCGGGCATATTGACAGCACACCGAACTGCGTGGCACCCTTTGGGTGGGCAGACCAGACATGCCCTTCAGATATGTATAGGAGACGGGCTGACGCAAGATGCGTTGAGGCGGCGGTTTTGGTTTTGCCTTGCTCTTTGATGATGACGTCGATGGTTTATGCAGCTGCTGAGGCTGCTGATGTCTGTTTAGCTCCACATTCGAAGCCGATTTCATAGCCGATTTCAATGGCATTGCAGCAGCAGCCGCAGTGGCAGTGGTAGTCGTCAGCGGCGGTGAAGGTCCGCTGCAGGATAACGAGCGTGAGGTCAGCGAGAGACTCTCAAAGGCGCGTCGCAGTGAGGAAGTGGAACGACGTTGCAAGCGTGAAAAACTGGCCCGGCTTAGATTTACGGGTTTACGCTTTACAGACCCGCCGCCCTCCAGTTCACGCTCCTCGATATCCACAGTGCTGCTGGTCTCACTCGAGGCACAGGACATCACTTCCAGTCGCTGATGCATCAGACCACGCCCCGTGGATGAGCACGAGTCGGTCGATGAACTGTGAGCATCTTCCTCCTGTGCAGCTGCAGCGGCAACAATAACGTCATCTGCCTGAACTAGGTCATCCGATGACCTTAAACCAAAGCGTCGGCTTAGCTGCCGAAAGAAGCCCAGATTACGCTCAAAGCGCGGTGGCACAGGCGAAACACTTAAACTGCTGCCGGGTGAACCGTTGGAGCTGACCTCCAGTTTGCTGGAGCTGAAGCTGTTGTTATTGTTGTTGTTGTTATTCAAGCTGCCATTGCTGGCGGATTTGGATTTGGATTTACGTGTCTTGGGCGGCACTTCATCCGCAAAGCAGACGTGTGGCGTACCCATGTTGTTACCGGTGAAAATTAGAGCCGAGTAGCGGCTTCGTGGACCCGACCTGGCACGTTGTCCTTTGGCGTTTGAGTCGGCAAATGGAAAGCCGCTTGCTTTTATAGACTCGGTCAGGTTCTGCACAGATACGGGTCTGCAAAGGCGCTCTCTTTTGTTCACTCTTTTACTCTCTGTCTGTCTGTCTGTGTCTCAGGGCGGGGGAGACCTTTGTTGAGGAAATAATACAAACAGGACGAAATGTTTTTGTTTACTTGTTTGATTTGTTTTGTAGCTTACGCTTCTGGCCGCCAGGTGGTGTCAATGCACGTCCAGAGTTTCCCGCATTTGAACTATTTAATTGTTTTGCTAAACTCAACCAATTTCTCAACCCCAATGGCAACATAATCAATTATTAATGAGACAGACATATCTTCATTTGCTTTGTCTCTTGACGCTGCTTCCTTTTTCCTGGGTGTCCTTTAAAAATAAACCTTTTGTTGGCCCTTAGGTCCCTAATTTCTTGATGGCTTCTCTAAAAATATACTTTGCTGACAGTTTTAAGTGGCCAAATAGGACAATGGCATTTCCCTTAATTGTTGAACTCAACTTAAAATACACACTTCAAGCAGAAATTCAAGTGATTTTAAAAATAACCATACAGTTTACTTGAGTTCATGTACCCCAGAGAAATAACAATCACGAGACTTTTAAATCTCTATTCAATATGTTTTAGGCCTCATTATAGGTTCGTTTTCTGCGAATTTTATTGTAACAACGAGAAGGTAAAATCAACAGTTAGGATTTCAGAGGTGAAGGTCACCATCACACTTTAAAAAAGAATTCAAGAGATTTTAAAAATATCCATACAGTTTACTTGAGTTCATGAACCCTCGAGAAATAACAATAACGAGACTTTTAAATCTCTTTTCAATATGTTTTAGGCCTAATTAAAGGTTCGTCTTCTGCGAATATGATTGTAAAAACGAGAAGGTAAAATCAACAATTAGGATTTCAGAGGTGAAGGTCACCATTTAAGGTCGTTTATTGAACCCTGCGACTGAAAAAAGTCATTGAGTAAACATTTGCCAAATATTTACAAAACGAACTCATAAAAATCAATGTTTAAGTTGAGTTTGTAAGTGGTACTTTGCATTGGTCCTTTGAGCCGGATATTATACTTTCATCCCAACAAGCGTCGCACTGTGTTCTTGATTCACAAAAAGCTGCACAAAAGTCGAAAAAAAATATTGTTTTTAGGGACTTTTAATGGTGGGAATAGTTGTAGTGGTACATCTAGTTTGTATTGTGACCGTTAATAAGGGGGAAGTGTGCCTACCTGGCTCAGGTATGAACTCCGTTCGTGAGCGTCGAGCGTGCCTCATCGTCACTCATCGAAAACAACACAAAGTTTACCGATATGGATTCTATAAAATGGACTCTATTTCAGAAAGCAAGTACAATTGGAATGTATTGCTCGAAATCAATATTAACAATGCATGTAACAGTGAGTCATTAATAAAAGTTGATGTTTTTTCTTGGTCAAATTCTGAAAAGTCGTATTAGAAAAAGCAATAAGTCAAAACTCCTATCAGATCCTGTTATCAAACAAAATAGAAATTGTTGTTTAGACACTTCTTCAAAACATATCCAAAACTTAGCTGCTGAAAACTGCTGATTCAGTCTCGGTGATGATTTTTGTGCGGTAATGCGTCACAATATATATACACTGCTCGACAGCACTCTCCCAGAATTTACCAAACTAACTTTTTCTAAATCATTTTGGATCTCTGAGCACAAAAATCGACATGAAAATCTGTAAAATATTAATCGAGTTATTATAGCAACGCGGTTTTTCGATGTTTTCCGAAGCAGTCTTCACTTAAACTCGCATAACTGTTTTGATTTTTCAAAGATGGAAAAGTTGTAAGGAAATTTAAAAGACCTGGCCGAAAGTTTCGTTTTCAGACAAAAATGTGATAAGTTTTGCTTTTAGTGCTAAGGGCACAAATGTAGAAAAAAACTTATCTTTTTGCAAAATGTATAAAACTTATCGTATCGTAAACAAAATTTATGTTTTTCTGTTTATGTTTCTGAATTTTGATTTCGATTTCATAATCAGCAACCCTGAAATCCCCCGAGTACAGACTTTCATACAAATAGCAGCTTACAAACACATTCCCATCCTTTGCCAAGTAATTTTGCACTGCCAACTGTCTCTCCTTCACATTGATATCCGGCTCGAAGGACCAATGCTCGCTAGGGGGCGATCTTCTTACATTATGTGTTTGCTTTCCAAAATCTTCGGTTGTTTTGATTGTGTTTTGTCTTCTATTAAAGACGTGAGTTTGTATGTGGGAGAAGATCGATCACTCTACGCAAACATTGGTCCTTCGAGCCGGATATTATACTTTCATCCCAACAAGCATCGGTAGATTCGCTTCATACATATACATCCATAAGTTCCGATTCTTTGCCAAGTAATTTCTCACTGACAACTAATCTGGCCTTCACATTGATATCCGGCTCGAAGAACCAATGCTCCCTTGGGGGCGACCTTCTCACATTATGGGTTTGCTTTCGAAAATCTTGGAGGGTTTTGATTGTGTCTTGTCTTCAACTAAAGACGTGAGTTTGTAAGTGGGAAATAGTCGCCCACTCTACGTAAATATTGGTCCTTCGAGCCGGATATTATACTTTCATCCCAGCTAGCATCGGTAGATTTGCTCCAAGCAAAAACACATACATCCATACATTCCGATCCTTTGCCAATTAATTTCGCACTGCCAACTATCTGGCCTTCACATTGATATCCGTCTAAAAGGACCAGTGCTCTGTAGGGGGCAATCTACTCACATTAAGGGATTGCTTTCCAAAACTTTTGGGGATATGATTGTGTCTTGTTCTCAATTAAAGACGTAACTCTGATTGCTAAATTGATAAATTATTTTAAGAATCAACACTTTTTTCACATTTATAAAGTGTCTATGATAGACCCTCTATTAATTAGAAAACAAACTTTTTTTTTAACTTTTCACACTTGAGTAACTTTTTTGGCTGTGCGGCTTTTCTTTTCCTCATAATCCGCTATTAAGCGGATGTCAAAAATAGATTAAGGCTTTTTTGTTTTTCTTAGTCCCTTCTCTACTCTCACTCACTCTCACTTCTTGTGTTTTGTATAATTTAATTAGGCCTAAAATTGATTTTAATGTGCTATAAATAAAAACCCACGACTGGCAATTTTATGCTACTGCTAAACCAAGGCGGCTTAATGAAGTCCTTTTGTGTTGGCACATAGCGAGGTGTGAGTAGTGATTGCTCTCTCTCTTCCTTTGCCTTCTATCCAATGTTTTAGCTTTTAATTAGAGGCGCAATTGCTATCATTGGTCTCTGACGTCAGAGAGCCACGCGTTGATTTTGTTTTTTTCATTGTAGGGTCCAGCAAATGGGTGTTGACTTGTTAAGCGCCGTGTCAAATCAATTTCGGCAACACACTAACTCATTCTGACTTTATCAAATTGTTAAAAACAGATTAATGGCTGAGCTTGTTATTGTCTTGGTCTGAATCATAAAAGTCAATGAACTTGGATTAAGAAAATCAGGAAATTTAATAAAAATCTTAGAAAGTCTTACGCTTAGTTGGGTTTAAGTTTTCTTTTGATTAAGCAGATCTTTATGTAAACATTTACAGTTAATTATACAAAAATTGTGAAACAGTAGGGAACTCTTTCACTGAGAGAGGACCTGCTGAAATTAATAACAATAGTTCATTTCTAACCAAATATGAATACAGTAAGAATAATAAGGTTATAACCTTAACGCATGGAAAAAAATTTCAAAACCAAATTTCGGATTTTGCTGTTAAGCCGCCTTAGAATTCCCAAGCAGTTGCAGCAGCGCTGGCATGAGGAGGCAGCTGCATAATTGCAATGGATAGGTAAAGACAATGGTGTAATTATACAAGGTGAAGTCATTAAAGTAGGCTGCCTCTTTTTGGGGCGCCAGTTGAATTGTGAAAATCACTCAACACCATCAGTAGATTAAAGAAGTCACACGATAGGGTATCACCCTGCCTAAAACCTCTCTTGGTATCATATGGTTCGGAGAGGTCCCTTCCTATTTTGACGGAGCTTCTAGTGCTTCTCAACGTCATCATGCAAAGTCGAACGTACTTTGCTGGTATATTGTATTGGCATCATCCAGATCAGCGAAATTATTAGTCCTTATGTGGGCCGTTGCGGTGATATTGTTCCTGGTGATGACTGTGCGTATGGATAATATTTTCATTATGGTGCAAACGTATTAGCAATTCGATCACTATCGGTATGCCACATCGCATGGCAATTGGTGGGGCCATTATCCAGGTGGGTCCTTATATTTGCAGACGGCGGGCAGTGAGTTGGCCATTGGTGCCATTTCGAAAATGCCGACGCGGCGTTCAAGACATTTGCCATGAATTTGGCGGCTGCCATTCTGCTGGATTTTCTGTTTCAGATCGCCGACTGTCTCTACCTGTCTCACCGCTTGTCTCTTCCAATTCCATTTTCATTGCGTGGATATAGCAAATTCGTATTCATAAATATTTCGTTTTAACAATTAACAGCTGTTTGTCTATCGATGAAAATATCGATAATTTTATCGCAACTTGCCGGGAGGTTAAATTTTGACCCCATCATGAGGCTTCGCCAAAGACAGCATCAGACACGCAGATTCAACTAACCTGCCGTTAAGTTTGACTAACCAGATATTGTGAAATTGGGCCTAAGTTAATAATTTGGCGGCGGATATCGACACGCCACAATGGATTGTGTGAAACACAAATTTTCCGCACAACAAATTTGCGAGTGTGAACACTAAGTCAAAACTCAATGGAAACTTTCGAAATTCCGATTCAAATTCGGACACAAACCATACAAATTCCGCCATGACAGTTTGTGTAAATTAATTTGCCTGAGTGAACTTAGCTTTAGTCTTGAACAACTTTGAGTTCTCAGTAGAAAGCTTTGTAAATACACAATTTTTTGTACAATAAAATGATTATTGGTGATGACACTTTTTAAGCCTTGAGAGTATCGATAAATAATTTGTTAATTATCGAAAAAATACCATATAAATAAAACTAAAAAAATCTTTTAAATAATACTAAACGTATTTAAAGTGCAAGTAAGAAATTATGTGACAACCCTATCACTTGCCATACAATCAGCTACTGATAAAAACGGTTGGAAAACCAAATTCAAAAAGTAAAATCATTGGAAACAGCATAAGTTATAAATTTTTAAAAACCTCTAAAATTCAGAACACGCCTAATTGTTAAATTTACTACAAATTTAACACAATCAATTTACATATTTCACGGAATCCAACAGGAAGAGTAGACACATTACTTCCCCTAATTCAAGTCATCTGAATTATTAAATGTCTTGTGGTAAACAAAAAAACTTCAGCCCAATGTTTTCTTTAGCAGATTGTGTAGGCTTCTCTACGCTACGCAGTAAGAAAATTTGACCCTTTGCCATGTTTGTTTTTTTCATTGATAAATTTCAATGACACGCAGTTTTCTGGTGAAACAAAAACAAATGAAAAGAGGCAAACTGCGTCATAAAAATGTACCAAAAATGGAAGACAATTAAGAGTAGACAAGCCAATTCTGCACAAATTAAATAAATGTTTTTTAATAATTCCAATCAACATGCTTGCACTTCATATTTAGTTGAAGGTGTTGGTTCCAGCTGGACCAAGTGTGTGTCATTTTCTGCGCTGCATTTGGGGGCAGCGATTAACGTCACAGACATGATACCTATATGTGTATGTATGTACGTATGTATGCCAAAACTATAAGGTCGAGTCCTTCACCAATTTGATTTTGAGGTCTTTGCCTACATCATCATTGGTATTGCTGGCACACTGGCATCGTTTTTTCTCAACTGTTCTCTGAGAACAGTTGAGCTTTTTTTTTGTGGTGGAAGCTTAATGAAAAGCTTTTTAGCTGAAACGTTATAAATTCAAATAAAAGACATTTTTTGGTTAAGATTTTATGTTATTTTCTTTATTGACAGCTAAACTTCATTAATAGTTTAAGTGTTTTTTTTTTTGTATTATTAGATCTAAAAATATATAGTTTTTTCTGTTACTTAGAGGCTAAACATTTTTGCTAAAGATATTGAAATAAATGTTTTTTTTTAGTTGTATAAATTCGTTAGTGTTTTTTTTTTTTAGATAAGGAAATCATGAAGAAAAATTAGATCCAAATTTTGTAATTTAAGTGTTAAGATATGTGGGGGAGGGTACTAAAATTGGGGTGTACCAATTAAATTGGATTTTTTTGTTTTTGTTAGGTTTTTGGGCTGACAGAACACAGTCAATTTTAGGAAATTGAATGTGTCTTTTCAGCCTACAAAGCACATTTATACATGTAATTCTTTCTAGTTATATATTGTATATATTTTTTGAGTTTTTTTTAGGTACATTTATATTAGACACATTTATAAAATATGTTTCGCTGCGTTTAAACTCTGCTTCTCCCTTTTAATATTTTGGTATTTCGTAGGCACTACTCAGACATCACTTTTAGCTAAAATTCTAATCACTCCCCAGGCCACTCACTATCCTCTCACTCCAAGTGCCTTAGTACATATGGTGTAGGGTATAGGGACAGCAGACAGCATAGCTGGGCACCCGGGAATAGAGACCCGACATGCCCTTCATGTTCACATACTGCACTGGTGGTCTCAGTATACTCTTCTGCTGCTGCGGCTGTTTCTTCGATTTCTTTGAAGAAGATGAAGCTGATGCAGCTGAGGAGGAATTGGAGCTGGAGTGACTGCTATTGCTGCTGCTGTTGCTATTGTGTAGCGTCAGTGATTTCTTGGTCATCTGTCTTAGAGGAGTGCTGCTGCAGGAGAGTGAACGTAGCGAAGTGTTGGCCGCCGAATGGGATAAATGTTGGAACATACGGCTGACCGAGGAGGAAATGGATATGCGACCCGTCTTGGTGCTGGATGAACGTGGTTTATTTTCAGGCTCATCTTCTTCCTCCACACTGCTGCCACTGCCACTTCCACTGCCACTGCTGCTGCTGCTGCTGCTGCTGTTGCTATCCTCATCATATTGAGGCTGCTCCATGGCACTTGCCCGACGGTAAACTGCCTCCACATAAATGTGCGCATTATTCTCATAGTAATCCATGCCCGGAGAATATCGGGAATAAGCCGAGGAAGTGCGAGAGTTATGCTCCAAGTCCAAAGTGGAGCCCGCATTGGTCAAGCTGAAGGAATCCGTGGAGCTGCTACGTATATCATCCTGACTGCTGTACACCGTATCATTGCGATGATGATGATGTTGGAAGTGGCGACCCAAATGCTTGCTCAGCAATTGTAGTAAACTACGCGATCTGGATAACTTTTGACCGCGCGGTTTGCCACCACCCAGATCCATGGAGGAACTGGTGGCCGAACTGCCACTTGAATGTGTCTTGGAGCCATTATTAGGCGTTGAATTATCCATCTTCTGGGGTTACTTGTTTTTCTTGTTAGTGAAAGCTCGGTAGCTGGTACAAGACTGTTAGATGCAGGCAGCTGTGTAGCTCCTTTTATAGCAGTTGTCAATGTCGCGAAAGCTTGGACTTCGTCCGTTTAACCTTCGCCACCGTACGAGGACATTTCGTGCTGCGCACGATGCTTCCTTCAACGCTTCGGGACACTTTATAACGTTCGTAGTCAGTGTCCCAGCAGCTGTTTAACTGTGCACTTCAGCGAAGCTCTGCGATAGGCCAACTTTTACGTTTACCTGTTGCTTTCCCCTTGGGCTTTTCCATTCAACGTGACTTTTGCCTTGCCCCCCCATTTAAACTAAAAAGGAGAATGAAAACCCTTTGCTGGCGTTGGCTGCACTTTTGAGTTTTTCTTTGTGCATCATGATTGGGAACGTGATGTTTGCACGTCATTCCCAAGGCGTCGTTTACTTATGCCTGCTTCATTTCGTGGCGGGTGAAATTGAAAGTTTTCAACATGTGAATTGGTTCTGTGTTAATTGTAGACAGTTTAGTTGACAATTAATAAGGGCTTATCCATAGAATAGCATAACAAGTTTTCTAGAACAATTTTATTGAAAAGTTTTATGTGACAATTAAGGGGGTTTGTTATTTAGATTTAAAAATTATTGAGGAATGAGATTTATGAGTCTCAGGAGAAATTTTAGGCTTTAATTTAAGTTGGATTTACTAATCTGAATGTTTACTAACTCATCGATTTGTAACAGGTTGTAATTTATACATTTTTGAAACTTGTCAAAAAAATGAAATTTTATAATTTTTTTTTTTTGGCTTTTCAAATTTTATGTATTCTTTTTTTATTTATTTAATTACTAGCTAGTACCCCGTGTGTAAACACAAAACGAAGAAGTGAAACCTACTTGACAATAGTCATCTATCAAATCTAAATCCTATTTTAAACTCATTATACAGTTTTCCATATTTTGCAATTTTTTTGGTCCTTTTGGTCTTCATTTGTCATTTACCCGTTTTCATGCCAATCTGAACTCATATAAAAATTTTGCAAATTTTTTAATTTCTTTAAACCGATTGACCGACACCTCCTATTTACCCGTCTTGAATTTCCAACTATTAAATCTTCAAGATAATCTGAACTAATTATACAATTTTGCATATTTCCTAATTTTTTGGACCCGTCTACATAATAGTCTAACTCAAACAAAAATTTTTAAAATTTCGCGACTGTTTAAACTGTTTGCTTTAACCATTTACGCGTCTACAACTGCCATCTATCTTAATGATTTCCGAACACATAAAACTTTGCAAAATTTCTCCATTTTTGTGGCGTTTAGTATGCAATCAGGTATCCCAATGCTAACTATCAAATCTTTATGGACCGTTTGATCTACACCTCCTATTTACCCGTCTATTTACTCGTCTTTATTATAATCTAAACTCAAATTGGAATGAGGTCGGTCTTCACTTCCTATATATAACCGTCTACTATTGCCGTTTATTATATAAAAAAAATTTGCAAATTTCGCGTTCTTTTTTTTACGGCTTAATCTACACCTCCTATTTACCCGTCTGCATTGCCATCCATCAAAACTTCATAATAATCTTAGGTCTTACGAAAAATTGGCAATAATTCAGACTGTTCAATCTACGCATCAAAAATACTTCGTTGTTTTTGGATAATTCTAAGCTCATTAGAAAAATGTGCAGCTTTGGACATTTTTGGATTGTTCGGTCGACAGCTTCTATTTACCCGTTGCTATTTGTCAACTATCTATTCTTTATAATAATCTAAGCTCTAAGCAGAATTTCGGCAAATTTCGCGATTTTTTTGACCATTGACGTTTGACCATCCACATCTTCATTAAAACCTCAAGCTCAGTTTCTTGGACCATTTTTCTTGGAGTATTTTTCCTAAACATACTAGTGTACATTTCCAGTGCAATCCCCAAATTGGAAAATGTATATATAATATATGTACATTAAATCGGAAAAAAGTAGGTCTCAGCCTTCACAAAGCTTATATTTGTTTTATAATAATTAATTATGTAAATCAAAAAATTCAAGTTTTGAAAAAATTACTCATACGACACGTTCACCAAATACATATTTTTACAACGAAAATATTAGTTTATTTTAATTGCTGTGATCTTTTGAAATTCAAAAAGGCAACTACATTTGTGGAAATATGGCAGAAGAGACTGCTTTTCTTTTGGTCGGCTTATTGAGCCCAATTTTTGATAATACATAGATGCCGATCAAGAGTAAGAAATAAATAAAGGATTGTCTAGTTGAAAAAAAACAGATCCAGTAAATTAACATAGTGCTCTCTTTTTGATTTTGGAATTCGAAATAATTTTTAATTTAAATCAACGCCGACTATTTATAAATGAAACAATTATGTGATAATAGGCAACACTGCGTATGAGTTATTCACAAAAACTTTAGAGCCTATTCGCGCCCCTTAAAACTCGACTTTTTCTTCTATTGTTTTTTTTACGCATTCTATACTATTGTAACTATGGTAAGGTGAGACTATGACCTTAAAAATTTCATTTTCGAAAAACTAGTTTTAGTGAGAAAAACTTTTTTGTTTTCAATGCAAACGTGTCCAAAACTTGTATTTATAAGTTTTCTATGCTTTTTCATAATTTCACCAAGTTTTATTAAAATTTAGACAACTATATAGTATTGCTGCCATACAAAAGTTAGGTCTGAAAAAAAGTCTTAGTAGGAAAAACTTTTTTAATTTCGATGCTATCTCTTCCAAACTTGTTACTGATTAATTTTAATATGCTATCACACAATTGTGCCAAGTTTGTACATCTAAAGAATATAGCTGCCATAGGAATAATCGGTCGAAAAAGTAGTTCTAGTGAGAAAAACTTTTTTGATTTCAATGTTAGTGTCTTTATACTTTTCAGCTATGAATGTTATCAGTTTCCACACAATTTAAGGGAGTTTGGTCAAAATCGAATGAATATATCGTTTAGCTGCCATATAAACAGCAGGCAAGCAAATAGTATGGCAGCTCCGACCACCCGAGCACCATCCCCAACGCGTTAGCAGGACAACAACCCATTCCTGGCGCGCAGTTTCTGGCTGGCTTCGATCACGCGCGGGTGGCGCCCGCATCGCATCCGTTCAACTCAACGATAGTTGTTCGCTTATGTTGTATTGAATAAAGTTTGTAACACATTAAACCTCGTAGCCAAAATAGTCAAAGTAGTGGCGTCATCTATTGGTGAGTTTGGGAAAAATCTCAGCTAAGAATGTTTGACGAAAAATTTATATAAATTATACAATCAGCAAGGGTATATAAACTTCGATCGCGCCGAATTTAGCTTTCCTCTATTTTTATACCCGTTACTCGTAGAGTAAATGGGTATACTAAAGTCGAACAAATCTATGTAACAGGCAGAAGGAATCATTTCCGACCATATAAAGTATATATATTCTTGATTCTTGATGTGATCAGCATCAACAGCCGAGTCGATATAGCCATGCCCGTCTGTCGGTATGAACACCTAGATCTCAGAGATTAGAAGAGCTAGAGCAACCAAATTTGAAATGTAGACTCCTATTGTCTGCACGCAGATCAAGTTCACTTCAAATTTTGGCACCCCCACAATAAAAAATGTTGAACAACTCCCACAATTTGTAAGATATCGATCTCAAATTTACATTTAAATTAGCAATATCTATAAGCCCTAAAATTTTCAATCGGATGATAAATAGCCGAGTTAAAAATTGTTGCATACTTTTCGGCTGTTCCACCTCAGGCACACTGGAAGGTTATTAATCATTTCTTTCCATGAGTAAAGGGTATATCGAAGTCGGTTAAAGCCGACTTTAACTTACGCTCTCGATTTAATTTTAAAATCTATCTATTTGTTTTGTTATGTAAAAATTTTGATTTGGTGTTTGAGTCGTCTGAGAAATTTATTATACCAAACTAGGGCTACCTCGCATCGATTGAAACTGCAGTTCACTCAAGCATGTTTGTTTATCTCGGCTTGCTGACGTACTAAAATATCACCGTCAGCCGTCAGTTCATCTTTCAGCTGCATGTGTGCGTGCTTCCTAGCAGCAACATTTGAAATGACGTACGCTGTAGAGCAGGCTTCAAAATCTAAAGTTGTGTGCCAAAAACCGTTGCCTGCTTATTAATTTCATTTAAGTTGTGATGACTCGCTGATGGAATGTCTGATTAATTATGAGCTTGTCAGTTTTGATATATTTCATAAAATAAACACAAGAGCTGAGAATTCGTGTCAAAAAGCTTCAATTTTCATCTAGTTACTTTAAGTGTCTAATGGTTTTGGTTTGACAAAATTATACTTTACCTTTTTACTTAAATCTTATAAGTGATTGTACCAAGTGTTAGCCCAATTAATTTGGTTATCTTTTGACAAAATTATTCACATGTTAGTCGCATGTTTGTACGCATGTTTGCTCGCATGTCTGTCGCACGTTTGTCGCATGTTTGTTCGCATGTTTCTAGTGTGAGCTTTTCGTGCATTGCTTCGTAACCTACTTATTAACACACACTCGTACTGTTCTTTATGTTATGCAAAAAGATAAATAAATATTCGTACGAAACGCACAAAGCTCTGTGAAATCAAAGACTCGCACCGGAAACTGCCAGAAAGTCGCTTGCCTAACTACCTCACTGTATCATGGTCAACCCACAAATTCGCACAAATGTCACGTACATCCTTGGTCACCTTTCGCTCCGTGTCTGGCTTAACATTGCATGGCATAAGTAAAACAGTAAACGGCCTTTTTTTTTTGTTATTTGCTGTTTATTCATGTTTCCTGATTGATTTCCATCTCAAAGCAGAAATGGGGTAAGGGACAGTGCGCCTATGCCAATGTCTAGAGCACCATAACGATTGCCTGCGGCATACGGATATCGATAAAAGGACGCACCAGCATTGCCGCCTCCGTAATAGTAGCCGCTATTATATGGTCCCGGTCCTCCATAGTAGTTGTTGTAATATGGTCCTGGTCCCAGGTAAGGCTGTTGCGGTTGCTGGTAGCTTACGCCAAAAGAGACCAATGGCTTGGCCTTCACACCTTCCAGGGCGACCACAGCCAGAATTACTAACTAATGGGAAATACTTGGAGCCATAAGTCAATTTAAGAGTGGGAGCAGGATGTTTGCCTACCCAAATGAAATTGCGCATTGCGTTGTCTTCCTTCCCAGCGACTTCTCCACTTTGAGCCCTACTTTGCATTCCTGTGTCCCTTTTATACCGTCCCATCCAACCGCTTTTAATGTATAAACAACTCGGCAGGTTCTTTTTTTGGACTAGTATAAGCTAGCTTGGATTTCCCATTAATTGGACATTGGAAAACCTTGAACTTGCCTCCTCTTGTGGCAAACAACAAAACTTGTTTATCAACTCAGTTGCAAGTGACTGCTTAGGGCAAAACCAGTAAGGAGCAGGAGGGAAGAAGGAGCCACTAAAGGAGTAAGGTAAGCTAACTAAATGTTATTGATACTCAACTGATGGCCACAGACCATCCTGCGCGGGCAGGATCAGCTACTAAACGTCAGTAAATTATAATTTGCTTTGAATAATGTTTCATTTGGTTTCATAATCATGTCTAATGAAGGCACGAGTGACGGGCAAAGGTTTTCTATACTCTACTTAAATAAAGTCCACTTGTAGCTGACAGCGGTAAGTGGAAGTTGAAGGGCTCAGGAATTGAAATGAAGTGGTCACATATTTTCCGTTAATCCTCTTATTACCCAAACATCTTTTGGGAAATTTTTTAAAATTATACATCTTTAATTCATTAAGGAACGCGCACGGTATGAAGCATTTGCTTGGCCGAATAAATCGCTGGAATCACTTTGTACGAACTTTCGTTAGAAGAAAATTCTTAACAAATCTTGGAAAGATGAATTAGAATTTTCAATTATCAAATAATACCGAAAACTTTGATAAGCAGCCAAACGAGAGCATAAGTCAGCCATCTCTCTGTGGGTGGGAAGAACTTAATAGACATTACGTATACCAAAGAACAGAGCATTAACAGTATGTTAAGCTAACAGTCGTAAGGTTATGTTACCAAAAAAATTTCTGTTATTTTGTTTAAGAGTCATTTAAGATCTTGATTTGGCGGATAAGGAGGTTTGATAAGTTGCGAGATGATAAATGTGTCCTAAAAGTGAAATCAAATGCGCAAGTCTTAGACGAAGTTAATCCAAAATTTTTGAAAATATTTCTTCCTTTGCTTCTTGACCTCATCACCTATATATTGAATATAGGTTTTTCACAACCTCTGTATTTCCTGACTAATGGTAAGCCTCTAAAGTTATATCCATTCCAAAAGATGAAAACGAGTTCAGACCAATCTCCATTCTCCTTTTTTTTGGCAAATATTTTTTTCCAATATTCTTTTTTCAGATATCACGAGTGACTGGTGCATTCTATCATCTTATTTTTGTTAAAGATTGCTTGACAAATCATCATGAAAAGACTCACACCGCAACAACGTCTCCAAATTATTTAGCGATATTACGAAAATCCGCGTTCTGTGGAAAATGTTTTTCGTGCACTTCGAGCTAAATATGGTGTGCATCATCGACCTTCCAAGACCACTATTCACAAAACCATCAACGAATTTGAGTCTCACGAGTATACGTTATTGTTATACATACATCCAGAGTGTGGTTGTAGACCGTACCGTTTCGAGAACTTGGCGAATTTTACGCATGGATCTTGGTTTAAAGGCTTACAAAATCAAACTCGTTTGAGAATTGAAGCCGCCAGACTTGAATTTGCGCTTGAATTTCAGTCAGTGGGCTCTGCAACAGCTCAATGAAGATTCGCTTTTTTCGTGCAAAATTTTGTTCAGTGACGAGGCACATTTCTACAGCTAAATGGATACGGCAACAAACAAAATTGTCGCATTGGGGCTGATGAGCAACTCCAAGTGACTCTCGAACTACCGTTACATATACAAAAATTCACTTTTTGATGTGATTTTTGGGCTGCTGGAACCTTTGGACCGTAATTCTTTAAAAATGAGTCCGAACAGGACATAACCGTCAATGCCGAGCGCTACCGCACCATGAAAAATGACTTTTTGTTACTTTAAATTGAAGCCCTTGATGTTGATTATTAAGAAATCTTTTCTTTGATCAGCTTATTTCGCGTTCCGCTCCTGTCAACTGGACTTTTGCCTGTGGGGTTACGTGAAGTCAAAAGTCTTCGTCGATAAGCCAGCTCCGATTCGATACTTGGAAGCCAACATTACTGGCGTAATTCGCGAGATACCCGTAGGAATGCTGGAAAGAGTGATCAAAAATTGGAACATCCGAATGGACCATTTACGGCGTAGTCGCGGTCAGCATTTGAATTGAAATTATCTTTAAAAAGTAAATGTAAGAGATAGTTCTTTCAGCCCATAATAAAGATTACACTATCCAATTCCATTTAATGTGTGTTTATTTGTAATTAAAAAAAAATTTTTTTAAGGGATCACCCTTTAGAAGATATCTGAAGGCAGACGGACTATAACAATATTACATTATTAGCCTTACTGGATTTCAGTAAGCCATTTGATACAGTTGACCACAAAATCTGAAGTAGCAAGCTTCAAAATCTCTACAACTTTTCCTCAGATGCAAAGCTTCTTATTAAATCCTATTTGTGTGACAGAAACCAAGCAGCGGTTTCGGGTTCTGTCTTGTATGTTAGGTTTCTTACGTTTGATTAGTCGTGTTCCTCAAGGTTCAGTTCTTGGACCCTTCTCTGTTTGTATCAACGACCTTCCTGATTGTCTGATAGGCTGTGAAGTCCATTTATATGCCGATGATGTCAAACTTTATGTAAGTCGACAGATACGTGAAATACGTGTCTAAAGCGAATGATATGGTGCTGAATCCTAAAATGTCGAAATGTTTAGTAATTTACAAAAAGGCCCTTCATGTCAGTGAATTGCCTAAGCTGACAATAAACAATGTTTCGCTGGAAAATGCTTAGGATTCAACTAACCTGGGAATCTAATTTAATACTACCCTAACGTGGAGCGACCATATTACGAAAGTGTCCGGGAAAACAATCGGGTTGTTTGAACAGTTGTCACTTAATCGAAAACTCATTCCTCTACATCGATCAATGTTTCATCCCGACTCTATGCAAACAGACTGCAAAGGCAAAAAGTGACATTTAACTCCATCGTAAGATATGTATTTAAACTTGGTCGTAGAGACCATAGCTCGCAATTTGGTAAACAAATTCTTGGCCTTGATTCGTGGATCAGAATTCGTACTTTATTATTAGTCCATAAGATTCTAAAGACAAAAAAGCCTCACTATTTATATAAAAATTTACAATTGGCTGTGTCAAGAAGAACGAAAAATATAGTTTGCCAGCGTGTAAACAAAGCAGTAGTCACTTTTCGATTCGCCCACACTTGTCCATCACCAGCTTTATCTGAACTTCTATCCTCCAGTAGCACTTGTCGCCTTCATTGGCACAGACCTCACACAAAACTCATTTGACCTGATTTCTTCCCCCTTTTCTGCAGAGTATTAAAAACCAATAACGGATTAATTAATTTGTGGCGATTAGATGACCATTTGCGTATTCCCACAATTTGCAAACACAGTGCGTCCATGTGACCAGCGTTTGGTCACGTTGAATCACGAGAGCAAAATCCATTGGGATAGCCGCTTGGTCACATTGCCTTCTTTGGCTTCCCAGTTGCCCAGAGTGACGTTTGACATGCGTAGCAATATTTTCACACCGAGTCATTTAACTTTTGATGGGGTTAAATTTAGACGAGCCTCCAGTATTAGGGTCATTGAATATGGGCAACCACAAATCGCCCGCTATTGTTTTGGAGTTCAATACACAGCAAAGGTGTAGCGAGCACTGGACGGGGAAGTTGTTTTTATAGACAGATTTAAGGGAACAATAGAGACGCGCTGACAAACTTTATTCAGATTACATTTTCTCAACTCAGTTTAATAGAGATATTCATAGGTCAAGGGCTTGTAGTCCGAGCGATATTGTTGCTGAAACGAATTGGGAGTCTCCACGCTGTGATAGAGATGCGATGATTGGGCAGCCACAGCAGGGGTCACTAGACGGGAATAGGCCAGGGGTAAGACAGCCGACGATGAACGGGCATAGGTTAAGCCGGGATAGAAGCCATAAGCGGAGGGGGTATAGTAGGTATACACCTCATGTCCCAAGGCCAAACCGACCAGCAGCAAACAGGCAAAAATTAGCTAGAGGAAGCAAAAGGAGCACTAGACTTTGTGTGTGTTCTTTGTGGTGAGCTACTTACCAGCTTCATCCTAAGAATAGTGCAAACCAACTGGTTACCAGTGGATGCTGGATGCTGGCTTTTATAGTAAGCAAGGTCAAAGGCATTTTCCTGAAGCGGCCAAAATGAAAGAAGTTCTTAACTCACTTTGAATGCAACCAGAAAACTGGTTACCAGTCGTGAGTTTGGACTGACAAGATAAACTCCCGCCACATGCCACATATAGAACACTGGCAAAAAATCAAGTGCTTTCAAATGGTGTCACTATTATACGTATACATACGTACGATTTGGGAGATTGAATTTGACCTTACATTTAGGGAACACATAAAAAATTCTGAAGCATAAACGAAGTTTCAAAATATCTGAATCTTAAATCAATCCAAAAGCCATCTCTAACCAACAAAAACCGTATACAAGTATAGAATGTTCTTGGTTTCAGGCAGAGGTCGGCAATCTGAGCAGAGAAGTTGCCACTGGGTACTGAGAAAATATTGACTTAAAAATACAGAAAACTGGCAGAGAGCTTGGAAAAGCTTCTCATGTTTAGTTTCTATTTTTGCGCTCAATCGCTGGAGACGCAACAAGCAGATGCAAAGAATGGGCAACATTTCTCTGCTGACTCACTACACTGGGAAAACAAAATGGACTGCACGTTGCTTGTAGAAACGTTAATTCTTAACGAAACGCATGCACACGCTAAATGTAAAATACAGGTAGCAGAAAAACAGCATGCAACGTTTAGAAATAAGATAACTAAACGACGCATGTAGAACAGCTAAATGCAAAATCTACACGACATAAGAAAATTAGCTTATTTCCAAATAACTTCTTACTTTTTCATGCAGCAATCTAAATACCACACGATCATTTAAGTTTTCTACATTAACGTTTGGATATTGAAATCCTACATGCACGTGTGGAAATTCTAAACGAAAAATGTAGCTCAAAATCTGTTCAAACTTGAACATGATATTCAACTCGGCCCACACGTAGTGTTAATCTCATATTTAAATATGTAGCCTATGTCGCCATGTGTGTCATAAACATGTCACCTTATGTAATATTAATAGCCGCAGTGACGAGGATCAGCCCAGCCCAGCAGACAAACCACTTGAAAAGGGCATCCGGTCCACATAACACAAACTGGAACTCGTGGAAGACAATGTGTAGTCCTTCCACGAATGCATTTCTATATTTACATACACGGATGTGACTACACTCACATCCATAAGATAAGATTAGAAATAAGGGATGAGAAATTCTAAAAAAAAGGGACCTCGCTCAGACTGAGCAGGTTAGTACAATTGAAACCTGCAACAAGCGTGCTCAATAAAAGTGTATAAGTACATACAAAATCAGTACTGAATTCTTAAGTTTTTCATTTAGAAAACTGCTCTCCACACGCGACTTGTAAGTTTTCTAAGTGAACGGTAAGATTTTCAAATGCTGAATGCTATGTGTAGGAAATCTACACGAAATGTGCACAAATTTCAGTTGCCCGTATCTAAATTAGGGGAGCAATGAACTCGAACTTGAGAATTACAAGTAAGCAAATATTGGTTTGTGCCTTTAGGCAGATTCAATACAAGTAATGCCTACATTATCGTGTAGATTTTGCATATTTTTGTTCTCTGTGTAATACTAATACCGCGACTTATATTCTGCCGATGTCTCTGCTCCCATTGCCGAACCCTGGCTTAGATAGATACAGATAGAAGATTCTAAATAAATACTCTATTTATTTTTGAAGCGAGGAAACTAGGATGAATAAAAAGTATAGAAAAATTAAGTTAAACCTTTTGATTCTTTCTGATATATGTATATAGATATTCTACTCTATATTGATATTTAAATCTATATACTTCAGGAAGAATCCAAAATATTACCTTAAGTTTCTATAGCCATTTTAGGCTAGCAATTTTAAGGGCAGAATCTGGTAAGGAAACTTAACTTTTAAGTCGATTTAGTACTGCATCCAGAAAATTTTGTACTCGAATCGAGAACACATTCTTCTAAAATCTAAATGAAGAAAATTATTTATTTAGTATCATTGGATTGCTGTTGGTTTTTGGTGTTAAGGTAAGTAAGGCCACAAAATGATGGTCACACTGTATGTATGAAATGAATGAGAGCGGGGAGTAGATAGTAGAAGATGGACGGAGACAGAGTCGGGACTTACACGGTGAAGCAAACTTCATGAAGTTTTTGAAATAGCTTTCGATGGTAGGAAAGAGTTGTAGAGGGGCAAGCGACACCACACCTCTTTCCTAAAAGCTAGATCTTTTTAAAATACTTCAAGCAGTTTGCTTCAAATAAAATGGACGAGATAGACAGACGGACAAAAAGATAAATACGTATCGATAAATCGTGAAGAGACAAAAACGTATAGAGATATTGTAAATAGTAAACCGTGTGTAAATAGCAAAGACTTGCAAATAGTATGCAAATAAAGATGTGAAAATCGAAAAACCTTCGCTTAAAACCCGTATCGACAAACCTTGAAGAGACAAAAACCTATAGAAATATTATAAATAGTAAACCGTGTGTAAATAGTCTTGTAAATACTGTGTAAATAAAAACCCAAAAACCTAAAAAAATACTTCGTTTCCAATTTCCACAAAATTTGTATTTATTTTAAAGGTTATTTTTCATTCTTTACCTTACCCTAACAAACGTCGAATCAACTAGAAAATGTACTTTTCAATTTCCTCCTAGAACTCTAAACAAGCTCCTCTTTTTTCCAAGTGTAGCTACCAGCTAGAAGGCACTTGAGGAGGCCACAATTCTCTTCAATCCCCTGCCTGGATTTGTACAATTGTTTACTGCTTTGGTTCATCCACAAAATAAACAATTAAATAAGTCGCACTTCCGGTATTTTTCCTGTTTATTTTTTTTCAAGGTCAGCCTAACTGAGTAGGCGTTGCGAAGTTTTCCAAGTGCTGATTTCCTTTTGTTTTTCGCCTTTTTCGGCCAAAACAAAACTCCCACGCATAAATCAATTAAATAATGTTTTTGTTTATATTTATGCTTTCTCAAAAATTGCGCAGCAAACCACTTCAGCACCTCCCCCTCTGCCAGCCCCTCCACACTGATATCTAGAGCGTATCTTTGCGGGTGTAATTCAACCCGCTGCCAGATATATGAGCCGCTGAAATTTCAAAGTTCTTTTTCCAAGGTCAGTTCATAGATTGGCTTGGCTTGTCTTGGCTGCTCGTATATAAAGGCCTCACTTGCAGCAGAGTCAACCATCAACCATCAAGTCTTCTGTCAGCTTTGCCACAAGATCGACGCCCTCAAAAATGTTCAAGTTGGTAAGGTGCAACCAACACACACACACACACACATCTTGGTTTCATTTTGAAGTCAATCAACTGTCCTCCTTGATTGTTCTTTTCAGTTCATTCTCCTTTGCCTGCTGAGCCTGGGCTATGCGGCTCCCGGTCTGTTGCATCATCATGCGACGCCTATACTAACCAGCACTTCGTATCATAGTTTGCCTTCAGTGCATGTGGTACATCCCATTTGGACCTCATCACACCAACACATTGTGCGTCCGCACAGCCATGGCTACGGTTCGGGCTGGTGGTAAAGAAAATAGGCAGCCGGGCAGCTTTTCATGTAGGCCAAAAGGCCGCCTTGATGTGTCTGTAAAAATGCCTTATATAATAAAAGAATAAAATTGGTTTTGAAAAATAAGTTGTATATTTCTGGTAGAGGATTCTATAAAAGCAGTGTTGAGTGAGTTGTCAGGATTAGTTATTAAGCTGCTGGGACCATAAAATGTTCAATGTAAGTGAATGAAATTGGTTTAACATCACGTTTAATTTTTTATTTTTAAATTTGTAGTTGATGCTGTGGCTGGCGCTGTTCATAAAGCTAAGCTGGTGCCAACCCTTGCCTTTATCGCAGGAAGTCAACTTTAAAGAAGAACCACCAAAACTCTTTGACGGCAATCAGTTATATCAAGATGTTAGGAAATTCGTCATCAGAATTTATGAATTTGTACAACATCCACCAAATTCGGCTAACACTACAAAGAAGCATAAGAAACAAAAGATACCACCGTTTTCACATCAAGTGTTTTTGGATCCATTTGGAAATATTTCGTTTAATTTAGGATTTTCTGTCAATTTTCAACTAGCAAATAGCATAGGTTTTAGTACTTCAAATAAAGATGGGTAAAGACTTATACAAGAATCTAAAAAAATTACACTAGGCAACAAGGTGGATTATATTGAAAGTTTGGTGGTGATTCTAAATGATTTTCGTGTGCTGAACACGAATCTGTTTTCAGAAATGGTCCATCACGTCGACATTTTTAGTAATTTGACCCTTTGTAGACGCGTTTTGTGCAGAACCTATATAAAATTGTTTACCAATATGAATTTGATACACGTTGTCTCAAATTGAAACTGAAACTATTTTATTTTTAATTTTTTTTGTATCAATATAAGCCTAGAGTGGATCAAATTGATATTTTGGGTGTTAATTTGATACCTAAAATATTAATTTGATACGCCAAAAACTTTTTTCTATTAGATGGTCCGAGGCGGGATCGAACCCACAACCTCCCGCACCAGCAGCCACACATACTACTGGTACGCCACACACCGGTACGCCACACACCGGCACAATTATGTATTTAAAATTACAAAAATGTTCAATTTCAACTAATGTTAGTTCGAAAATTAGAAAGTCTCATGCTCTGGTCTGAAATGAAGCATGACGAGTGTCGCAGCAGGCGTTGCTTGACATATCACATTTAGTGTTTTGATTTTAGTGTACACATCACGTTAGTTACACATCAGTACTTAGTTAATACACCGAGAAAACATTGATATTTTTCATATCAGTTTTACTCCGATATGAAAATGTATCAAATTGATATGTTAAAAATTTCAAAACGATATTTTTTAATATATCATTATTTCATTTTGAATATCATTTTGAAACTATTGAATAAATGATATTATTTTGCATCAGAATGATATTATTTTCTTGCCAAATGATATGAAAAAGTTGACATTTTCAGAAACTTCATTTTAATAAGGGTCATATCAACATAAAATGTATCTTTTTTTTTCTCTGTGAAGTATATGCTATGGAAGACACTTTCCTAGACGGCATGTAGAAAATAAATTAATGAATTTCAATCTGTAGCACAAACATCCATATTTACAAAGTAAGTTTAAGCAGCCAAGCATACATATGTGGTCGACTTTTGCAAACCTATGTAAATAACAAATATAACTCTTTAAACAGGACATATACCACGCCACAATGCTGCTGTGGCTGATTCAGCGCCTTGCAAGATGACGCACAATGCATGAGCAGAAGAGGCGTTTTCGCGTTATTCACTCTGGGCCTCTGCGAAGGCGTAAGAATCTACAAGTATGTGTTCCAGCATAAGGCACTTCATTGCAGTGACTTCTCATTATAAATATCCGCTTGGACACGAATCATGCAGATTGAGAGAACAATTTTTCATTTCATTATTAGTGTAAATAAAATACATTTTGTGAGAGGTAAGAATGACAGTTTGTAGAGAACTGATATTAAACTACAAGCGTGACACCCGAGCAGCGATAGGAGGCACATGGAACACTCTCCTAAGCCGAAAAAATGTCAATCGTAGCACCGAATACAAGATGTAACAGGCGACCGCTAAGGCGATAACGTGCTACTCAGCACAAGTATGAGGATGTTTTCAATATGAAGACGTTGAACGCAGTCTAAGGTTCTTTATAAAAAGTATATTCCAACTTCCACAAAACACACCCAATTATGCGATTTATTTAGAAACTGGACTCCTATCCTTATTCACCCACAAGCTGCAACTTCATTTTAATTATATCAAAAAAACTTTCGATATGCCTGAGCAAAGATATCTGAAAATTATGGCAAAACACCTGCTCGCGAGCAAATCACAACTCTTTCACCAGTGGTTAAGTTTGGCACAGGAGTTCGGGACGGAGCCTACTTTCGAAATTTCCAAACAGTGGGAAATGTAACAGAACCGGCTAATACAAATTATAGTGTTCATTACGGCGAAAATGGGATACAGAAGTGAGACAGAGCGCCACGAGAAACACGTACTCAAGGTTATGTTACAACTTGGCTGAAAATAACTACTTTCAAGATGCTATTGCAACTTATATGATTTCGCACATTTTTAAGGCTCGACTGGCAATACTACAGCTTAGCTACAGACCTCACCACCAGAACGAAAACAGTTTAGACACATTGTGCAACTTGAGAGAACGTAAAGACACACAACACTTTCTGGGCAGATGCCCTATACTACAGGAGCTGAGAATGGCCTACCAGGGAAAACTAAGGCCTACACGGTGCTAAATGAAAGAAACTGGATGGATTTGGCTTTATATATAAGCCAAGCTATAAAATATAGGGATCAAATTGTTCACAAGTCTTTATAAATGTAGTACTCTTATTTATAATTTTTTTTTTATCTTTTTTATGTTGCCTTCTATATATAAATTTTAAATACCAAAAGTTAAGTGTAAAAAAGAAAATATGTAATTAATAATTAATAAACCTAAATAAATGCCTACTACTAATACAAACTTGATAAGAAATAATATTTAATTGATAAAAGCTGCTTATAAAAATGATGCTAAAAGTTTGAAAATTGAAATATCAAATTGATAGACCTAGTATTAAATTTATAACCAAAAAAAATGATACAAAAAACTGACAACATGATACAAGTTAGGATCATTTTAATACCCTAATAACTAAATAACATAATACTTGGAGTATAAAAGAGAATAGGATACTCAATACTTTCAAGTTTATGACTAAATAGCAGGGCTGCTAACCGTAAAAATTTTTCGGAATCTCCGGTTAGCAGGTTCGAAGCAAAATTTACCAACGCTTAAGATTCGGAAATTTGAGTTTCGTGGTTTTTGGGCTTTGGTTTTGGTTCGAACCTTGGTTTGTTGCACGTTTTACCCAATATATACCAAATTACAATACAATAGGTAAACACCTGACGCATAAATACATTGTAAGACTGTAAGACGTAGATTATAATAGACGAGAGATTGGCGCTCGTTTGCTGCATATGGACTTCCTTCATTGCAAGTGTATAAATCATCAGTCCCATTGATTATGTTTTCTCGTATGCACTTTAATCAGTCTTTCACTCACAAAATTGAGCATCGATTGGTGTTTATTCGCCACACTTGAATCTTTTTTCACAATGATTTGATCGAAAACTCCTTTGTCTTCTTTTCAAGGCGCCGCAAATATTGAGTTTGCATTCGTAACATTCTGATTTATCAGTGCTTACATTGTATGTAAATTTCGTAATTCATAAATTTGTCGTCATTGCTTCACACCATCTCAGTCAAAACTTCTCAAACGAAATGAAATGCGCGTTTTTAAAGTTCTGACTTGTGTGTTTTCTGTCTCTTTCTGTTTCGATTCCATCGTTGCCAAATGAGCTATTTTTCTCACCAAACATCGACTGTTAAAAATGCTAAAACTTAATAGAGATTAAATTAAAATAGCTAAACAATGTCAAATAATTAGCTAGAATTGCAGGCTCCAGCAAAACTGAATAGATTCCAGCTTTCGAGGCTACAAAATAGCTATATCTAGTTGGCAACGCTGCGTATGGCACACACTTCTGTTTGTATTCGGCTGACATGTTTCTGCAGTAGCATGCACCGGGTTGGTTAGATTGGCGTATATGAATAAGATGAAAAATAAAACGTTCAATACATTGCGCAGTGTACATAGGTGTTAACATTGAATTTGTAGTATCTCTGACTGGAAGTATTGTGGTCTATGTGTATGTAATATAAATTACGCATACGTATGAAAGTGAAACCATCGACAAAAATTAGCTTACGTAAAAATTAATCAAAAAATTTGTTCTCAAATAATTTAAATAAATTTTGGACAGAATTCCTTTCGCCTAAACTTTAGGGCTTCTATTCTCATATTGGAAGAGGCATAAACGTAATTTTATTGTACTTAAACATTAAATACTAAGAAATAGTCAAGACTTACAACTTTCTTCTCAATTCACCATGACATTAAATTTCCTTCGGATAAAAACAATTTCCTAGAAATTCGTTTTCAGTTGTAATTTTAATTTAATTGCAGAGGTTGTGCTTATGTTGGCCCAACTTTTGCAACGGACAGGAGAAAGCGTCTCTGACCATAAATTTACATATGTTTGTGAGTATTTTTGAACATCAGAGCTTAAAGATGAATAGATTTCCTTTCGATACGAAATGGGTTCGATTTGGGTTCTGATTTGAAAACCGTATAAAACGATGTTCAGTACTCGGTTCTCACAAGTTCTGGTTTGGTTCTGGACTGTTTTGCAGCCTTGATACAAATATACATAAACATTTATCCGCTAGCATTCACACATTAACACGCCTCAGTTGATAGCGTAGCTATCAACTTCTGTTACATACATTTTGCGCATCTTAATCATATAAGTTTTACCCATTTTCAATTGAACACTTCATTTACCCATATCAGGGTTAAAGACAACACTCAATTGCACAGTCTACTTTCAGGCTTGACACATGAAATGACAAATCATTTAACCAATTTTTATATAACAATTCACACAAATTTCTATTTGTCTGTTTGTGAATGGCTGGGAGATTATGTGTGCGCCCACGATATATCTAAATATAGGCCACAGCGCACGTTTTGTTCTGCTTTTATGCAGGCGCAGACATTACCGGTGCACGCCGGAAAACATGTGTTGTCACACAGGAAGAAAGGCCACCTACTATCATGCAGTTGGCGTGGATTGTTGGCTAATTATGCCAAGATTCTAAAATTAAACAACCTTTGTGTCATTTGTCTTCATTTTTATTCGTTAGTTGTTACAATTGTGTGAGAATGTTGTCATCAGATTGCCTACTTTCTTAGCAAAAGTGGAGCAGTGTAGGCGGAGGCGTAGGGATACGCCGCATAAGGATAGGCCGAGTAGGCGGAGTACGCAGCAGCCACCGGAGCAGTATAGGCGGCAGTGTAGGCAGCCGAGTAGGGAGAAGCCGCTATTACAGGTGCTGAGTAGGCGGCAGTGTAGGCCAAAGGAGCAGCCACAATTCCAGGCTTAGCCGCAGCACAGGCAACCAGAGCCAGGACGAGTAGAGCGAAGAACTTGAACATCTTGTAGAGAATTGTTTGTTGAAACTGATGCCTAAACATAGCAAATAATAAGGTTTATATACTAATCAGTTTGGCCATTGTCCAAGCAAATCACGTACGGAAAGTATGTCTACTTGTTGGTCAGTTGGAAGTAATTATCAAAATACATTTTTACCAAGTCTTTGCTCACACCATCAACACGAGGTTAGCACGCACGCAAGCGAAGGCTAAGCTGTAGGGTATAAAACCAGACAGTTACCCAGCTAACCTCATACAGTTAGTACCGTAACCACTACTAGACAAGATGTTCAAGTTCTTTGCTTTCGCTTTGTTGGCTGCTTTGGTGAGCTGTGTGGTTGGTAAGCCGGGCATAGTGGCAGCTCCTTTGGCCTATTCCGTGCCGGCGGCAGCTGTCTACAGTCGGGAATATCATGGAAACTTTGCTGCACCCTATGTGGCCGCTGCTTCACCTTACATCGCTTCGCCTTACATTGCCGCCGCTTCACCGTATGTGGCCGCCTCTCCCTATGTGGCCGCCGCCTCGCCCTATGTAGCTGCTCCCTATACCGCTCCCCTGCTCCTGAGAAAGTAGAGACTTTATCTGACTGAAAAAAATACAAATAATAAACAAAAATCACAAACACACACATACAGAAAATGTGTAAAAACAATTTGCTGCATTTTATTTACATTTATTTCAAGGTTCAAGGTCTTTGGGGCTGGGGCAATGGGATGAGGGAACGCAACTTATCAAAGCAAAATATGAATTACCGGAAATTGGACTTTGAATTAACTTATCAGGGCTGTAAATGATGGATTCATTTCTACTTTTAATGCACAATGAGTTATCTACATTTTGAATTCACTCAAGTAAGCTAAAAACGGAAATGAATGAATGTAAGTTAAATTAAAGAATTAAAAAATCAAAGTAATGCAAAACAAAAATTGGTCAGTAAGACCGGAATTAGGTAGAACTGAAGAGCTGAAAGCTTTAATTACCATTTCGAAATAAAATTAATGTGTTATGATTCTAAAAGAAGATTCTCTTGGAAACAAACCAGGAATAGTTGAAAATTGAGTCTTAAGAGAGATTAGATTACTTGCTTTGCGGCAACAAATAAAATAAAAAGATTATTTATAACCGAGAGAAATTTCTGACTTTACCTAATTTTTATACTCTGTACCAAAGGTACACAGAGTATATTAAGTTTGGGCAAAAGTTTGTAACAGCGAGTAGGAATAATTTCCAATCCTATAAGGTATATATATTCTTGCCATGTCCGTCCGTATGAACCAACAGATCTCAGAGATGGTAAGAGATAGAGATTTAACATTTATGGGACATAAGCTTCTTATATTTGCAGGTAGTTCAAGTTTATTTTCAATTTTTGCCACACCCCCTACCGCCTCCGCAATTTAGAAAAACATCATATCTCCCACAGTTTTTATCTTCAAGAGACATTGAGTAATCAAAATTATTTATCGATTTTCCAAAAAAATGATAATGATCGGATGAACTATACTCAAGCTAGGACCAAAAGAAAGTTACTTCCCCCGCCCTGGCAGTAGTGGCGTCATCAATTGGTCAGTTTTAAACATCCCTCATTGTTTAATGCATGTAGTGACGCCATCTATTGTTCATCAGCGCTGCTTTCAGCTGCTACTCCAGGTACAGAGTATATTAAAGTCGGGCTAGATCGACGTTCTTACTTGTTTTATGCTGCCTTGCAAATCCAATGGAAAAAGTAAAAAAGACGGTCATGCCCGATTATAATCAGGCATGTTCGCAATTCCATTACTTTTTGAAACGTAAATCGAATGCAATTGCGTTTTAGTTTCGCTTTCGTGTTCTCAATTCCGAATGAAATTGCTCTCTTTTTACTTTTTGTAAACCACCGGTCCAAACAAGAATGGCACTAGATACACGAGAGAGAAACCACTAGTCCAAGCGAAACGATTGAATATGAAACAGTCGGAAATGAGAGAGGCTGACTTTTAGGTATCACTATTCGTTTTTGCTGGCAGTACCAAATTCTGGACACATTAAACAAAAAAAATCTTTGTAAATCAATTGAAGGCTTAAATGCAAATTAAATTTCACTAACAATTTCTAAATTGATCACAGAATTAAGAAAAATTCACAGCTGTTCGAGTGCGTAATTATGCAATTACTTTTTATTCCACCGACCAACAAGCAACACTTTTTAAACCAAAAAATTTTCTTGTTTTGGTGTTGCGATAACACCAATCAATTCTACTTTCGAAAAGTTGCCGTGGAAATTGAATTGAGAACATGCCTGAATATATCCTATTTCTTTGTAGTTCCTCTAAGTTCATATATGTAAATAAATATTGTTTTTCCAATGGGCAAAGGAGTCTCCAACTGCGGAGCGGCTTAACTTCGAAGCGGCTTGCAACCCTATATTTTATAATCTAATGACAACACCAATATAATTCAGAAGTTTCAGAAATGGTCCATCACGTCAAGATTTTTAGTATTTTGACCCTTTTCAGAAGCGATTTGTATGGAACCTATACTTTTCTTTTGACTTTTATATTATCATAAATTAATATTTTTTTACTTTAAAATAAACTATTTTTGTATGCGAAGATATACTCTTTTGAATACGTAGTCTCGATAATAATAAAATAACAAAACTGTCTACTGCACAAAAGTATGCTTTGCAGAAACAGTACAACCGGCTAGTAATTTGTATAGAATTTCAATGAAAATTGTCAACAAAACCCATTGGGGCAGCTACAATATATTGGGTGTTTGTGAACTCGGATACATTTACTAAAAATGGTATATGTATATATTCATTGGAAAAAATCGTGGAATTGTTTGGGATAGTTTATTTCAAAGTTAAGGAGTAGTTCTTTCCTATAATATCAAAGAAAGTCAAAACAAAACTATAGGTTCTCCACAAAAAGCGTATAAAAAAAGGCAAGGAGGGCATATTTTGAATCTTCAAGCTCAAATTACTAAAAATATCGACGCGATAGACCAGTTCTGAAAACAGATTCGTTTTCAGCACACGAAAATCATCTAGAATCACCTTCCTTTAATTTAACAGTAGTTGTGGGCTTCTATTTTCTGTAAAGTTGGGCCTTGTATGGAATCCGATACTAATAGAGAATCATAGTACCCAATTTTAAGGAAAATTTGACAACTTGTCATAGCGTAAGCTATTCTTTGACTTTATGTAATTTCATTAATTTATTTAATTATTGTTGACTATTTTTTGTCGACAGATTAAAATTTTGAAGGCAGAATTTGGTATTACGACCCTAGACTGGCAAAGTAACAGCCTTAACCTCCATTATGTCGAGAATATCTGGTCCATTATGAGTGCCAAAATAGGAAATCGAAAGACAAATTCTATGGTTAAATTAAGGGAAACAATACAAATAGTATGGTCAAATGAGTAAAATAAATTCTGAATTTTATTGGTATTGTTATTAGTTTATGGAAAACAAAGTAACTCATTAAAAATAAATTTAGTTGTTTTTATAATTAAATAGAATGTTTTCTTTCCTTTGTTCAAAGTTTTCAATATAAGCTTGGCAAGAGTGATTTTAAAGAATTTTTATAATTATAGGACAGTGATATAAAAAAAATTTTGTATACACTTTTGTTTGAAATTGATTCATTGACAAAGGGAAAAAATTTCAATTTCGGGGAACCGCCGGCTAAAAAAGGCAGAAATGCTTAAAATGTCAGTGTGCGGCTTTTTTTTGTCGCTGTCACTTGATAAGGTGCAGCATTTGTAAAATCTCTTCAAGGTTTTCAGCAACCCTAAAGACTGCTTAAAAGAATCAGCATTCTGCCTCTTTCCATTATTACATAAGTTTCGTTGTCCATTACAATGCACTCAACTGATTCCGTAGTATCTTTCTACCAGCAAGCAGGTTAATTCCACCCTAATATACACATTTTTGTTTGGGGTTAAAAAGGCGCTAGTTTTGCTGGTTTCCTTTTTTCCCTAGTATTTTGAGCAGTGAGAATTGATATTGTCTTCAAATATTTACACAAAATTATTGAAAAAAATATTTTATATTATTTATACTTATTTTATTTTGAATGCAAACTCATTTTAAATGTAAACAAAATTTCTAAATTAATGTTACGTCCATTTAAATACAAATCATTCCGAATTTAATTCTAATCAGCGTTTTATGAAATTGAATCAATTTAAAATAGTACAATTCAGTGCCGCAATGATTAACTCTTTTACACTCGTCTTACAAATTTTAAGCTTAAAATTTATTTCTAAATTTAAAATGAATATGTCACAAGGTCAGATTGGCCTCCATGGTGGCATTGGAATGATATACTATGCTGCTGCGATTATAATGACCTGAACGACGTATTTTCCAATATCTTAAAGTCACCAGAGCAATAACACCTATTAAAAGCAAAACACCCAACGCCAAAAAGAACAGCTTCATGAAGAGCAAGTGAAGTTCCAAACTTTCGGCATGCAAGCGTAGTAGCTTCATTTGTTTGTATAAAGCCGCCTGATCTGTAATCTGCGCCTCCGTCTGAGAATTTCCTGCCGAAGATGTGGATTGACTAAAACAGGAAACATCTCTGATATGTGACGTCTCTCCCAAGCTATTATCCGGTTCCAAGTGAAGTGTAACAGTCTCCAATAGATAGGGTGGTATCAGCAGATGATGTAGATAAGAACAATTGAAGCGATTGAGTGAAATGCCCAGTTTTTGCAGTAAAGGAAATGCCTGAGCAAAACTGCGATTTCCTTGTAGCTCTGTCAATGAATTCCCATCCACAAAGAATTGTTTTATATTGTTCAGATAAGGCACAAATATATCCAAATTGAGAAGGGTTAAATTGTTAAACGATAAATCCAGTATTTCCAAATACTTTTGCTTCGAAAACATGCCATAATTAAGTTGTTTAATGCCATTAGCTCTTAGATAAAGATTACGCAATCTCTTCAACTGATCAAAACTGCTAACTTTTAAAGGTCCTATGGGATTATAGCTTAAGTCCAAGTGCAGCAAAGCAGTTAAATTGGTTATATTGGCTATGCTTTGTAAACGATTACCGCGCAGCTCCAAAGTTTCCAATTGTAGAGATTGATGCATATACAAGGAACTGATGTTGTTATAATTCGCTCGGACAAATCGTGTGGCATTAATGGTTAAATTGGTCAGCTGATTATAGTCCAAATGTAGCTGATGTACGATGCTCTTATCCGTCAAGCCAAAGTCCTTTAGTTGATTGGTGGCCAGCATGAGACTCTCTAGACTGGCGGCTTCCGTAAATGTATCCGGATGTATGCGTACCAAACGATTATTCGACAAATTTACTTCCTTGATTCTGCGCATGCGACTAAACACCTCGGGTAGGACATAGGTCAGCAAATTACTTTCCAAAGTAACCGATTCCAAATATTCATTATCCTTGAATATATCCTTATGTAGATCCGTCAAGCGATTTCCCGTTAATTGTAGTTTGTTCAAGATTTGTAGACCACAAAAGGCATTCTCACTCAAAGCGACAATTTTGTTATACGACAAATCCAAACGCATTAAGGCATTGGCTCCTATAAACACGGAGGTCTGCACCGAAGTCAAGTTATTATAGCTCAAGTTCAAGTAGGTCAAATTGCTGGCCGCACTAAAGGTATTCCGTGTCAATTCCAAAATATTGGTATACGATATATCCAGAGTCTTGAGATGATTCAATGTCTCGAACAAATGGAATGGCACATAGAGTAACGTAGAGTCATAGAATTTCATATATTTCACCATGTTGCCATGCGGAATATTCTTAACGACGACATTTTGACTATGCGTAACCGTAAAACCCGTAACCGTGCAGAAAGCCTCACTAACATCCATATACAAATGCTGTTCGAACTCATCGCAACTCAAATAGACATCGCCCGCACTGCCCAGAGTGCCGCCGCGAAATAGCGACATTAGCGAAAGTATAACGAGGAGTACTCTGAGCCAACCCATTGAGAACCGCTCGTGGGGAAAGAACTTGGCAAACTGTTTACAGCGAAAATAAAATGCATTTTACTATCAATGAAATATATTCTATATATGCATTATGTACACATGTAAGGAAGAAGATATGAAAAAATACACTCCGTTTCATTTGAATTGCACAGTTATGATAAAACAAACCCAAATCGCTCGGAAAAGGCACGTAAGTCATATTGTATATCAGCGATGCCCAGCCGTATGATCTTTGGGAACGTTTTGTTATTTTAATTGCACCAAATATAGCAAATCAATGATCATATACATGCAGGGCGCGAGGCATACAAAACGTCATCAGTGATCAGTTAGATGCATTGTTAAAATTATCTTTAACCAAAATAAACATAAATATAGACAATTTGTTGAGTTGTTACAATGAAAAATTTGTTAAAATCTGTTATGTATTATTCAAACTAATGTTAAAAAGATAAAGCTAAACGAAATGAAATTTAAAGTTTATTTTTATTTACATTATTATTGTTAAAAAGATGAAATCAATTCTAAATTTTTATTTTTTTTATTAATGTGATGAATGAAGTAATGAATGCACATTTTTTTTCAGTGCACAATTTGAAATAAAAAAAAATTGTTTCCTTATTGGTATTGATGCTTTTCTTTGTGAGTATTGGTGAGTGCTTTTTGCGTGCCTGACGTACATACTTGTCAACCCACTCGCCACAACAACAACAACGATAGAGTTCTGCTCTCATGAGAGCAATAATCGATTACACTCTCCTCACAGTAGTTTCTGCACACAACCCTCTCCTATAAAAAAAGGAAACTGTGAGAGCGTGTTCTACGCTATTCTCTCAAAGTTAGCTTGCTCTCTCTGCTCCGATACTTCTCCTCAGTCTCCTTGCCAATAAAAATCAAAAATTCAAGAGCGTTTTTTCATGAACAGAAATTATAATTATTCGATCTAGTTTTTTCTTAGTGTATTTTCTGCTTCAGTTTGACTTTTGAAGTGTTTTAATTACACATCAGAAACAAGTCAAAATAAGTTAAATGTGAAAAGTGTTTTATTCAAGTGAAACGCATTGTAAAAGATTTATCAGCGCTCTGAGTTTTAAGTCGGGTCCCAGTTGATAAAAATAAAATGTCGGTATGCGCTTTGTTTTTTTTTTTTTTTTTGCATCTTGTTGCTTCTTTAATAATAAACAGATATGTACTTATTCTCAAATTGAAGACAAGTTGAGCTTGAAACTGCTTCCTAGTGATAACGGCAAACATCAAAATTCATAAACGCGCTGCGACTTAGTGGAGCATTGACCCTCCTCGTAACTTTGCTTGTTTGCATCACTTTCACTAGAACGAAGACCATAACTGGAGCTCAGAATGCAAAGTCGATACAAATTGCATAAACGAGTCGAGGCCTTCAATGGCAAAACCAAAGGCAATCGGCTTATTGTGATCTACATACGAGTGCGAGTATATCGTGTGGGAGGTTGCTCATCAATCACAAATGCCACAACGCAGCTTTTATGGGCTCACCATTTGGCTACGTGCTCGCCATACACGAGCAAAGACCTCCTCAACTCCAGTAGCTGGGCACGTAGCCAAGGCAGTTGATGACCAGCCGGTTAAAGGCCGTTTTGCATTCCTATGCAGGTGGTAGAACACTATTAAAAATTTAACCAAATTTTATACACATTTTCGAGCTATAAAAGTTGCAGTTCAACACCTTGCCAGTCATAGTCCAATTCGGTAGCTCAAATCCAAACCACAATCAAGATGTTCAAACTGGTAAGTGGAATATTGAGAAGGATACACTTGTATTTATCACTAATCAAAATTTTATGTGCATAGGTCGCTGTTGTTGTCCTTGCTCTCGCCTGCAGCTTGGTGGAAGCTAAGCCTGGTGCTGTGCTGGCCGCTGCTCCCTTGGTGGCTGCTGCCCCGGCTGGTGTTGTGACCGCCACTAGCTCCCAATATGTGGCACGTAATTTCAATGGTGTGGCTGCTGCTCCCATTGTAGCTCCTGTGGCTGCTGCTTATACTGCTCCTGTGGCTGCTGCTTATACTGCTCCTGTGGCAGCTGCTTACACTGCTCCTGTGGCTGCTGCTTACACTGCACCTGTGGCTGCTGCTGCTTACACTGCACCTCTGGCCACGGCTGCCTATACCGCTCCTGTTGCTGCTGCTTACTCTGCATATCCTTATGCCAGCTATCCATACACCGCTGGCTACACCACCGTCTTGTAAGAAAAGATACGGACTTTTACGACTGCCCAACGGACTTTAACTGCAATAAAAACAAGTGATACAATTTATTTGAAACTAGTTATTCTTGGGAGAGCTGCTTCAATGTACTTAACCAGAATATCTCAGAGAAGGACTTCGTCAATCACACATGTGATGTATATTTAAGGTTTTTTAAGGAGATAACCAGTTGGGCTGAGTGAAAAAAAAACAAAAAATTACGATTCTTTGGGTCCTTTCAGACCTGCACCGAAAGTGCAATGGTCAAAAACCGAGTATAGTCGAAAATCGTTTGTTCCTATTCTATTATCCGTAGAATTCTCGAGGAACCTTAACTGGCTGTGCAGTCTCTTTTCAAGACCCAGTTCAATGATGCAAAGCCGAAAATATTGCATAAAATTTAAAATTGTTTCTTTTCTTTTTAAGAAAAATTGTCTAGTAAACCCTGATTTAGAAGGGCTGGTACTGAAATCATGGCTGCCTTTACATGCTTTTCAGTCATGAATTTACCACAGGTAGGGCCTACTTCTTCAAGACCTTCGCTTCTTTTAAGTATGGATTTCAGCATTGGATTCATGGTAAAGTTTCACGGGAAGTACTGAAAACAGTATTGAAATCAGTCATGAATTGAAGCCATTCCTACTTCTCAGGTCTGAATCAGCACTAATATAGGTAAGTGCACTACTGAGGCGTAGATCTGTAGGGAGGTGACAGGACAGGAACAAATACAGGTTGCCAGCTGGCTGAAAAAGTAACATTTCTAGCAGGACAGATGAGGAATGCAACGCTTGTTATTTGAGAGCCATTTTGAGACAAGGCTGAGTCAAGGAGACTCACCGTCGCTTTCCGTGAGTCCAAAGGTCGGATTGATGTCGGCTTTTGAGCCGTCTCTGTATCTTCTTCGTCGTCAGCTCATGCCGTTTAAATCTACTTTGGAAAGTTTTTTTAAAAACAAGAATACGATAAATGAGTGAATTTTTCTAAAATCGTTCTATTTCAAGTAAAAATGCCTATTGCCTTTCCATTGTCTGGAAATAACTTTCTTAAATTTTTAAAATTAATTGTGGTAATAGTGGTTTTTCCAATGCCTTAGGGAAATATGTAATCTGACTACTATCATTGAAGAAGTCATTTCTTTATTTTATACTATTACCGTCCACAGAGAAAACAAAATTCGCTGCACGGCGCGTGTAGAAACGTCGAAGCGAAACGAAACGGATTTCGCCCTGCTAAATTGCACACGCAAAATGTAGAATGCAGAAAGCTACACGTGGCGGGCAGAAAAGCTACACGCCATGTGTTGAAATGAGAAAGCTAAACGCGGCGTGCAGAAGAGCTCAACAAACGGTATGGGTTGAAAATCCCGGTCAAGATGTGTAGAAATCCTACATTTTCGTTAAGATTTTGCATATTTTTTTCTCTATGTCGATATTGGATCGAATATGATTGGAGCAGGAGAACTTAGAAATAACAACTGCACAGCAAAAAAGGAATGTAACTATGAAGAATGTAATGTGGCTGAAGGTTGCTCATGTGAATCAAAAGCATTTTTTGATTTGGACGATGAACAAGTTACCTCTATAGATTCAATGGAGGACTCTATAATTACAGTTTGTTGTGCTAAATTTAGTAAATAAAGATTTTTCTAAGAAAGTTCAGTTTGACATTAGGTTCGCACAATTTGTAATTTGTAACTAGTTGTATGAAATCTATTGCAAATAGAAAAATTAATAAAAAAAACCAGTGCTAAACGAAATATAAAATCAATAAATGATGTTATAGATTCCTTCGAAAAAAGAAGGCTAAGCTAACTTCGTCCGTGCCGAAGTGTTTATACCCTTGCTAGTTCTTATCTTCATCACGCTCCCACTCTACTTGACGAGATGCTATATTTTCTTCGCGAATAGCGGCCAGTCGACTAGCATTTCGAGTTGATATCCGAGACGCATTTTGCTCGTAACGGATGCGAGCTCTATTACGGGACGCCTGCCGTCGTTGCTCCTGGGACATTGAAGACACTCGTGGCATTTTGATTGATTTTATTGGTCCTTTCAGTCTCGTAGCTCAAACTCGACTGCCACATATCACACATTTATTTTAATAGAAAAGTTCCTACGCCTACTAGGAAAGTTGTAAAATTGACTCTTCGATCGATCGTTCCTATGACAGCTACAAGAAGTAGTCATCCGATCCGTGCGGTTCCGACATATTAGCAGCGTGCAGTCAAAAGAAGGCTCTGTTCAAAATTTCAGATCGTTAGCTACAAAACTGAGGGACTTGTTTGCGTAGAAACAGACAGACAGACGGACGGACAAAGCTTAATCGACTTAGCTCGTCGCCCTGATCAAGAATATATATAGTTTAAGGGGTCGGAAATGAATATTTCTATGCGTTGTACACTCCTGGGCAAAATTATAATACCCTTTGCAAGGGTATAAAAAGTCTAAGAGAATATACATACATCGACAAATGTTTTAAAATTTTGTAAGGGTAAACAAAATCGATTAATTAAAATATATACTTGCTACTCCAGCAACTCAAGTATCAGTTGAACGAGCCTTTTCAACACTTAAGTTTGATCTTTCTAATCTAAGAGCTAGTTTAGATGAACAGCTCCTAGAAGATATAATGCTTATTAACTTAAACTAAGCAGTTCTCAAAAGATGTAAATGTCATCTGAAGAATTTGATAATTAAAATGACATTAATGAAATAAAAAATATTATTTTGAAAAATAAGCATTAATCATTAAAAACTAATCTCAATGTTCAAGCGAACCAAGGCTCGAACCAGAATCTGGGTTCAGGGGTTCCAGGAACCGGTCCGCAACCCGAATCTAAGACTTTACAACGGGATCGAACCACCGGCTTTCAAAAACGGACTGTGTTATTCAGTTTTAAGCTTTAAGTTCAATCGACCCTTTCTTAATCGTTTCTTAGAAATCACACTTATTGCCGATTCCGAGCATTTGAATTTGGAAACGAGAGCAGGCCTGTATATTTTAGGAAACTATATCATAATATATATCATAATATAATACAAATTTTTCTAAAAAACACCTTAAACTAGAAATTGTAGCCGAGTTTAACATTTTAAGAGAAAATTTTGACATTTTATTTTTCAGCTATATGCTTGTGACAATGTCAAAGAAACCACAAGTTTGCATTAGTAGTTGGCGACAGTGTTTTCGAAGTATATAGTGTTCTTGGCGACAAATGATTTCTTTTCAACAAACACGCACCTGAGTACTGAAAAGGCAGCTTTACACTTTTCATATATCACTAAGGAAAGGGTTGCCTAGAACCTATGCGTACGCCGCGCGTTCGTTGTTGATTTCCGCATAGGGATAACATTATGCATAGTTTATGGCTATTTATAGTGGTTCTTGTTGTTATACAAATATTTTCTTCATTTGTATTGATGTCTGCTGGTTTTGGTCACCTCTGCATTATATTCTTCGATCAACATTATTAAGTGTTTTTCCACGACTACCAAAAATCCCTGTATCTGCGAATCATGATTATGCACGGTAAAAGGAATGTAAAGTGATTCTCTGCATATTGTTTACTTGCATTGAGTCGTGGAAAATGAGTCTGATAAGTTATATCGAAACAGTTTGTAACTCCAACTAATGCAGTTTTGAAAAGCAAAAGTCCAGGTTTACAAAGCAAAAGTCCGGGTGTGTTTTTGGTAAGTTGCAAGTATTTGTTGATATTTTATTTGGAAGTTTTTGTTTCGGTGTAGTAATTTTAAGTGTTCACCAGCTCAGCTCAGCTTGTTTATGTTTGGTTGAGAATCGGCTTGCATCTATGAACAGAACTGAAAGTGCTGTATTGTCATCCACTATACATTTTGTTCCACAAAATCTAGTTTCAAAGTGTTTAGCGAGTTTTTGCGACCTCTGATTAAAACCTTTTTCGAGATAAAATGGAAGAACCAATAGATCTTTACGTCTTCACTAGATAATTCATTAGCCTCATAACTTAACATTTTGTTTCGGGTAAAAATCTTAAAAATATTCTATATTCCCAAACAAACTTGCAATTAAAACAAAAACCATCATTCAAAATTGAGTCATTTAGCATTTTTCATTTAAAATTTGTTTATTTTTAGTTATTTTTTTTATTGTTTTGTGGTCCTGGTGGACAGGTTTGTAGCGATATTCCACAACTATTTCGAGTCTCTTAAATTACCAATCCAAATTAGAAAATTAAAAATAGATCTTAAGCTCTAATCCCTTGGGATGCGGAAATACCAAATAAGTTGCGTCATTGAACTGCTAGAATCATCACAGCAAAACCTCTTGAGCAGGCCAAACACGTGCTGGCCATTCAAACCGAAACCACAACAAAAATAGCGTCATCAACTTTTCCAACACCTCAAAATGAATAATTTAACCAAAATGCATCATTTATATATATTTGTCACACACCAGAAAAACAATAACAAATCATTAGAATTATTTAACAAGAACAGAAGACACCTTTGGCTTTGCACTTGGCATTCCCGCTCACTGAATCTGATGCTCGTTGGGGTAGGCTGAGCTGTAACGCCCGTATGGCACCCACGCAGTTTGGTAGAACAAAGGATAACTGGGCGGCAGTACAGACCCGGCAGCAGGATATGGCGGTGCAGCAGCAGCAGGAGCAGATTGTGGTGGCTGAGCCCGATGAGCCGGTGGCACATCGATCTCCTCGGCAGCATTCGAAATTTGTCCGGCCATAGCCAGGGCCAGGAGAACAGTCAGTGGAAGCAGCAGTTGCAACTGAAATGTCGGTAGCCAATGAGGCCTCATCATCAGGTGTGGGTGGGAGCAAGTGTTTCGTTTTCTCATCTTGAGTGAGCCACTTGAAACTTACAAGTTTTTTGTACATATCGTTCGTTAGGTTGTGTTCTAAACGCTAGACTCAATGTTCTTCAAATGAAATCGCAAACAGGTAAGAAGCTTTGATTTATAAATTCTGCACCCGGATGGAGGGGAGTGGGTCACTGAATACTTGTTACTTGGCCAATATTGATTTGTAAGCTGTACACGCTTCGGCGTCAAGCCAAAATGAAACCAAAAGTAAAAAAAAATAAAAAAAAAACATGAAGATTCTCCTTGGCGTCAATTAATATGTAGACGATCTGCCCTCGATCGTTGACTTGCATACAAATTTGAATGGTTATTGGCCGTATGAGTGAGTACGACTTAGTTACCCTCGGTTATGTGTTTTAGGGTTCATATAAATTGAGTGGCTGCAGCCTAGAAATTATCAGTCTAGTGCTTGAGAACCCACAGTTCACTACCAAAAACCAAACAAAACTTCTACAAAATGTTCAAATTCGTAAGTAACGCAACAGGATTACGCGATTCAAACTGAAAAGGATTTTATCTAAAGCAAAAAGCTTTTCAAATCAAATTTTGTGAAAAAAAAAAAATGAAAATATTTATTGAAAAAAGTTGAATTGTGTGTCATACCCAAGTGTTTTACAAATCGAAGATTTTATTCGTATTGTGCTTTAATTTCGACCATTCTCTAATTGATGTTTTGTTTTCCCTCCACAGTTCGCTATTTGCCTGTTCGCCATTGTGGCCTGTGTGGCTGCCAAACCCGCTGTGATTGCCTCTCCTTACTATAGCGCCTACTCTGCTCCTCTGGTGGCTGCTTCTCCCTACTCGGCTGCCTACACTGCTGCTTATACCGCTCCTGTGGCTGCCGCCTACTCCGCCTACTCGTATCCCTATGCGTCTGCTTACTCCGCTTATCCTTATGCCGCTTACTACCGTTAAGTAGCTTTAGGATGATGATGACGACTCACCATTGAATTGCCCCAGGACCATAGCAAAAAAAACATTCATCTCTGTTTATTTTTTGTTTGTTTCATCTTTCCTTTCTCTTATTATTGTACTACTCAAATCCATTTGTTCGTAGTATTAGTTTTGGCAGGCAAATGTTCCCCAACAGTTGCTGAAAGTGAAGACACAATTCGCACACAGTTTTATTATTGTTTCAAATAAATGCATTTTGCGTAAAAAACGTATTTTTGATGAATATTTTGTAAATGATTACCGGATATTAATTTTGCCGTTTCCGTTCTACATTTTAGTCATGATTTTGACAGAATTTATTAAGGCCAAAGAAGTTGAAAGTCTGGCATAGCATAATTTTAGGCGGGCTTGTCAAATGATTGAGCAAAAAATATGTGGAAAATTGTGACGGCCTTTGCTGGATCTGGAAACAATTTTACTATAATTGTGTCTACTGTTGCAGAAGATGTTTAGAAACTGATGGCATGAGTAAAGGACCCAACAAAGTCTCAGAAATTGCATAAAATTTATGCAAAATGGAGAGAAGACTTGGACTAAATGAACTCTTGCAGGGGACACAAATTTTAAACAGAATAAAGTCAATTCCAAAATGTCCTCCCAGAAGAACGTACATTAAAAGTGAACATGTTAAGGAGTGAAGTTGTACAGTAGCCAACTTAGTAGACTCTGACTTCACCTCACAAATAACTCTATTTAGGGCCGATTTCACAGCTTCCATTTAGCTGCCATGTGTTAGATAAACTCACAACTTACTCTGTCTTATGTTAGTTTATGTGACAGATAGTGCTATATAGAAAGTGTGAAATCGGGCCTTAATTTCTGTAATCTTCAGTTGAATGACATGAGATCCCCTTACATATAATATTTTTATACTCTGTACCGAAGGTACATAGAGTATATTAAGTTTGTGCAAAAGTATGTAACAGGGAGAAGGAATCGTTTCCGACCCTATACAGTATATATATTCTTGATCAGCATCAACAGCCGATTCGATATAGCCATGTCCGTCCGTCCGTCTGTCTGTCTGTCCGTCTGTCTGTCTGTCCGTCTGTCTGTCTGTCCGTCCGTATGAACGAAGAGATCTCAGAGATGGTAAGAGATAGAGGTTTGACATGTATGGGACATATATTTCTTATACTTGCAGGCAGATCAAGTTTATTTTCAATTTTTACCACGCCCCCTCCCGCCCCCGCAATTTGGAAAAAACGTCATATCTCCTACAAGATTAAAGATAGATCGTTCGTACCTTCTAGATATACCTTGAAAACAAAATTATTTATCGATTTGCTGAAGGAATGATAAAGATTGGATGAACGATACTCAAGTTATGAGCAAAAAAGGCCAGTAAACACCCCCCACCCCCCCACCCATCACCACAGCATTCTATTGAAGGGCAATCTTAGTGAGAGAGAGAGAGAGAGTGAAACTTAGAGATGAGCGCGTATAGCTCGTGAGCAAATGCGAGCTGCGACATTAAGGGTACAGAGTATGTTACAGTCGGGTTTGACCGACTTTCTTTCTTGTTCATACATTACAATGTGAATGGACTTATAGTTACGTCTTTACAGTGAAAATACAGCAAATGCAAATAGTTAAGTGTCAATATAGCACACTGGGACAGAATGAACAACTGACAGGCAGAAATTCCAAGAACCAAGGCTATAATCCAGTTGCATTAAGTGGCTTAAACAGTAGTCAATTAACCCCTGAGGTCCGAAATGTACAGTTTTGTAGGTTCCATGAAAGGTGTTTCGCAGTCAAGAAACTCCAAGTCGAGCATGGTTGAGGCTTATTTTTGAACATTTTTAGCAAATACCTGCTATATGAAGGATATCTTTATGGTGCCTGGTAACTTTTGCGGAATAAACTTTTTTTGTTAGATACAAGGCAACAAAATTAGACTTTTTCCAGTATATTGAAGGGTTGGTGGTGATTCTGATGATTCTGATGATTTTCGTGTGCTGAACACGAATCTGTTTTCAGAAATGTTCCATCACGTTGAGATTTTTTAGTAATTTGAGCTTAAAGTTGCCAAAAATGCATATTTTGACCATTTTTAGACGTGTTTTATGTGGAACCTATATTTTAAGTTTGACTCTCTTTGATATTATAGTAAAGTGCTACTCCTTAACTTTGAAATAAACTATCCCAAACATTTCTACGATTTTTTTCAATGAAGCTATGCCATTTTTAGTAATTGTGTAAGTTTTCATCAATCGAATATTTTGTTGCTGCCCCAAAGTATGCAATGTGTGTTGTTGTCATTGAAATTCTATACAATTGACTAGACTGTTGTACTGATTTTTCAAGGCATAGCTTTGGGCAGAAGACAATTTTGTTATTTTATTATATGCATTCAAAATGGTATATCTTCGCTAAAAATAATCGTACAATTCTTTGAGATAGCTAAAAATAATCGTACAATTCTTTGAGATAGTTTATTTTAAAGCTAAGAAATAGTAATTTAAGATAATATTAAAAAACGAACAACAAAAGTATAGGTCATTCACAAAACGCCCCTAACAAAGGTCAAAATATACATCTAAGCTCAACTTACTAAAAAACTCTACTTAATGGACCACACAGAAAATCATCTAAAATCACCACCAACCCTTCAATATACTATTGTTATTAAACTCTGTACCAAAGGAACACAGAGTATATTAAGGAGGGATTCTCCATTTGCAATTTTTTTCGACCGCTAAGAAACTAGAGCTGCGGCCGCATCTAAAGAAGGCAGAATGGCACGCACAGCAGAAAGAGCTGCTGCTGAAAACAGTTTTTTAGAATATCAGGAAGGTCCGCTGTATGCAGCTGGCATCGCCGACTAATATCTGTAAGTATATAATATCTTAAATATTTTTAGTTACTTTCAAAACAACTTTTTCGGACTGCCAAGCCACTTTTCTCCAGTTCTACTGAACCGATTTTGATGAAACAAAATGCTATCGACGCAGAATTGTCACCATTCTCGAACTGCATTTTTACATATTTCTTTTTTTTTCAATAAAATTACTTCAAAATTTAAACGCATTTAACTCGAAACCACGTTTTTCGAACTGGCGGACTTGATATCTCCAGTTACACTGAACCGATTTTGATGAAACTAAATGAAATCGACGCAGAATTGTCACCATTCGGGTCAGACCCTCAATCATAATTTTCAAAAAATTTTTCCTTTTTTTTTACACTAAGCTACAAAGAAAGTGCCCAAAATCGAATTTTCATTTTTTAATCGACAAAATGACATTTTGTCAAAAAAAAATCACAAAATTTGTTTCGAGGTTTAGACCAGAATGACATCTATACTGATTATAAACCCGTTTTTACTTTTCATTTCAGACAACCTGGAGACGAGAAATCGTGGCCGCCAGCATTATACTTTTTTTTTGGACCCCCCTTTTTGAAAGCCGAGAACTTTTTGAACAGCCCTCATATCGAAGCAGAAAAAATTTTTTTGTTTACTTTAATCTGTTTTTAACAATAAAAAACACAGAATTGGAAAAACTCTTTGCGTTTTCAAATAAGATTTTTTTTAAAAAAGGTCCAAAAAACAGACTCGACATGGAGAATCCCCCCTTAAATTTGTATGTAACAGGGAAAAGCAATCATTTCCGACCCTATAAAGTATATATATTCTTGATCAGCATCAACAGCCGAGCCTTCTTACCCACCACTACAGCATTTCATTCAAAAAAGTCAATCTAAGAGAGAGAGAGAGAGAGAGAGAGAAACTTCTCGTATAACAACTGAGCGTATAACAAATATATTGCGAATAGCAAATGCGAGCGGCGCGTCGCGGCGGTCTGAACTGGTACAGGGTATGTTATAGTCGGGCTTGACCGACTTTCTTTCTTGTTGTTCTTTAGCTGATCAACGGAGATTATGATTCGTATTTCCTTCTAAAACTACTACGATTTCATGTTTTAACAAGAGTTATGCGATCGTATCAACCTATATCACTGTATATTTTGTAGATCAACTTTTGGATTAGTATTTCCTAATTATAATAACCCGAAGAATTTTTTATCAACTGCTCTCCGTCACCGATGTGAGCAGCGGCATATGAATAAAACACTGTTATAGTCCGAATGGTGATGCTAGTTAAAATATCATGTGCTGTCCCTATATCTTTGATAGAATATAACATATTTATGATTAAAAGAATGGTTACTAAGATTAATTTTTCGTCTCTGCATTATTCCCGGTTAGAGGACGGGGCGCGACCCAACTTTACCGAACATCTAAAAAAAGTATTTTCAGAAAAAATGTACAATGCCGATCATCTTCAAAAATAGCTTCTGAAAAGGTATGCTTTAAGATTCGCAGTTAAACTCAAAGCCAATAATAAACAAGAAAATATTGAAAACTCGGCTTTGATCCTGTCGGCGTGAAAACTGTTTTCTTTAAACCTCATGTGTGCTTGAGCTAAATATTTATTTTTAATTAACACATCTTGTGAAAATTACATATTCATTTTAGGTGTCCATGGAAATTGAATATTAAAATGAAATCCCTGTAAAATCCCTGTAAATTAAAATTAATCACAGCTCTTATAACCTTCACCTTGTCTTAGAGTTCGATTCCCTGTTGTCCTTCACTATTTGCAATTCTATATCTATTTATACATATTTGCAACTGCATCTTCAGCTCTGCTTAAAATGCGAAGCGAGTTGTTGCCAATTGAATACTACGCACAGAGTGAGAAGTGAGCGAATATTATGTGGGGGTAATACAAGTAGTTGGAATGGTAGACACGTACCAAGCACAAAAAAAAAACAGACGCACCGCATTAAGTTATGATAATCGAATCCGCAGCTGCCGGTTTGCTGACGACAGTAGTCTAAATACGGCTAGGTACTGCAAGTAGAGTAAGGAAATGACTAAGCTAAGCGAATCATTTTTTTTTTTAGTATTATTTTTTAACAGTTTTTTAAGTTAGTTGACCCTGGCTATGGGTTACGTGTGGACAATGTTTCAATTATTCATGGCTAGGAATTTTGGGGGTATATTAAGTCAAGGATGGATTTTGATTTGAAAATTGGTTCAACTGTATTTGAGTTGGGTATATAAAGTGCATAGAGTGTGTGAATGAAATCAAACAGAAGACTTCCTTCGTTGCAAACACAACTCAACTAAATCAAAATGTTCAAATTCGTAAGTGTTTTGTTTAAATTGAATTTAAAAATAGTTTTTGAAAATCCTTCTTATTTACAGGTGGCTATTGTCTTGTGCGCTATCTTTGCTTTTGCTCAGGCCCATCCTGGTCTGTTGGCCTACAATGCGGCTGCTCCTTTGGCCTACTCCGCCGCACCCTTGGCATACACTGCTCCCTTGGCTTATACCGCTGGCTATGCCCCCTATGTGGCGCCTTATGCCAGCAGCTACACTGCCCATAGTGTGGCCCACTCGGCTGCCTATCCTGCGGTTTATGCTGCTGCGCCTGCCGTTGCCGTATTGAAAAAGTAAACAAGAAAACGGAAAATAGAAAACGCGTGCCACCAAAAACAAATAAAACTGACAGCTTAACACCCACTAGAGGAAGATGTTTTTCTTTTTTTTTTCCCCCACTCTTATATTATTGCTGCTGCAGTTCATCGACTTGGTTGCACACTCCGCCCTGGAGCTGTGATTGTCAATGTAATTGAAAATTGCGTAGTTCCTCTTCTGGGACACCATTAAACTTAATTAAAAGGCGTTGCATTCTGTTAATCTCAAAGCCATCAATAAGCTGGCCAGGTTGCGCACTCGCTTTAAGTTTGATTTCATTTCATGTTTCATGTTCTTCAACGCCTTCTGCCACCCCTACCGCACCGCCCACCTGCTAATTTACTTGTTTCCTGTGCAGAATTTTGCATTAACAAGAAATTAAATTAAAATTTTAACACTGCTTTTGTCTAGTCTTTTGATGGGCACGCCCCTTTAATAAGGCCTCACCCCCAAGTTCGTCTGATTTATAATTGCTGAAACCCAAGCAATTGCATTTCATATTTTGTATTTTGTTTCCCAGGCAACAAGTTTGATATACCCTGTAAGTTGTGTGTGTGGTAGAGTGAAGGGGTATAAAGAGCAGAAGCGAAATAATAAAGTTTGTACGAAGGGCAAAAAAGCAGTAGTGGAGTGGCATGACTAAAAAATACCGCGTAATTTTATTCATTTGCTTGCATACGTTGGACTTTCAGTTCCAGAATTCACTTCTCTTCAAATTCATCACTTTATCAAGCCTCTGATTTGACTTCGCTGTGTATATTTGTTGTTGCAATTTTGCCTACAACAAAAGAAAACAAAGATCAGGCGTTGTGCTGCTACGCACAGGCAAAGAAATAAAGTTACTACTACTACAACTACATAACGTTATTGCCATGGTCGGTTGGGTACAGACTAGCGTACAAACACCATCTCAGATACCCTAGATGCTGACAGATTAATGCAAGAGTGTAATTTTTTTTAAATACGATTTAGAACTAGAGTCGTTGACTTGATACTTTTTAGACTTTGTGTGTAAAGTGCAACATTGTAATGGTGTATGGCAGGTGGAGGTGAAAACCCAACCCCTTTCCGACGAGCTAAGTTAGAGCATAGATAGAAGTGCACGCCCTCCGACTCTTGTCCATACAAAGACCTATAGATCCTACATCAATTCTTTTCGATCGTTTTGGTATGCGCTGCAAGTGAATACTCTTTCGGTATATTATTGGAAAACTCAAGTAGGGGTCAACAAAAGCGAACGTTGCTAATACAAACATATATTCATTTAGTCAATTTGCATGAACTTGAAACCTTCCATTTTTTACTCAAATGCCTATAACTTCTATATTCTTCGATGGATTTGAATGAAATATGTGGCGTTTTATTTTTAATAGATAAGTCTTTGGTGACCAGCAATAAAATAAATTTTTACACATTTTTTTTCTTGGTGAAAAAACGCACTTAAGTTCTAGCTTTTATCAAAAAAGTGATCACATTTAATTCAAAGATGCCGATAAAAGCCTTCAAAACTTGCGAAGTCCAGCACCAGATTGAGAAGTGGTGTATAAATGAATGATATGGCATTCAATTACCTTTCAAGAAAATTACATTTTTCTAAAGCTACTTTTCTTCCAAATCTAAAAACTAAACGAAAACGGCCGTTCAAACCTTCAAGTTTTTTGCTGGCTCGAGTTCTCGTTGTGTTTGTACATAACTTTAAAACAGGAACACATCGCACCACAAAGGAGGCTAGTTTAAATCATCAGCGGTCTTTGCCTGGTTCACAATCAGAAAGCCACTCCCTCCCCATGCCTGCTATGCCATAATCGCTTAGGAACTCCAATGCGACGCAACAGCAAAAACAGTCACAGCGAGCCAGAGCTGCGCTGTCTGTGGCCTTATTATTTTGTAAAATAGTGTAATTTACGGATGACTTCCTGGCAAAAGTCATGCAAGAATCTTTAATCAAATTAAAGGTGAATTCCTTAATGAATTTTGCAAAGAAATCATGCGTGAATTATCGATGAATCTATACTTTAATTCTTGAGTGATTCACCCATGAACAGTCGTAGTATGTCAATGTTAAATTCACCGATCTTTTTCATAGGAATTCACCGATGATTCACCAATACGCATGACCAATTCATCGGTGAATCAATGGTGAGTAATAGGTAAACTAACACAAGCCTAAGAAGCATCAACCATTTTTTCGTTTTTGAATTTCGTGTTTTTTGGTAAATCTTATTGAAATTTTCTGTTTTAAAGCGGAAACATACCCGAGCTGATTGTTTTTCCTGGCAGCGATTCTTCCTAAAAGCTTCTACGGAAAAGAGACTTAAGTAATTTAGCTTAGCTAATTTAGAAGATAAAGCTGTATATCGATTCCGACTAATCACTCCAGCGAACTACATTTTTTGTTGTATTGTTGCTGTTCTTATTAAACAAGTGCAAGTGTAATAAATCTTCTGCAGAAATGAAGTAAGTTTCAACTTCTCGTTGTTTCTTTTATTCATTTGACTCCAGTTGCTCGCTGATAACTTGAACGTATAAGAAGGGCCTTAATGTTAGTTCAACTGTTCAACGTATAACGCGGCCCACTTCCTATTTACAGACTCCAAAAATGTGCTGTTAAGCAAAACATAACCTATTAAACTGTACATTGTTTCTCAGCTACAAAACATGGAAAATGATACGTGGCGAAATCGTTACTTCTTCTTCTACTTCCCTTAATTTTTGTATAAAACTTCTTGTTACTGTAAAGCAACGTTGGTCAACGGGATCGAAATCAAAAATGAAACGCCGCGAACCAGTTTTGATTTGACCGCATCGAACCATAGAAGAACTAACATAGAAGCACAATCTGCTACGTCGACAACTTTTCACTCAGATATTTGTCAGCTGTTCGCTGTCATTTTAGCTCTTTGAGTTATTATTTGACTCCCTGAGTTTTTTTTTAAGCTATGTCCGTCTCCCTCTAACCACCGTGTTTTCCTACGTCGACAATAATTTTGAGTAACAGATTTGGTCGTCTCTATGAAGTATCTCCTTGTCACAATGGAGTTAACATCACTTCAAAGTGTGCTTCTTTGTTAAATTTTCTTTGATCGAACGCTAGCCAGCGACAAAGAAAATTTAACATGGAAGCACAATTTGCAGCGTCGACAAGTTTTCACTCAGATATTTGTCAGCTGTTCCCTGTCATTTTGGCTCTTTGAGTTATTTGTTGACTATGTTCGTCTCCCTCTAACAAGTTTTGTTGTCGCTATGAAGTTTCTCCTTGTCACAATGGAGTTAACATTACTATAAAAGAAAGGCGTTTCAAATTGTGCTTCCATGTTATATTTTTTTTTTGCCAGCGACTGAAGGGCTGTTTAGTAAACTTATCTCTCAATTTCGGCAGGCGTTCGGCTCGTATATGAGTAAATAGCGAAATGTCTTCGGTCTCTGGGGGCAACGAATGACCATCGCTTTAAATGAGCATATGATCCGCTTAATTTAGGCACGTGGAATATTATTTCCTCCTCTCTTAAAGATTACTTACACCATCGTATGTATAAATTTGATAAAGTTTTGAATAATACCTAAATTATATATAACACGCCACATTTATAAATAAATACTAGCTTACCCTGCGTGCGTTGCTACCCTACCCCTTTTGCGAGTCAAAATAAATATAAATATTTGATTAAATGAATAATTTTGTTCCATTTTAAAGCCAATTTGGTTTTCGCAAAGGATTCAATGAACTACAGAAAAATTAAAAGGTCAAAACAAAATTAATTTTTGGCAAATATGAGAAGAAAATTTTATGACCAGTCTTTTATGGTTACTTTAAAAGCCCAGCTGCTTATTGATATTAATACCAGGGTGCAGTTTCGCCTATGATAAATTAGCGAGTTTAGCTCGCTAGCTTTTCGAGTTTTGTATATTAGCCTTGGGGAACCATTTCCAGCCGTCTGATAGCAGTTTATTCCTGACCTACACATCGTGTTTGTTCCTAGATTCTATCCAGGTCTTGAAAAATTCACTTGCTATTCATATTTCAGGTCTAGACATCATTAACCCAATAAGTTCACACAAGCAAGATATTTTAATGGTCCTCTTATTTTCAACTACATTTTTCCTAATTGTACCCCAAGTAACTTTTGCATTAAATATTTTTTAGGCCTACAACAAATACACATAATTACCCCCCGTTGTTCGGCTCATGATTACACACCAATCTGGATTTAATTGCTAGGTTTACACTGTCAAAAATTTGATTTTAACAACCGCTGATAATATCTATCAGCAGAATGTGTTCAATTTAATTTGTGGACACATCAATAAAGTCGAATGCGAAAACCGGCTCAAATGTCCCATAACCAAATGCGAAATCAATAAATTGTAAATTAAATTAATCGTTGCACATGTGATTATTTTCGCACCGTGTATGTTCTCCAGCATGCGAGACCCAAACCGGATCTTGGTCCATAATTGAAATGCGTAGCATGTATGATTTACAATCCAAGCCAGAGAACACCACCCTGCCCACTCCAAATGCAAATCTCCTTCGAGTTACGCATAATTACAGAGTACCAGAGAGTAGTTACTTCATCCATTGTCACCATTACTAAAACGACTACTAGGTTGCCTTTCCATTCGTGCAGCAGCCTGGAGGCAAGTGCAACTAGGCCTAAGATTTACGCAGCCAATTTCGTTTGGGTGTCGCCTCTAGGGCGGTGACTTTTAAGCAAGCAAGCGGTTTGGCTCCACGTGTAATTTTACGTAAAGTGTGTGTCTGTGCCATTATCTGGCCGTCGCCATACTCGGATTGCAACAATAACTAGAATTTATGTTAGCTTTAAAAAGTTGGTTCAAACAGAGGCGTAGTGTTCCAAGGCATAAGCTGGGCCTAACCCCCTCCATTTTATTAGATCAATCATTGGGCGACCTTGCCTGTGTGTGTACTCAAGTCAACTACACTAAACAACAAGTACAGATAAATAAGAAAATTTTATATTCTAATTTGAAAATTTACTCTTATGCAACAATTACACTATAGTGAGTTTGCTATCAATATTGTAATCAACACAATAACTCAGAATGGGTGTTTACATTGGCACAAAGTTGAGTTATTGCGTTTACCCACAAAGAAACAGCAAATTTGTGTTTTGGTTTTGCTAAAAGCAAGGAATTTAATAAAAGCAAAAGGAAAATGAAAACAACAAACGACTACCTATATTTGTATTAGTATTTGCCATTTATGTAGCAAAATGGGGCGGTGATGTTAAAATTTATGGATTTGGCAGTGATTTGTGCACTTGAAGACCTACAATGGGTTCAAAGTTAACTCTGGAAATACAGCAAAACACTTTGCTACCTTTATTTTAATCCCGTAATCACAAATGTTTGTTATATAACAGTAGGATTTAATAGACTCGGGTTGTATAGTGGGGTGAAGCCTAGCAAAATACATTAGAAATTGAGTATTAATTCAATGTTTCGATAAAAGAGTCTTTCCTAGTGTGAAACGCTCACACTTTTTGGACTGCTGTGACTTGTTGACATCTAAATTCAGTTAAAAGATTTTAGAAATAAAGCTAGATTTGGAAGATCAATCTAGTCATTGGTTTTATATGTCGAAAATCCCAAAATATATTACTTACTGATTTGCTGTTGACATTCCTGTCGGATTAATTTCAAATTTGCTTGTTGGGATTCAACCGCGAGTAGAAGCAAAAGTTTGCTTTTGTCGGACCCAATGAATATGTATGTAACAGCCGAAAGAATGCATCTACGACCTTACCTCATATCTCTCAAAATTTTGTAGTTAGATGGTTTGTACCTTTTAGACAAATTTATGAATCAGTAATATTTGTCGATTTGCCAAGGATTAGGTAAGAATCGGATAAAAGATTGTCGAGTTATAAGGAAACCCAAAATGTGAAGCTGCAATGGGGAGCACACTACACAGTTTGGGGGACATCACATCATCACAAAAGCTATTCGTTATACACCAGTTTTGACAGGTTCTGGGTATTTTACAGTCAGAACTCACCGACTTTTATACTTGGAGCATCGGAATCTTGTGAGTACCAAGATGTACAACCATGTTCTCAACTGCACAGAACAGGGGCCTAGTGGTAACCATGAGTTCAGATTCGTTTGGATGCACTCGAGTGTACTCGTAATACTCGATAAGTGCTGCCGATTCCTGCCTATCGTTCGACTATCGTGTCGTAAGTATCGCCACTAGCACAACGAAAAACAACTCTGGGAAGCAATAGCAAAGACTAGAATATCTAGACTGCCAAATTGCTCAGTCGACACCGCTCCTGTCAGAAATTATTAAGCTGTTCGCTGTCACCTACGCTCTCTGGATACATTTGAGAATATGTTCGTCTTGCTTTAACCACTGTGATTTCTTTTATCGTTTATCACGATGTTAGCTCTAATATTCATTCTGCATGGCAATTAAAATGCTAATCAATTTCAGAGTCTGTTAAATCCTACTGTTATATAATTTTTGTAAAGCAGCCTTTAGACTTATCATATTTCTCTAAATAGTCGGTTGTCAAAATTCTCTAAAGAGAAACTCTTTAGAGAATCTATGATTAGCTATTACACTTTTAATAACAGAGAATCTTGAACTAGATGTTAAGAGCTAGTTCAACGAATTCAGTACTGGTTCTACAATTTTTGACACAAAACTCAAGAGAAAAAAAGTAAGACTTGTTTGTGTGAAAATGGATAACAATCAAATAAACGCACTAACATTCATGGTTGCGGTTTTGGCTAAAGAAGAAATGGATGATCCGGGACCAAAAAGAAGACGACATTGTAAAAAGCGTTCCATGTGTGGTCGGCTTTTGCGTCGCTGTAAAAGCAAAGACATGCCGCAGCTTGTCTTACGTGAGCTCCAGTACGAGGACGACGAAACCTTCAGAAATTTTAATCGCATGAACCAATCAACTTTTCACAAGTTGCTTGAGTTTGTAAGACCTAAAGTTCAAAATGAGGATATATTCTTAAACAAACAACTACATTTTCCAAACATATCTAAAGTGTTGCTCTTTCAACCTTCTTGTGACACTGCGATTTCTGCGATCTGTTGCATTCAGAATTTTCCAACCGACAATTTCCTAAATTGTGTCAGAAGTCATAATAAGTAAATAGAATAAATGACGGATCATTTTATTACAATTATAAGGGATTCCACAGCATTGTGCTTCTTGCTCTGGTAGATGCAGAGTACAGTTTAGTTTATGTTGATATTGGCTGCAATGGAAGAGCAAACGACGCCGCCGTTTGCCCCAATTCCACGCAATGAACAGGCATTGAAGATAATCTTCTTCATTTCGGGGATGATGAAGTATTACATGGCGGTAAAAGGAATGTGCCATTTCTTATAGTTGCCGAAGATGCATTCAAATTAACCACTCGAATGACTTATGTTATCATCTTTCAGAGTTCTCAATTTAGATTAATCGATAAATATAATCGAGTATATCGAATACAAAAGTATATTTTTTGGGAAATGGCAACGCCACAAAATTGACAGCTTTGTCTCAGCAGAGAGAAGGCAAAAGTTTCTCGTCAGAGTTATATGTTTGCCTATCACACTGTAATATCGTGTCTTTAGCGATACTCTTTATAGATATATGACAAGTGTAAAGACTGCTTAAGTTTTGTATATTTTTTTTTAAAGTTGATAATTAGCGACCTTTCTAAATTGTAGAATTTGAGTATTGCGGGCTCTAGGTCAAGTGAAACACACAATAATGTATGATGTTTTCCAATATATTTCGGTTGCTCCTCGGCAACCATCTTCAGGGACACTACAAAAACAATTTACCAATTACAATTTAACATTGAATCAATCAAAACAAACAAAAGATTTTTTCCATACATTATTTTACACGTCTGCTCCGTTCGGCGTGGAGTTGGATACTGATCTATTATTTGTCAGTAAGTGTCTGTATAGGTGAGCACAGTTTTCCGCGTCCGTCTTGTAGTTAAGTCTCTTGTCTGTTGGTGTGTCAATTATATGTAGCATCTCTATAGTGAAGCGTTTGCTATAGTGGTTTTCTTGCTGCAGGATTGTTGTTGCTTCAAAATTCGGCGAGTGTCCGCTATCCATACAGTGTGTCGCGAGCGCCGTTTTTTGTGTGGTTGTTTGATGTCTGAGTTTGTAGTCCGATCTATGTTGGGATATTCTTGTTTTTAATTTTGATTTTGTTGTACCAATGTACAATTTGTTGCAACTGTTATCTGCATTTCCATTGCATGGTATCTTGTAGATAACATTACTCCTATCGGCTGTGGCTATTCTGAACTTCGTCTTATTGAAGAAGTTTCTCATTGTGCTATTAGGTTTTTGGGCGAGTTGTATGTCTTGTTTGTTAAAGCAGTCTGAATGAGCGAACCGTTCAGAAAGTTTGAAATTTTGACAAACAATGACTTCCCAACAAAAATTATCAAATCCCCGATTGAGAAGAACGGCCAACCAATTTCCAAAAGGAAACAACAACCCAGAATTTACAAGTCTCTGACATATGTTCCTAAATTTTCTGAACGGTTCGCCCATTCAGACTGCTTTAACAACAGATTGGAAAGATTGACCTAAGCGTCCTATTGACCTGTCGGCAATTTGCCAACTATTAAATCTTGATGAAAATCGAAACTTATAAAATTATACAAATTTTCACTATTTTTTGGCAACGATTGGTATTTTGTTGTGAGTTTTTGCTGCTATTCTGCTATTCGGGACACTGGGAAACAAATCCATCATTTCAAAGATCTTAAAAATTCGTGCAGCCGTTCTTGTGATATAAGTGGCGTTACAAAATTGTTGATGGAAGTGGAATTGAGAACATGGCTGATTGATTTTCGGTTAGTTAAATTTGTACATGCATAGAAGGATATCAGTTAATAGGCCACTAGGTTGTTGGATCATGTGCTTCAAGTTCATATATATATGATCCCTCTTGTCGAAAGATTTTCTTTAGGCTCCTTATGCTTTACAAAACTGCTGTTGCCTCGTGTAATCGTATGCCAGCACTTGTTATTGTTTTCGATTTGCTGGCTTCAAAACGTTTTGTTTGCCCCACATAAAGCTCAATGAGAGTCCGCGTAAGAGTCCGGTTTTGGTGCCACTTTACGCACAGGTGTGTCGGACACGCCTCTTTATAAGCTTAGTCAAATGGTGCAATTAAGAATTTGGCTTTTTAAGTGTTTGAACATTTACTGTAATTTCTAGCGGAGGGAATTACACAAAGTTCCCAGCTCACGCAACTCGTTGAGTTGGGTTATTTTTTCTCACAGATTTTTTTGGACAGAAATTATGCAGGCCTAGCCAAATATCCGCATGGGCTTTTGTGTCGGGTGGGGTTTGGCAGACTTGTTTGGACCAGGCCAAGTCAGCCGCTTCAGCTTTGCATGCACACAAAGTGTCTCTCAACAAAAGTAAAAGTGTGCAGGTCTCAGTCTCAGTTCTCGTGGGCATTTTGGACTATAAAAGCCTTAGTGCCTTAGACATCAAACATTATTCAGTTGTGTGTTCTTGCCCAGAGTGAAACCGAAAACTAATAAACGTTCAAAATGTTCAAATGCGTGAGTTTTCAAACAATATGAACGTATCCTTCCTGCTTTAAGCCTTGTTTATGATTTTCTTAACAGTTCTTGTTCGCCGTCTTCTGCCTGGCTAGCGCTGCCGCCGCTCCAGGATATTTGGGAGGTTTGGCTGCTGCTCCCGCACCGGCAATTGCTTATGGACATGCTGCTCCAGCCATTTCGTATGGTCATGCTTTGGCTGCTCCCTCGCTTAGCTCTTATGGTTTAGCTCATGGAAATTATTATGCCTCTCCCGCTTTGGCACATGCTCCTTTGGGTTTGGCGCATGCTCCTTTGGGACTGGCGCATGGTCATTTGGGATTGGCTCATGGTCATTTGGCAGCACCAGCTTACTCTTTGGGACCCAAGATTAGCTATGCTGCGCCTGCACACTTGGGTTTGGCTCATGCTCCTTTGGCTGCGGCTCCTTTGGGTCTGGGCTACAGATCGTATGCGGCACCAGCTTTGGCCCATGGTTGGTAAAAACGGAAAGAGTTGAAGCTAAATCTATTGTGCATTACTTTCGTGTCATTTTTGTGAAATTCGTGAAGAAATTAAATTTGGAAAAAGTGAATTATAAATTCTGAAAAATGCAAATTGCAAGTGTTTTTAATTCTAAATATTATTGGCTATTTTTACACTAGCAAAATTCAAGCGACGACCGCTCAGAAAACAGAAAGAGAAAGGAAGAAAACGAAGAAATTGAGAGTTTTTAAGTTATCTAATCCGGCTCGAATGACCGTAGCACGATCGATTAGAGAATTGGTTTTGGTGAGAAAACCCTTTGGGTTTTCAAGGCAGCTTCCATCACAAGTGTGCCCACACTATGCTTATTGCTGGGCAGACATTAAGATATTTGAAGAAAGTCATTTGCCAAACAACAACAAACTCAAGGAAAAGTTGGAACAAATCCGGCAATTCCAAGGTACTGCTTGCTAATGGCCGATTGAACTATCCCTCCTTTTGACCTTAAGCTCAGCAAAAAGCAACATAGTTTCCTTTAACTTAATAATGGCAAGACTGATCAATATCATTTAACCAAAAATGCAAATATGAACTTAACGTATCTGCGGGGTTATATAAACTTCTTTGACTTCTTATGCTTGGTTTTCTTAATATTATATAAATTTACGATGTGACTGATTTAGTGACCGCTTTGAAAATCAATCATAGGCCAATAAGTTATGTTTGTTCATAGCTTTTTAAAACAATACTCACACACCACAAAGGAGACTGGTCGACTGTATAGCTCAATCATCAGCAGTCTTTGCCTGTGTTCTGTAATTCGGCAGAGGCCATCTCATGCTAGCATTGCTATAACCGCTTGGGAATTCCAAAGGCAGTTTTATAGCTACAGACAACGCCAAATTGACAGAAGCCTTGTGCATGTGTGTACCCAATATCGCCCGTTCAGTATTATTGGGGGGAAATTCTCTCCCCTCAGTCAACACAGAGGCAAATTTGTTTCCCAAATGCAAGTAAAATGCAATTTACTTAATTGGTTTTATGACTTACGAATTTAGACTTGGACATGATTGTTGTTAGAATTCATCTTCCCTTTCTTAAATTCTAACACATGTATCCGAAAGTGGCGCATAACCTTTTAGAAAACTTCTTTCATTGGAGCACTACAAATTTTTACTATTATAATTACCATTTCGATACAAATATATGCTCATACCTTACAGGAAAAGAAAGACCAGCTAAAATCAAGTTCAAAACAAAAAAGAAAGTCGGCCAAGTCCGACTTTAACTTACTCTGTAACCCCCAAAGTTTGTATATATCTGATCAATTTAAGTTAGAAGCCACACAAAGTGGCAACTAGCCATCGCCGTTTCGGCCGGTGATACCAATCATAATTGTTTGTTTTCCTTATAACTCGACTATCGATCATATGATCTTTATTATTCCTTTCGCAAATCGATAAATAATCTTAATTACTAGATATCTTTATAAGGTACGAACCCTCTATCTACAAAACTGTGGCAGATATGACGTTTTTTCGAAATTGAGGGGGCAGGAGGGGGCGTGGCAAAAATATAAAATAAAGTTGATTAACCTGCAAGTAGAAGAAGTATATGTCCCATACATGTCAATCCCCTATTTCTTAGCATGTCTGAGATCTGTGCGTTCATACAAACGGACAGACGGATTTGGCTATATCGACTCGGCTGTTGATGCTGATCAAGAATATCTATACTTTATAGGGTCGGAAATGATTCCTTTTCACTGCTACATACTTTTGCACAAACTTAATATACTCTATGTACCTTCGGTACAGACTATAAAAATTGATTAGATCTCGACCTTCGGATTGAAAGTTAAAGTAAGAGTCTTACATAGACGAAAAGAGCTTGTATCAATCCGAAAATGCTCATTTCAATTACGGATCCTACTTCAAAATCAAATGATTCTGAATATAGATTGAAGTAAGTAAGGAATTCCACTGTCAAAGCGAAAGAGCGAAAAGAAAACGAGAGCGAGTTGGAAACTGAAAGAGAAAAGATCTCTCAGGCTAAAGCCCCGTACTCAGAACGAAAAAAATTCCTTTCGTCACAGTATTTCATATATTTAGAAACACCTTGGCTTTGCTTTGATGCTCATGTGTTGTTAGAAAGTGTTTCAATTTGTGTGAAATACTGTGACAAAAGGAATTTTCTGTCGTTCTGAGTACTAGCCTTTAATGCGTACACACATACACAAATTTTTCCGACAGCTAAGGAGCTCCATCGTAATGTTGTTTGCGTCCTGTTTTAAACTAACTAATGCAAACTTTAGCAAACTAATGACCTCGAGCCGGCTAAAACTTGCTGGTTTGATAACACAGGTTTATAAATGAAGGCCATCTTTTGCACCAGAGAAGATAGCAAGCTTTCCAATTGTATTTTTGGCTGCTGAACTTAAATCAATTGTCCGTTTTCCCCCCAGCATTCCTGGCTTACGAGATATATGCACAATCGTGTGTTGAGCGAGGTTTGTTTACAATTGTAGGTCCTGTGGCTACATTAAGTAACCTTTTCCAACCAAATTGGTTTTAATATAAGCTATCTCATTCTTTTTTGAGGCAATCCTTTTTCGGATTGAATGCAGTTCGAGTATCGAGCTCAATTTTATCTCGGGTATTCTTGCACCACGCCGACTTCGAGATCAAATCAAGTACGAATATCGAGCTGAAATCAATATCTTGGACCTTCTTGATTGGACCCGACTGAGGGATCCAATCGAGCTCGAATAACAAGATAAAATCAATCCCGTGAGATGTTGAAATAAGCCTATATCAAGTTAAAATTAAGCTCTCCCGAGCTTAAGTCGGGATCAAGAAAAGTATTCCGGGATTGAAAAATCCGAAATCAAATCAATCCTTCTCGTACTTGGTTTGAGAAAATCCGTTCTTGACCGACTACTGACATCGTTTGGGATGGATTTAAGCCCGGCACCCCTCTAAAAGACAATAGTGTGCTTAAAGCTGCAAAATAGAACTGCAAGAAAGAACATCAACAAAGCGGGAAGTTTTGTCATCGCTGTATAAATCAGCGTCTGCCATCCATCCCCAAGAAAAAAATTTAAGTCCAAATCACTTGATTTAATCTTTATCTTTATTAAAAAAAATTGAGGGTTCTTGACTCAATTTTCTTATCAACTCTCACATGCTGCACGCTGCTCTCTGTTTATCCATTTTCCCCCTATTAACCCTACCATCCATGACCATAGCCCAAACCCAAGCCCAGACCTAAACCATGACCATGACCGTACAGTCCATGTCCCAGACCGCCCAAATAACCATGACCCAGTCCATAACCATGGCCCAAACCATAACCACCGTAGCCACCAAGATAACTTTTGCCTATGATAGTCTTTGAAATAATTGGCGTTCCTATGGTCTTAATGATGGGTGCATGATGATATCCCAAACCCAGGCCCAAACCCAATCCCAGGCCACCATAATGTCCGCCATAATGACCTCCATAGTGACCACCTAAGCCCAAACCTAAGCCTAATCCTCCATAGCCTAGCAAATCATGTCCTAGACCAATACTGGGAGCAGGAGCAGGCGCAGGTTCTGGTGCAGGAGCAGACCAACTGTTATGCGTCAGGCATAAAATTGTCAGCAGTATCAACTAGAAAAAATTTTAGTTAGCCAATTTGTAATCCATTTGGGACTATATCTCCACTTACTCCTTTATACATGTTGTTGGTTTTCCTTTAGCTTGCACTAGTTAACTCTAAACACTTTACTGCTGATATGTTGGCTTAGTTTCTGCAGTCGCCAGTCTTTTATACCCATGGCAATTGCTTTGAAATTGGCCAAAGATGGTCATCGATTATCTAATTTACTTACACTTGTCCAAGTGTCCATCCTAAGTCAGTGACGTCACAAAACCTTTCCACAGTCCAACACCTGTCTCATATAATTTATATATTTGAAATGTCCAAGTTAACGTTTTTGGGCCTCAATTGTATAATCTTTGCATCGGGTTTGGCATTTACCGCCAGTTCCAGTTTGTATGGCCTGTGGCAGCAGCTTTTGACTTTTGTGGCATGTTTTTCCTATTATTTTTTGGGTTTTTGGAGTGGGAGTCTGGGGTGGGTCTTTTTTTTAGAATCGATAGCCATCATCGCAGTCTTCTTTAATGACTGCTATCGAAAAAGGTCAATGCACGTTTAATAAGTGAATACAAAACGTTGAAACATTGAGTTCTCTAAGCCGAATAGTAAATGCTCCACTTAAAAAACTGCGAAAAGTGTTAGGGTTACTTCTGAAGAGACATCTTCGGTTAAAACTTTAGACTTGCGGCAGTTGGACTGAGAAAAACTTTATGTTTACTTTAAGGGACTTACTGAGAGCAGAGAAGTGTCCACTGACAACTGAGAAAGTATTCGTAGTACAAATCTAGCTCAGAGCTGAAACACACCACTTTCTTAGAATTGTTTTGGAAGTATGGACCAAACCGAAGTGCTTCCATTTCTAGATGGTCTAGTTGGCTCTCATGAGTTACTTTTTGTAATCGTAGTCTTACCATTCTCCTCGCCCTCTTTGATGTACAAACTGCTTATCAACACCTTCAAATCCATTTTCAATTTAGTGAACATTTCAAAGCCCCAAATTCATGTTCGTCAAGTGATGCAATAATTTATGTAGTCTTAACAGCACAAAACCAAATCTTCGAGCCTCAAAACAATATAAAAAAAGATTAAGCAATAATTTAATATTTGCATGAAAAACAATGGAGCAGGAAAACAAATGCCAGCAAATAATCAGCGACCAACTAACTCACATCACACATTAAAAGAAATGTACAAAACAAACGAATCACACAATAATTAAGTGTACAAAAGAGTCACTGACACTTGGACCATCTACAAAACAAAATATAAACTTGAACTTGAAAACGAGTTTTGGTGGAGGAGAGAAAAATAGAAAGAGAGAGAAACACTACTTAGCCAAGTGGAGTAGGAGACATCTGAAGCGACAGGTTTCTGGCAAGGGAAATGCATTGAAACCGGTTTGATGACGAAGAAGACACCTCCTAACTGTACATACACGGAAAAAAACTATTTATAGAGAGCCAAAGTACACAATTTTTAAAAATGAAAATTTATTGAAAACTTTTTAAGGTTTCAGGTATCTTACAGCTGAAGCTAAAACGTTTTAAAATAATGTTCCAAAAGGGGAATTGAACACTCTACCACTGAGCCACAGACACCAGAGAAATTATAAATGTTGCATTTTCATATTTAAATTTTTTTTAACTGAATTTTGACAGTTAAAAGTAAATATATAAAAAATAAAAACACTACAACAGAAGGGCCGATACCGGGCATGCACACACATATACAAAGCTTCTGTGACTTGGCGTTTGCTACTGTTGTCAGTTTTTTTGCTACAAGTCTGACTTGGGATTCCCAAGCTGTCTTAGCAGCTCTGGCATGAGGTAGCCTCTGCCAACTTATTGAAGTTGGGCAAAATATCGCTGTGTTCAAAGATTTCCCTGGATATAAGTATTAAGAGAGGCTTTTGCAGAAAAAACATCGATCTTTGGAACAAAATGACTCTAAAATAGAAAGCAGAAGACGATTGAGCTCTTAAATAAGTTATACAACAGAGAACAGTTTCAAGTGATTGCAGTATGTTCATACATTAATAAACACCCGAATAAACTCAACCAATCAAACTTGCATACACACATGTTGGCTGCTAAATTTTATTTAACGAAACCCATCAAACCTTGTGGGTGCTCTGATTGTATACATGTTCGTCTTCATTTCGTTCGATTCTGTGGTTTGTCCGTTAGGCTCAATAACGAATGAACGAGTATCAAATCGTATGAGTTTTTGCATGAGCAGCTGAGCAGCGATACTAAAAAAGATGGAAAGACAGAGAGAGAGAGCGAGCTTGCTCTGGAGTTTAAAACAGAATTACACTGCCATAGCCCCTGGGGGCCGAATGCGCTAGGTAGTTCACACGTATAAGAGCCGAATGCTTGCCAAAGTCATTTCTCACTGATTGTCTGTAAGTCAGTCGAAGCAAAGACACTACACATATAGATACCGCATCTCATACAAACTTTTTTACTAATTTTTTTTGGGATCCAATGTCAGCTCCCAAGAAAAATCGTTTTTTCTTTCACATGCGTCATTCGTAGTATCTATAAATCTTTGCTCTCAGCCAACACCAATTTAGTAAACCGTACAGCTAAATTTCAATTCATATATTCCTCGTAAAGGCAGCTAGAGGCAAAAATTGGGATCCAATGTCAGCTCCCAAGAAAATCGTTTTTTGTTTCACATGCGTCATCTATAATATCTATAAATCTTTGGTCGAAGTCAGCGTCACAAGACAATTTCTTCTGGTTCAGTATATTGCCGAGCAACACTGCAAAAAAGCATTTACATATTTTCAGTCCTCTCTTCTTGGGGAACCTTGGTATAAACCAGCGATGGTCACCAGTACCCCCTGGGGGGGCGAAGTCATTTTGCTATTTACACATATATGAGCCGAACGCATGCCGAAAATGAGGCCAAGAGAGTAAACTGCCTTTCAGTAGCTGACTAGCGTTCGAAGAAGCTGGTTCGCGACACTTTTCTTGACCAACTCTGGTTTAAACCCATCGGCGGAAATTCCCATTAAAAGATCTATGTTCTCTTAAACACTTTGAAGGCTGTTTGCCTTCAAGTATCGATTACAACTCTGTATACATTGTACAGCATACTGTATTTCAAACAGAGTTCTATGTAATCGGAAAAGTGGACGTATAACAGAAAACACTGCGGTTTTAGATAACAACTCAATATACCATTTGAGAAAACGTATAATGATGTATATTGTATATTACCAACGAATTAGCCTACGAAGGACTTCCAGGGGGGACAGCGATAGAACGAGGACTAAGGTCGAAGGTGTGCTGTCCACTGATAGATACACTATTTCGAAATTTGTGTGTGGACTAGCTGTCCATGCGTTCACACATATGGTGTATGAAGTTGTATAACATATACTTTACAATCTTGGACACTGTTTAGTACTAGGTGTATCGGATTGTAATGGGGATCAACATTAAAAACTTAAAAAAAAAGAAAGGTCGCCAAATCAATTACAAACTTAAAAAAAAAGTTGGAAGGGGAGGGAATTAAACTAGGGACATCGACTACAAAAACACACGGATGACGGCGCGTTAGCTCACTCGACTATTAGGCATCAGGAAGAGCTGGCGACAAAATCATAATTAAGAATGTAAGCAGTTGGCACTTTGCCGACCGAGAAGCCTTTTTTCAAAAGTCAATTGACACAAACATGACACAGCTGTTAAACAAAACACGAACAACAACTTGACCCGAAGTCACAAGAAGGCAAAGTTACAAAAAAAAACTCTACACACAGCTGTGTATTCGAAACGTAGCTAAAAATTTCCATTACGTGGACACCTACTGCGATGCATGTTGTGGAACAACCTCATTCAACTCTGCGCAGCTGGGAAGCCGGGCTAGCCAAATGGAGGGAACAAAAAAATGAGCTTGTTGTTGGTGGGCCCAAAAGCCAATCTACTTGCAAGCATGTTCAATCAACCGACTCACATTCAAACGCTCGATGCGTTTGCCGGCATGAAGCTAATTTTAATCAACGCTGAATCTTGTTTATTGATTAAATATGAGTAGACATTGTTGTATATGATGTAATCAGCACCCATTTGTCTTTGCAACTCAGTTAAAAATTCTTGTCCGCAAAAAATTAAAATGGGAGCGCGGCTTATATTATAATAAAATTATTCACTTTCTTAAATAGTGTTCAAAGATATATTTGAACAGTGCATTGTGGGACGAGGTACCTGTGCTTGGGACTCAAGTACGAGGCGCATAAAAACAGACTAGAACCTAAAACCCTAAGAGAAGGGCCACATATGTTATCAACCATGTAAGTGCATTGCTTGGGGTTAAACCAAAAAATGTATAAAAAAGAGAACCAATGTTGTAATAAAACGTTTCAGCTTCTAGAAAAGGAGCTAGTAGCTCGCATTATATATGCGATTTATTTAATGATTATGATTTCAAAAGAAACTATTTGGTTTTCAATAAAAATCCTTCCTAACTCGGAACATAAAGTTTGTAAATGTTTGATTCAACAACAGCCTAAGAGCTTTTAGACTCTCAAAAAGCTTCGAAAATATAGTACCTATTTATTACTTTTAACATTTAAAATAATTTCAGAACATTTTTAAGCTGATTTTCTTACAGGGAGTAAACTCTTTTTTCATGGAAACTTGAAGTTTGTCGGAAACATATTTTTAAACTCTTTTTCTGACATTTTTCTCTCAGTGTCTGAAAGAAGCTGAAATGGATACCCGGTATAAATGCAATGGCCTTCAACTGTTTGTAGTTTAGTTCAAGTGCAGTTGGTGGAAGAAGTGCAGCTCAACGCCTTACAAAAAAATGTTCAAGGTAATCTCCAGATATGTTCTCAAAACTACTTAAGATCTAATCTTCTTTTTTTCAGAATTTCAAGCTTATAGTTGCACTGAGCATTTTCCTGCTGCATCATATCCAAGCGGCTACAATTATTTATCAACAGCCATTCATTATTCATCATCCTGTGCCCACCATCCAGGAGCACGAATCTTATTCTCAACAACAGCACGAACAACATCCTGGGTATACCATAGTGGCGCCTCTGACGAAGCTAGCCCATGTTACTTACGACTCGGTGCCCATTTCTCATACACCTTTTGAGCATGTGCCGCTCTTCCAGCGTATTGGTCATGTGAAGAATGTACACTTCTAAGAAGGATTATATAAAATAAATTTTGTTTTTAAAATTTATTCGCCAAGCATTTGTGTTGCTTTCTAATTGAGATTTGGTCTAACGTTTATGAGCTAATAGGACGGAGCGTTACTCTAATTCAGTGGTAATCCTTAGAAGAAGTAAGGGGCAGGTGCAAATTTGGGGGCAACAGCCAGTGGTGCAGGGAAAGCTCCGGGGAAGCCGAATCTAGCAGGAGCACCAAAAGCCACTGGCGCTGGGGCACCAAAAGCCACTGGCGCAGGAGCACCAAAAGCCACTGGCGCTGGGGCAGCAAATCCTAAAGGAGCCGGCACTGGAGCAGGCAAGGGAGCAGCCAAAGGAGCTGGAGCCAAAGCGGGGGCAGCAAAGGCTACCTTGGGTGGTAGGGGAGCCAAAGCCGGGGCAGCAGCAAAGGCAGGCAGACCAAAACTAATTGGAGCTGGAGCGGCAAAGGTCACTGGTGCTCTAACGGGAGCGGCAAAGGCTACAGGAGCAGGGACTGGTGCGGGAGCAGCAAAGGCCACTGGAGCAGGAGCAGCCACTGGAACTGGTGCTGGCGCCACAGGGAAGGCTACAGCATGATTAATGCGATGGGCATTAAAGCTAGAGGCATAGGGAGCCACCACGCCGGCTGTGGCCACTGGAGCAGCCAAGGGAGCAGCAAAGGGAGCAGCCAAGGGAGCAGCCAGATGAGCACCAGCAAATGGCAAATGACCAGCCTGGGCTGTGGCCACGCACAGAGCAACGAGCTGCGCAGGAATAGAAAATCTCTTAATACAAATCCTTTTAAAATATGTGTCCACCCCTCTCAACTTACCACAATTTTGGCGAACATATTGCTTGGTGATGAAGCTTGGTGCTTGTGTCTAATTGGAGGGCTAACTAAGCTTTGATATCGAATTGTCCACATGTCAATGCTTTTATAATTCTCCCAAAACCCAAGTCTTATGGCCTAGGCATACGTAAATACCTTTTGCCAGACTTTCTATATCGAACGAAGGGCGTTCAATGTATTTAATAATCAATTGGCCACCTCTTACGTATATATTGTATCCCCATCCAATCATCAGGTCTTCAACTTTCATAATTGCAGACCATAACCTAGCCCAATTTACTTGGATTAAGCAAGATTTCGTTTCTGTTGTTGTTGTTGCAAATTGAAATTCAATTTTTGTTGCAATGTTTGTCGCGTGTTTCGCCAGTCTTGTGCCTGGAATTTGTGATTCGCAGGCAACAGTTGGAAATTTACGGACCACATTTGTGGAATGACTGTAGCAGGTGTATGTGTGTGTGTGTATGAGATGGAGACCATTTTCGGTGACATTACGAAGTGTCTGAGAGTGTGTAATGAGCAGCTAATCTATGAATTTTTGCTATTTTACACCAAGTTAAAAAAATATTTAAAATGGCTCACAAAAGAGAAAAATTAACTTTAATTATACTTTTGTCTTTTAATAATGAAAACTTGGACTAATTAGAGCTAGGCCAGTGATATGTTTGATGAACTCTTAAGACGACAACCAACAGGACCAATTTAAACTCTGAACTAGAACCCATTAAAATTTGCCAGTTTTTGTCGTCGCAACAAACTTTTTCAGAACTAATTATGAAAACTCAAGTTCGAAAACAATACTTAAATCATTAGGACCTTTTTTCTAAAGCTTGGTACGGAGATACTTACGAAAAATGTCTCATCTCTAGGCTGGGGCTGAATCGACTGTTTGGGCCATGACATTGTTATGTACTTATAATGCAACGGAATAGATTAGAAGATGAGATATCGCCCACGACAAACAAGTCCCAAGTCCGACCATTGAAAAGTTGTGCAGCTCATCCTTTCGAAATACGGAATCGCCGTCATCCACAATTGAATCACTTAGTGCTGGGCCAAAGTTCCTCATCGTCAGCCAACTCGTACGAGGAGCTATAGGTTCTGTAAATAAGTAGTTACACGTATTGGTTTATTTGCATGGCATACGCAAACTTTCTTTGCGCCGACAAGTCTGGGAAAAAAGAAATATGTACATATGTGGAGCTAACTACCACTGCACATAGCTGCCTCCATGAGTTGCGATGGGTACGCCACCATCGCTTCCACTCTTTTAAAACACCGCGCCACATACTTGTATGTAATTGTGGATACACCGTCACACACTTGTGTCCTACAAGTACCTTGGAGTTACACTTGGTGCAAACGGAAAATTTGAAACACATCTTAAACTAAAGCTGAGTGAATCTCTAATGGCGCTAAACAATACCTGGGGCAGTCTGATGATTAAACAAAATGTGCTACCGAGAGTTACGCATCACAGGTGTGGGGATACTCTAGACATAACGAAGTAGAGAAGTTGCTACGGTTTTTCATCAAGAAACTGTTCAAACTGCCTCGAAATAGTCCCACCTATGCAATTCACCTTGACACTGGGTTTCCAGAACTTTACTGGTATACTCTAGGCATGCATTTCCAATACATGAGAAAAGTGATGGACAAGCCGGAAACAAGATTCGTACACAAAATAACAAAACAACTGCTCTCAAGGGAAGGGCAATGTTTTCAAGCACGGCGTACGATGGCAGCAGAATATAATGTGATCCTAGACTTGAACAATCACTTTTCTTGGAAGAATTCGCACTAGTCGATTTTAGAGCGTATTGCAGCGAATTGAAATGAAAAATTTATCGCAGACTCCCAACAGAGCACAAATGGGCGGATGTACAAGCTTCTAAGCTTCTCGTTGGGTGATGGAAATTTTTTCAATGATCGCTACCACGTGAATTCAATATCACGAATTTTCAGAGCTCGATGTGATCTTCTTGCGCTAAATTTCAGAACCTACAGATCCAATACCTCAATTGAAAACGAATCCTCGCTTTGCAATAGGCATGCAAAGGAGGATACTTTCCACTTTTTGGCCGAATGCCCAATTCTAAGAGAATTGAGAATTCTTTACTGGCAAAAGTCCACCCTATCCCAATCTCAAATCATCGACATTTTGAACGGGCGAAACTGGAACACGCTCGCAGGATATATACATGAAGCATTAAAATACGGGAATCAAGTCATGCTAGAAATATTTGGAAAGCAACTGAAGGGTAATGCAAATACATAATTGCAATTAATAAGCATTTTCAAAAAAGAGTAAATTACATATATAAACTATTCTATATAAGTAACTTTCATTATTTTGTAAATATGACTGAGGGCAAAATGCCATTGTCAAACTAAAAAAAAAAAAAATTATGCTACTACTACTACATATATTTCACATCTTCGAAATAATCACTTATCGGTAGACCATCGACCACGAGACACGTTGAAATCGGTTGGCAACACTGTGATATCGATGTGACTATTTCGTGCGTGAGCTCCAGACCAACTCACGAAAGAATAACCAGCGAAATCCGGGCGAAGTCATTGTTTTTATATGGAGTATTTGATTTCGCGTGTATTTCGAGTGTATCTCCGTACCAAGCTTAATCACCAGGGAATTCCTTTGGGATCGTCCGAGCTTCAAAATTAAATAAAATATAAATTTATATATCCCGAACTCTATCTAAGCTGGGTTATACTATAAAGGAGCAGAGAGACCACAATATTTTTACAATCAAAAACGATGTTTGCGGAACTGTATTATGATTGAATGGAAAACCATTTTGAACACAATCTGTAAAATACGTTCGGACATTCCTTTTAACCTTGTTAAGCCCAGTTTACAACCATTGTTAAAATCTAATTTTGTTTAAAGCGGTTTGCCCCAATTCGATGAAATATAAATTCGTAGCCTCAAAAACTCAGAAAATTAAATAGAAATTGCGTACAATTAGGACACAAACGCTGTTAGGCGCTGTTTTTATTTTTCCAATATTATTTTAAAGATTGTTTCTGATTTCATATTAATTTAGTTATATTTATGCCTCAACCTTTCTATAAAGCTAACTATGTTCTACCTTGCATTTAAAGCTCTTGGATCAAAAAAAAGGAATAAAATCGAGAAATTTGCTCGCTCGTAAATTCTTAATCCAAATATAACATTATCTCTATTTTCTCTGGGTAAAGAAGTAATCATTCAGCATTCCCCAATCAATGGCTTTAAAAACTGACATTTATTTTACCCTGAAGAACCGATTTTGAGTTTTGGGTACCTTGAACCTTCTAAATTTTGGACCTCCCGAACCTGATCCTTTTAGTTTTGAAAAAGGGTCATCTTAAAGAATCAGATAAGTAAAATTTTTTTTAAACTTATAAACCCTTTCGAAATATTATAACCGGGAAAAATGGTTGAATCGACGCAAAATCATTTAAAACCCTCTAATTTCGTACAAGCAAATAAATGAATTTGGAATACGATTAAAAAAGAGAGAGTAATAGTCAAAATAATATATCTCCATATTTACCCAATGTTAACTATGTATTTAGGAATCTATGAACCCAATGTAGGTTTGATAAGTAGTTGATAAGTAGGTTTGATAAGTCAGCGAACCAAACCTTAGACTTAGGAATTGTATCGAAGCCTAATACTTACCCTTTTGCAGTATTTTAGAGGTTTGAAAATTTGTTTTACAATACGATTTTTATTTCCTAGTATTGGTTTTAGATAAATAGACTCTCATTAAAATTAACAATGGCTTCCACAAATCTTTGGTTAGTTTCCAAGTTAGTAGCTTAGAAAAGCGAATGGTGATGATGATGATGGCCCAATTTCAAAGGTAATGCCTTAAGGTGATGATGATGATGATGCGGTGCAGCTATCAGCTTGGGTAAGGTATAACCCAGTGAAACTTTTGTGGTGGTAGTCTTAGGTCCAGGTATGACACGATAACTTGAGGCAAAGGGTGCAGCCTCCAAAATGGGCGGCAGCACTTGAGTCACAGTGGGTAAATGCAGTTCAGCGGGTGGAAGAAAATGTGTGTGAACGTGGGCGGATAAAAGGGGAGCGGGTGGGGGTAAGAAAGCAGGTGCAGGAACTGGCGCGGGTAAAAGGGGAGCGGGTGGGGGTAAGAAAGCAGGTGCAGGAACTGGAGCAGGTAAAAGAGGAGCGGGTGCGGGTAAGAATGCTGGTGCTGGAGCGGGTAAAAGTGGAGCGGGTGCGGGTAGAAATGGTGCTGGGGCAAATACAGGTGGTGCAGGAGCCAGGGCGGGAAGTACAGGTGGAGGAGCCGGTGCATATACAGGTGCTGGAGCAGGCCATACAGGAGCTGAAGCTGGTGGAGGTACTAAAGTCTGCTGCAACCAGGGCGCTCCATATTCCAAATGTTCAGGCAAAGCATGCAGCGATTCCAAATGATTCAAGTGCGGATCAAAGTGGGACAAATGATGATCGAAATGATGATCAAAGTGATGCGAAGGTTTGGCCTCACCAACTACCAAAAGTAGTGCCCAAATGAAAGCCTGTAAAGAGTGTTTTTTTAAAAAAAGCCTTTCCTTTTAGTTAGGGAATTCCTTACCCCAAACAGTTGCCACATCTTGCTTATTTTTTACTTAAAGGTGTGTACGCTGCGTTAGCTTAACGGTTAATGTCTGCCAATTGTCTAGCTAACACATTATTTATAGAAAAAAAGAAGCGCTACACTTGCATTCCATTTCTTTGCTTTCATTAGCCGACGACCCACTGTCCCCCAGTCCATAACATACTATATATATGGCTAGGTGATTGGTTGGGTGAGGTAACCCCCCCACTTAGTTGAGTTCGTGACTTTGAAAGAAATTACTTTTGGGTTTCGATTGTTGTTTATGATTTTGAAAGCCTAACTGAAAGATTATATAACCACAAGCATTGACAGTTGTACCATAAATATGAGTTCGATTGCTGTAATTTGTAATTTACATTCGTTTAAGCCTGAGGTATAATATCAAATCATTTATTGTTAAAATATATTTAGAATTTAAACAACAAACGGAGCTGGGGCAGCGGCGGCATAAGGTGAAGCCAAGTAGGGTGAGGCATAGGGAGCTGCAAAGGGAGCAGCATAGGGTGAGGCCAAATGAGCAGCATAAGGTGAGGCTAAATGAGCTGCTGTATAAGGAGAGGCCAGATGAGCAGCAGTATAGGGAGAGGCGAAAGGAGCAGCAGCCAGAGGAGCAGCAGCAGCATATTTGGCCACTACAGCTGGAGCAGCTGGGATACCGGACACATAACGGCTGGAGTAAGGAGCAGTAAACTCAAATGGTGCTGTTGTGTATGAAGACAAAGTTCCATCGTAGTTATTACGCACATCCACCTGACTGCTACCACCTGCTGCATACAGAGGTGCATTGGCATAGGCAAGAGGTGCTGCAAAGGTAGCTGGGGCCAGTACACCAGGTTTGGCAGCGGAGCAGGCAATGAGAGCGGCAATTACGAGCTGGAAGTATAGAAAGTGTTGAAAAAATTGTCTATTTCTATAATTAAAATCACTTAAATGTAACGGGGAAGAATTCTGAAAACTTTAAATAATATGGGAAAGAATTGCAAGCATTTTTGGCCAGAAAGGTTACTAGGTAAATCTCTTAGTTAGAGTTTTGAAGTTGAAAAAAATTTCAAAAATTTTAAAAGCCTTTGCTTGTGGGAAATAGGTGTAGTATATTCACTAAACTTCACACTTCTTTTAAAAAACCAAAGTTTTTAAAAAACTGCCTCAAGATATTAAGATATAAATTTGATACTTCTATTTTGTAGTTTCTAATTAATACTTTTGCGTATCAAACTTATACTTTAACGATCAAATTAATACCCAAAATTTAAATTTGATACCCAAAAAATTTCAATTTGATACTTCTTATTTTTTAATTTCAAATTAATACTTTTGCGTATCAAATAAATACTTTTTCGTATCAAATTAATACTTTTGGGTCTCAAATTAATACCCAAAATATAAATTTGATACTCTTTATTTTGTAGTTTTAAATTTATACTTTTGGTTCCAAATTAATATTTTAAGAGTCAAATTAATCCCCAAAATATCAATTTGATACTCTTTATTTTGTAGTTTCAAAATAATACTCTTGCGTCTTTATCGTCCAAGTCATTTAGATCTCTTAGCAGTGTCACAGGTTAGACAAAAACCGTTGGAGATTTTTTACATTCAAATTACTCTCAGAGGTGGTTTTACAAGAATTCCATCTATTTTTATGGTATCTGTATAAGGTCACACCTTTTTATGCCCTACCTAATTCAGCTTTGCTGACATCTTTAAAATCTTAATGTCTGCTTAAGAGCTTGCTTGAATTTCAATAGCAATTTCATCGATGGAGAAAGCCTTTGGAATAGCTCATTGATGGTTTATTACTATCTGTGAGTTTCGTCATTCTTTTCACTTTCCAGGTCAAGTTTTTTCTTAAAAGCAATGGTCACACTGTTTGAAGAAGTCTTTGGGTAAACGCCTGCTAAAAAATACCCATGAGGCGTGTTCTCGAGAGTAGAGAAACGAATCCATTTGGAAAAACAAACATGGAATGGCAAGTGCCGTTCAAATTATTTCCATACAGTCACACTTTTTGGCGAAAAAACGAATGCTAAAAATGCTCATAAGTCGTTGTCTCACGAGTTTGAAAATAGTTCCATTTGGAAAGATTCCAATAGAATTTCAATTCCAATGGTGAAACATATTTAGTGTAATTACATGACACTGAAATTGAAACAAACACAATATTGACGCTATGGCGTCGACAATCTTGTATTCGTTTACAAGTTTATGACATGTCTTAGGAGACATATATTGAAAAGATGAATGAAGATGAAAATTGTCTTTGCCTATTTCTTTGATAGCTTTACTAGCGCGTTTTTCACAATGATCGTTCCTTTAGTATGTCAATTCACTTACGAATTTGTACATGTTGATTTTGTATTATTTGTTGAGTCTTAAGCTCTTGAACTGATAATGTTTTAACCTAAACCAATTCCAGTGGCTTATATACCAGGTGGACATTCTGTTGCTTCTTTTTTTTTTGCGGTAGTTTGGCCGTTGCCTACCCCAATTGCATACCTGATCGCACGAACGTGCTGCGATCAACAATTGCCTAAATGCCCAAATTTGTTTAAAATACATCGGAAGTTTTGTCCCCCAAATTGCTCGCATTTGTATGCAATTGTGTACTTTAGAGCAGTTGGTGGTGGTGGTGGTGCCACATTGCCTTGATGGCCGCCGTCGCCGCCGCAATCTAAGCCAAATTGGCTATAAAAAAAAAGACACAATGACGCCATAAAATTTTAATCGTAAATTTTGTAAAGCCCTCTCTCATCCTGACCGTCATTCTTTTGAAACTGACCTTGCAAAGTGCAACAGGATGCGAGCCCCTTCTTGTGTCATCAGCAGCATCAGCATCAGCACAGATCTTGGCCTGCCCCAGCCCCATCATTTATGTGCCTTAATTGGCCAGAAAAGCAAAACGAGATGCCAAAACCGGCTCTGGTACTTAATGAGCAATCCACTCACTCTCGGTCACGTGCTGGCCAACGCTGGCTCGGTCATCATCTGATGCCGCTGATGGTGTTGGCGAGTGGATTTGATTGTGATTGTGTTTGGGTTGCTACACTTTGCGTTTATTGTTATACTCTGCGGATAAAAGGTATTTGGCATAATTGAAGAATTAAAAGAATTGTCAAACTTATGGGAGTATTTTGTTAAAATAAATGAAAAGCAAAATTGGGGCTGCGAACATCTTTAAAAAGTGGTATCATGTGGATATACAACAAAGGCAATGTATTTACAGAAAACTAAAAATAAACTAAAATATTTTGACAATATTTTGTTTTCTCCTAAAAGTCGTAGAATTAAGTGAATATAGTAAAGAAGCTTTGAATCATTATATCGATCACTTACTTCAAGACTGGCATAACTCAAAAAGTACGATTTTTGACTTCATGATGCAGAAATATTCGCTGTATCGTTTTATATATTGTGTAAAATTTTCATATTGATATCTTTTATACTTTCCTTGTGAGAAGGGAACATGTCGCAACGCAATGCCAGAGCGTCATATCTCAGTTGTCCTCAGTTGTTTTGTTAAAACATTATATTTTCGAATTTTTTTAAATGAGCATTTTTAAATTATAATACTTTTCAAGAACATTTCCTGAGATGATTTAAATTTATTCCTATAAAAATTTGTTCTCATATTAAGGTAGTTTTGAACTGTATTTTAAGATTTTTTATATGTTAAAACTATAGTTATGAAAGCTGCTAAATCTAATCTCCTGGGACTCCACTCAAAATACGATTTGCGGTGACCACGATGGAGATATCTCTAGACTTGATCATCCAATATTAAAAAACCCAAGCGAGTTTCGTTAAAGCATTGTAAAATCTGCAAATTAATCGAAGAATCTCCATAAAATAAAACCGATTTTTCACTCAAATTTTGCCCATAAATTGTTTATAAAAAAAATATTCATTGGTGAGAAAACACCTTCCATTAATTTCTATACAATACATTTTAGAAGCTTGTGTTAAAATTTGCTACCGATCGGGTCAGCCGTTTTCGAGAAATCGTCGTCACTGATTTTGAAAACGCAGTTTTGAGCAAAACGCTTTTAAAGTTTTACATGCACTGCAAAGTTAACTGATAACACTGTGACACATTTTTGAACTCAAAAAAGTTGATAGCACCGAGACCAAAAAATTCTGAAAGGGTGTGATGGTAGTATAAAAACCCTGTCTTGGTTTGGTCTGATTAGCTGCCGTTTTCTTTTTATTACACTTTGAACTTTTCAGCTTCAGAGTAGGACTAACGATTTCATATCTCTTGAATTATTGTGAATTTTGCTTTTAAATCTTTAACAAAGTAGTTGCTCTTGGCATGGCCTACAAAACATTTCTTTGCTGCAAATCAAAAAAATGATATCTTCATACTCAAAATTCAAAAGTTTCACATAAAAGCCAAGTATTGACCACTTTTCTACAGTTTTTCAACTTCATCCTGAAACCCGTTTCAAATTTGGGCAAGTAATGCAGCACAAAGTTGAAGCTTAGACCAAAATAATCAAACCGTTAGAACGAACCAACTTTATTTAGTTACTCTTTCATATAGTCATAGGCCCACAAGCACGTACAACTGTCATAAAAACTCGAAAAAACGAACATTTTCGGCAAAAAAGTAAAAATATTCAATTTTTTTAATTACAGTTTTTAAGTTATGTTTTTTTTACTATTTTCTTGATTTAATACAAAACAATCGAAATTTTTGACTGTGTCGGCCCATTAGTACCAAAAATTGACATTTTTCGAGTTTTGGTTTTAATTCTACATGCTTAAGGGCCCGTAACTATTCGAAGTAACAATCGAATGAAGTTGGTATGTTTCAAACGTTTGTTTATTTAAGTCAAAGCTACGTTTTTGTCCTGTATTGTTTAGTCAAACTCGATACAGTTTTCAAGACAAAGTTGATAAATAGTAAAAAATGAGGGGAAAACATGATGATTTTAAGACATTTTTGTAATTTTGAGTATAAAGATGTGACTTTTTTGACTTGCTACTTAAGAATGTTTTGTAAGCCAAGCCAAGAGCAACGACTTTCACTAAGACGTCAAAGCGAAATTCCAAATAGTTTACGAAATATGGAGTTGCGAATCGCAATAAGAAGCTGAAAACTTCAAAGTGCAATAAAAAGAAAACGGCAGCTAACCAGACCAAACCCAGCGAAGGTTTTTGTACTACCATCATACCCTTTCAGAATTTTTTGGTCTCGACTCGATTAGCTTTTTAGTGTTGCACAGTGTAAGTCTTCACAAATGTGCGTGTATCTGCGAAAACAATTGCCGGAAATATCGAAAAGCAGTTGGGCTTTAAATAAACATTGTGTTTTATGTTAAGCCAAAAAATGTATTTTGTTGAACATTAAAAAATAGTAATCTATAAATTTAAAAGTGAGTCTTGGTTTGTATGCTTGATTGATTCTTATAGGCGTCAAAACCACTCAAACAAAATTCTCACAGGATATTCACGTCGATCAGAATGAGACTTAAGCCCAAGTCCCAATTATCGTAGCTATGAACCTAAAATATGGTGTAAGTGTAGATCTTTACTCATTTTCGAACCAGTCAAATGAACCGCTGAACCTCGTCTGCAGTTTTGATAGTGTGAGTGTAAGATATTTTGTTGTTAGATATTTATTTTGGGTTGGAAATACGGAGCGGATTACTTTTACAATTCAAAACTGGTTTCAAACAGATTTGGACGAATTCAAATGTTAATAACGATTTTTAGAAAGTTCAAACTTCAATAGATAAACGCTTTTATAAGAAACGCTGTCTGTTTTCTTTTTACTTCGGTTTTCGGGTTAAGGTATGGACATCAGAAACAAGTGTACTGCAGTTTAGTTACGTTTTGGACTTTCTGATATCATGAGAAAAAACTGCCCTGAAATTGTAATTTTAATACTTTGACTTTAACATTTATTCTATTGATTCAGTTCGAAATATGGAATTCCTAAATATACGGCCCTGTTCCGAATTCCGAGTCGGTTTTCGTGTAAACGTTGGTTTTTTTAACAAAAAGTTTAAAAATGTATATGTAAGGTGAGAAGAATATCTTTGGATACTAGATCAGATCGGTTCTTTTTGACGAATTGAATCCTCTTGGCATTGAGCAATCGGTTTCAACTGCTTTAACAATTCCGGTTTTCCTTAAACCTGATCTAGTCGACGTAGACATGCTTGTCAACTTTCATATAACGTTGTTGAAACTAAATTCTACTTGAAAAAGTTAACAAGAAAACCGACTCGGAAATCGAAACAGCGCTGATAAAGTGTGTTCACTTTTATTGAAATATGAAAATATTAAAAATAGTTAAATATATTTTGTTAAGTAAATTTTTCAAACAATTTTTTTGTTCTGAATCCAGAGCAGGAATCCCATTTTAAATGCTTAAGAGATCCACCACCAGTTGGGCTCTGAAAAACAACGAATTACATAAAACAGTATTGGAAAATTTTGACTTACTCTGTGGGGATACGAGCTCAGGGCACTTGGAATGCCGTCTCCTTCTTTCATTCTTGTATTGAATTGACTCTACCATCTGTCTAAAGATATGAAACCACTTGTAATTCTCAATTTGGAATTCCGTGCATGACTAACATAAAAGGGGCAAGTGAAATTTGGTGTTTAAATATGCTTTTTGTCAAATCAAAGTGCATATTAATTTATATGATTACAAAAATGGCATAGTAAAATCAAATGTGACTGTTATAGTTTTTACTATGCAATTTTCCTTGAGTGTAGTAAGCTTTGAAAATGTATTTAGAATTCTTTTACATTTCAGAGATTCTTGTTACGACGAACTTTTTTTTATTATTGTTTTTATTATTATCCAGTGAAACTAAAACACTTAAGCAGTGCTTGTTTGAGCAGTTTTAGGCGTGCCTTAAAGAAACACATTTGGGTCTTAAATGCCTGTTTGCATTTATTCTTAAAAGAGTATTACATCTTCACCTTTTCCATCTGAATCTTTTCCGCATATTGTTTTCAAGATGATCTCAAGGCTACTTTAAGTGCGAGAGTTGTCTGCTTTTGGTATTTTTCTTTTCAGTCGTATTCCCCCACGCTTGTAACTGTATCCGTATTTTTGGACATGCCAATCATTTTTGTTACCAATCTGACTGAGAGCCATCATCATCATCATCTTGATCGTTTCGAACCACAGGTGGTCAGTGCTCACTTACACTTATAAAATTCTTGAAAAATAATAATATTTCATGATGCAGAGTTTTTCACGTGAGTCTGTTTGATGTGGCGGAAATGGTATTTACTTCCTAGTAGGGTATGTTTCAAACATTTATGCATAAATTGTAGATAAACTGATTCCCTCTTTGTGATTCTAATATTTTTGTCACTAATGACTTGATGACTTTCTAAATATATACACCTAATTTATTAGAAATTCCTGTTTTATTTTTGCTTTATGGGAAAGCAGGTTCTACTTGTATCTTTCACAGATCCAGATCTGAAAGTTCCGTTCCCTGTATATTGAGCGATGTGCATTCGTTTGAGTATTGTATCTAATTCCAATGCCAAGCTTAACATTTTTATTTTGGTATGCAAATGAGATGAGTGAAAGGTGCCATCGTTGGATCGTTGGATGAATGAATGGATGGATGGATGAATGCTTGAATTGAAGTCTTCTGCAGACAACCTTGGGCTGTTTATGCAAATGCAATATGTCTGACCCTGAAACACCCCAGAAAATGGCCAATTAAGTCAAACACGATTCGGTTTTTTAAGGTTAGAGATGGCAAGCTGTTTATTTTACTAATATGATGATCAGTCGGGATGACTTTTAAGTTACTCTTTGATGACTAACGTCTTTGGATCTGTGGTGTACCGTAGGAGGTGAGCCCTGTGGTGTGTGGTACACTAGCATAGGGAGCTCCGGCCTGAAGTGGTAATTGCGCCACATTTAAAGGGGTGAGACCAAACGGCACGGGCAATCTAAGATTCAAAGAGTTGGCATCCTCCGCAATGATTGCATTTGTGGCTGGGGCTATGGAACGTCCTAGCGAGGCTGCAGGCGGCTTCTGTACGGCATTAATCTGTGCTGAAGGAGGTCCAAATATATAACCCTGGCTCGTCAGTGCCTGGGTAAAGGCTGCATGTTCTAGCTCAGGGGCTGCAAATTCTGTTGCCACTTGATGATGCTGCTGCTGTTGCTGTGGCTGATGCGATTGTTGTTGATACCTTTGAGCAGGCTGATAGTATCTCTGTGGCTGTGATCTGGCCAACGGTCGACTGGGCGCTGGATAATGATAGTAGGCCACCTGTGAGCTGGGTGTTATGGTATACTCCAAATTCTTGCCTAAATGTGAAACATCTGCCAGAACCACACACAATTGTAGAGCTAGTAGCGTCCCTAGATATGCTATTAGTTGCTGTAATTTATAATTTTTATAATTTGTTTCTTATTTCACTTTCAGCTCACACTCACTTTTGAGGCCATTTCACTTAAAATTAAAACTAGGCAGTTGATTAAGTTTTTGTTTTTTGGATGTTCACTTGTGTAGCTTTTGACGATGATTAAAATTGTTACCTCAGCTGAAGATGCTTTTTATACGTCGCCGCTGAGCTTCATTCAGTTCTCATCGCCAAGACCAGTTGGCCGAACTCGGATTGACACTTCTCTCTCTCTCAAAATGCGTTTGCTTCTGCTTTTTTGATTTTGAGTGCAGTCTGACTTTTTGGCTGTTGCTTTTGTGGTATTTTGTTTTTGTTTATTTATCTAAGCTTTTGCTATTTATTTATTTTTTAATCGTTTGTTGTCGTTGGCTCTTGTTGAGCAGTTGTCTATTGATAATATTTGGTTTGCCTTGCATATAAATCAATGTTGGTCATTTTTTATTGGCATCTTAACTATGTAAGCGGCGCCTTGGGGGTGCAGAGGCGTAGCTGGAAACTATTATAAAAATTTATGCAATTTACTAAACTTATTTTAAACAAGGTAATCTCGAGGAGAAAACAAATAGATGGGGAGTTTGACTTTGAAAAATTATTAAAATATGTTTACTTCCCACAAATACGATAATTGTTATAAAAATATGGGAAAAATACAAAAAACTATTAGTTTTTTGATTTTGTTAACCTGATCTTTTCACATGCAAATTGTGGCTGGTGCCTGCTCGAGGTCTTATATCCCATGAATTTAATGCAGTGGTGTCCAAAATGCCAAAAGCCTATACCATGGGATAGGAAATCATAATTCTGCCAGTGTTGCAGCCGACACACGTATAGAGAGAGTGAGAATACGTGTGTTCTATAAATAGCCCGTTCGGCGGCTTGCGCTCTTACGATGGGCGTGTTCGGCTTTTTGTTTTCTCACGATGCATTTGTTCGTTTGCTTGTTGCTCATGTTGAAATGTCAACATAGTTACTTCGTGATTCGCTGTAACGCACACAAGCGCAACGCTTGATTGGCCATCAAATCAATCCATACGGGATCAAATCAATCCCAATCGGTAATATAAACCACATCCGGATCTTCTTGACCCAATCAGAAAATGGTTTGAGTTAATCCGACTTTTTTAATCCTAAAAAGGATTACATTTATCCCGGGGGTTAAAATGATTGAATTAAGCAAAAAACTCGAGCACGATATGTAATATGATGACTTGATCATAGGAAGAATCCCTTTCTTTCCTGCTCTATATTCCATAGGACATGCTTATACACTTCGAGACCCTTACCAGTTTTGGTTTATTTAAAACTTCTGAAAACAAAGAAATAGAACAAATTTGTGGGCTCAATTGGAATTCGAACCCTTGACCTTGCTTACTGAACACGAATGGTACGGCATCATATCGGCTTGGAACAATGAGTATTAGAGATAAAATTTGCGCAGCCTCTTCAATTTGGAGAGTTTATAGTGGCCTTATATACATTGTGCCAATAGGAAATCACTGTGGTTACAGCGAGACGGACATATTCCCAAATGTACCCAGAGACTAATTTCTGACAGAAGCGGTGTCGACAGCGTAATCGTTCAATCTAGATCAGAGTCTGGCGCCTCCCTATCTGATGTGTATACAACAGCGCTCTGCGGCAGCGACGACGTGGCTAAACACACACACGCAACGCCAAAATGCGAATGTGTGTTTTTTGCCGGCCCCTGATCTAGATATCCTATCTCCATCGAGTGTTTCCACATGTCTAAAATGAAACTTATATTTATGCCGCTCTCGCTCACAGATTTATGAACATGTGATCTCGAAAGGGATTTTTGTAAGCACATATGGAACGATACCAGTTCGAAAGGCTTGGCTCAATCCTTAAAAGCTTGAATTGTGTGGAATATCCTTGAAGTCGAGGTTGAATTGTCAAGCTCATGTCGGGCTCACTCTAAGATTAAAAACATTGAAAACATCTCGACGTTTTTTTTCTGTGTAGTCTTACACTGAACGAGATGAAAAGATCAAGCCACCGGTTTAAGCCTTCACGAACAAGAACGAATTCTAGTATGGATCTAAAAAATATTTGAAGGGACTGTGAAGAGAAGAGGGAGACACGACAGGACTCCACCTACTGCCCCTTTTTCCTAAGCTGCGATTAATTTTGTGAAGCAATTAAAATTTTTTTGTATTTGCTTTACTGTTAGTTGAACTCAGAACCTCCAGGACTTAACACCGTATGACATCTTAGCGCACACGTCTATCAAGCGCTGGCGAGAACTAGCGACCAAATTGTAGTAAAAATTGTAAGCACTTGGCACTTAGCAGCTCAGCAAGCAATAAGGGCCGTAGTGGGAAGGCGAGAAATTCGCTTAGAACGTCGAGGTCGTGGGTTCAGATCACCGTAGAAGCCGAGTTTTTTTTTATGCTTCTTACTTCTACTTAAAATTAATCCTATTGATTATGACTATTGGATCCCTTCATATATTACTTTTATACTTAAATGTGGCATTTTTTATACATTTTGTAGACATTTGTTAAAAATTATTATCTCAGATCATTGACCACTTTAATATCTTTGCCCTCTAAGCGACACCTCTGTTCTCTGTTTAACTTTATAGCCCATAGAAATGCCGCAACCATGTCGACACCTCGCCTAGCATTTTTGAGCTTATTAAACACAAATCGACAATCATGTGACAGAAGCCAAAAAGCCGCACAAACACAAAAACCCATTAGGCCGCTTGCGTCTGCCAAGAAACCAAGACAACAACAAACCAAAAATAAAAAACAAACCGCCGTACGGGCTTTGCATGCTAAAGACCCAATAATGTTGTCTCTCTGCAAGTTTGAACAACAAATTGTCGGCTTTGCCGAAAAAAATAGACGCAAGATTCGAGATATTCGCGCTATGTTCGATGACCTCCGGGCTCATAAACGATATCTATTCGCATTTAATTTAAAGCTAATAAAGTGATTCGTCTTCAGAAATGTATGCACAACATGAACTGCTGACCCATTTTCGGCTACGACACGTTGCGAGTGCGTCAGTCTTAACCAAGTTCAGAGTGAGGTTGGTCAGAGTTAAAGTCAGCGACTTGGGCCGCACCTTTGAACAAAAATTGGCGAATCAATGAGGCACGGAAGTCTGTGGTGGATGCACTGAGAGAAATAAACAATGAGCACAATGGCATAAGAAGTGATACTCTCTTATTCTACTCGAAGCACGTAAGGCCACGAGTAAGAATACTAATGTATTGTATCAATGCCTAATACGGCCAATAATAACACAAGGCAACAAAGTTAGACTTTTTCCAGTATATTGAAGGGTTATTGGTGATTCTATATGATTTTCGTGTGCTGAACACGAATCTGTTTTCAGAAATGGTCCGTCACGCCGGAATTTTTAGTAATTCGAGTTAATGTTTTTTTTAATATAAGGACAAAAAGGATGCACGGAACTCAAACCGCTTACGAATTTCTGAAAGGTTACAGGTGCAGGAACAAAAACATGGTAACCTGTTGGCTGAAAAAGTAACATTAATAGCAGGACAGATGAGGAATGCAACGCTTGTTATTTGCGAGCCAATTAGGGTGTGCCGTGAATCCAAAGGTCGGACGGATGTCGCCTTTTGAGCGGTCTCCGTATCCTCTGTGTCATCAGCTCATTGGCGAGATGGTTTGTGTGGATCACCAAACGGTCTCTTTATCTGCTGGTGTTGCGGTTGATCTGGGTGCAAACTGGTAGGATGCCAAGGTCTTTATAGATGGTAGAGTTACGCACATACCAGGGTGCACCAAGCACCCTGCATCGTTTCGACCGATTTAATGGAGGTGTCACAGGCAATACCCCAGAGATAGATACCCCAGGTCCAGGTCGGTATGATTGTTGATTTAAGTATTATTATCTTTGCGCGTAGTGAGAGCCCTGAATTCGATCTAAGGAGCCAGTCCAATTTTTAGCCTTAGCATAAGTGACAGCCACAGCTCGTTTAATATGGTCCGACCAAGTAAGTTTCCTATCCAGTGTTATGTCCAGGTACTTGACGGAGGGCGAATGTGGTATGACTTAGTTGTTCAGCTTATGCCTCGGTGTGTTGCCTCTCTTTTTTTGTAAAGGTGCAGTGCTGACTTTTATCCAGGTTGACAGCAATATTCCAGCGGGAAGCCCAAGCACTGAAGCTGTTCAAATAAGATTGTTCTGTGGCTGACGCTCTACTGGCGATGGGGCTGGAAGCCAGGAAAGCGTTTGCTAGTTAAATTTGATTTTTATTTAAGTCTTTTATTGAGATTTTGTTTGGTTACGCCGGCTCAAGGTCATCCGTCCCATCCAAATAAATGAAAAGACGGTGGGTTGTTATGTTTCCCAATATATTTCGGGCCCTCATCGAAGTCCGTCTTTAATTGATTTAAAAAGAAGTTTTTTGTTTAATGTGACCAGAATTTGGCTGTGACAGCCAAAACGAAAAAGTCTACCTCTCTTATCTTCAACTGTTCCATTTTCGATGGTTTGGCTTGTACTTGTGGTTTCTCTCTTATGTATCTAGGGATAATCTCGCTTGGAGCGGAACACGAAACCGAAGCGGAATTGCGTTCGACTTACTTTTGCAGTTGAGAGCATGCCTGAATAGCCCACATTTAGTAGAGTAAACTATTTGTTCATTTAGTTCAGTTGCTCAATTTACTTACCATGTTTCACAGTTTTCTGTTCAGTTGCTCACTCACATGTTCTTTTTTGTTCAGTTGTTAAATTTTTCAGAAAAATTTAAGACTTCGAATTTATAATCCCATGAACCGGATTTAAAAAGGTAGAATCAAAATCTGAATCGGTTTCAGAGCTAAGATTTCAGAGTAAGCGAGTCAAAGCCATCAGAACAAACCGAAACAAGTATATACAAGTTGGTGAAATAAAAACAAGAACTTATGGGCCGTGTTCAGCAGAACAACTTGCTCCCTAATCAAGTATAAATTTGCAATAATCTTCCTACTGATCTCGAGTGATGCGGCATCATAATAGCCATGATGGAGCATGCATCAAAACAATAGTTCGCTACTTTAAAGTGATACTGTTTCCACCAACGGCAGAAAGTATTCGATGCATAATTTTTTCTGATACCTGCTCAGGGATCAATTATGTTGCTGAGCACGGCCATTGACTTATTTAGCTAAGTGAGCAGTTCATTTTAATTTTAATCGATCAAACAACATTCTTTAATGTGAGAATATCTGAGCTTAAGCTCTATTAAGACCAAATATACTTTAAAATACTGCATTTTGGTATTTAGCTATGCATTTTATAGTTAAACGAAGATCAAATCAACTTAAAATGACACCTTTTCAACTTAGTTCAAGCAATTTTTTGCTCAATTTGTGAATCTTTGAACCTGGAAATACTTTCAAAAAATTTGTTCTCAAATTGTATATATTTTATTTTGTTTCTCTCAGTGCATTTGAATTATGTATGCCCCTTAATCATTATAATTGATGCATAAATTCTCGCATTAATTTTCTGATAAAGACGTAGCTAACAACAATTTAATTTTATTTTTTTTTAATTAATTGCTAATTTAAGTTGATAAACATTTATAATTTTATTGGTGACTACCAGCCCTGACTGGCAGCAGCATAAGGAAAAGGTGGAGCTCCATAAACAGCTGTTGGTGGTGGTGCAGAGCGAATACGATAACGAGCATATGAAGGGGAAGGTGGCTGCGGGGAGAAGTATTGATAGGTAGAGTGTGAAGGAGCAGCAAATTTGGTAAGGAAATGTGAGGGGGGAGCAGCAAATCCCGCATAGGTAGTGGTAGTGGTGGTAATCGGTGCTCCCAGAGAGTATTTGACAACAGGATTGGGAGCTGCATAGGCGGTGGCGTACTTAAAGTATGCTTGTGGTGGTGGTGGTGGTGGAGCACACTCCACTGCTGTTGGGGCACTATACACCGCCTCAACTACCACGGGTGCAGGAACAGCCACTGGAGCAGGAACATGAACAGGAACTGGCACTTGCACTGGTATTCCATAAGCTGGACCATGGTGAAAACTTCCCCAAGCAGGTGTACATATGCAGACACAGTAGAAAAGAACCAACTGAATGCCATTTTATTAAAATAATTCTTATCTTTGTATGCTCCACTTGCCTCTATAATTTTCCACATTTTTGTAACACTTTCGATTTCCGTATTAAGTCACAACTGTCGCGGACTTTCACGCGAAATGAATTGATTTTGGTTAAACAATGTTGGTTTTATATATGGGGGAGAAAAGGTAGCAACTCCACGATCGGAGCATTTTACACATATCGATTGCACGTCCACCTCGACAAGCAATTCGTGCAGCAAATGCTTGCGCCACATTTTGCAATTCCTTAAGCTGGGGCCTGTTGATGACCGGAGCTTTGTCCGTCTTGACTTGTTACCGGGAAGCATTGTTAAAGAAATTTGTCAGAAAAATTAACATATTTTTGAAAATTTAGACAATAATTACGGGTACCAAATTCAATTTGAAGCTTAGAGCAAAAATATAATTCTGAAAAGCTGATGTGGTTTGTAAAACACAAATCCACAGAATTGCTTCGTAAGTAAGAAAATAAATTTTTATATTTTTTCATATTAATCAATTTTGGTCTTAAATTATACTCTTCACTCTTTAACGTTTGCCAACTTCATTTATCGTTAACCATATCATGCATGCACATTTATGCGCAGTTTGTCGCCTTTTAACTTGACAAACTTTTACTGCATTCGCCGGCGATCACGTTTGCAGCACTTTAATGGCTTATGACTCTGATTGATGGCCGTAACCAAAGTATAAATGCCAAAATATCACACGCCAGTTAAAAGTCGATTTATTATGACCGCCCGGCGCACCACAGGCCGACACTTGGCCAAAGCCAAAAAGCAGGCAACAGTTTGTCCCTAATCAAGACAATAAATTCAGCTGCCTGAAAGTAGGCCGGTCCCATAAAAGAGTCGTAAATATTGAAGGGAATTTCCTTTTGCCAATTAACTCTCAACTGGCAAATGCGCAACACGCGCTCCTTCGCTTCAAATGTCAACAAAGGAATCAAAATCCAAAAAAAAGGGGAGGGACACTGTAAAGAAATTACCATAACGAAGTGCCTAAATCAGAAATCGATATGTTTTCTGCCAGACCTTTTCACCAAATTGTTGTTTGGCACATGCCACAGCTCTTGAGCTTTCTCAAGTTGCTGCCCAAGGCAACGCTGCCGGAATGCTAACTCTTAAAATCCAACTAAATCGTTGCACGTGTTTCAAGAAGCAAGACGAATGAGTGAACTTGTGTTACCTGCAAGTGAGGCACGCGCCTGGAACACACGCTATGCGAACGAGATTTTACATCACGCTTTTGGCTTTTGAAGTTTCTTTGCAAGTAGTTTTGCACCTGATTTGAGATAGAAGAAGCCACAGCCACAATATAGGGGAAGAGAAATAAGTGGAAAAATGTTTAAATGCTTAGAACAGTTCGGGGAGGAATTAAAGTGTGGACGCTGCTAAAGTAGAGCAGCAGTTAAATATTTAGATACTCAGAAATTTAGAAATATTTTGTACTTTAACGGAAAGGTAAGTACGATGTATGTTTAAGGCATGAACTAAATTCTCAACACTTGACTTAAGAACGGTTTCTTAAATTTTTTGTTAAGTTTCAAACTGTTCTCAAATCTAATGCGCCTCACTTTTTGGTAGGGAAAGTCTTGTAAAATATAGATTTGCTCTTTAAACAAAAATTTGCATGCTTAAAATATTTACAAAATATTATTAAAAAAAATGTCCATAAAATTCAAAATAGAATCTTATATACATATAATTTTTAACAACAAATGTTTCAAATGTTCTTGAAATGAGAAAAGTTGTACTCAATCGGATAATAGATATATGCTTTATACCTACGATGGCCAATGGTACCAGCCAGGGGCCGTAGACATTTCGCTATTTACACATACACGAGACGAACGCATGCCGAAGCTAGGAAGCCAAGAGAGTAAACAGGCCTTTTGTCGCTTGCTAGCCTTCGATGCGGTCAGATCGAAGCTGGTTCACGGCGTTTTTTTTTCGCTCACTAATACACTCGCTTTTTTGCCTCGCTCTCGTTTTCCAACGCTGCTTTATACCAGGGTTCCCCAAGCAGAGAACGCGAAAATGTGACTGTGTCTCTCTCTAACTCACAGTGATGCATGACTTCGGCAAGCATTCGGTATGAATTGGCTAGTATGTTCGTGCCCCAGGGGCTATCACTGGGGAACTCTGCTTAATACCAACACCAAAACCGGGTTTCGGCAGAAGGAGAGAGAGAGTTGGCTCTCTTTTTGATCTCTCTCTCTCTCGTTTTTTTTTTCCAACTTAACTTTTCGTCAGCTTAACCACTACACTGAAAAGTATAAGTAGCCATCTAAATGTGAAGCTTATAAAGTATGCAATAGCTCAATGTAATAGCGCCCCATTCCACACGTTGTTCCTTAATTGCAGTAATGGGTTCAAATCTCAGTCAAGCCGAAAAAATTTTCTGTTTTTTGAATTATGTCACAGTAGGAGTGGTTCATTAAAGTTATTGTACAGCGATGTCGCTGATCCTATAAACTATGGACGGGGGCAGAGCAGCAGCATATCTAGCGTCCCAGCGCTTATGAGATACCAGTTGCCGACCCCCCTCCCTTCAAATCCAAGTTGAGGTCTGTATGTGATGAATCCGCTAATAACCTTTGCCAAAATCAATCAACAAATGAGAAAAACCGTTGGCACTGTTTTTGGTAGATGAGCACAATCAACATAAGTCCAATGTTCTCGGTTTTTTTCTCTGTGTATAATATAAACACATTAAGTCAAAGATCATAAAATTGTAGAGAACTTAGCGATTTCTTCATCAATAAAACAAATCTACTCAGCCCCAAGACAAAGAAGACCTTTACCGTCGCCCCATTGGCAAGGCCATAGGGTCATGGGAATATTCTTGAAAAATTCGTCTTGGTATTGTCAATTATTCTGAACATGAACTAAAAAAGTTTAGTTTAGTTTTCTTAGATTGACTGTAGAACTACCACTAACAAATCGATTGATTGAAGTGAGCCTCCTACTTCATTCTAACGCACAAACGAAGTCTTTCGAATCCAAAATGATTTAAATATCATTTATATCATATTTAGGCTTCAATTGCCTCCATACATGAATGAAAGCCTGTCAGAGGCAGTCAGTGTTGACAGATTTCTCTCATCATATACGGCATTCATTCACATTTTGGCATTGAGTATGTGTGTATAGCCACTGAGACGAAGTTCATTTTGCTCGTCGGCATTGTTGGCGAAGCAGTGTAGCGCCGAGCTTCTAATGTCGGTGGGTCCACGTCGTTACTGCTGAACACTTTTGTATGCACAGTAGATTACGACGCGCAAAACTCTGAAATATGACAATATTCAACTGAGGTTCTTTCTAGCAGGCGTTCACACATGCATGGAAGCAACTTACTCCTAAAAATATGGTAGCACGATTTTAATCGATTCTCTTTAGCTGCCTTTACACTTGTCATATATCTCTAAAGAGACTCTCTCTCTCAAATATCACTAAATATTTAGAAAATGTAGCCTTCTTTGATGAAATAGAACAGGTTCTATTTTATAAGAGATTCTCTTTAAAAAAGTTTGACAGCTTTAGTTCTGGACTTCGCCCTTTAATACTCAAAATATTTTTTTTTTCTAAATTTTATTACGTGCTAATAAAAACTTGCTTAAAATTTAAGAATATAAAATTTTATTAATTTTCTGCAACGCAATTTAACCCTGTTTCGTATTGATTTGATGCGTTCTGAATACTAATTTTCCCTTGGTACATTTTTAGTTTTCACTCTCCTTTTATGGGTCTCACACTCCTGCCTGTACTGTCAATGAACTCTCTTAGAACTGCATCAGTTTACAGCAAGCTCCGCATTAGATTATCGCCTGCAAATCCCTTTCATAAACAATAACAAAATGAAAATCAGGAAAAATCAGGAAAAACATTTCTGCTGCGTGTGGCTAAGTCAATGTACGTGGACAAGGTCAAGTTGCAGGCGTCATTTCGAAGTAGAGATGGGTGAGTGACGGATTTTGGTGGCATGGCGGGACACGTACTTGAACAGAAGCTTTGCACTGATGTGGTATGGTGATTTATGAGCGAGTGCGAAGTAAAGGCAAAGTCAGTTGCTTACTTATGTGGAATATGGAATATGTTCTTACTCCTTGTTCAGTGACTTTAGGTGAGTCTATTCTGTCAGCGATAATTTACTCAAATATTCTTTGATTAAAGAGTAGACAGACGCTGTAAATTGGGAGTAGTAGACAGACGGACAGACAGAAAGACAGAAAGAAAAACCCATATTGACAATCGTATTGACAATTCGGAAATCAGTTGTGCCCAGAATGAGCTTAAGGCCTGGTGAAAAAAAATACAAATGCACAAAATATATCTCAAGCAATAACCACATCAAGAAATAGAAATAGAAACCCGATTTTTGTTTGTGTATGTGCCGCCTTGAATAACAAAAAGCGATCGGCCACTGCGAGCGGGGCGAGCACTAGCTACGCATAAGCAACATTGTTGTTGCTTTTTAATTTGCCGGAGACATAGGAGAGAGAGAAGAGAGTCACATATGCTGTTGCAGGTCTGAGGAGAGCAGGAAAAAGAGGAGAGCACGCCTTTGAATTTGTTGTTGCTTCAGGTAGGCTTATGGCGCTCGTGCCCCGTATACGCGCGAGCTATTCCTTTTAGCAAAACAACCTGTCCGTGGCTTACGGAATAGGCTTGGGCAGAATATGTTTCTTATGTGGTCCTAGTCTGATGTTCAATTTAGAGCTGTTCCTCTCTACCCAGTGACTGTTCATTCTGCTGTATCAGTACTCACAAACACGCACGTAATTGAAACTCTACACTTACGTGTTGCCGCGCACCCATCTCTAATTCATCGCGTGTGGGAGTGCATTTCCTGCAGTACAGGATGTATCATCACAACATTCTGAGTTGCTTGACCCCAAGAGGGTTTTTTGTAATTAATTTTGCCAGCTTGTTCTCAGTTTCAATGCCCGTTTTAATTGCAAAATGTGGGCAATGCACACAATACTCAGCACAAAATGCAATCAGCTGTAGAGGATTAGATGCATGGGGATCTTTGTTCGGGGTCTTTGCTCCCTAAGGGTTGGTCAGTCAACTTGTTAGTTATGCAAATGCTAAATCAACAGAATGCAAATTGTGAGTAAATTTTGCTTGCGTAATTCCCAGCATACTCTCAGGCGGGTAGCTAAAACTCAAAATTCAAGCGAGGTGTTTTACCACTCAAAAAGGGGCAGAGAAACAGGTGTTTCATTTGCGAGGTTGTGGGAAATAAACTCGGAGCTTAAGTGTGCCAGCCACACAGAATGCATCCACTTTGGCAGTGTTTGGGCTTTCGTTGCGCTTGAATGAATATTCAATGTTCTGTTGTTATTATTGTTATTGCAAGTAGGAAGCAGTCAGTGGAAGTCTGCCCACTTTTTGTCTAGATTTTTGGAATCTTCATTCATGGAGCGAAGGTTGTTCGCTTGACTAGCTAACGGTTACCTTTCGGCTGGGTGTCAGCTAATCATTATAACATGGTAGTTTATGATCATGGGGCAAAAATTATTCTCAGCCAAGTCTTGATCACAATTATTGTCCAAGGTCGTCCATGAGGCACAATGGCTTATTGTTTACCCCCGCGTGTACAAAGCTGAAATATAATTTATAAATCACTCAACTTTTGGTTTATTTTATGGCCACATCGCATTTCGATAGGCCATAATCCAAACATGGCTATCCGTGAAAATTACTGTGTCAGGATAAGCTTTTGAAAAGTAATTAAGTGACATGCTTAACCCGCTGACAGGCTTTTGATGTGCTCCAATTTTTCACTTACGAAATGCTCCATTTGCTAGGCCAGGCTTTTAATTCAAAAATAGGCTAGACGCACTTTCCTGCCGGTTGGGCAACCTGTTGGCCAGCGCACGCGTTCGCCGCTAGAGTCTTTCGTCTCTCTGTAATGATAATTGCCTCAAGGAGGGCGAGGCGGGAGGCTAAAGCATTGGAAATGCAATGAATTAATACACACACTCGCACTTTTTTATTCGTGAAATTTCAACACTTTATGGGAGCAATATGAAATGCTGCAAATTGCTTAAGTGAATTATGATGTGGACTGTGACAGAAATGACAACACAAAAACTTTAAAGATTGCGATTGAGATAACAAATGTTTCATAATCGTAGGATACTAGCATTTTTTTGATAGATTTTAAAGTTGAGACATAACCATGTTCCTTTTTTCCTGTTACTCTGTAGACAATAGCTGTGTATAGCCAATCCAGACAGCATTTTATAAAATTTCTCATCACATTTGAGTCTTTACCGAGTCCTCAGTCTGATTAAAATGGTCATAAATGCGCTTGGCAAATGGTTTAGTTGCGCTTGATTACTGATCATAAGTGATACTTTTGTCGGGAGAAAACTGTACTCCAACCGCGACTCTTCATGAAGAGTCGTTTATATCCTGTTTATTTGATCAGTTTCGACTCATTTTCAATTCTTTTTCGAACCGTTTTTTAGTGAATCCCATTTTTAGAGTCTTCCTTAAATCGCATATGAAAATAGTCTCATTGTAATCATCAAAAGGGCTTGAAAAGAATCATCAGAAGTGGTTCTTGTTAAAATGATTCTTCCAAATGCTAGAAGTGAACTTTGCTCAAAATCACTTTATATATATTGGGTATAGCATTCCATCGTAAAAGGACCAGGGATGAAAGCCGGTTCTGAGCCGAATCGAACAGCTAATTCCAGATTTTAAGCCGAACCGCAAACTAACCAGGCGTCCTTTCGAAAATCAATCAGCAAACCACTAAGTAAGACGGTTCGATTAGGTCTGTCTATGTCTACCTGATTGAAATAGTGCAAGCGAAAAATATCACTACACTTTCTCGTTGATATTAAGGTCTACAAAGTATGGTTCAATCTTATTCCCTTATTTACTTTAATACCACTCGAGCGGTCTGGCCCTATGGTGTTAAAATATCCTATGCACTGGCCTTAACACATTAGAAAAGTGAAGAAACGAATTAGAGAGATTCTCATAGTATAAAAATAGTAAGTAAAACCATCAGGTCCAGTAAATTCGATTTGGTCACACTCCGAGAAAAAATAGATAAATTTTATGTTGATATGACCCTTATTAAAATGATCTTTCTAAAAATAAAAATTTTTTCATATCATTTGGTAAGAAAATAATATCATTCTGATCCAAAATAATATCATTTACTTAAATTGATATTGAATAGTTTTGTAAGGAAGCTTCTAGGCCGGGGTATATATCTCAGTCGCGCCTAGGGTCTTTTACAAGTAAATTTGTAAGATGGTCTGAGACACCTGCGGGTTAGGGATCTCGGAACGTAAAATACCGAGAGATGTTGATAACAGAAAGAATATGGAATCTCACCGGCCGGGATGTGATCCTCGGCCCAGATTTAAAAACTACGGGGAACGGCACGGGAAAGAATCCTTGACTCTGTCAGACTAGTTACGGGCGAAAGAGCGGGAAGGAATCCACGTCTCTGCTTATCTAACTACGGGCGAAAGAGCGGGAAGGAGTCCACGTTTCTGTTTATTTAACTACGGGCGAAAGAGAGGGAGGGCATCTACGACTCTGTTTAACTACCTATGGGCTAATGAGCCGGAAGGGATCCGCGACTCTGTTTAACTACCTATGGGTTAAAGAGCGGGAAGGGATCCAAGTCTCTGTTCAGCTAGCTAGGTGCAAAAGAGCGGGAAGGTATCCACGACTCTATTTAACAAACTACGGGCAAAAGAGCGGGAAGGTATCCACGTCTCTGTTTGATAAACTACGGACTAGTAAAGCGGGAAGCAATCCACAACTCTGATAAATTAATTGTTAATAGAGGAGCGGGAAGGAATCGACGTCTCCGTTTAGTTATCTACGTGTTGGGGGAGCGGGAAGGGATCCGCGTCTCCAGGTAGGGTTGAGGGACCTAAAGGGACAGAAAATTAAACACAAACGACGCCGAATTTTATTCAATCAATTCAATTTATTTCTTTGTCTGTTCCTTTCGTTCACTTTCCTTATAGGCCTCGCTGCACCGCTGTTCTCCTTCCGTCCTATCTTCCTTATCTTTACTTACTTCGTCAATCCTTCTCACTATATTTCTCTTCGATTATTCTTTTTTTTCTCTGTTTCCACGTGTTTTCTTCTTTTCTTATGTTTGTCTACGTTCATCAGCGCATGTCCGATCTTTTCCGCAGCATTGAAATAAGGTATATAAACTCTCTTTTGAATGGTTTTAAATTGCGATTGCTATATAGAGTTAATTATAAATGACAGCATTTCGTTTAACACACAACAAACCAAATTATATTCAAGGACCCTATCACCAGTGGACTTTGCTATCAGCTTTAATAATTACTTCCTATGTATCTAGGCCAGGGATGCCATTCCGCATTGTTGTACGCAATGGGTAAGCAGGTGTAACGGCCTTCAAGGATGCCTTATGGGCTACATAAAGCAACAACAAATGGTTGATGGTTTTGTTTTTGGTGCGTGCGGACCTGCAACAACCACTTCATTTGTGTCTCTCTTCTCTCTTTCATATGTCTCTGGCAAATTCGAACGCAATAACAATGTTGCATATGCAGTGCCCGAACGCTTTTCGCTATTCACGCCGACACACACAAACATATATCGGGTTTCTCTTTCTATTTCTTGTGGTTGTTGTTGCTCTGTGTACCCCTGATTTAGACCAAAACCAAGATTAAATATGTAGAAAGTTTCCGGCTGTACCTAGATATAGGCGTTTGTGAAGTTGAAGCGAATGTGGAACTGAATGATTGTTAATATTTAAAAATGTTTTTCTTAACTTAAGCTAGCCCAAACTAGACTAAATAGTCTGGAAGATAAAATAGAAATATAAATATATATATTTCTTACTTAATAGCTTTAAGGAAAAAGCGAATGTCTCTGTAGAGTTTTTGGGAAACTCGGAACACAGAATCTTTTGTTCTTTTGCCGTACACCTTTGCTGAAATTTCGAGGAAGCCTCAAGGTTTCTGTTGGATAGTTTACGTCCCGAACATTTTCTGGTAAATGGTGTCGGATACAGCATGCTTTAAAAGGCGTATAAAAAGTTACCTATTTTGTACTTTTACCCAGGTACTGTAAGTTTTTGATACCTTTTACCTTGCCTAGGTATATTTTTTGGCATTTACCTTGTACCTTGCATAGGTAAGAAAAATTAGTACCTTTTCAGTCCCTACACTCGCGATGGCTGCACTTGAATTTACTCCCAAAGCTAAAAGAAGTGTGGCTGCAGAGCATATTGAGCTAAAAAAAATTTTGGAAAATTCTTCGCTCTTCGTAAGACTTTAGTGCCTCTAAGTCTATTCGGTTGATCGTCAACAAGTTAAGTTTTTATACTCTGTACCAAAGGTACACAGAGTATATTAAGTTTGTGCAAAAGTATGCAACAGGAAGAAAAAATCATTTCCGACCCTATGAAGTATATATAAATTAGATCAGATTCTATCTTGACAGACTATCTGTCCGTATGAACGAAGTGATCTAAGAAAAGGTAAGAGATAGAGGTTTGACATGTATGGGACAAATACTTCTTTTATTTGCAGGCAGATCAAAATTATTTTCAATTTTTGTCACTCCTCCTTCCGCCCCCGCAATTCATATCTCCGACAGTTTTGTAGATAGATGGTTCGTACCTTTTAGAGATATTTAGTAATCAAGATTATTTATCGATGATAAAGATCGGATCTACGATACTCAAGTTATGAGCTAAAAGTTCATAGTAAAAGTTTTGCAGCCAACTTTAAACTCTTAATTTAAACTAATGTTCCAGTCTTAAATCAAAGCACAAATTTTATGGCAAAAGCTTGCCACAAAACCAAGTAAATACAAAACATGCTGAGACTATTTGATTGGGAGCATATGACTTCGTATGTGATCTATTGGACAACCTCACTTTACCCTTAGTTGTTTGTTATGAACAAAAATGATGGTGAATGCCTTTTTCCTGCCATAACAACTTTAAAACAAAAGTTTTTATATATTTTTTGGAGTTTTGTTTATTTACAAAAAATGAAGTCGAAACCACTCGAAAACAAAATGATTCAACTTAATCGTTCACTCTGCGTCTCTTCACCTCAGGTCTCTCTTTCTCTCGATGTCTCTGTCTCCACGTTCAAAAACTTGTAAAAATTTGTACACAAAATTGGCAGAATCTTCCTTTGACGGCAGCAAAAAGCGAATCCTACTCACAATCTCTCGAAATGTTCAGGGTCGTCAACAAGGCGTAGAACTTTGATACACTCTCACATCTTAGTGCAGGTAACCATGACCATAGCCAGAATAACCCAGACCGGAGTAAGCCAGACCGGAATGACCGTAGCTGCCATAACCGCCATAGCCGAGACCTCCATGATAGGTGGAAGTGGTGTGCAGAGCAGGAGCAGCATGAACCAGAGCGGGGGCGTGCACTAGAGCGGGAGCAGCATGAACCACGGGATAGGCCTTGGTGGCTACCTTGTAGGTGTTGGCATATGAAGTGGCAACTGGATGGGCAGCCACAATGGGAGTAGCATAGGATTTAATGATGGGTGCATGCGAGATCACAGCTGGAGCAGCATAGGCATGAGACAAGCCACCATAACTTAAGCCATAGCCATGGCTGTAAGGGGAAATCACGCCAGCTTGGGCCACAGCGCACAGGGCAGAGATGAGGGCAATCTTTTAGATGAAGAGAAGAGTGTATTAATTCTAGTTAATCCTGCTAATTTTTGCTGGTATCCTTACCAGTTTGAACATTTTGTTAGTTGGCTTTGCTTCGACTTCTTGTTGGCTTCAACAGTTGACTGGGTCTTATGCTGCTTGGGCTCAACTTGTCGTGTTATTTATACCCCGCCAAACTCGAGAAATATTCTGAGAAATCGCAAGCTTTGTGCGAGAGCGCGTGAACACGCCCGCCCTGTCTGCGGCAGCCAAAAGCCGAAGCTTGCCGCTTTGAGAAGTGCCGACCAGAAATCGCCACACAGATCGCACGAGAGCCCAAAGATCATTCGAGTCTCCAATCAGTCAGGCGGCGGCGGCGGTGGCGGCTCCTATTTCTGTTCCAATGCGGCTTTGGCATTTAGTTCAATTAGAGTTTGGTGCAGTTAGCGCTAACAACTGCATCCGCACGAGTAGTTGGATAGTATCCATTGTTGGTTCTCATTTAAGTTTAATGCTATTTGTTATTATTAATTTTTCAATTGCCGCTTGTAGGGTTTGCGGCTTAACCGTGCGCGTGTTTAGCCCAAGCGAAATCTTTTTTAATTGTTTTGTTTTATTATTTGCGGTTTACTTAAACCTCAATTAAATCAAATGCAGCTACAAGTGCTGAGGCCAAACGTACGAATTTACCACTTGCGACATTCAAGGCAAGATAATGTTTTAGTAGTTTGTAAACCTTTTGGGTAATTCGACATACTTAAGTGACGGATTTTCTTGGAACTGAGCTTAGAAAATAAGAAGTTAGAAATACTCTTTTGATTTACAACTGAAGCATATTGGAAATAGTGGAAGCTCCGCAATTATATTAATTCACATTAAAATTTGGAGCGTCTGCCCGGTCTGTGCACAATTAAACCAAAACTCTGACAAATTTAATGACCATCTATGGGCATATGTACAAAGACTTGACCCAGAGGTGATTTCTACTCAACCTCCAAATTAATGGAGATTTATGCAAGATGGCTTCTGACGCTTGACCTTTATTCTTTGGTTTCCTAGATATAATTTTCTACCTAAGATTTATCACTGTGGATTTAGCATGATTTTCTTATATCCTCCATTCTTTCAGTAAGTAGATTTTCCAAGACAAGATCCATTGTGTTACATAAGAGAGAAAAGAATAGAAACTTTTATTTATTTATATTAATAACTTTGCATTCATGTTAGAATATGTACATGATTAGAAGTTTTATGAGCCACCCCAAGAGTTCCAAAGAACTAGATGCATTCCTCCTCGATTTTAGATTTCTAATTTCAATTGATTCTTTAAAAATTTGCAACTTTAACGGCATACACAAATAGGCAAAGATCCAATTAGGTTGTCTCTCTAAAAAATTTTCGTTAATTGGCTTGTTCCGGTTTTCAATTTCGGCAGAGATTTTCGGTTTCAAAATTGGTTGGATTTGAAACAAAAATGTTATTAAATTAGGGTAAAGGCTTTTGCTCTTCAGACAGAAACCTCTGTGCGTTAACGACTTTTTAATAGAAGCTTTTTCTAAGAAATCAGCGACATTGGCAGATTGCCTGGAAACGGCAAAGAACTCCACATCACACTAAAAGCACACACGGCTTTTCAAGATCTGCAAAATGAATTTTTTCGAGCTTCAGTACACCCTGATTCCAAACAAAGATTTTGTGTTAACTCAGGGATTTGAATGACCTTTAACTTTCAATTATCAGAAACGGCAAGGCCCACGGCTTAATAGAACTCTCACGGGGAAGGAGTGTTTAATTGCAGTAAAGTCGATTAAGAGCTCCAGTTGATGCATCGAATTTTTTCCATTCACGATTATTACTAATCCCTTCTGTTAGCAGTGGTTGATAACGCTAAAGTTTTAAGTGGAAGACTAGCTCGATGATCACTTAAATTACAGCCTAATGATTTCCATCAGGGCAGCAAACCGCGCTTGAACCAAACAAGTTCGAATCCGGAATTCCAACATGTTATTCACTGTGGACCGAACCAAGTTTACAAAATAATTGAACCTTAACCTTTTCCGAACCAAAAATTTCGGTGCGGTTCAACCTTAATTATACAATAGTAAATCTGAATTACTGCTCGACATCACAGAATCAAGTGTTAATTAAAGAAACAATATTCAAACAAAAGCTTTTACCCAAAAACCTTAACTGAAATTTTTGTACATTAACCATGGGTAAATTTTATAGCAAACCCGATATTTGGAGATCCGCAAAACTAGTTTTTATTTATTTATTTTTATTTATTTATTTATTTAGAGTTGACAAAAAAAGGCTGTCAACGAAAACTTATATACGTTACAAAAATTTTTTTGGTTTTGGCTTGCAGCTCTGACTTTCATGATGTATTATTGAAATAGAAAGGCCAGTGTAGTGGCTGAAATGCTATATAAGAGGTAGAAACTATTGATTTGGTTTGAAAATGACTATCAAAGGCAATGTTTAGACCTTATGAGGCATATAGTCTACAAATCTACTTATGTTTAAGGGTAGGGTCTACCCCTGGGGCCCATTTTTTTAAGCCTCGCGAAAAATTGAATAACACAAAAATTTATAAATGATATTGGCAAACGGTTTTTTTTATTGAATAGATGACAAATGAAATTAACTAAAAATGTTTTTGTTGTTGTTGTTGTAACGGCAGGGTCGAGTTTTTGTACGAAGTATTAAAAGAAAGAAAGAATAGGTTAGAAAGGAAAGTAGTTGTTGAGTTAGAGACCCAGGTCCAGTTCGAGGAAAGAAGCAGCCTCGAATGGGTGGGTGCAGAGTGTAATGGGTGTGAGTGTGATAGGAATCATGTGGCAATTAAACAAATGTAGTGTGTCGTGTGGGCTATTGTTGCATTTGGGACATGTGTCGGTGACCTCCGCGCCAGGTAGCTGTTCAGCTGTCTACTCTTCCCAGATCTTGTCGTCCTGGGCAGTGTTTTTTCACTAGGATCAATAGGTGGCGGTCTGCCTCCGAGCACTACGTTGTGTTGTACTGCTGCTACTGTGCTATCAACCATGCACGTATGTGCATCGTTGCGTGCCGCAGAGGAAACGCTCAATGTCGGTCTTAACTGTCCTTAGATCAAAGCAGACGGGTCGTTCGCGTCTGCTCATAGGACCTTTGGTGCTGTTGTGATTGGTGTGATTTGTGTTATGGCAATTAATCAAGAACTGTTGAGTGAGGAGGGTGTTGTGTATGCTTGACTGGGAGGATCTCTGTTTCCTGATGCAGGTGGTCCATGTGCGTCATCATGTGGCATCCAGTAGCCACTCGGAGTGCAGCGCTTTGTACGGTTTGCAAGTTTCTCCATTGCGTGTCGCTTATTGACACTGATCAGATGGGTGCTGCATAGTTTATGAGTGATCGTCCGATTGCTTTGTATGTGGTGGTGATCGTCTCCTTGTCTTACCCCCATCCACTTCCTGCTATTGCCTTTAATGCCTTGTTCCTGCTCCTAGCCTTCTTTGTGATACTTTCCGCGTGTTTGGAGAAGATATGGAGCGAGTCAAATGTGACCCCCAGTATTCTCGGTTTATTGAGGGTCGGGATACTGTGTCCATCCATATGTATATCCAGTATTTGCTTGAATTCTTTTGTCCAGGTGGTAAGTAAAATAGCAGATGATTTGATTGCGGACTAAGATAAATTTCGGTTGTTAAAGAAATTGGCCAGTATTGGAAGGTAGTTGTTGATCTTTCCTTCGAAGGTTTTGATGTCTCTGCCTGTTGTTGTGACTGTGTAGTCATCGGCATATGAGACCACCTTTACCTCGCTAGGTGGTGTGGGGAGGCTGGCAACATAGTAGTTGAAGAGGATCGGTGAGAGGACTCCGCCTTGCGGTACTCCTTGCTTCAGTTTCCTGTTCCCTTACTTGGCTCCTCTAAACTTTACGTGCGAATGCCTGCCTGAGAGGTAAAATTTCAATTTTCTTTTTTTTTTTGAAATTTCGAACATTTTAAAATTTTATTTGAAGATTTTTGAATAAAGAAAAAGATATGGAATTTTAAAAAATACGAGTGTCGAGGTACATTTTTTTCATATACGAGGGTCAGAATAAAAAAATATTTCTGTTTATTTTTGTAAAACATATTGTCGGATGTGCTTGAAAGTTGTACAGGATGTTTTTAAGACCCTATTAAAACGTTTAAGCAAATAAAAATAAAAAAAAAACATGGAAAAAAAAATTTTCAGATTGACCTTACCCTTAAGCGAATTCTGTTCATTGAGGAAGGATCGAGAAGTTCGTGTGTAAATTCAGGATTTCAAAGAGACAGCGTTGCATGGGGAAATTGCCCGCACACGATTATCATAATCGTTTTGTAGAAGAAGATACTCTTACCTAATCCATAAGGTGAATGTCGAAACAGGGCTGTACAATTTGTCATTTAAAGAGTTAATCGACCTTATAGTTGTCGGTTGCCGGTTCTATAAAGCGGTTCCATCGTGTTTAAATCATTTTTATTTCTTACTCCAATTTGCACAGAGAAGGCTTTCCATCATCAGTTGAAGCTTTTTTATTTCTATTACCTTCATATGATACTTTTCTTAAAGCGTTTTATTTAAATAAATATTCTGTCCAACATCTCAACTGTAAAGGTCTCTCTACTTTATGGTCTAAATCTTAAATTCCAAAGCTCAGCTTTGTTAATGTTTTGTGGTTATGACTTATGATTTCATACCTTTTTTATTGTATGTCACATGTTTATGATCTAGTACATTCAAATGGCATCTGCACTAAGTCCAGTTCCTTTCTAAAACTGAAAACCAAAACACGCATGTGATTATCAATCAGCCAATTTTTTAGCAGCGTTGACTCTTGACAGCTCATTACTGGACTTTATAGACCTGTAGGTGTGGAAAATGTAGTCAAAATGTTGTTGACCAGAACAGCGCAAATGCAAATGGATCGACTGCGATTGTACGCACAGCGAAAAACAGTCCATGAAAAATTGCAATGTTTAATAACTGACAACAAATTTGTGCGGTTCCAGTGAGCAGTGACCATTGAATGGAGGCAGTGGTAGCTTAAACAGCAGCAGCTGGCTCTCGTTTTGAGTACATTAATTTTGAAACAGATTTCTTATCGCTTCTTGGCGTATGCGTAACTCGGGGAATAATCAATTTTTTCGATTGCCAATACATGAGGGAAAATCATATTCCAAATGGCCTGCCAGATTTCTTAATGGCCAATCGACTAAAAAAGATCTCTTTGAAATAGCGGGGGCCTTGAAGTCCATATAGCTATGATGGGAGCTTAAGTTTTATGACTCATAAATCAATAAACTTTAAGTGGACAGACCATTCTTTTCATGTTTTAAGAACAATTTGCATATCCGATATCAAGCAACCCTTCACCAAAATCGACACCTAGTTGCGGCTGCTACAAATTTTATGCAAATCCGCAAAAGCCACCAGTGCAAAATTTGTCGCATAAATCTGATTGATTGACATAAAACAGGATGCCAAATTGCGTGATCGATAGACCAAGTGACCACCACCCACTCTTGTGCTGTTGTTGTTGTTGTGGTCGAACTGCTCCAAAGGTAATTGCATTTTAATGGCTTCACAATTGCAATTGCCAGACTTTGATTGCCGAACAACAAATCATTCAAAAATTGGAAATTAAATGCCTGAAATTTTCTTTGGCTGTGTGTGATTTATGTGATTTGTGAGGAAATGTGATTGCCTGCCTGGGCTGGAATTTGTGTGGTGTGTGTTTCAATACGACTTTGATGAAAATTTCCCAAACATGACCACAGAAAAGTTATTATTTAATTTGCTTTAGTTTTGCATAATTATTACTATGGTGCACCGGCAAATTTGCATTTGGTCTGGTGACTCCCAACAATTACGTATACCACATGTTGGTCGCCAAGCGGTCAAGGTCGTCTCTATGTTAGTTAGTTTGTCACAATGTCGTGCACATTACAGCTTATGGCGAAAACAGCAACGGCAAAAACAACAACAACAACTACCATAATTATTTAATAACAACAACTTTCAACAACAACTGAGAAATGCAAAACTGTAACAATGACCAACTAAGAGGCAAACACAATGGAACAAAACTATATTGTTGTTTAAGTAAAAATGCTGATACTCTTTACGACCATTTGGAACAATTTAATTAAGTCTAACGAAACTAACTTTATATTTAAATAAAAATTTTAAAGTTGAATTGAACGTGACAGAATTGAAAGGTAAAATTAAAGAAATAAGTAAGCCCAATGTTGGCCAGAATGGCATTCAGATGGAGTCACAGTATGATTTGCAGTTTCATTAGGCCAAAAAAAAATGTTGTGCTTCATTAAAGAGCGAAATTCTTTTTTATGTAGTTTTTGGTTGGTTTCCATACTCGCTTCTCGTTGCTCGCTCGATTCCGCTGAACGGGCTCTCGCATGAAATTCTCGGTCGGTTTCCAATCTTGCGTCTCGTTGCTCGTTTGTTTCTGAAGCTCGTCTTGCCTTTTTCTTTTGTGCTTAAAACGAAGATCGACCAATAGAACCTTTTTATACTCTGTATCAAAGGTAGATAGAGTATATTAAGCTTGTGCAAAAGTATGTAACAGGGAGAAGGAATCATTTCCAACCCTATGTCAGTTGTCTATGCCTGAACTGGTACAGAGTATGTTATAGTCGGGCTTGACCGACTTTCTTTCTTGTTTGGGAGGTATTACTGCACAAAAATGAATTTATATGAATTTAAATTTATAAATGTTGAGCGTTAATCAGGAATCAAAATGTCGAATATTTTCGACAAAAAAGCTACCCTCTCACTCTTGATTATGTTCGCAAATTCTATCAAATCTTCATAATGGTCCTCCTGTTGAAAGAGACAGTATGTAAGCTGTTGGAAGAGACTGTAAAGAAGCTATCGAAACTGTTGTGTACAGTTTGTCGAAGCAGATGTGTCGAAGCTTGTAGATGTGCTTGGCCAGTATACATTACAGAAATAGAGAAATGACAGTTAAAAACGAAAAAAAAGTTAGATAAAATTATGAAAGATGAAATATTGTTTGTATTAAAAGTAAACAAAAATGTACATAGAAAGAAGTTTAATAAATTTGGTCAATTGCTTAGTTAATAAAGTTACTATGTACCAAAGATTATTGTTGTTACTCTTTTGGCTAAAAGAGGACGTGTAGTTTGTCAGAATGGCCGAAACGTGCTAGCTAGAGTTGTCCCTGAACATCAATATTAGAGTGAGATGTCAAAGTAGGCTGATATCGTGTGTGGCTCTGGTGTGTGTATGTCTGTATGTCAAATGAGATGACTTGGCGATAAGTTTTGAGAGAAAACACACACAGAGACTCGCTGAACTCCGTATATTGTAAAAATTATAAAAGTACCCAGCGGCGCAAATTGCCATTACAAAATCGATTACTCCTAGATTACTTTGCCTTCAGTATGAAGGAAATAATCGCATACAATCTGCATTACTTTGCCGTATGCATGGCCGCTTTGTGAACGGGGTGCGCACAGCCTGCATTACTAGTAATAAAACAAGTATGCCAGAGCCGAACTGCCATCGGATTCCCATTACGAATGCGTATATTTTTTTTTTAAATTGTAATGCAGAATGTTCGCAGTCCGCTTACAATCCAACACACAATGTAGGAATCGTGTACTCTGTCGTAGAGCACTTGTAATACGATTCAATTTACTAAAGATGGAAAAGTATACGGGTGGGTAAAGTACTTGTTTTACGATGCAATGTACTATTGATAGAGAAGTATATGGGTTGGTAATGCACGTGCATTACAGCCTATATGATTGGGTAATGATGTAGTAATGCAGTGGGCATGTTCTTTTTCGTCAGCTTTTTAAGAATGGCCAATATATCAATTTGGCATTTTTCAATTTTGGATTGACTCTACATAATCGTGTTTTGAGACTCCATCACTTTTGCCAATTGAGTTTTCAACTTTACGAGTTTTTTTAATAACTAAGCCAAATTCAAGTGTCTCCTCGTACGTATGTGTCAAGTCACTGCTGCACTTACACATTTGTTCTGCATACAAATACAAATTTAGAAAAAAAAAGAAGAAGTGTCAAAAAACGCTTATGGATGAGGGAAAAAAGCACATAAGCGAACGAAATAGACATCGGCTCGTGTGTGACACGATTAGTTGTTTCAGTTTGTTTCCGATTACTATCTCTCTAACGAAAAGCAGCGGTTGTATTGTCTTTGCCCCTGATATATATTAATATTTTAAAGTTACTTTTGTCCCTTAATGTAGCAACATACATCAGCAAACTTTTCTAGCGCAGTGAATGTGATGGTTTTATTTCGAATTTTGAACAAATTTGTTTTGTATCTAATATCTAATTAAGTTTATTGGGCAGTCAAAGCTGAGAGAATGGTGCATAATAATCGATCAAAGTGTTCTGTTCTAAGGCATAATTTTACTTTAACTGATACTTTGAAATCAGGTAAGCCAGCTGAACTGAAAAACATATAAAATTTATAAAGTTGTCAGATGACAAATATGTAAATGATCCACATTTTATTATTTCCTAACACTTAACAGTTTGACATAAAGTCTTGTTTTAAATTTTTGCTTAACTTGTTCTATTGACCTTAAAAAGTCAAAATGCAAACATGAATATATATTTCATGAATAAAGGCGAGATAAAGGCTCTAAACTTTAGTACAAATTACGCATACGACACGTAATAATGTTTACAATTTTCAGATGGAAATCTTTTTTGGTTGTCCTATTAAATCCAAATTGTCAAAATTTAAAGCAAATCATAGCCAACTATTTATAAATGCATTCAATAATTTACTACATTTTAAGTTAAAAGCCAACACTGCGTATGAGTCAGACAAAATGATTCGGAACCTTCTCGAACCAGTTAAATTTTAATTATTTTCTATGCTGCAAACCCCTAAATTTCTATAGAAGGTTAAGTTCGGAGGTTCAAACTTATCGTAATGTCTAAGGTTCGGTTAGTGGACCCGTGGCTAAACTAGTTTTTTTAGTGCCAACACTGATTCAAAGCTCCCTAGAACGGTGAATTAGAGCAAATTGAGAAAAATAAAGACAGACTCGGCTTGATGTTTGTTATTTGAGTTATTTAATTCAAAAGTGACTTTGTGAGGCGTTATTCCTCACAAGGGCAAGGGCACAAGGCAAGGTAGGGTTAATGGCGGCGAATTGAGGAAAGCTCTCTCACGGAGAGCGACGAGAGAGAGCGAGAGAGATGATAAGTGGAGAGTTGGAGAAGAAGGGCCAGCCATAGCTACCACGAGCCGAAGTCAGTCGTGTTTTTACGCAAACGCGAGCCGAACTCATGATTGTGTGAATCCGTGAACATTGACTCGCAAGTAAAACGACTGTAGTCTGGAGAGAGCTCTCTTGCTCACCAACACAAGCGCCCTGCTGCAGCGGAGCAGCGAACTGGATGACTGGAGCAAGCGGTGATTGGTGCCAAGGTCCAATTGGAACGGGATCAAGGCCCCGGTACAGCAACAGCAGCAGAAGGCCCCGGTACAGCGATAGAGGCAAGACAGGCCCCGCTTAAAAAGTGGACCGGGGCCTGCAATCACCCAGGCCCTGCTGGAAGCAGTGGAACGGTGCCTGCGCGGCGGATATAAAAGGAGTGGCTGCCCAGAGGAGGGGACAGTCGGTGAGATACGCGAGCGCGAACGGAAGTCGGAATTGTAAACCCAAGTGCGAGTAGAGGTAAACGTGAAACCGAGACGGCAGAGTGACCAAGGATTGCGAGTAGTCGAAGCGATACTGCTCGACGATAAGTTGCCAGGAGGTCAGCGGTAGCAAGTGGGGAAAGTGCAAAACCATCCTGCGAAAGGTCGGAGCGAACCGCGCGACGAGAGCAGCGAGACGAGCACTAGATAGCTTGGCGAGTCCACGGTGTGGTGCGGGAGCGAACGCGAGCGGGCAAACGTTAGTCATAAAACCTAAAGTGTAACGCTGAATTGTGAACCTAGGATAAATCTAACATCTAAGTGATTGAATCCAACCCCAAATACAGAGTAAAGTACATTTTAATCGTTGTCTTCTTATTTCTGGCAATCCTCCACAATATAAATTTGTTGGAGCGATCCCCGAGCACCCTGAGCGACGTCCGGCTGCGAAGGTTCCTTACAACTTGTCATTTTGTGAACAAAACCTTTTTCGAAATAGACGGGGTTCAGATTCAAGAGGTCCTAAATTTAGAAGGTTCGGTTAGAATGACCCTGAAAAACCGAACCCAACCGCTGCTACGGCGTTCTGTCTTGGGCAGGATTGCAATGATGAGAGTACAAACCAAAATTGTTCAAGCTAGCGAGGTCCAGTCTAATATTTACATTATTTAGAGATTATGTGGCTGAACCTAGCTGTGGCCTTTGGTTCAGGTCTCAAGCTAGGTTGGTGGCCTGAGTGAGTTTTTTAATTTTTTTTAATTTTTTATTGAAACATGATTTTTTCAGGAATTTTCCCAAAATTCTTAGCTAGATTTATATTTGTATTATTCAGTAGCCGCTTTAATGTTAAGCTTTAAGCGAGAGTTGTTTCAGCAAGTAAAGCTTACTAACTTTTAGTTCCGTATATAAATCTAGTCAGCCTCTTATCGAGATGCATTCCAAGTTGTTGAGCCATATTTGTATTTGTTTTGTTGAGCTGTAGAGCTGGACAATCCTCTATATTCAATTGGAATGTGATGTGTTTGCACAACTTTTCGTTGACTTAAATGCGCCAATTTGCTAGTCATTCTTCAACAAAAGCGACGTGATTTGCTAGTGCTTGTGTTGCGCTTACGCGAAGATGGAGGAGTTTGAGTTTGGGTTGGAGTGTCTGTGATTTTGTGATACTATATATAACTTGGTCTTGAACTCTTCTGAAATTTATACAAGAAATTTAACATATATGATGATATAGCTGATGTGCTTTTTGTGAGGGCATTTTAATTTGAAGAATGTGCAGCAATGCCACACTTAATGCTGCCATGAGTATGACAAATGTCGAGTAACCGCCACTGTGACGAGTTATACCATAATTAATAAAAATACATGGCAAAGTATGTACAACACTTTTCATTAATGAAATTAAACTTCCCCTCCGTCTACAGCACTTAGTAGCAGTTCTCACCTTCAGCTTGACCATCAATAAGCCTGGGTCAAGCGATTATCTGTGTAAAATTAAGTTGAGTTTTTTATAATAACAATTGCGAAATTTTGGTAACTATTCAAGCAAACGGTCTTTGACAGCTTCAATGCGTTTGCGTTTCAAATTGGAAACAAAAATAGAAGAAAAAAAAACATTTATGTGCTTCATAATTAAGCAGTTTAATCGTGGCCCAATTTATGCACTAACAACAAGTGACGCCCATTTTTACGCTCGTAAATTAAACTAGCAGCAATTTTTTTGTTTCAGTATGTCACCAAATTGTATGCAAATTGTTGTGCGCATTTTTAGAGATTTATGTGAGAGGTTGTACCAGACTTATAATGGCATTTTAATTGAATTTACCCCACGAGTGGGTGCCAAACAGTGGCAGTAGCGACACCCATTCCATTGTCTAATGCAGCTAATTTGTGACTTTCACTTTTTGTTACTGTTCTAATTGAGATTGTTCTAGAATAGATTACCAATTGACTTCTCTGGGTTACTCACCCTGAACTTGAGCTGAAAATCAAAATTACACAGTGTGAGACGAGATTGCGATTAATGATTGAACACCTGTATGAATAAGTATGAATGAGTAGACCACGTAAAGAGATGGTTGATTTGTATCTACTTTTATAATGTCGTGAATGAGGTGGATAAACTTTTAATTGGAATTAAAAATCTTGGATTTGATTTGTACAATTTAAAAATGAAATAAACTTGTAACTAATTTTACTGTACAAAAACTTTAAAGCATAATACAACATTTTATCATTTAGAAGTGTTGATCATGTCATTTTAAAAAGAAATTTGGAAAAGATTTAAAAAAAACTTTCAATTTGTAAACATATTTATGTAATGAACTGACTTTGGACCTCTGGATGAACTAGTCTGAAGTACTCTTATAACAATACCGAACTAAAGCTAATGGTTAAAAGGATGGTCACACTGTATGGATGATGCGAGCAGAGAAGTAGGCGTTAGTGGATTGTGGAGTAGTAGGAAATGAACGCTGACCGAGACGGAAGTGTGTATATAAATGGACAGAAAACTTATTGATAATGATAATTGTAATTGTGTAAATAAAGTCCGAAGAACCCCAAAGAGTTGATGGTTTACAACTTAGATGATATCGGTAAAAGAATAAAAACAGTATTTCGGTTTCTTGTGGCTTTAGGGACAAATAATCCTTTCAGCCTGAACTGATCTATTCAGTTTTTGCTTAAAACTTTTCATCTTTCTTCCTTGAGTTAAAATGGACAAGCCAAGAGGTCGCAGAGAAGCTCTGCTTGGCTCATCAGACTTGAGAAACCATATCTATTACTTAATACTCTAACAATTATCATTTCAACTTAAATAAAAATTTTTTCTAAATAAAAATCTAAATGTAAATTATGAAGAAAGTGTTAAGATTTTAACAAAATTGTTTAGAAATCTTTAGATAAATATTTTTCACCCCCTCACGCTGCCAGCTCTATGCTCTGATTCTCTAACGATGTCGACGCCTTCACCTGAACGTATTGTTTGTATCCACAACACTCGTGTTCATTTGAATTATTTCTCACCCAAGCGACTTGGCAAACAAAAGCAAAACTGAAAAATAAGAACACCGCACTTGACGGCTATAAAAAGTCAATTAGACTTAATGATAGTCGCAGCTAAACATTAAATTTATGTACACGAAATACAAAAAAAATAAAAGCAAAAACGGATTCGATTTCAAGAATCGACAAAAAAAAAAAAATATTGTAATCAAGGAAGTTGTTAAGACAATGGCGGCTACAACTGAAAAACCACATGAACAACCGCTTTGGTCTAGTGTTTGGCAAGTAACCCAACTGCAAACGACAAAAAGCCAAAAGACTACATTTATTTGTGTTTAATTCAGTCATTAAAATTAATAAGACAGTCCCCATGTAACACGCCCCAAGAGCAAGAACTGGCCAAACGGGTGGCACTTCCCCCTTAAATGTCTCTGTGGCCCCCAGGCGGATGCGGTTATTAAGAAAAGCTCTCATTACAATCGGCAAAGCAGTGATTTTCAAAATGGTGTTGAGATATGGCCAGAATTTGCCAACACCCGTAAATTGTAAATTGAAACTCAGTTACTAATCGAATTTGCTGCTGCTGCTGCTGCTTGTTTCTCCCCAAAACCCGCCCGCTTTTAATTAAGCTAACAAGCTGGTAATGCGGCTTGGTCAGCTTCCCAGGGGCGGGGGAAAAATGTGAACGATTTGAGAGCCAACTTTTAATAATTATACTATTGAGTTGACTTGTCAATAATTAAAGCTTATTTTGGCTATAATCAATCACTTTAGATTTTGGCTTGTAAGGAAATTGTATTTCCAAATTAAAAGTGTAGTGAATTAGCTCAGCTAGATATTACACTGCTTAAGACTTAGTTTAAAATATTAAATTTCTGGCTATTGCACCGATTTGTAAGAGACGGCAAAAAGCAACACCTCAATCAAACTAAAACGAGCCATGAAAGAAAATTGCTTTGCCACTATTAAGGAAAAATTTATGATAAATCGACAAAGCAAACCAAAACAGGTCCATAAATATTAGAACCAAATAAAATGGCTGTAAAAAAAACTAAAAGTGTTAACTGGCTCATTATAGCAACATACTAAATGATCAAACGAACATAAGCAGCCCGCGAAATTTGAAATCTTTTTATTTGAACATACCTCGTCTAAGGGTCCATTGTGATATTTATAGCTCTGAGCTGAAAGGAACCGATTGGAATACTAACTAGGAAATATATATTCGTGACCAGTTCTTTCTGTAGCTGTGGCGCTGATTCAGCTAACCCATTCTCACTTTCACAAAATTGAGCCAATAACGCAACAATAAACATGCAACAGTACACGGACCAACGAACCTTCTTACGACGCATTTCAATTTTTAGCCGGCCTAGCAAATGCTTCAAAATGAGCTTAAAATGTAGTGTATTTGTTGGCATTACGTAAAATGTACCTATAATATGTCTCGAAAACATTGCGGCGCAAGTGCGCCAACAATGCCCACAGACGAATTCTCTTTACTAAATAGAAAATTTTCACCATAGAGCACTTCCGGCCAAATGGAGAGGACAAAAACGTGTGCTTGTGTTGGTGAGCAAGAGAGCTCTCTCCAGACTAGAGCCGTTTTCCTTGCAATTCAATGTTCACCGATGCACACAATCATGAGTTCGGCTCACGTTTGCGTAAAAACACGACAGACTTCGGCTCGTGGCAGCTACGGCTGGCCGGGTCTGCCATAGAGGAATCGTTCAACAGACAGAACGATAGAGTGTATGCTGTGTCTTCAAAACAGGCGTTCGAACTCATTCTCAAAATTCAGAAAGGTCACCATCCGGCTTATGTGATGGTTTGGAGGGGAGTCCCCTATGATGGAGTCACCAAGCTTCATATTTGTAAAAAAGACGTCAAAACTTCGCCGAAAGTGTATCAATCCGACGTTTTGGAAAAGGTTGTGATGCCTCTCAACACGACATTATTTGCATACAAGCCGAGGATCTTTCAACAAGACTCCGCTCCAGCTCACAAGGCAAAATCGACTCAAACATGGCTATAAATCCATGTACCGAACTTAATTTCTACGGATGATTGGGCTGCTGGTAGCCCAGACCTGAATCCATTGGACTACAAACTGTGGACCGTTCTCGAGGCTATGGTTTGCTCTACTCGACACCCAAACATTGAGTCTTTGAAGCGCGCCCTTGCCTAAGCAATGGACAATTTCTCAATGCATGAGGTGCGAACTGCGATCGATGAGTGGCCAGAGAGTCTTTGGCGTTGCTGTAAGGCACAAGACGGCCATTTCGAATAAGTTTTTCTACGATTTGTTGCCATTGAGTGACCGAATAAAAAGAAGAAAAAAGTTTTGAAAATTATTCGTTCGTTTTCATTTTATGACCAAAAAAAACCCGAGTATATTATTTACTTGTCACAAATTGCGGTAAAAGGAAAAATGGATTTTTATTGGACATTTTTGTAATTTTGATTATGAAGATGTGATTTTTTGGATTTGCAACAAACTTTTATTTTATGGGCCAATTTCAGAGCTCCAACTTTGCCTCAGAAATAAAAAACCAATTCCTGAATGAAGTTCTTAAATCCAACCAAAAGCTAACAACTTAAAAATGCAATTAAATAAAAACTGCAGCTAACCAGACCAAACCCAAACAAACCCAACATACCCTCTCATACGATCAAGTTTTAAGTGTTAAGGCCTATTCTCAGATGAGATAAAAATTTAGTTCGTCACTATATTTCATATAAATAGAAACATTTTTGAACAGTTGGAAATATGATTGCTTTTGAACGGCAGTCCTATTTATATGAAATATAGTGCCGAACTAAATTTTTATCTCATCTGAGAACAGGCCTTTACAGGAGATTAAAATCTGCGTCGACATTACAGTCATTAGCTATGCGTTTAATATAATTTTACTAGCAGCAGTTCTGAGCGAAAAGACCAAGTTCGTGCTCTCGTGTTCTTTTAGAGTTTAATCTTTGACTAGCGCCAACTGCAAGTTGTTTACTTTTCCTTCATAAATTGCGGTTAATTTCGGGAATCGTTTATTGCAATTTTCAAAATATTTCTCAATCGAATTATTGAAACTTCTTTTGTATACCAGTATCCCAAAACACTTTCCATGTTTTTAGATTTGAATAACCAGTACCCATACTAAATGGGCTGATTTGGATATTTTTGTTTAACTGTTTTCATACAAAACAATTATACGGCTTTTACATTTTGTGATTTGGATGATGTGAAGGACCAGGTACGTCTTATGTGTTTCCCAGTAATTTACCTTAAATACTACACATATATTTGTTTAACATATTTAAGTGTTGAAGCGAATGTTATGCAGTGGTCGCTGGCAAATTTACGGGAAAGAAAAAATATTCAGTAACAAAGGGGTTATCGACTCCGAAAATATTTGCGAAATATTGGTGGATACAAAGAATAAGTAAAAGTAAGTAAAATTGGCTCAAACAGCACCTCTAGGAGGCTCTAGGAGGCCAGGGCCAAGCATCTCTCAATCTCTTGGGACCTACAGTTTAACGCCGAATCCGAACGGCAATAGTTAGAGAATTTTTGCTTTTTCATGGCTAGTTACTTCACCGCTGGCGCCAGTAGCTGGGGAAACAAAGAATAGCGTCACCGAAATACTGAAGAAATCGAGGAGTTAGAGCCCGAGCGAACCCATCGGACCGGGCCCATTTTGGATCACTTACAGCCCAGAAGATACACTACCTTAAACATAAGTTTGTTTGCATGCAGGAGCATAAATATAACATGGATGAGCAGTTATTGGGATTAGAGAAGCAGATGGGAAAAAGAAAAATTAGTTGGAGAAATAATCACAATAGGCATGATGGTAATGGTGATGCGACTTAAATATAAAAATATGCACTAGTCTATTACACAGTACAACACTAAAAAAAACCCCGGCATTAGACCCTTAAATTCTGATACAATGGACTTCTGTAAGTATCACCTCATACCCAGTTTTACGAATAAAGCCTCGGTTCGCGTTTTATGGGTACTTTTGTACTTGCAACACACAGCGACAACAATTTTAACTTACTTTTTAACGGATTAAAATAAAAATCTGTAAAATACAGCAAATGTAGACAGAGTCATTGGGAACGCAAAATATAAAAAATTCACTTCAATCGTACAATTGGTTAAGGTACCTCCATAAGGAGTTAAACCTTAATTCTTGAATATCTTTAAAAGCGCTCGGTAGATTTTATGAAGGTATAATGAACTATTTGCATGTCCCTAAGAGATGGTACTGGACAGCCAAAAAAAGATAAAATTGTTGTCTCTGTGTTTTGCAAGTGCAAAAATACCCATAAAACGCCAACCGACGATTTATTCGTTAAACTGGGTATGAGGTGATGCTTGCAGAGGTCCTTTTTATCATAGTTTTAGAGTCTAATGCCGGGTTTTTCAAAAAAAGATGGATTTTGTCGAACTGTGGAATACTCAACGGAGCAGTCGTGCATCCATCTCGTTCTGCTTGTCTTAGATAGCTCCTCCTTCCCAGAGTTTTAATACTCCATGGAGCAGTCGTGCGTTCACCTTATTCTTGTTTATCTTCAGTGGTTCAGACTCGGAGCTGAAATTCACTGCAGGGTTCCGACAACCAACCTGAACGCAAAACTGGGAACTGGAAAAGAAGCCCGACGATCGAAACCAATACCGGGAAGCCACAACAGATCTCGTAACCCAGTACACTCAGCAGAGAAAAAAAAAATGCAAAAGATACACGAACATGTAGAATTTTCAACCCATAGCGTTCCGTGTAGCTTTTCAACACGTCGCGTGTAGTTTTTCATTTCAACACGTGGCGTGTAGCTTTTCTGAATGCCGCGTTTAGATATTGAAATCCTACACGTTTCGTGTAGCTTTTCCACACGTCGCGTGTAGCTTTCTCATTTCAACACGTTACGTTTAGCTTTTCTGCACGTCGCGTTTAGCTATATCATTTCAACACGTAGCGTGTGGCTTTTCTGCACGCCGCGTTTAGCTTTCTCAGTTCTCTCAGAAACGAAACGTTGGGTTGAAAATCCAACAGGTTACATAGCATATCCCTAAATGATGGCACTCGATAGCCAAAAAACCGTGAATTAATAATTATGAATGCTTAATGTTTAAAAAATTTGATGGAGGCCACCAGGGCTTTCACGAAAGGCAATTCCGAATCCGATAAGAATCCGTACCAATGTATTTAAAAACGTTAATCACAATTCAAACTGAAACACTATGAGGACAGATATAATTTGGAAAGACGTCAGTTGCAGGACTTCCATCCAATCCAATGTTGTGGAAACACTGGCCCCCGATTGTAACCCTACAGATTGCTCTCCTTTAAAAGGAACGTGGCATATCAGAGTTTTCTACTACATTTTCCTAAATTTACTTACATTTTTGCCTCAAAATTGTCGAAATGAACCGAACCGTTTTTTTTGTGGTTTTGGGCTCAGCAGAATAGTTTAGAAATAGAAATTTTCGATATTATACAAAAAAGTCAAAACAAAAGTGTAGGTTCCCCTAAAAACAATTCTTAAAAGAGTCAAAAAAGCCATTTTTTCCAAATTGAAGCTCAAATTACTAAATATCTCGACGTGGTGGACCATTTCTGAACCATTTCGTGTACATCTAGAATCTCCACCAACCCTTTAATATACTACAAAAAGTTTAATTTTGTTGCCTTATGTAACGAACTTTTTCGGGTGCAGGGTATATTACAGTTGCGCTTAGCTTGATTTTTATTGGTAACATAATTATCTTAATTAAAATACAAATGCCAACGTCTGTACATTGTACATAAAATTGTGGCTGGTTAAAGCGTATTGAGCTAAAATAAGAGTATGTTCATATTCACCAAAGTGCAAAAGAAAATCTGTCAAAACCCAAGACCAACAAAACTTAAAGGATTTGTGCTGCATACTTTTCGGCTGCGTTGAACAAATTTAAGTCGCACTAAAAGTATGCAAAAATATTTTTGTTATTTTACAGTAGCGACTTTACTTAAAAGAGGTTCAGCGCAGAAATGCAATAACCTAGGGAAGCTCATATAAATTTGGAATTGTTAATTTAAATTTAAGCCTTCTTTAAATTGATATTAAGAAATATTCCACCACTCTAGTTAATTTACTCAAGTGACACTGTCCACGATTAATGTTCAAGTGTGAAAAAGTCAAGTGATTTACACCTCATTATGAGCCAAACAGTAGCAACAGCTTCAGCTACAGCTCAAAGAAGTTCAGCCGCTATGCTTGGCTAGAGGCTACAAACTAGAGCAACGTCGACGTCGTTGGCTCCCATAAACAACAACAACAACAACATCAACAACTACGCTGGGTAACTGATTGTATCGTTGAGACTGTCAGCGAGTTTCTTATTGCATGTTGTTTTGCGTTTTACTCTTAATTTAATTAGGCCTCAAGGTCGCCTGAAATGGGCTGGGAATCCAAAAGAATACGCTTAATTAATATCAAAGACATGGCTAGCTAGACCGGGTATGCATGGTAACCAGATGGTGTGTCCAATTTGCGTCGGAGGTAGCCAAAATTGGAATTTATGCTAAAACGAATTTGGGGCATGGGGCATGGAAAAAGGCAGGTTTTTGGGTGGGCGGCTGCAGCTGTCTCAGAAAAAAGAAAAATAAAACGTAAGGATTGAGACTGTGCGGGTGTTTAGCCACAAAAACCTGCTTCTCTGACGAAATAGCCTCACCTCTTAACGGCTCACTCAGTTCCGCCCAAATGGGTCACTAATGAGGCTGAGAAAAACCAGAAAGAAAAACGCAGAAACAAAAAAAATTTGTATTTTTTTGCTGATGGCTCGATTGTTTGTGCCAATTCTAACGTAAAGAAGCTAATTCCCTTTTGGGGGCTATAAAACCTCGGGTAGCTTCTTCAAACTACAACAGAAACAAAAAGTTTGTTAAACAAGAAAGATCAAAAAATGTTTAAAATTGTGAGTTGGTCTAAAAGGAAAATTTAAAACCTTACTTAAACTTTACTTTTCCAGCTATTTGTATTGATGTGCTGTTATGCTGCCCTGAGTCAGGCACGTCCTAGCTATTTGCCTAGTTATGAGACAGTGGAATATGCTCCCAGTGTGGTGGGCTATGAATCATACGCTGTGCCCTCAGCAATTTCACATCAAAGTTCAACGGTGGTGCATGAGAAGCGTCCCTACTGGAGACCCATAGTGGATCATCATACACCCATACTGAAGACCTATGATACTCCTTCCACCTTATCCTATGCTCCCTTGAGCTATGGCAGCAATAATGGTTGGTATGATGGAGGATGGAGTGGTGCTGTAAATGTGGGATATCCGGGAATCTATCTGAAGTAAACATTTTTGTGATAAAAGTTTAATAAAGTCTTTGGAAAGGAAATAATGGTAGTTTTTTGCAAACTTTAATCCTAGCTGCAAATATGAAGAGAAAACGAAGAAAATAAAATTAAAGAAAATAGGACCAAAGTTCAGAGTACTGAAACTAGCTAAATCACATAGATTCAAAATCGGTTAACAAAAAATTTGGAATACTTACACATTATAGGTACAGAAAGACGTCGGTGTTGAGTGCCACCTTTTCATTTTTTCTTTACTCTTTTCCCAGTCATCTCTAGTTGGGCATACAGTAAAGAACTTTCTTTTTAAGTCTATTTCTCGTATTTTGTAGTCGTGGCTTTTCGTGTCACAGTTCTGAGTGGTTTTAAAGGATGCTACTGTTTCCTGTTTCTACTTCAGCTCCCAGCTGCAGCTCTCAACTTAAGATCTATTGGTAATATATGCAGCACAACTTTTCCAAAGACTTGCAGATATTATAGATAGTGCATCAGCTACTTGATTAACGGAATATGTGTTTGCTGAGTGTTTAGGCTTACGTCTTGTCCCGTCATGGGATTTTTTTTCTTATGTTTTTTTTATTGTTAAAGTTGCTGAATTTTTCAATTTAGTTATACCGATATACCCTTGTTGGTCTGTCATTCTTTTCTACCTAGATTTCAGAGACCAGATGAGCTAAGGCAAACAAATTTAGTTAATATTCACCGAAAAAAACGAAAGCGAATGTTCCAAAAATATAGCCGAGATCAGAAAATCTGTCTATTTGAATTAAAAAGTTTTAAATTAGAGGCACTAGGAACGCCAATGTTATTGTAACAAGAGCCCAAGCACCCGGCCATAACTGGACTTTCTTTATCCTTCTCCTGTGAGTGCTGTCTTTTGACATCTGTTCAGTACCTCTTAGTACTGAATCAGCCCTGATTTGGTAGGGCTGGCACTGAATTCATGCCTGCCATTACATGCTTTTTAGTCATGAATTTAACACAGACAGGGCCAACTACTTTAAGACCTTCGCTTATATTTTCAAGGGTAAGTTTCATGGGTAGTTCTCAAAAAAGTGCTGAAATCATTCAGGAATTGTAGCAAATTCTTCTTCTCAGGTCTGAATCGATATGAAACTTCCTTCAGAAATCTTATCCTTTGTTATGTTCAAGTCTACAAACCTCTTAATTTCTGCGAAATATTCGGTCCGGAGATTCGAGGCCGTCGTGAAGTATAGGGTTCAGCAACCGTGTGGGATTTGGTTTGAAACGAGTAGTGGAGTTAAGCAAGGCTGTCTTATAAGTCCACAACTTTTCTCGCTATATATCGATGATATTGCAGAAATCCTACCAGGTTGTGTTACCTTTTGCGGCCAAACCGTCAGACCGTTGTTGTACGCTGACGATATGTGCATCCTAGCGGAAAGCTCGCAAATGCTGCAAAATATGCTAAATGATCTAGAAAGTTATTGTAAGCAGTGGGGTCTGCAAATAAATACTGAAAAATCGAAGGTTATGTCCATTGGAGCACGAAGAAGCAGGCTAAGAGATGGGGAGTGTCTGCAAATAAATGGAAGAACGCTAGAGAAAGTGCGGTCCTACAAATATTTAGGCGTCACAGTGTCCAATAATAGATCATATAAAAGGGAAACTTGGAGATGCAAAATTTGCTATAAACGCTACATGAAGGACATTGCTGAGTACAGACAACGTGAAGCCAAGTTGCAAATATAAGATGTTCCAGGCAACTGTAAGAAGCATCATGTGTTATGCTGCTAAAAATTTGGGGATTTCTTAGATTCGACGATGTTGAACGATTGTTGACGTTTTTCATCAAATAAGTTTTCAAGTTACCGCAGAATACGCCGAATTACGCAATTTATATGGAAACTGGACTTCCAACTCTGTATACGTATACACTGCAACTGCATTTCATGCACGAACATGCCGGAGAAAAGACTGCCTGAACAAATAATGAGTCAGCTGCTTCTTGGGAAAACTCAGTTTTTTGACGACTGGACCACAATTTCAAACAACTGCGGGCTAAACTTTGATTGGGACAATATACAAGGATGGCGACAAACACAAGCTGAAGTCATAAGAATGCTTTGCGAAGACGAGCGTCAAGTCTTTATAACAGCGCTAGACAGAGCACTGAAAGATCCACTTATAAAAAGCTGACTCATAACCTGGGTCAATCAAACTATTTTCAAGATAGCCTAGGAACAAACTGCATTAGCAACACTTTTAAGGCGAGGTGCGAAATGATTGCATTAAATATTAGGCCACACAGAAGGGACTTGGATGAAATCTTCAGATTTTGTAATATGCGTGAGAAGGAAAATGTGGAACACTTTATCGGCACTGCGATATCTCCACTTCCGTCGCATCACTTTAAGCGAGTTAGAACTTCAAAGCATTTTAAACGGAGAAAATTGGCGCATCCTATCAACATTTTTAGCAGAAGCCACCAAATATCGGCGACAAATTATAATCGAAGATTTTTAAGTTTTTTTTTATTTTGTTCTAAACAGTCTCTAGAGCCGTCTTCATTGACGGAAGATCCACTATCTCCTGACGAACGGGGAAGGTGGGTGGAGTAGTCAAATGAAAATCGACTCTCAGACGTACCTATATTTATAATTGTTTGAATAATACTACATATCATCAACTGACGGTTTTATATAAACCATTGTTGTATAACACTTACAGTTTTTATACTCTGTACCGAAGGTACATAGAGTATATTAAGTTTGTGCAAAAGTATGTAACAGGGAGAAGGAATCGTTTCCGACCCTATAAAGTATATATATTCTTGATCAGCATCAACAGCCGAGTCGATATCAGCCATGTGCCGTCTTGTCCGTACGAGTTCCCCGTGCCCTTCGTCTGCCCCTCTGTCGGTCGCTTCCCTGTCCGTATGAACGAAGAGCCATCTTCAGAGGATCGGGTCAACGAGACTACCGAGCCGTTTGACATGTATGGGACATATATTTCTTATCACTTGCAGGCAGATCAAGTTTATTTTCAATTTTTGCCACGCCCCCTCCCGCCCCCGCAACTTTGGGCGCACCAAAGATATGCGTCCTACAATTTTGGAAGACAGATCGTTCGTTCCTTCTAGAGATACCTTGTAAACAAAATTATTTATCGATTCGCTGAAGGAATGATAAAGATCCGGATGAACGATACTCAAGTTATGGGCAAAAAACGGCCAGTTAACACCAACCACCCCCCCCACCAACAACCATAGCAACATACCCTAACCGTTCAACACAGGCAATCTTAGTGCGAGAGAGAAACGAGAGACGAGACGACAGAAACTTAGAGAGCGCACCGCGTTATGCGCGGGGTGTTAATTGGCCGTTTGACTCCTGAGCAAATGCGAGTGTAAGGGTACAGAGTATGTTATAGTCGTGGCTTGATCTCGACTTTCTTTGCTTGTTATTATTGTAAAGCAGCGATGTCATCACAAATTTGACAACAGGCAGCCACGCGTGGTTGGCAAGCTTCAAATTCTGACCAGGCGTCGCACGTCGACATCATCATTATGCAGAGAGAGAGAATGCGTCGTGTTCTATAAATAGCACGCTCGGCGGCTTGCTCTCTTACGATGCGCGTGTTCGGCTTTATTGTTGTAGTACTGTCAAGTATGCCGCATTTTTTCGTGGCATTTGTTCATGTTGTGACGCTCTAACTTACGAACGATTATAAACGAACTGCAATAGATCAAACACGTATTAGCGCGTGAATGATTTCCAAAAAGTTCTAGTGTGAGTTGATGCGACGAATACAACTAGAACTACGCGCTTGCAAAGACAAGCTTGCGGAAATACCGCAAGACTTTTTTGACAACCTTATATCTTTACACAATAAAAACAACATACTACTACTACTAGGGTTCAGTTCAAGGACAGGTTCATTGACTTATCGAATCTAAAGTTTTGATTCGAATTTTTATATATAACATCTGAATTCTTTGGAAAATGTTTGCCTCCATTTTCTAAATAAAGCGCCGTAAATTTGCTGCGACCTAATCGCATCAAACGCTAGCCAGCGACTGAAAGGCTTTATGCTCTCTTCTCCTTAGCTTCGGCATGCGTTGCGCTCGTGTATGTGTAAAAAGCGAAATGTCTTCGCCCCCTGGGGGATCCGGTGACCATCGCCTCATTCTACTAAGAGCTGGACACAGTTTCATCGAAGAAGTAGTAACGTCTCCATCTCTTCCTTACTCCTACAGCTTCTACAGAAGTAATAGTGAGCTAAGCTTTAGCGAGCTGCATGCCGATATTCTCTCTAATTTGGCGCAGAAGAATGCTGGTACGTCTCAAGTTAAGCGTGAGCCACATGAACCTAACTACTGCGCTAGCCCAGGCTTATTTCCTTGTGAATAGTTTGTATGAGGCTAAAGGAATCCACATCATGCGCTCCTCCGGTAGCTTCTTTAATGTTGCGGTGTCCAGTTATCCAGAATAGACGAATACAGAAATACTGAGAGATCTCATTTAATGATCTGCTTGTAATTCAGTTTGTAGTTTAAGTATTGTTGAGTATCCTTGTTGCCCTCGTTTCAGGCTTGAGATTCCAGTCAGTGAACAATAACTGGGGAAAAGCCCCATTTGCGGCCTATTGTTTGCAGGAAGAAGAGGGCAATGGTTATCTCTTTTTCCTCGGTGATGTCAGAGCAGTGTTCTATCTAAGACAAACTAAAGGTACTTGGCAACATTTCTGAGTTATAGACTTGTGTTCATTAGTCTAGAAGAGACTATATCGAATATCGTCCTTATGCAAAAGACATTCGCTATCGAACTTTTTCCCGTTACTTACCATCGAATCCGTATGATCCATATAAATATTATAAACAGCTACTTTTTTTTTATAGATTTTCTGAATTTAATTTTTTAGACAACAATGGTACAAAATCTTTCGTTCTTTCACAGCTTTTTACCAGGCACTGGCGGCATAGGTCAAGGGAGCATGATGCAGCAGCGGGGCAGACGCTGCGTAGGTCAATGGTGCTGAGTAAGTCAAAGGTGCAGAGTATGCCACAGGCGCTGAATAAGCCACTGGTGCAGAGTAAGTCAGAGGAGCGGAGTAGGCTACTGGTGCCACACTTCGGACTAGAGCTGGTGCGGCTGCATGTAGTGTGGTAGTTTTCACCACCGGAGCCACCACATCCTCCACCACAGGAGTGCTATGAACTTGGGTCAAACTCTGATGTGAGACAGCGGTAGGTACACTCTTCACCACAGCTCCCACCTTGGCAAAGGCAGACTCCTGTACGATGGTAGGAGCACTGTAGACCACAGGCGCCACATGATGTGGTTCGGGACGAGCAACGGCCACAGCCAGCAAAGCAGCAAGAACGAACTGTCAAGGGAAGGAATCATCAATTAAAAAATTCACCAATATCCCTGAAGTTGCTTACCAATTTGTACATTTTGTTTTTTGGACTTGTTTCTGAAGTAGAGACTCTTTCGAAATGTAATCTTTGAGCAGATTGTCAAAGTCTTTTATACTTGAACTTCACTTTCCATACAAAGGTAGGTAGACACAGCGACACATACACACGCACTGCTCTTGAACCATTCAGGCGGATACAATAAGCCAGTAAGTACGTGCCTGAACGGATTCCAATTCTTATGTGTCTCTCTCTCTCTCTCTCTGTCTATCTGTGGGCCATAAACCAGATTTCTGTGTACTTATTTTTGGCCTCGATATACAAAAACAATTTCTGTCATTAAACAGACCAAACCCAAACTCTTATTTTCATTTGAAAAGCTGTTGGCTCATTCTCAGTCTCAGCACCCACTCCAGCCCCCTAATTAAGCGTCTTGGGTGTCAATTTGAAGAATTTCTAAGCTTACAGCTGCTGTTCCCAGAATTTCAATCAATTGTTTTACAAACTCTTACTATAAAAGCCGCCCAGTTGATGCAACTTTAATTCAATTGTCTATTGTACTTTCACTTGCTCAAATGGCCTTCAATTGGAAACTAGTAAGTGGCTAACTGAATCCTTCTCTTAAATTTTTATTAACTTTTTTTAATTATTTCCAGTTTGCCTTCTTTGTGCTCATTTGCTTGATCCATTCTAGTGACTCACTGGACTTAAATGATATGGCCTCAAAATCTTGGTCCTTTTTACGTGTCGCATATGGTCCAGTCATTAAGCCCGTAGAGATGATAGGCAAAAAAGTGGGACTGGAATTACCAGCTAAGCTTTCCATGCAAAATGAAAATTAAGCTTATAATAAATGCATAATCCATAGTTCAATAGCCGCATGGGTACTGTGTCCTTGAACCAGTTGCTTAGGAGGAAAGTAACTAAGTATTTTTCACTGTCATCATGTCACTCTTAATAAGGCGAGTGAAGGGAAAATGCGCTCTGTTTACCTAAAGGCGCCGCAGGAAATAGAGGGCCAACGTGCGAAGGAGCAATGACCAAAGAAGGGCAGAAATTGCACAACATCTCTAGCTAAAGCAAAATATTTTTAGTTTTAATGAAAAAGATTAAGTCGTATGCTGCAGGAATTAAGAGCTCAGCTGTAAGCATATGTGGGAAGAGTTCTAGGTACACAGATAAGTAGATATGCAGTCATGAGTAAAATTCAGTACGGCTTGAGTACTTCTCAAGACACTCAGAGGATAGTGGTTCGGTTCGGCTTATATCATCGACCAGTTTGATGTCGAAGCGACTACCTTAAGGTAGATTTGGCTTGCTTTGGTTTCGTGTTGAAGAGTTTTCCAACTAGCTCTGAAAGAAACAGCAAGAAACAGCATGTCTTTTTTGTTCTACACATATACCTTATTTGTGTGAATGTGCTCGGTTTACTCTCGCGCTCTCTCTCCCGCTCTCTAGCGGGCTTAGCAAAAGCTCTTAGTTCAAAATGTTGGCTGACAGAGCAAGACATACAGAACAATTCACAGAGCACGGCAGACAGAACAATTTACTGAGCAAGAGATACAGAACAGCTCACAGAGAAAGACAAACTGAACAACTCACCGAGCAGGACAGACAGAACAACTCTCTGAGCAAAAAAAGATTGACCAGCTTTTAGAACAACTCAAAAACAACTGAGGGCAATATAGACTGAACAAGACTCGCTGAACAAAAATGAACACTTGAAGAAGAATATGTTCACTTGTTTAGTTTAAAGAACAACTCAATTTTGTTCACTCACTCATGAATAACCCAACACTACTCCTAGGCACTGCATTTCAAGCACTTTTAGAACAGCTCAAGCTTTTTGAGAAACTATTCTTAACAGCTATTTTCCGTCAGTGTACACCTTTTAATCTATTTCAATACAGAGGTTACTTTGGCATATTTTTCAAAAAATTATGTTTGGAAATTGTAACCTGTGTTTTAGAAATTCATATAGGCTTCTTAGCGCTAAGCCTCAGAAAGTATCACCAATTTATACTCTATACCAAAAGTACAGAGAGAGTATATTTAGTTTGTGCAAAAGTATGTAATAGGTAGAAGAAACCATTTCCGACCCTATAAAGCAGGGGTGCCCAGAATGAGCTTACGTCCGCGTGAAAACAAATACAAGTGCAGAAAATACATCAGCAAGATTAACCTCAAGAAATAGAAAGAGAAGCCCGATTTTTGTTTTAGTGTGTGTGTGCGTGTGTGTGTGTGTGTGCGCCATGCCAAAACAAAGCCTTTGCTCTGAGTAAATGAGAAGAGAGAACACATTTAAAGTTGTTGTTGCTCTACGAAACCAGATGCTTTGCGTAACGGACTGTACCCGGCCAGCCATCTCATGGCCAGCGAACTCATGATTGTGTGAATCGGTGAACGTTGAATTGCAAGTAAAACGGCTATAGCATGATACAATTAGACAAGGTAGTCCGCTCGGAAAGTGCTCGCTCTCGTTTTGGTCCCCTATTGTCAGTTCGTTGCCGACCGTCATAGCGTAAGCATTGAAGCGCTCGAATTGTTTTCAATTATTGTGCCTTAACCCTTTTTGCCGCGAGCATATAATGAATTAAAAAGAAAATGTTGGAAAGAATCTTTGGGTTGCAGTTTTGGACCACACGCCAAGATCTGCGAAACGCATTTCAAAGATTAAGACTGGACAGCGTGGACCAATAAAGGACAAGTGGCAAAAAGAAGACGAGTTAAGTATTTAAACAAAAAAATAGCAGTTCAAAAACTGAAACAACGCCTAATTGCGCATTCAAAGTTGTTAAAGATTAAACTATACTTTCTTTTCGTTCATTCTCATATACATATGTCGTCTCACTCACTCTCACAGTTAGAACGAAAACTTAGTAACGTCTCACTCGCTCTTATCGTCAAACATACAATAAGGGAAATAATTTTGCTGAGCGGACTACCTTGTCTAATTGTATCATGGGCTGTAGTCTGGAGAGAGCTCTCTTCCTCACCAATACAAGCATACTTTTTTGCCTTCTCCATTTGGCCAGTACTGCTGTACGCGCCGGGAACAACAAACCCTTCGCTCGGAAAGAAAGAGAGGAGATAACGCATATGAATTTGTTGTTGCTTTACGTAGGCTTATGGCGCGCGTGGACTGCATACGCGCCAGCTATTCCTTTTGCGCAAAACTATAACGAATGCGTGGCTTGCGGAATGGGCTATATATGTATATATTTGATCATCATCATCAGCCGAGTCGATATAGCCATATCCGTAGGTTTGTCTGTCCGTATGAATGAAGAGATCTCAGAGTTGGTAAGAGATAGAGTGTTTACATGCATGTGATATATATTTCTTCAAGTCTATTTTCAATTTTAAATATGAGTCAAATTTCTAGAATTATTGAAATATTTTTGAATGAGTGGAAAGGAAGCGTCATAACACTAAGGTGAAACCAACCTTCCAAAACACAAAAACACCACTTAATTACTGTGATTTGTCGCACAGTCGCCTGAGTGGTGTATAGTCTTCTGCGTTGAGATGTTCCCTTTAGTGTTAAGTACGAAGTCCTGTATTCATTTACCAAACAAAGAAGTTAAAGTTACACAGAATAATAAATACACGAAAACCTAACCAACAGAAAATAAAAAGAAAATAATTAGCGTTGAATGTGTATGCGACGGTTTTTCTTTTATTTATACTCCTATAACACACGGTTTACTATTTTCAATGTCATCTTGGGTTAGTGCCATCTGTCTTATACATTTTATTTACAGCGTCTGACGTCGTTCATCTGTCTTTCTGTCTACTACAACTGCGTTCTCTATGACCATCGTATCTGTCTCAAAAATACCTTAACGCTAAAGTATTGATATATCTGTACATATTGACGGTTATTTTAAACAATTCCAAAGTCTACAAACGATTAACTTTTGATTTTGTCTGGGTTTATCGAGCAGAAAATGTTCATAAGATATGACACCACTGTTCACGGTTAAAGAAAAAGAGGGATTATTCTATGTTTGTCATCGAATTTGCTAGATTTAGGTAAATTTATAACGATTTTTTGTCCTGAGTGAAAGTCCTGTTGATTTATATAAAACCTCGCACACTGAGCTTTTGTGATAATCTGCAATGTCCACACAAAGGGAAGAAATCTGTTTGGAAAATAAGTTGCCGTCAACTCAAGTCAGGAACGATATATTATCAAATTTTTTGAGGACAATTGTTTTAAATGTTCTTGAAATATATAGCCAAAGCTTATCTCTAGAATTGTCACGCTTGTTTCGAAAGGCCATAAATAATAAATTTATAAGAAAAGTAGAATTTGCTTACGACATAGAACGCAAGCACTCAAGAAGCTATTTCAAGGCCTCCTTTAATGGACCGAAAAAGGACAGCCCATTCCCTTCACCTCTCACTCAAGTGGCGACTTACATTAATTTCATGCAATCAGCTACTAAGATTTGCTTACGTGCAGAATGTGTCACCAAAATGAATGGCCAAAAAGGCTTACAGTTGTAAAAATAGACATAGTATTAACCATGACGGGATATGCATAAGAAATGACGCTAAGAACTGACGTCAAGTGATGGTGATACGCGCACCACGCGTTGCGGATACATATGCGGATGTAGCAACACAAGAAAAAATTCTGAAAATATGGCGAAACCCTAAAACCCTAAAAAAACAGCATTAAAATTTGATAAGCAAAACATTTTATTGATTTAATTTTCGTATCACAAAGAAACCGTCCAACAATCCACTAATTCCGGTCATCTTGCTTTACCACACACCGGTGGCGGTGTAGGTCAGCGGCGAAGAAGCAGCCAGATGGGTCACAGGAGCAGCGGCATAGGTGCTATGCAATACAGGAGCAGCTGCAGCATAGCTGGTATGTACCACAGGAGTTGCGGCCGCATAGCTGGTGTGTACCACAGGAGCTGCGGCAGCATAGCTGGTGTGTACCACAGGAGCTGCGGCAGCATAGCTGGTGTGTACCACAGGAGCAGCAGCAGCATAGCTGGTAACCACTGGAGTACTCTTCACGACAGGCGCCACAATATCCTCGACAACATGGGCAGAGCTATGCACCACCGATTGACTCTGATGGGAGACGGAAGTGGGTATGCTCTTTACCACGGAACCAACATGTGCCAAACCATGCTCCTGCACTACTGTATGGGTTGCTGGTGCGGCATAGACCAGAGGCGACGCTTCGTACAGATGACCGGGACGGGCAGCAGCTACGGCGAGGAGAGCAGACAATACCACCAATTTGAACATTTTGGGAAATGAGTGAGGTCTGTATTGACTGAAATGGGATTACAAGTGTTTGGATTGAGTTTCTGGCGAGAACTGTGGATGCTGTTGGAGCAAAGCGACGGTTTTATATGTTGTGGTGTGACCTTCACTCGAACGCGTCACAATTCGAAACTGAAATTAAACCCATATCAGATTCCGATTCTCGCTCAATCAATAAGCAATTAGCGACGGTGGGCAGCTCACAACAAATGTAGAGTTGACCATTAGAGATACTTTGAATCCATCTACTCCCTCGCTGCCTCCCTCCCTCCCTTGTTGCATTACTTGCATTTTGAGTGCGTGAATTGGTTTTTGTTGTACTTACTTACAATTTCATTCTTTCAGGGTCAATGGGCAGGCAGTGTGATGGGTGAGTTTTTTGGGTCTCCAATTGCAAGTCTCATGTTTTATTGTTCAAGCTCGTAAAATGTTTCATTGAATCTTAGTATATAAACCATAGCATCAGGTTGTGACTTTATCAGTTCGCTTCATTCGCTTCTACAGCAGCAACACAGACCAAAAACATAAAAAAAAACTCTCAACATGTTCAAATTGGTAATTGTTTTTTTCTCCATCTTCCATTACCCAGCTAACCTCCCCCTTTTCCTCCCAGGTGGTGTTGTCTGCTCTGCTTGCCTTAGCTGCTGCTCGTCCCGGTCATCTTTATGAGTCACCTGTAGTGTATACAGCTCCAGCTGCCCATACCGTGGTGCAAGAGCATGGCCTGGCTCATGTGGGCTCTGTGGTAAAGAGCATACCCACTTCAGTCTCCCATCAGAGTCAATCGGTAGTGCATAGCTCTGCCCATGTTGTCGAGGATGTGGTGGATCCCGTGGTAAAGACTTATGCTGCTGCTCCTGTAGTAAGCAGTTATGTGGCTGCTTCTCCTCTAGTGCATGCCACTTATGCAGCTGCTTCTCCCTTGGTGCACACTTCCTATGCTGCTGCTGCCACTCCTGTGATCTACAATGCCGGTTGGTAACGACTAAAAAGATGAAGATGCGACGAGCAAGCTGGATGGTATTCGAAATTGTTTAATTGAATTTAATTGCGAGTAAAATGTGATAGTTAAATATTGTTGTACTACTTATTGTGTACTTTCCGCAGCTTTGGACAGAAAGTTATTAATTTAATTAGACAGAACAGGTAAGCGGCTAATGGAGCATCGATTTAATCGACCAATGTGTAATGACCATCATTTATAGTGGTCTGTAAAGTCGGAGATAACGCTTTAAAAGTAAGACCCCAAGCTATTTTTGAACGAATCAACTGAAGGCAGAAAATATACAGGGTAATGTACTTCACTACTTTCCGTCCAGACTACTTTTAATGAAATTTTATGCACTCAGAAAATTATTTTTCTTTATTTAAACGAGAAGGCCAAGCCGAAGTTTTTCTACCCTTGCAAATGCTGTTTTTGAAATGTCAGAGTTTAAGAACGCTTACATAAAAATAAAAAATTTTTGTAACTTAAACCCATTTTCTGACAGATAAACATCTGATTTCGGTTAAATTTTGCGAATCTTTTTGAAATCAATATCAAACTAACAATCGCCGAGTTTAAGAAAGACAAAATTTAAAACCAAAAAATTCACTGACTCATTTTCCGACCGACGGTCCTATGGCAGCCTTAAGATATAGTCTTTCGATTTTGACCAAATTTTGCGAATGTATTTGAAAGCATATAGAATTAGTAATCAGTGAGTTTAAGCACGCTTACATTAAAAACAAACAAAAAATTGAGAACGATTTACTTGAAAACAAAAAAGGTTTTTTTTACTAAGACCCATTTTCCGACCGATGGTTCCTATGGCAGCTATAAGATATAGTCATCCGATTTTGACCAAAGTTTGCAAATCTATTTGAAAGCATATAATATTAATCATGGACGAGTTTGAGGACGCTAACATAGAAAACAAAAAAGATTTTCTCAGTAAGACCCATTTTCCGACCGATGGTTCCTATGGCAGCTATAAGATATAGTCATCCGATCTTGACCAAAGTTTGCAAATCTGTTTGAAAGCATATAGTATTTATAATGGCCGAGTTTATGGACGCTAGCATTAAAAACAAAAAAGTTTTTCTCAGTAAGACCCATTTCCTACCGATGGTTCCTATGATAGCTATAAGATATGATCATCCAATCTGGTCGGTTCCGATATCTTAGCAGCGTGCAGTAAAAAGAAGACTCTGTGCATAATTTCAGCTTGATAGCCTTAAAACTGAGAGACTAGTTTGCGTAGAAACAGACAGACAGACGGGCGGTCAAAGCTCATTCGACTCAGCTCGTCGCCCTGATAAAGTATATATATAGTGTATGGGGTCGGAAATGAATATTTCTATGCGTTACAAACTTCTGAGCAAAATTATAATACCCTTTGCAAGGGTATAAAAAATCGCCCTAGAATCGAAATCGACCTAACATTTTAAAAAAAAATTTTATATTTAAGAAAAATTTTTCTTTTTTCCAAAGGTAAAGTTTGAAAATTCTTTGCAAAATTTAGAAATTTTTCTAGAGAAATTTTTCTACATTTTAGGGTGAATTTGCTTTATTGCTTTTTCTAATTTTTTGGGGTATTATTTTGGAGCTGTTTGCATGCGTTTCTGGGTGACATTTTTCCTACTGTGCATGTATGGTTGGGGATGAGACTCATGTTGGTACCCGATGAGGTATTGCGAGGTATTGGGTACGAAGCTGATCGTGGTTCTTTACCTTCAGTATCTCTGTACCCTGATGGAGGTAATCGGGGTGCGTCATAACATAGCATCCCGTGGCCACCCTTTGTGCCGCGTTTTGCGTCAGCTGTAATTGTCTCCACTGGTTATGGCTAATGGCTGGTGAACAGATAGGAGCCGCTTAGTTGACCATGGATCTGCCTAACGCTTTAGATATGGTTGCGATAGTCTTTTTATCCTCAGGCCCCAGGTGCTTCCTGAAATGGCTTTAAGGACTTGGTTTCGACTCCTCACCTTCTTGATGACATCTTCAGAGTGTCTGGAGAAAGTTAGCAGGGAGTCGAATGTCACCCCTAGTATCCTGGGATATTTTGCCGTCGGTACTGGTTGACCGCTTATGTTGATGTTCAGGGACATCGTGACCTCTTTGGTCTAGGTGGAGAGAGACTGATAAAAAAAGTCTGCCAGGCTGGGCAGGTATGCATTTAGCCTTTGCTCGATCTCTGTTATGTTTCGCCCAGTCGAGATAATGGAGCAATCATCTAAGTAAGTTATTCATTTCATGTCTTCTGGCGGGGGTGGGATCTTTGCCACATAGAAATTTAAGAGTAATGGGAAGAGAACTTCACCTGGGCTTGTCTTCCTGCAAGGTAGTTGGAGAGCCATCTTTTTTTCCAAGTTTTGGGGATGTTACTTTGTAATAGAATGTTGTGGCTGACCATGTCGAATGCCTTGGAGATGACGAGCGCCACCATAATAGACTTTTCGTGGGGACGCGTGGAATTTAGCTCTGCTGTATCCGCTATTGTTATCTCGCACAGTGCCGATGTTGTGCTGCGTCCTGTTCGAAAGCCATGTTCGGAAGTAGAAGGGATCAGATGATCTTTGAGGGACTGCAGGAGTAGGGCCTCTAGGATCTTTATCACTGGCGAGAGTAGGGTGATAGGGTGGTAAGAGGAACCTTGCTCTGCTGGCTTGCCGGATTTTAAAATAGGGATAATTTTCTCTGTCTCTGAGGGGTCTTTAAGATTGAAGAACGTTTATGCTCAATTTAATAACATTGTTGGCGCTCAAATTGATCACCTCCTAGCGATAGTAATAAAAGCGTGGATCGATATGCACGCACCCACCCTTATGTATAATCACACCCCATCTCTAGGCTAAGCACATTTGAATTATATAAAATCTTGTTTCCGACTTGGATAGACGCAGCAGCTCTTGGCTTTTTATTCGAGATTTATCAATCCGAACTGGTCTATAAAGTAGCGGAATCAAACATTAATAGTCGTTTTTCGCTTTAAATTGTTTCGTACTTAATTTAAGTACATCAAAGACCAAAACATGCTTGATATTTTAAGCACAAAATTCTATCAATTCTATCCTAATCGACCTATAACAGTCCCAGTCGTTTGTTTCTGAGCGTAGATAAAAATTATAAGGTTTATGAAAGCTCAGCCTCAAATATACTTTAAGTTTCCCATTTCTAATGAATTGTCGTTCAAACGGCCAGAACGGCATGTCCCACTCTTTTCCAGGAAAATTCTGAGGTTCAGTAGTCATTAATGTACAGTGCGCTGTTCTTAGGAAACACATAGTTGCACATTATTCACGGTTTGTAGGTCACAAGTAGATTGATTTCTGTTTCCTAAATAGCATCAACATTTCACCAACTGCTCTTTATCAGGGTTTAAATTATGCTTATGCTATGGCATAATTTCCCACTTGATTGGCAATTTGTTTGAATTAAAACTATTTATTACCCTTCGGCTCTCGAGCTCGAAAATCTTTGAGCCTGAATTTTTCGGAGCATAAAAAATTTTATTTTATTTACATCAGTCGAAACAAGTAAAGAAGTAGAAACAAAAATGCAGAGGAAAGAGAACAAATTTTCCATAGAGTCTAGACCAGGCCGAAGTTCTTAAATCTACCAGGATGGAGCCCAGCCATGACCAGCCCAGCCATGAGGACCTGCCCAGGCGGGCGACGATAGATATGTGGTGTGCACAGCTGGAGCAGCATAGGTCTTGATAATAGGCGCTGCATAAGTCTTCACCACAGGAGCCACAATTGGCTGTATGATGTGAGCCGAGCTGTGCACCTGGCTAATGCTCTGATGGGAGACTGCGCTGGGAATTGTCTTAACAATGTGACCCACTTTGGCTAGAGCCGGCTCATGTATTATCGCTGGAGCCGCATAGCTATGAAGTATAGGACCAGCTTCTAGATATCCTGGACGAGCACTTACAAAGGCAACCAGAGCGAAAAACACCACCTGAAACAAAAACAGTCAAGGATCATTTAAAGTATTTTAGAATTTATCTCCAAATACTCACCAACTTGTACATTTTTGCTAATCCTTGCGAGGGTTTTCGCTAGCTATTGGCTTAAAGGGAATGACTTGTGGGTCTGTGTGGACGACTTGTCGAAATGTGTGGCTAACTGCAAATCCACACTAGCTTTTATACCCAAAACTGCAAAACCCATGAAAAACTACAATAATAATAATTTTTTTTTTCTTCGCCTCCTTCAACATCGTTAAGAAAAACCAACGCTAACGGCCAACTAACGCCAGACAAGTCGAGCAGTTGTCGCTGGGTTGGGGGTTGCAGGAGGGGACACCGTTTGCATTTGCAGCAGCTGATTCGTTTATTGTCTTGGCCACTGCCCACCAGGCCCCCATTAAGTCCAAAAGAAAAACCAGTCAAAATAAAATGTCTTGTTGCTGTCGCTATCTTCGTGTCTTAGTCACCCCGATGGCGCTTAGCTCAGTCGGCCAGTTGGTCAGCAGCTGCGCCACTTGCATCACCAGGTTGCAAAAATGAAATAAAATAATAAAAAAAAAAAAACTAAAGTGTTGTCGTTTGTGTACGATTTTCCTCAAAGTTGACCGTGAATATTTGTTGTTGCCGTTGCCTGTGTGTGCCATACGCACAAACCAAACACAATGTAGTCCAAGTTCAATGTAAACGCACTTGCGACTCTTGCCTTGACTTGGAGCGCATATTTTTGGCGAAGATTGTGCGAGGAATGCGAACAAGTAATGGGCTTGGATCATTTTAGTTGCCCCTCACGTAGCGACACTAAGCTGAACATTGGAATTGCTTTCATCCATTTAGAGCTTATCTTTAAGTCAGAGTTGAGCAATTGAACCAGTTGAATGGTTCTTTGTATAAATCTTAAAAAGAATGGATGCATTTAGCAGATTAGCAGAAATTTTGATCAGTTATATGCTACCTATATATTACTCATACGCAGGGTGGCACTTTGGATCATTATTCCAAAGGTATTTAGAGTTTATGCAAATGTTTGTAAGAACCAGAAGGAGGCATCTTTGATCCTATTCTTGATCAGCATCAACAGTCGAGTCGACATAGCCATATTCATCACTCTATCTGTATGAATGTACAGATCTCACTGATGGTTGGATTTTATATATTAATCTGCTCTATAAACAGTGGAATTTGTTCGATTTTAAATTCTATTAAAAGTTCGGATCCAATAAGAAAATTGTTGAATTTTCAACAGATTTGTTGAAAAATTCGGATGGTGTTCCTGTCGTATGATTAATTTTTAAGGCAAATTCCATTTTATGACTGAAAAAAAATATACTTAAGGACTGCTCAGATCTACTTTTTTCGAGCAATTCTTTAGCATACGTATGAATGGACCACGATCAGTGGTCGGCAATGTAAGCAGAGAAGTTGCCACTGGCAACTTTGCATATAATCGTATTCATATACATATACAGAAAACGTGCAGAGAGCTTTTGAAAGATTCTCTTTATACTCTGTATGTAACAATTTGTGCTTTCACGCGTGTTATTAACAATTTTTTGGCGTGTTCTTCCGTGAAAAGCCGCCGGAGGGCCAAGTACCTGAGGGCCATAAAAATTTTCCATCGGCGGTGTTTGCAATGATTTGTTTCCAAACAATGATCCGCCATCTCTTGGTGTCTCCCGAATATCGGTTTCATGTATTATAATCGGGTGCAAATGCGAGCGGCGGCCTGAATTGGTACAGAGTAAATTATAGTCGGGCTTAACCGACTTTCTTTCTTGTTTTTTATGTCTTTACTGCTGCTCACTAAAAGGCTGCAAAATATTGTATGTTTTATGCATGTTTGGACGCTCCAAGCTGATCGTATTTCGATAGCACATATAAGCTTTAAGTTCCGCTTGACTCAAAGATGTATTGACTTTATTTGACTGCCTTTTGAATTCCCAATAACACTTAACCATAGAACTTTGGACTTAAATGAGCACAAACGTAATCTAAAGCAGTGTATCAACGTGTTTCCCCAAATGTAGTACAAAGTGCTCACTCTAAGAACAATAAACTAGATTTGTATTAATTATGTTACGTTTTGAAGAACATTCTAAACTCTACTAGGAAAAAATTTACTGATTTTGGATCAGGTTAAAAGCGGACCCTCCTCATATTGTAGGTGGCCCTCGGAAGAGGGAACATATAGTATAACTCCGAAAATATACGAAGTCACAGGGCTCAGTCATAGGGCCGATTCTGTGGAACGTGATGCATTACGGAGTTCTTAGGCTAGCTACACCTATAGGCGTCAGCATTGTTGGCTTTGCAGATGACGTCGCACTAGCCAAAAAGCTGGAGGCCAAAAAATTCTGAAAGGGTGTGATGGTAGTATAAAAACCCTGTCTTTGTTTGGTCTGATTAGCTGCCGTTTTCTTTTTATTGCACTCAGAACTTTTCAGCTTCAGAGTATGACTAACGATTCCATATCTCGTAAACTATTTGGAATTTTGCTTTTAAGTCTTTAACAAAGTTGTTGCTCTTGGCTTGGCCTACAAAACATTTCTTTGCAGCAAATCAAAAAAATTATATCTTCATACTTAAAATAACAAAAGTTGCCCAAAAAAGCCAAGTTTTGACCACTTTTCTACGGTTTTTCAACTTTATCTTGAAACCCGTTTCAAATTTGGTCAAGTAATACAGCACAAAGTTGTAGCTTAGACCAAAATAAACAAAACGCTAGTACAAACCAACTTTATTTAGTTACTCTTTCATATAGTTATAGGCCCACAAGCACGTACATACAACATTTTCGGTAAAAACTAACAATATTAAATTTTTTAATTACAGTTTTTAAGTTATGTTTTCTTACTATTTTTTTTGATTTAAAACAAAACAATCGAAATTTTTGACTGTGTCGGCCTATTGGTACCAAAAATTGCCATTTTGTGAGTTTTGGTTCCAATTCTACATGCTTAAGGGCCCGTATCTATACGAAGGACCAATCGAATGAAGTTGGTTTGTTTCAATTGATTGTTTATTTAAGTCCAAACTACGTTTTTGTCCTGCATTGCTTAGTCAAATTCGTTACAGTTTTCACCACAAAGGTGAAAAAAAGTACAAAATGAGGGGTAAACATGATGATTTTAAGACATTTTTGTAATTTTGAGTATAAAGATGTGACTTTTTTGACTTGCTACTTAAGAATGTTTTGTAAGCCAAGCCAAGAGCAACGACTTTCTCTAAGAATTCAAAGCGAAATTCCAAATAGTTTACGAGATATTGAGTTGCAAATCCCAATCAGAAGCTGAAAACTTCAAAGTGCAATAAAAAGGAAACGGCAGCTAACCAGACCAAACCCTGCGAAGGTTTTTGTACTACCATCATACCCTTTCAGAATTTTTTGGTCTCACAGTGTTATCGAAGGAGGCTATAAAGTACCTGGGGTTATACAATCAAAGCATCGAATGCTTTATCAGGAACTATGGCGAAAACCTGTGGACTGATCTGCAACATAGTCAGGACGATCGTAATGTAAGCCGCACCGATATTTGGCCCCTGCAATGAGCGTGCCATTATACAGCCGAGGATGGAAAAGAGCGTACAGGAGGTGTGCTCTTCGAGTTACCTGCAGTTTCCGGACTGAGTCGGAGGACGCGACCCTAGTTCTGGCAGGAATGGTGCCGCTTGACCTGTAAGCGACGGAAAGCAGTGAATCAGATGAGCATCGACGAGATAGGACGGTGACGCAATGGCAGGCAAGGCAGCTGAAAAAGAAGAAGACAACGCAATTCAACTTCAACCCCTAGATAGGAATCTAGTGGAATCCTTCGTGCCATCTCCCCCTTGTGAAGTCATACTTAGCAGTAGTTTTGCAAGAGGAACACGGAGAGTAGGGGTGGCTTAAGTGGGTGAGGAACTCCAAGTCCCACACCTTATGGCTTGCTATACAAAAAAAAAAAAATTGCATATTTTTGGAAGCGCTGGTTATAGGATATTCCCTAGGATCAAAAACTTTGCTACACAATTCTAACCATCAAGGTTTATTTCAGTCTTTGAGAAAACAAAGAAAATTGTCTGACTTTTCTGGGAGTCGCACCCAGGACCTGTTACACTCAACGAACAACGTATGGAATGGCGTGCTATCGCTTTGCAAGTCCAAATGGCTACACAGTGGGAAAAATTAAAAAACATTTTCTCGTTTCAAGACTCTTTTTTCTTCCAAGGAGTAAGCTTTCTTTAATTCAAGAACATGTAGAACATTTGGCTTTATAAAATTTTAGAATATTTTGTTTTTGTTTTGAAATTACGGCAACTTATTTTTTGCACAGTTTATTTCCCTCTGTGTAATTCTACTTTTATACTTTCATTTGAAGTCATTTTAGAACATTTGTACTTAACATTTTAGGGAAAGTTTTATTTTTTTGTGGTTTTTTCTAAACAGGTTTTTTTCTCGGTGTATAATTCAAAGGATTATCAACCAGGGGTTCCAAAATGAACTTACGGCCGCGTGAAAACAAATACAAATGCTGAAAATACATCTGAAGCAAGAACAACCACAAGAAATAGAAAGAGAAACCCGATTTCTGCTTGTGTGTGTGTGCACCCGTGAATAGCGAAAAGCGTTCGGCCACTGCAAGCGAGGCGTGCGCTAACTACTCGTAAACAACATTGTTGTTGCTTTTAATTTGCCAAAGTCATAGGAGAGAGAAGAGAGTCACATATAATGTTGTAGTTGCAGGTCTGCACGCGCCAACAACAAAACCTTAGCTCGGAAAGAAAGAGAGTAGAGCACGCATATGAAATTGTTGTTGCTTTATGTAGGCTTATGGCGCGGGTGGACCGTTTACGCACAAGCAATTCCTTGGCGCAAAACAACAATGTGTGCGTGGCTTGCGGAATGGGCTTGGGCACTCCTGCCATAGACCATTTTCAATATTCTCCATCTCAAGTGAAACCAAAGCCGAGTTCACTCACAGAAAACTAGTTCCAAACTCAACTGGACAACTCTACCAATATCTTCCGCTATAAGTGACGTGTATTCGTACTCTGTCGATTTGCATTTGCCCGCCTATTTCTCCACCTTTTGTGTCCACTTACTGTCAATTCAATTCATTCGTTCCTTTCCCCCCCTCTTTGTAATTTACTGGTTATGCTAATCCTGTCTTGACTTGCAATTGTCTGGCATAACAATGCCCCAATATGAACCATACCAAAAAACCCACATAGAATCAATCGACCAGACTCAGGTTGCTGATATCTGGAGTTCCGCTTATGTGTAATAATAAGCAAATGTCGATTGCTCAAGCGTCTTTTGGCGCAGGCGCAACTACATGTGTATGTATGTAGCAGCCGCCGTTATGGTGATTTGTCAGCAGTTTTTAGCATGATTAATGAATGCTTCGAACTGGCGACATAATGCCCTCCCCACCTTTCCTGGCTGGGTGTCTTTTGTTGCTGACCAAAATTCTTGAGTGTTCAAAAATAAATTCCTAGGCCATATCCGGGCGAGGGTAATGTACGAGTACCACAACCCACACAGTATAGCGGGACAGTCTTGTGACAGTTCTGCTTTGGGATTACATAATAACAACCACAACAACAAATGGTTGGCAATTATCCAGCTAAGGAGAACTGGTTCCCAATTACTGGTCACTCTTTCTCTCTCTCCTGCTTTAACTCGATTAGTTGCCACTTATTGATACCGTTTAGCACCAAAACACAATTTCGCTTTTAATTAAAAGTATTCGACTTGATCTGTGGGTCTTAAGATTAAGCAAGCGATTTATCATAAAGTTTAATTCAAGCAATTTATTTAACCAATGGGTAAGAACTTGTTGCATAGTTGTTGACGTACAGCGTCAGCTGCTTGGGAGAGATAAATTGTGACTCTGTTAATTGGCTTGATAGTTGATGGAGAATTGTAGGCGGTCTTTTGTCGTCGAGATAAAAGAAACAGGAAGACAAATCTAGAGAATTGTGATATGAGGAAGTGAGTAGATCATTAGCAAGAACGTAAGAGATTTTGGTTGGAAGTAGCAAATTTGTTGTGGAGTTTGTTTTCGTGCCTTGCGCATTAGAGGAACTGTCACTTTTTTAGGGAATTTGTTTTCGTTCCCCAAATCCCAGCACAACTACAAATTATGTATTGTTTAATTTCTTCTCTTCATTAAAAACCTTTAAAATTTTAATTTAATGCCAGAAATTTCGCTCCACAAGCACAATCTAGCAATCAACTTCCACCTGATTCTTGCAAGTTTTCAACTTTTGTCCCAGATTTCTTGGGGCTGTGCTGTTCGTTCAAGCGGCGCCTTAGCCTGTGCAAATGACCACATTTTATGGTAACAACAAGACAATCAAAATGTATTCGACCTGTCCCGTACAAACTGTTGTGGTTCAGTCAGGTGTCAGTCAGGGGGAGTTTTGTCCAACAAAAGTTTTTCCTCCTTTTTTGTTTTTGGTTAACCAGAATTACGCAAATTGCTTGATAAAAAAAGTGAGAAATGTGCTGCAGCTGCATAATAAAATTCAGTTTAGTTTTGCCCCAAGTAATTACATTTTGTAGCTCGCAGTTGGATATATTCGTACTCACTCACTTACATTTAGAGCCACCAGGTCGTATGCATGCAACAATTTGGAAGCATTGGAAGCAACAGGTGGTCGCTGACCAGCTTTTTTTTTTGTTTTTGTAGCTAAGCTAAGGTCAATTGTGTCCATCAATTCAAAACTTCGGCATTTTACGAATTGCTTGGCCAACGGATGTCTGCGTTTTCTGAATTGTTTATTTTTCTTCATTGTATTTAATTGCATTAACATTGAAAATTGTACTAGTAGCCAAAGCATGAGCAAAAATGGACATATTCTACAAAACATTGCTTAAATTATGAGTTTAAAACCTTTTTTTTAAGAAATAGTTCAAGTTATGTGCTTTAGTTTCTTAAAGAGTTTGACAACTTGGCGTGTCATTCGAAGTAAGCAATGGTTTCGAAAATAATTTTTGGAATTTATGCCTGTATTTCTAAGTGGAACTTAAGGTCGAGTCAGCAAACTCCTGATCTTTGAATAGGGAACGTTATTTAGAGAGGCTGTGTGACTGACTGGCTCAACTTGCTGCATTCAGTGTATCAAGTCAACTTACACCTTGTGATTACTCCTGGTAAAAAAAAACGAAGCAATCGCAAAGAAGCTGGCTATAAAGGACCCTGATTAAGGAAAAGGTTTAGAAAGTCCAAACACCCTCTATGCATAATGACATGATAGTCTAGTAGGCCTGCATGTTGTCATGTTTTCAATGTAAAAGCAAGCCTTTTAAGTTCAGTTTTCAGTTCTGTCTTTTCAAAAGGTAGTCTTCACTCAATCAACGTGAGTTTTTTTACATTCTCTTTGAGCCTTTGTTTCCATAACACTACTACCCACTCATTTAGACTGTAATGCACATGCATTACCTGCCCGTATACTTCTCTATTATTATTACATTGCATCGTATTTCCATCTTTAGTATATTAAATCGAAATATCTCAAATTGCCATTGCATAATAGATTACTCCTACGTTATTTTGCCATCAGTATGAAGGAAATAATCCCTTACAATCTGCTTTACTTTGCCATATTCATGCCCGCTTTGTAAACGGCGTGACCACAGCCTGCATTACTAGTAATAAAAGATGTATGCTTGAGCCGATCTACCATCGGGTTCTCATTACGAATGCGTATATTTTGTATACCTTTACAAAGGCTATTATAATTTTGAACAAAATTTTGCAACGCATAGAAATATTAATTTGCGACTAAAAAAACTATAGATATTGTTGATCAGGCCGACGAGCTGAGTCGATTTAGCATTGTCCGTCCGTCTGTCTATCTGTTTCTAGGCAAACTAGTCTCTCAGTTTTAAAGTTATAGAGCTGAAATTTTGAACAGAGTCTTCTTTTTACTGCACTCTGCTAATACGTCGGAACCGACCGGATCCGATGACTATATCTTATAGCTGCCATAGGAACCATCGGTCGTATAATGGGTCTTATTGAGAAAAACTTTTTTGTTTTTATTGTTAGCGTCCTTAAATTCGACCATTATTCATATTATATGCTTTTATACAGATTTTCAAATTTTGGTTGAAATCGGATGACTATATCTTATAACTCCCATAGGAACCATCGCACAGTGGGCGAAACGGACATTCTAGCGCGTCGAAATTCAATTTTTCAACTTTGAAAAAGCGTTAATTTTTTTTTGTTTATCGATTTCCGATCCTTTGATTAGCTTATAAAAGCTTATCACAAAGCATTCCGATATATATCTGAACAGCTGTGAGCTATCAAACACAACATATGTTTTGGCAAGTGCTTTTCAATTAATTCCCGCATTTTTGCAGTTTTTGTTAATTTAGCTGTGAAATATAAAGTTCTCGTTGTTTTACAAAAAAGCTTGGTTATTTATTAATATAAAGGTATGTATTAAGCAAACAATTAATGTAAGTGACTCGTCCATATATGTGTTACTTGTAAGACGTAGTGAAATTAACGCTTGTTAACAACCTGAACCTAGTAGCCTACACCTGTCTTTCGTGGAGCAAAACTAAAAATGTTTACAAATGTCCAAGTCGCCTTTAACTTTTTTTGTCACTGTGAGTCCTTGTTGTTTTAAAATTTTCAATATCACCTGCTAATATGTGCTACTCTTGCATTTGTTGGACTGTTTAGGCGCAGTGTCAGCATCAAAACAAAAGCTTTTTTAGTTTCGCTCACCGAAGATATCCCAACAACGAATTTTTTGGCTCTGGAAAACTATTTTTTGAAACCTGAAGTAAGCTGGACCGTATTGAAATCTGAAAAAAAATTGCGAGATTTTACCAATGAGCTTGTTATTTATTATTCTGCCGTTATTCTTCCAAGCTATGATGTATTGCGATCATCGAATATCAAATCAGTGTTTATCCATAGATTTTCTTTGTTTATATTCTTCGAAAAAGTGCGATTCTTAAGAAGAAAAAATACAAATAATTTTATTGTATTTTTTAATATTTTTTCTAGATGTTTAAAAAAGAAATTTCGAACGGTTTTATTTGAAAAAATTATTTTTTTTAAATATTTCTCCTGTTAGTATTCAAACTACTTTACCGATTTAAAAACAATGTTTTGCGCGATTATTGGAAATTCAATAACCTTCCGATTCATACCTTGCTAGACTCCATCTAAAGTATCTGACTCGAGATTTGGCTCAAAATGTAAGTGTACCTACCAAAAAAATATATTAATTTCGTTTCGCTAAATTGATAATTTCGCCCACTGTGCATCGGTCGGAAAACGGGTATTAGTGAGAAAAACTTTTTTGTTTTCAAGTAAATCGTTCATAAGCTCGGTGATTATTAATATTAAATGCTTTCAAAATAATTTGAAAAAGTTGATCGACATCAGGTGACTATATCTTATGGTTGCCATATGACCGATCAGTCGAAAACATTTTCTTTTGTTTTTAATGTAAGCGCCCTTAAACTCGCTGATTACTAATTTTATATGCTTTCAAATAGATTCGCAAACTTTGTTCAAAATCTGATCACTATAGGTCGGAGTTAAAAAAGGTTTTTGATTTTAGTGTTAGGGTTCTTATACTTTGATATTTCAAATAAATTCAAATGCATTTGCAAGTGTATAAAAACTTCGGCATAGACAAAGATAGCTTGGCCTTCTCGTTTTCAATTGTAATGAAGAATGTTCGCAGTCCTTTGGTTTTTGATTACTATCTCTCTAACCTAAAACAGTGTAGTGCATACTTTCGACAGAACACGTAGAGCTCTGCTCCGCTGCGAAGTGTTCTGTTGAGGGAATGAGCGAGTTTGTTAAATTTGCCTCTCTCATTTAAGTTGGCAGACAGCATACAAAAATTTGGTTGACCATATCTAGCGATCTCTGATGAATACATAAAGTTCTTAAAGAATTGTATCAGTGGGTACTTTTTTCGTAGCTGTTAACAAACCGAAATTTGGGGTTGACGTTTTCTTTTGTTTTAAGCCTTCTCCCGATTTGGATGTTTCAAAAATAAACTTTTTCAAATATTCAAGCATATCTAAGGGGACTCTGCAACATCAATTTTAATGGTTAAGACTTTGGTTTCTTTTTTCGGTTGTTGAAAGCTACCCTGAACTTTTATGTTGCCCATAAAAGATATCTTTGATATAATTTATGGATATTATTGAACGATCCGAGATTGAGGAGGCTTCTTAGTCACACTCAGAAAATTATTCTTCTATATTTAAGAAAAATATCGAAATCGCCTTAAAATTTAGAAAAAATTTATATTTTTTAGAAAAAACTTTCTGCATGTTAGAAATGTTGCCCTAAAAATTAATTAATTAGAAAAAACTTTCTAAAATTTAGAAAAATATATTTTTTTTTTCAAAATTTTAGGGTGAAATTGCTTTATTGCCTTTTCTTATTTTTAGGGTAATTTCGCCTTTGATTTTAGAAAATATTTGTTAAAAATGTAGGGTATTTTGCCCTAAAATTGAGAAAACAAACCCTAATTTTAAGAAAGTTTTTCTAAAAGAATATAAAAATAAAAAGTGCTGCTTCGGTGACTTGATCCCAGGCCTCGACCAACTGCGAACTTTCTTAACTATGGTTTTGACGTAACGTCTTACTTAGGGCGATTTTCTAAAAATTAGGGCGAAAATGACAGATGAGTTGTTTTTTGAGTGCAAGGACGAGGCATTGAGGAGGCATATCAATCAAGACTGCATACATGGAATATTCTGCAAAAGTTTGATCATCTTTAAGAACAAGGTCAATTTTGCAGAATGGTTCCTTTAAGTATCGAACCCCTGTCCTTCAGCTTCTTAAATCGTTTAATAATTTTTGACTCTATTTTCAATCAATCTCAACAAATCAGTTAGCCAGCAGCTACATCAATCCTTATTCGAATGATCCACCTTCATTATTAAGACTCCCCTCAAAAGTATCTGTTCCCTAGACCTGCATTAATATCGTAGTTTTGCATACACATATAGATAAATGCATTTCAGTAACCTGATTTTTATTTTTATCAAAGATTTTTTCACATTACATGGACAGCATGGTTTGTCTGTACAGTACTGTATCAAAGACCTCCCGGTCCTATCATCACCACACTATACGAACTTAGACATCATTCATTTGCTACTATTTCCTTAGTCAACGTCTAACGAAAAGAATCGGGTAAGACTTTTGGGTAAGAAAAGAACTACTTACTACTAAGTCCAGCCATTTAGAGTTAACTGTATTAAGCTAATAGAGAATATGTTGAGAAATATATCAAATTCACTTACTTATCAAACTATCTCTCTTCCATATTTCCAAAACAAAAAACTCCCTTTGTATCTCTACTAGCGACCACTAACCCACTGAACTGAATCCGCACACCCAAAACAGCAGGCTGGAGAGAAAGAGGGCCACGAAATAAAAAAAATCTTGCAACATTTTAAGAGTTTTGCCCGCCTTGGAACTAGTTTCTGCAGATGCAACTTTTCCTGGTTAAGATAAGCGCTAAGCAATTGAATTCATTTGCAGTTTTTACAATAGTTTTTTTTCTCCACCAATTTTCGGGGAGTGTTTTCCACCCATTGACCAGAGCAAATTGTTGTGTAAATATGTTTTTTTTTTATTGCTGTTTATGCAAATCATGATTAATTTACGAGACCAGTTCGAGTGGAAGAGGTTTGACATTTTATAGTTATGTAGGAGCAAGATTAAAAAAAATAAGAATAAAACGACGACATTCTAATGAGCTCGTGCTTACAACTCTTTGGCAGCGTCAACTGCTGTTCTAGTTTGTCATTCAAGCGGCTGTTCATGAACTTTTGCCTACAATTGGAAGCCTGAAATATCACAAATGAAGCCATATGTACAAGTCGGGTTAAAATATCAAATCTAGATTTATGATTTTTCACACATTCTCATTGCCAGACTTAAGAATTTGTTTCTAGATAACAAGAGATACAACTAATTTCCAGGCCAAATATAAAGAATACAAAAACAAGTACAATTAAATTGCCAAGTGTGAATTTCCGCTGAAAAATGCACAAAAAAAAAACAGAAACAAAAATATCTGCACAAAAAAGACAAACAACAATTTGTAGTCAAGGTCGTGGCGGGCAAATGTAACACTGGCATAAATTATGCTTCAAGTCTACATACGTTTTGGTCCCCCCAAATGTTGTAAGCAGCTAACGCTAACGCTAACGGTATACTACTAACCAAACAACAACAATAATTACCAGCGACAACAACAATCACTTAAAGCTGATAGTAAAAGACAATCGCTGGGATATTATTATAAAGTTGCCAAAATCGTAAAGACAAATATTCTGAGTAAACATACTCTATCCGATGTCCAATACTAAGTAGAAGCAGTTGAAGGCATATTGATTATGAGTAGAGATTTGCTTGGCTTTGGAAATACTAGAACTTGTACACATTTTTAAAAGTTTTCATGGAAAAGTTGAGTAGAGAAAGGCGACTATCTCAAATCGTTTTCAGAATTAAGCATGTTTTATTATTGTTATTTTTCAACATATCAGCTTAGTCTGTAGAAGTATCAAAGCTTCTTCTTCATATGTTGAATTGGAATAAAATCGCAAATTGGGGGGTCCAAACTTTTCAAACCCAAAAAAATATCTTGAAAATTCTGAACTTTAATAAAGAGGAAAGATTTTTAACTAAGAAACTATTTCTTAATTGTAGTTTGGACAGAGTTACCTTTAGCTAGCGATTTTCCTAACTACCAGTAGTAAGGGAAATCGCCAGTGCATTCTTTAAACTTCTTGCAATCTGTTGCTAGTTATTTTGACCAAAGACTAAAAGTGATAGAACACATGGGCAAGATAATTTGAAAGCCTTCGATTGAGTAGAGTATTTCTGAAAAATCGCAGAAAACACCACCAACTGCCGTCGCATCGATCCCAGACAGAGTTCAGGCTTGGTGGCTTGAAAGGGTCGTTGCTTGAATGGTTGGCAGAGTGTGAGCCAAAAACAATGCAGCCAGTGAGCGACGCGACGAGCCGTTTGACAAAACTGTATGCGAAAAACGGCAGCCAGTGTAGAAACAATCAAACGAGGTGCAATTACAGTGAAGCCAGCGGCAACTGCGGATGCAAAAAAGCGCCCAGTTCCACAACATTGATGTGGAGTCGCTGTACGCCGGCAGCGTAAACGGATATGCAGCAATGAGAGCATCTGCAACAGCTGCCACTGCCACTGCAAGCGAATAAAAGCGACGACATTAGCCCCAAGTGGCATCAGTTGCAACAAGTCAACGGCGAGCGAATCACCCACAACACAATATGCTGAAGCTGGTGAGGATAACCCAACACATCTACTCGCACTCCAATCACTAATTGTCCCTTTTTTTGTGTTAGCTACTACCATTACTTTCGCTGTGTGCCTTAGCAGCTGGACGACCTGGTTTTCTGCACGGTCATCACCATCATTATCCGGAATATCCTTTGTATCCGCATCACCATCATCACCATGTAGAGCCGCTGCATGTGGCCAAAATTGTGCACCTGCCTGCGGCTGTCTCCCATCAGAGTTCCACAGTGATACACAGTGTTCCACATCACATAATCAAGCCGTTGGTGTTGCCAACTGTAGTCAAAACTGTAGTACACCCACCCATCATTAAGGCCTATCATCCTGCACCGATTATCAAGGCCTATCATCCCTATGATCCTTTCCATTTGCATCATCATCATCATGATTTCCATGATTATCATTTGCATTAGAAATAAATAGGAGCATACGATGGCAAAATTTAATGAGAATCCCCGCCTACTGAACGATCAATGGATACTTGAAAACTGATTACTGATGAAAACTGATTAATAATGATGCTGTGTTTATTGTCTGTACTTACTGTATGTATGTGTGTGTCAATTGTGGATTAAAATTCGACGAAATTGTTGTAAGTTGCTGCTTAAATATTAATATTAGTTGAATATGTATATAAAAATATTAAAATGTGTACAAATTTAAATTACTCTGGATGAAAGTTTCTTTAAAGTAAAATTAGTAAGCAAAATTACAGACACTTGAGTAGTTTGGCGTAAACCTTTTTCAAACTTTATGCCATCTAAAGAAGTATAGAATCCAACCAAGTACAGGCTTTTGACAAAGAAAGGTTCTGCTTAATACTTCTTAAACATTTTCTTACCCAACTAAAACTGTCAGACCCGTAAAAGTTATGACAGAACACACAAAAAACAAATTCTCCTATCAAATCCGTCCTAAGGCGATTAACCCTAAATTTTAGAAAAATATTTTCCTATAAGTTATTATAGGCGATTCGCTTAATTATAGAAAATATTGAAATGCTCGGTCACATTCATAAGTTCGGCTGGCGTCTGTGTGAAAAACACAAAGTGACTTTGTCCACCGGTGGCTATGGGCTGGCCGGCCTCAATACAGGGTGATTTTTATGCAATTTGGTTTTTCAGAGTAAGTAAAATGCTGTAACGCCAAAAATGCTTAGTAAGGTTTGCCATTTCACCATGAATAGACTAAAGCTAAGTTCACACATGCAAATTATTTGACAAATTTTAAGAACATTTTGATGAAAATTTGGTTAAAAAGCCATGATTGCAGACTTTGCAGGACTTAAAACACCAACTTTGGTTCCATTCACTAAAAATTTTATCAAACATGGCCGGAGAGTTTCCCCAATTTGGCCAATTTAGGCAAATTGTCATCAAAATTTGCCAAAAATGCTAAATGGGTACGAGGGATTACAACCGAAACGATTTTTCGTATCGGTTGCGGTGTCTTACAAGGGCAATAGCTAAATTTTGGTTGCGGTTATATCATGGGAAAGTGACAGTGGTTGCTACAGTAAAAATAAGCTTTAAGGTAATCAATGCCTTGGCCGAAACCGAAATTCGTTTCGGATTTAATCCCTGATGGGTACGTCTAAAAACAGAATTGCCAAGTTTGGCCAGAAAAGCAGCCAGAGGCAGTTCAAGAGTAGCCAATGCACCCCGAAAAATGCACTGTTTGGTGCGGTTTGTGGGTCGGCGGCATCATTGGACCGTACCTTTCCAAAAATTATGGAAATCGCAACGTTACAATCAATGGAGCAAAGTACCGTGCGATGATTACCGTCTATTTTTTAGCCAAAACGGAAAAATTGGACTTGGCTTACAAGTGGTTTCAACAAGACGGTGCCACACGGCACGCGAATCCATGGTCCAATTGAGAGACGCGATTGGTGAGCCATTAACGTCTCACGTTTTGGATTAGTCCATTCGCCGCCAAGATCATATGATTTGACCCCACTAGACTATTTTTTGTAGGGCTACAGGAAAAAAACGGCCGCTGCAGCTGCCGTTTGTGAGATACCAGCCGAATTGCTGGATAATGTATGCCAAAATTGGAAATTACCGATGGACCATCTCAAGCGTAGCCGCGGGAAAAATTTGCATGAAATAATCTTTTAAAAGTAAATGGGCTATCAACTAGTAATTTTTGAGAATGTTTTTTTAACAGAACCTTCTTCAGATTAATATAAACTTAAAAAAAAACGAGATTTTTAAAAAATTACTCAATTTTATATTTTAAAATCCAAAAAATTTTATCTTAAGAACAAAATGAAGACTTCACGTTTGGATTTGCAACGACATTCAATTCAGCTCATATTAGAACAAATTTGGTTGGAAAATGTTAGTTTATGTGGCCACAGGAGCTACAAATGTAAGAAAACCTCGCTCTACACACGTTAATGCAAATATCTCGTAAGCCTGACGTGCTGCGGGAAAAACGGACAATTGATTTGAATTCAGCGACTAAAAACATATATGGAAAGTTTGCTTACTTATATGTTGCAAGACCTTGTAAGCCTGCGAAATCACCCTTTATAAGTGTTTTTAGTTTTGCTCTCTCTTGGTTTGATTTTGTAAGTTTGAGGAACAATTTCAAAAAGCGCACATAATCGAATCATACCTTCGACAAGGAAGAAAAAAGTTAAAGCAGTTTCTCAAATTGGAATGGAAAACCAAAGACTAATTTTCCCACTTACTAATTGTTCTACATCCATCTAAAACCAAAAATTCAGAATATATTTACTAGAATGCGGACGGTGGTCATGAAAAACGAAAAAGTGTTAATGAAAATATAAATATTTAAGCATTTAAATGTTTTCAGTGCTTATTAACATTTATTTATTCCGAAGTGCATTGTAAAAAATATTGAAAATGTTAAAAAACATTAAAAAAGAAATTGAAAAAAGAAAACTACTCCTTGACGGGGGGATTTGGAAATATCTGCCTTATCTTTAATAATATCAAAATAATATCAATTTTTCATATCAATGGGATACTATTTCCACCTAAACATATGGACGCGATAATATCATCTTGATATTTTTTTCAGATGAAGGCCGATTCGATACTCAAAATACCCGTATGATACTAAATATCGCGATCTTTTTTTTCAGTGTAATAAATTGAATTCTAGCTGCTGTTTAGAAAAGGGTGTGGTTGGGGGAGGAGGGTGGTGTTGTGTTGTGTGTGTGTAGTCGTCCCCTTCCTTCCAGCCCCGCTCCCGCCCTTCACGAAAACCACCACCTTGGAGGAGGCTCGACCTTATCTATAGCTATGGTTAATATTTGGTATTTTTTCTGGATCAAGCCGGAGACCAAAGCGAGAACAAAATGTTCTCGAAACGAGCACATAATGTTTAGAACTAAATGTTCATGGCATAGTGTGAACAAATGTTTCTGAATGTATAAAAAGAGGGCTTAGCAGACTATCGCCACCAAAATGTCATGATTTTGGTGCATTTAGAACGAATTTTTTTTCTCTGTGTAGTAATACGGAATGTGTGCCAAGTGAGTGAACAACAATAACACAACTACTTGCTCCTGCGGCAAATGTTTCGACGCATCGCCGCTAAGTAGCTGAACCAGTAGCAGTTAACCCGGTAGTTTATTCTCTTCTCCAAATGATGGTCGCTTTAATCAGGCAGCCACCGCTGCCAATGTGGATTGAATTTCGAAACATTATAAATATTTATAATTGTAAGCTTCTGCTGAAATGTTACTTAAAGTGAATAAAATATCTATAAAAAAGTAAAGCATTTCTTCGTAATTTATAAACACGGAGTAATTGAGACATTTAGTGACGTCAAGTGAGGTCTGCGAGCAAAATATCGAATCACACTGAAAAAACCAAATATGCCAAGCTAAGAGATAGCATAAAAATATGTCAAAAACAATATTCAAAAATCGTAAAAAATTTTACGTTTGAAATTAAAAGCATATTTTTAAGACAAGAATTTAATTTCGTGCTGTTCGGTTAAGTGCTTAGCTCGTCTGAAATATCAGGAAAAAAAAGCATGAAGAGGAATGGTTAAACAAAGTAACAGTCAAGATAAAAAGGTAGATGAATGATTTAAAAGTTGATGTTAAAAGAGCTAACAAAGTACGAAAAATATGCTTAAAACAAGACAAATGAAGAAAGACAGATAGTAAATCATGTCGAAAGGTAGAAAGATACAAGAAATGAATAAAGTAGAAATGGAGCATAAAGTAAATACATATGAAAGATTGATGAAATCATGGACAACTCAGGGAAGAGTTATTAAAAAATAAAAAAGCAATAAAGCGGTTTTTGTTTATAATTAGTTTTGTACATTTTCTTATCATTTTAATTCTTAAAAACTTTTAGTTCTTTAAATTCTTTTTATTAATAAAACATCTAAAAAAAAATCTTAGAAAATTTGTACGAACCCGGTCACCTTCAGCAGCTATTGGCTTCAGCTGTGTAAGTAACTAGCCTTCACAAAGAACTTTGCAGTTTGGATTCAGCGTTCATCTGTAGGTTTCTTTTCAGAATTTTCAAGATATGTGTTTTTTCTTTCAGTGCAGAATTCGCCCCAGATTTATTGTCCAAACATTTCCTCGCATTTGAGTGATATAATTAGCATGTAATCAAACCAAAAATCATTTAATACAGAAGCCTACACAAACACACTTCTGCCTGAGTAGACGCCGCATTATGGATCATGGATTCAGAGGCGATGGCGCAGTATTGAATGACACATTTCCCAGGCCGATGGCAACACGTTGCCCAGCCATGTGTGTGGTGTGTCGAATGGCAGCAAATGCAGTTTCTGTGTTATGCAAATTGAGTGCATAAGCAGCATCATCAGCAGCAGCAATCCCATCTCTGTCTGAGGTGCTAAATGGCTTGCTGCCAAATGGTTACCATTTCATAAGCAGAGATACTATGTTTCTGCTTGATCTATTTCAAGTTCAACATACATTCAAGTTTAACATATTTGCAAATTGCACAACATTTTGCATAAGCAATCAATTGAACAGCCCACACACAATCACAAACTGCATTTAGAATTATTTATACAATCAATTGTCCAAACACTGCCATAATCTGAGGGAAATGAGTTGCATCGACATCAATTAGATTGACATTATTTTGTTTGTTTGCTCACTTCCTTGTTTGGTGATATTTAAAACTAATTCAATCAATATCAAACAACCCTGAAAATTTGTTTATTTTTCTTTTGTTGTAAAATTAGCCACAAATTGTCCAAGTCGATATTGTTGCGGTAGCTCAGTTCGCTGACCGGCCGCGGCGCCAGTGAATTATGAGAACAACACATTTGGCAAGGTAATATTTTGAATGATTTTTGTAGGCAATTTTTAGAAACTCATTAATGGTAAACAAACGAAGTATGTAGACATGAGCCAGTAATTAGTTAAATATGAAGGCTAGGAAGTTCAATTGAATTGATATTAAAATTGAATTTGAAAGAAAAGCTTATGGTTTTGTTGCTGTCGCTTTTGTATGCTTAATTCGTTTCTGCGCTACTGTCGTATGCTAGTTTGGTTAAGAGAAGTTGTCCGACGATTGCCGATTTTACCTGCTGAATGCAGTGATTGCCGATTGCGATTGGCAAATTTTGACATTCATAATTTCTGAAAGGGAATCGAACAAAAAGTATGATTGATTACCGATTTCTGGATCAGTCTGCCTTAGTGTAAGTTTTTGCATACAATTTTCTTTTGGTGTGTGTAAATATTGAAGTTTATTTGTCCCAGGGATTTTGGGAAGTACTAAAGCCACCGAATATCTTAAAGCCTGCTATCAATGCCATTCAGCAGAGACTCATCGGCAATAGTAAATCAGTAATCACTAATCGGATTTATCTGCTGAATGTGCCCAATGTGACGGTGCGTTCACACAGATTAATTTTTGTGTCAGTCATCTGGCAATCTGTTTAGACTGAGTAGAATACATGGAAATTATGACAGATTTCTCGGAATATATATGGCATCAGTCAACTGGCACTGCATCTGGCACAGCCAGAAAATATTTGTATCATTATCAATTTGATACGCATTGTCTTAAATTGACACTAAAACCAGTATCAGTTTTTTGGTATCAATATAATACTAGAAATTGTCAAATTGAAAATTAGGTATTAATTTGACATTTTATGTGTTGTGATTCTAGACTGAACACATCAGTATCCATAAGAGGAAAAAGCTATGGTAGAATATAAGCTACTTTGATTGGACTCTCCCCCAGACGATGGGTTGAAGGCAAGTTAAGTCTTAGCAACTTAATGTCGTTCAGTTAAGAGAGCACTTATACTACGTCACCAGCAAGGCTGCTGCCACTGTTTACCTATGAAGAACGAGACTTACTGCGAGAAGACCGAAACAAAGACAGTCCATATCTGGAGTGGTTAGAAATGCTACATCAGCTAGCACACAGAGCATACAGTGTGAGAGATCAATGTTTCCCACAAAAGAAAGTATCAGCATGTGACAAGCTAGTATCAGTTTGATATTCTCAAAATATATTTTTAATACTTTCGAAAATATTAACTTAATACTTGAAGTATTAAAGCCTAGTACTGAGGGCATTCGAATTTTCCTTTCGTCAGAGTATTTCATATAATTAGAAACACCTTGGCTTTGCTTTGATGCTCATGTGCTTTTAAAAAGCTGTGACGAAAGAAATTTTCGAACGCCCTCAGTACTAAGCTTTAGGAGAAAATAATCCTCAATAGTTTCAAATTGATGACAGTGTGTGTGAATCAGAGAACGACGATGCGTAGTCATTAATGCGTACTACGTGCTTACTACGTATTTTTTAAAATACGCATACGCATTAGAAATAGGGGGTACACAGAGAAAAAAAATTCAAAATCTACACGAACATGTAGAATTCCTACAAGTTTTGACAGGGTTTCTCAACAAATTACTTTTGTGTAGTTTTTCTACATGCCGCGTTTAGTTTTCTCATTTCAACGCATGGCGTGTGGCTTTTCTGCATGCTTGTTGCATGTTGAAATGAGAAAACTAAACGCGGTGTGCAGAAAAGGTATATAACCGTTATGGGTTGAAAATCCGGGTCAATAAGTGTAGAAATCATACATGGATCATACACGTCGCGTGTGGAGAGTAGTTTTCTAAACTAAAAGCTAAATTTTTCGTTTAGAATTTCCACAAGCGCATGTAGGATTTCAATATTCAAACGTTAATGTAGAAAACCTAAACGTTCGTGTGGTATTCAGATTGCTGCATGAAAAATGTAGAAGGTTTTTGGAAATAAGCTGATTTTCTAATGGCGTGTAGACTTTTCTTTTGCCCACGCAGCATTTAGCTTTTCAACACGCGTCGTTTAGATTTTAATTTCTACACGTTACGTGCAATTTTTCTGCATCCCACTTGTAGCTTTCTGCATTCTACATTTAGTGTGTGCAATTTAGCAGGCCGCAATACGTTTCGTTTAGCATTGACGTTTCTACACGCGCCGTGCAGCCAATTTTGTTTGTTACGCATCACAAAAAAAACTGAGTATGCGTAGTACGTAGACACAAAACAAATACGCATACGTACGCTGAAGCACTGGTAAAAGTACGCACAACATACGTTAACTGAGCAGTAGGTATTTCCATTTTGCTTCATTTTTAATTCATTTATGCGTCATTTATGCTTACTATGTATGAATTTCTATACGAAATCTTATAGTCTTGGTAAAATATTGTCTTTGTTTTAAAAAGCAAGGTTCTTATAAGTTAATTTCACACATATATGGGCCTTGGTATTCTCGATAACATAGAATTTGGTTAATAAATTTAAGGCCTCTTCGCAGATGTGAAGTAATGTAAAAGTTTCACTTAAAAAATTTTATGGCTGCCTACTTTTCCAAATTATTGGTATGAAACTTTTACATTACTTCTCATTACTTCACAAAGCCGTATGGGGCTTTAGTAATTAATTAAACTATGATTATCATCGGCAAGTAATTCGCTTAATATTGAATAATTTTTATAGATGGACTCAAACATCACAATGTTTCAGTTCCGCCGTGTTTGAGTTTGCAGCGCTGATTTTACCAAGGCTTGTATACCGAATTGGGCTATGTGGGTGGGATTACGACAACACATTCAAATACTCTTGGTCGACCTAACGGCTATTCCCTTTAACATTAATATTATCATTGCACTCATGTACAAAGTCATCTCTTTTACACATATACCTAAAAATAAGACTACTGTGTAAAACAGTGTGTGTCTGAACACCGCCGGCAATTCACACCGAATGCTTAGCCGAAAACATGCATCACTAAGTGTCAGAGAGAGACAGTCAGATTTTCCGTCCTCTCTTCTTGGCGAACCCTGCTGTAAAGGACCATAACCGAGAACGTAAGATACCACGTACGAGGACGTACCATAGTAGAGATAGAAAGTGTTAATTTAAGGTAGAACATTTAGAAAAAGGAGACTCAAATAAACTATAACCTGTCTCGTCTTTCATCTATATGCTAAGGCTTTAGTCACAGAGCTCTGTAGCTAAGTCCAGTCCGCGCCGTTAAGGACGCTTAATATTTGGTGCGGTAGTAGCGTACATTTTTCAAAAATTTAATGCCGGAGCTTCCGCAGAATGGGCCAATCCCGATCAAATGAATTACATTTCCAAACTCTCTCCATTTGCTCAGAGGGCAGTTTCTTTTATTCGTCGTGACATAAGTGTATTTGCCTAATATGTTTTTTCCATTCGAGCACATAAAGTTCATTTTCTTCACACCCAGGTCTAGGCAATCAAGCTGTTTTATAGAAAGAGGATCGTAGAAAACCAAAAATTTCTTTGTTTTGATGAAGTGCGTATACGCATTTGTACTTTCAATCTGTCAATTGTTTACATTGACTTAAAAAATAAATTAATGCATTTGGCCCAATATGCCCCACTAAAGAAAACCAATGACCACTGGGTACAAATTGCACATGTGCACAGTTGTGCACCCCCCTAAGGGCAGACTTTAGATGATGTGCAAATATGAAAGAATTGCACAAGACAAATTCAAACTAAAAAACAGGAAAATCTTGGACAATCTCGCTGTCAATTGGCCGAGCCCCATTTAGTCAACAAAACAAGCAAATCCAACATTAAGTTGGCAGTCACATTAATCAACGCTTGCCAAGTTGGGGACTTAATTTATGCCAAGCCAAAAGTGCAAAGAGCAGGCGGTAACTGTCATATGAAAGCCCTCCCCGCTGTTCCACCACTTAAGCTGATTCTTTGGTGACTTGAATTACATATTTATTTATTTATTTGCTATTTATTTTTTTTCTTAATTGCATTTGCAATGCTCTTGACGCATGCAACAATGTCAAGTATACGCCGCATGGCACGAACTTTATGTACAGTTTATAGATAAGGGGTGGGAGGAGAACATACATCATATTGCATTTAGTGGTCAGTCAAGTGAGTGAAAATGCAAAAATCATATCGAACTGGTAAGTTGAGAACCTGCCCCCGGAAGGGTTTGTTGCCAGGTTGCAATGCAGAGGCGTCAGCATCGTTGTCGACCCATTTAAAGCTGTTGTTTGGCTTATTAAATCTCAATTGTTTTCTGTATAAATAGGCGAGTGTTGAATGCAATTCTATGTCAAAACGTTCTTAACCATCGACACAACAAAATGTTCAAGCTGGTGAGTGTTGGAAAAGTAGAAATGGACTGCAAGAAAAATACATAAGCTATGGATTGTTCAAACGAGAAAAACAGACATATAAAAGTTTATCAAATGGTGCCTGGTTTTAAGAAGAGAATTTTAAAAACATAAATGGAAATTTTTTTAAAAGGTGCAGAAAACCGAATCGATTAAAACAAGGCTCAAGTGGATTACTGTAAGGATAAAATAGAGCAGGCTGCACTTGTTGTGTTGCTTGAACTAATTGACGTAAGCCAAACACAAAAGAATGATCATATATCACAGTGACCATGCTAGCTCTCACAGGTCGGCACACCTAAGAGAGTTGCTTAGCATTTAATAGTCAATGTGTATTCCTGACTTGGCGACCCAATTTTTTCCTTTATCTGGTTTAAATATCTCTGTTTTCCTCAAAAATTTTGATTTATTTATTGAATTAAAATATATTTGAAAATTCTTTCATCCTGTAGAAGAATTTTACTCTTGCAAATCAATTGTCAAAATTTGTTGTATTTAATAATCTAAAACTAAATCTATCTATTTTTTGCAGTGCGTATTCGTTGCTCTTCTCAGTCTGGCTGCTGCTGCCCCAGCTCCCGTTCCAGCTCCTGCCCCAGCGCCTGGCCTTATTGCTGGTCCTGGTCTGATTACTGCCCCCGGAATTTGGGGTCCTCATCTGGTGGCTTCCCCCCATGTCGTTAGTGTTGTGCCTTCTGCCATTTCCCATTCGGCCATCACTCAAATTCATGGTCTGCCCTCACCAGTTTTGGTCAAAAGCGTACATCCAGTGCATCCCGTTTGGATTGGTTAGACTTATACATTAAATATACCAAAAACTACAAACAAAAAACACAAGCAACAACAGCTCCTCCACTTCAACTATTTCACCAACATGCCCTGTTTATAAATTCAAGCAACAACTACAAACAAAAAAAACTACAAAAAAAAATTTTAGCAACTAAAATACATTTCAAGCAAAAAAATGAAAATAAACAAATAAACTATTTCATACAAATAAAAGGTTATAGCGAGCCGAAACTTAAAGAGTTTTCGATTTTATCAGACAGCCGAAAAGTATGCTTTACAAATTGTTTGCCTGTATAAGACGTGTATAAGACTGGAACAAAATAATTGAACTTTTGTTGGAGGCAAACATGGATATTAAATTCATTTTTTCGATTCTAAATCTTGTGAATAAGAGGAGGGTATAGAATGTATTCAACATCTTCTATGCGACTGCCCTGCATTTATTAGGCATGCACCGAGTATTTAATATATTTTTTTTTTATTTAGAGTCTACAAAAAATAGGCTGTCAACAAAAATATAAATACGTTACAAAAAAATTTGTAAGAGCTAAAGAAGCATATCAAAGAAAATCTAATAAAATTACAAAAAAAACTAGTAACGCCTGCGACACGGTGGGGTTATGCCCCCACTCACAGTCAATTGTAGTTAGAGACGTTATTAGAGCTAACAAAAACTTTAGTAATATAGAGATCGAGAAGAGGGAGAATGATATAAGACGAAATGTTTAAATTTTATGATTTCGAGCACACTTAAGGTATATCTCACATAATCATAAACCAAAATATGGCAAAAATGTATCACCAAAAAATATTCCATTTCCGACTTATAGCCTCCAAAAAATATGAGGATAATAACACTGAGCAACAAGGTCCAGTATATTGAAGGGTTAATGGTGACTCAAGATGATTTTCGTAAGTTGAACACGAATCTGTTTTCGAAAAAGGTACTTCACGTCAAGATGTTTGACAATATAAGCTTAACGTTGCTTAAAATTCCTATAATAAACCTTTTTAGGGGTGTTTTCTAAAGGAAATTTTATTTTGTTTTGAATCTCTTTGATAATATCATATAGTTCTATTTCTTAGCTTTAAAATAACTTATCAAAAACAAATCTACGATTTTCTTAAGCGAATATATACCATTTTGAATACATTTGCTAGATGTGACTTTATTTTGTACTACCCATAAGTATGCAACGGGAATTGTCGAAAATTGTCATTAGAATTCAATACAAAATACTAGCCTACTGTTGTGTATTTGCTTCGCATACTTTTGGGCAGAAGACAATCTGTAATTTTGAACACATGAGCTCAAAATGGTATATTTTCCCTTAAAAAAATCGTAGAATTGTTTGGAATAGCTAGTTTTAAAGTTAAGGAGTAGGACTTTCCTATAGTATAATATCAATGAGAGTCAAAACAAAAAAATGGATATTCCCAAAAGAGGCGCCTAAAAAGTGTCAAAATAAGCATTTTAAGCATTTTTAAGCTCATCTAGACGTGATGTACCATTTCCGAAAACAGATTTGTGTTCAGCACATGAAAATCATCTAGAATCACCACCAACTATTCAATATACTGAAAAAAGTCAAATTTTGTTGCCTTGTGTATTATGTACATCGTTTTTTAAATAAAAATTTCGATGCATCAATCATATTTCCGGTATCCCTAGTTCTGGGTGCTTTGCAGCATGCTAAAAATGCTGCAACATTTTGATTTAGCTTTCTCAAAATTTAAGTAGTATAACATAAGATATTTTTACGTTGTAATGTTTATATAACACACAGTCATTTCACTCAATACAGCAATGCAACAATTCGTCAATTCAACACAAACAAATTTAACAGAGAAAACAGTCATCACAAAACAATTTCAACATACGTCTATATATCACAAAGCCATTTCACCCAACACAACAATTCAACATACGCCAATTAAACACGAAGAAATTCAGCACAAAACAATTTCAACACACGGCTACTTACATATATCACAAAGTCATTTCACCCAACACAACAATTTAGCATGCAGCGCAATTTTACGATATTCCTCACGCCTGCATCCGACGCCGTTTCGAAAAAAAAATCCCGGTGTAATAAACACAAAACAATTTCAACACGTCAATTAAACACACGTCATTTCAACACATTAAACACAAATAAGATTACAACGCCCTTATTGGGCTAAACGGTATTCAAGTTAAGAACAAAAGAATGCTGGCACCGACAGCGCTGCTTTCTGCTGCTAGTGCAGTACTTACAAATGTGCACACACTTTCGCAGCTACGGAGTATACTACATTCGGGTTCGACTGACTTGTAGGATTGATAAAATCATTTTTGTAGAAATTGTTGTGTTCTATTTTCTTGAAATGAAATAGTTTGTTTGTTTGTTTTCTGAAGAATTGACGTATGTTGAATTGACGTGTTGAAATTGTTTTGTGTTGAATTGACGTGGAACCGTTATAGATTTCCTTAATCCCACCGGCACTTTAAAGTGCTGAACATTTTTTGTAAAATTTTGGTATAAAACTCTTTATATTTAACTTGTTATAGCAAAACATAAAAATTCTTTATTAAAAATTGAAAACAAAAATCAGAAAATTTTTTATCACAATCAAAAGACTTGAATCAGCACTCAAAACCAAAATCCTTAATGATGCAGAGTGTAGGCCAAAGGAGCTGAGTGCACCACAGATTTGATCAGTGGAGACGAGTGCAACACAGGAACAGAGTGCACCAATGGAGCGGCATGAACAGAGTGAACCACTGGGGCAGCATGGACTGAATGAACTAGAGGAGCAGCATGTACTGAATGAACCACAGGAGCAGCATGAACAGCCACAGCAGGAGCCGAATGGATGGTAGTTTTGAGCACTGGAGTCACCACAGGGTGAACCACCGCTTTGCTATGAACTTGGGTAATGCTCTGATGCGATACAGCCGAAGGAGAGCTGTGTACTACAGTGCCAACTTTAGCCAGGACGGGCTCATGCAGCACATGATGGGTTTCAATTAGGCCAGCACTGACAGAAGCCACCAGCAAGGCAATAATAGCAACCTGTAGAAAACAAATTCAGATAAACAAAATTTCTTTAAACGCACATTTTTACTTACAAATTTGAACATTTTGGTAGATGGTTAAAGTCTTCTGGAGTAGCTCACAAAGGTGACTGATGCCGTTGGATGCTGAACGAAAAGCTTTTATAGCCGGTTGCTAAAAGGCTAAGGGCTCTAAGCTCAGGTCGTTCACCTTGAGCGGTATTTGATAAGGCAGCCGCAGCTGCGACTCAACTGCAGCAACCAGAAATCCACTTGAGTTCGTTTCGGCACAGCCAGCTAAAAGGCGTAGTGAAGGTCAAGTCATTTGGTTGTATTTCAATTTATAGTTTCGGCTTCTTACTTCCAGTTCTATATAAGCACAGTTGACCCGCTGCAAACATCATCAGTTACTCAGCGAATCTTATCGTGAAAACAACTTCCCACAAATTAACAAAATGTTCAAATACGTAAGTAAAAATGTACATTTAAAGAAGTTTTGTTTATCTAGATTTGTTTCCTACAGGTTGCTATTATTGCCTTGCTAGTGGCTGCTGTCAGTGCTGGCCTAATTGAGACTCATCATGTGGTGCATGAGCCTGTCCTGGCTAAAGTTGGCACTGTAGTACATAGCTCTCCTTCAGCTGTTTCGCATCAGAGCATTACCCAAGTTCATAGCAAAGCGGTGGTTCACCCTGTGGTGACTCCAGTGCTGAAGACTACCATCCATTCGGCTCCTGCTGTGGCCGTTCATGCTGCTCCTGTGGTTCATTCAGTACATGCTGCTCCTCTAGTTCATTCAGTCCATGCTGCCCCATTGGTTCACTCTGTTCAAGCCGCACCATTGGTGCACTCTGTTCCTGTGTTGCACTCGTCTCCACTCATCAAATCTGTGGTACACTCAGCTCCTTTGGCCTACACTCTGCATCATTAGAATCTCAAGTATAAATTGTTTTGTTAAACCCTTTAAAAGAAAATTGAAATAAATTCCAAAAAGTATTGTAATTAAAAATTATTTAACAAATTTTATATTTAATTGAAAAAGGGAAGAAGAAACAAAAAATCCAAAAATTGATATCCAATGAATTTATAGCAATATTTCTGTCGTGATTTAACTCAAGGTAGTCCAGAAGACCTGAGCATAGGATCAGTATAGAAAGTTTGTTAAACTGTTTAGGTGGCCGCTGTGGTATGTTTATTCACTTGCTTTTATTTGATAAGCTGTAGATTGGCCAGCATAGAACTGTCTCTACAACAGTGCCGGCCAAATGGAGAGGACAAAAAAAGTGTGCTTGTGTTGGTGAGCAAGAGAGCTATCTTCAGACTACAGCCGTTTTACATGCAATTCAATGTTCACCGATTCACACAATCATGAGTTGGGCTCGCGTTTGCGTAAAAACACGACTGACTTCGCCTCGTGGTAGCTAAGGCTGGCCGGCTCTGCTCTACAATCAAAGGAGCGTGGCGTTGCCAGCTAGTTATGTTAACATATTGCTTATTGCCAGATAGGTGTAACTTAGTAACTACTAACATACTGCTTACATACTAAAACTCGGCCGTACTGACAACAAGGATCACCTTATTCTGTCGACATTATGTTTACGTCTGCTTCTTAAGTTAAACTTATGTTTCCTGGAATCAGTATCAAAATCTGTATCGCTTACATTTTCGTCCCTATCCGTGTCTTCTACATTTCTAACTTAATCTATATCGTTTACATTTTCATCCATATCTGTATTTTGCTGTAATTCATTAAATCCCTAATTTTCTTTCATTTCTCTTGTTCCAAATTTCTTCATCATATCTTCATTTCCGCTGATAATGTTATTATTTGGATTCTTTCCCTGGAACCAAAACTTGATATTCTGTGAAGCCCAGATGCGTTTGTAAGTGTGTCTGTTGAAAACATTCCAAGTCTTTCAGCACATGCCTGTCGTTTTCTAAAAATTTCGTAATTCGGTATGTTCCTTTCAATTTCGGAATTAATTTTCTCGCAACTCCTAAATTGCTATCGAAATTTCTAATAACAGGGGTACCACCATTCAGCTCCCCCCGGAGAATAGCTTGATTGGGATGAAGAGGAGAGGAGAATAGAGGAAGAGGAGGAGACATTACTTCATCTTCTTCGCCACTGCCCAGCTCTTAATAGAAGGAGACTCAAACTCTTGGTCACCCCTTTCTACTCAACCTCTCGAAAGTGTCCGCCATAGAGATTTCGTCTCTACTGAAATTCTTAACGTTGTCACAGTTGTCACGTTGTTCTTAAAGTTGACAGTCTTACTGTCCCTATCCATCTCAACCTAACCTAACCTGCTTCAATTCTCGGCGTAAAAGCCTTAATTGAGTTCGATAGAGTTGCCCTGTGATGGTTTTATCCGGTTGTAGCAGCTCATAAAACACCACGCCGAATTGGTCCCGCCCAATACAGAGCAGGACCTTACCCCTGCCTTTTTACGCTTGAGCATATTCCCCGTAAGCTTCTTGCAGCGCTCGATGGACTTAAGCTGCATTTTTCTTCAAATGAAAGCAGCAAAGTAAACTTTCCGCAAATCGTACTATCAGAAATGTTGACATATTCGGAGCACGGAAAAACTATGTTATTTACACTTCAGCGAAACGAAACTTACTGAAAAAAAAGCCTAATGATGAGGCTTAAAAATTAAGTAGATTGCAACATTGTCCAAATCGATTAAGTCAAAATACTAATATCAGACCCTTTTCTGCCGTTGTTAGAATTCACTAATACTGAACAGAAATAAGAATTTCAGGGTCTTCTTTTCTAGAATTCGGAACATCTTAACAGCGAAATACTCTCCAAATCAAATAAAAGACGTTTATCGATGTCCCATAAACAACATTTAATCCAAGGGAGTCGGGAAGCTCGACTCTTCCGAGCTTGTTCTGAACGTCTGAGTCTGTTTCAGCTATATCAGAAGGTAGTTCGCAAAGTTTCACTTTCATTTCCATCGGCTTTTTCATCAGTTTCATTGAAATCACCTTCAATTTTGTTAAAGTAGCAAATCTTTTTAATTTTTTAATAATTTAAAATAATTTATTAAAACAATCAACAAAAACTAACAACAAATGCATGACTAATGCCGTAACGTAAAAGGTTCTCCATTGCCATAAAAGTAAACCAACGGATTTATGGCCAAAGTGTGCATATCCTTAATGAAAACCGTCTCATTGTGGAAACCAATTTTGGCCGTACAGTTCTCATGATCAGTTAGCGCCCGTACCAGAGTTAGGGCAAGAATAACCAACGAGTAGAGCAACTGGAAGTAAGATCATAAGTCATTAAAAATGATTTTTAATATTATATGCATAACAAACTTACGATTCGAGGCATATTGTGACAGCTGTCAAATTGGATTTAGTCTTAGTTTGAATTTGCTGCAGCAAAACTCCAGTAAGAACTCATGTCAATCACAGGCCTACAATTGGTTTATATAGCGAAAACGGTTCACAAAATGCTATTGGCATAACAAATAGCAAATGACAAATGATATGGTCAATTAGCTGAAGGTCTAATTGGTTGAATGGGTAACACTAAACGGTAAGAAAGTTAGGTGGTTACTTGAAAAGTTCCCGAAGACACTAGGGGCGTAATTGAATTGTATGATTATGTTCGGCCATAAAAACAACACTCCATAAAAGAGATCTCGCAACTGCAAGCCAAATTAGGATTTACGAGCTCACCTCAAGAGCAGCCGGCGCAGGGTAATAATTTTCTGGGCATTCATTTTCCACATTACCACGAATCGTCGTCTGATCGCCTCGACGTTTCGATGCTTATCTTAAGTACGTGTAACTGTCGCTTCAAGTCGAGCCCCAGCAAATACCTTGTTAAAAAAAAAAAGATAAAAGAAAAGAAATAAGAAATAAACATTGTGGGTTAAGTGCGCGTGGGGCTTGTCCAGGTAAGTAGTAGCAGTCTGGCAAGTAACCTTGACATAGGGTCTCAAGTGGGCACTTAACTGAGGCAGCTGCCTGCACTGGCCATGAATCACTTGAATCACATCAACAACTGGATCTCGGTGTTGCAATCTTCCCCAAAATTCAATTTGAATGCAGGCGTGATTTTTTTATTTTGTTTATGTCTTTATAATGAAGGGTACACATTATACTTACTTATATCTGTTTGCAGTGAATGCTTATAAGGACATCAGAAAATAAATATTTATGTTATTCCTTTACTCTTATTTAAAAATGTTACTTACTTTAACTTGAACCAGCTAAAAATTGCTAGCTTAATTACTTACTTTTTTAAGAGACATTAATGGAAACTGATCCATATTGATTCATCCAAAATGGTCGTAGTTTATAAGAACCCTGCTGTTATCATAGAAACTCCAACAAAGAGCCAAATCTTTGATTTTCAAGTTGAGTTCGAGTTACATTTTTTGATGAAGTTTAGTAGTTCATTATCATAAATAAACTTATTGATCAATTAGTTCATGGTTCAGGAGTTTAGTGGTTCCATAGTTTCAGCTTTGCATGGTTCTAAAAACTAGAACTATTAAATTGAGACTGAAACGACCAACTGAACTATTGAGCTACAATAGATGACCTAATCAGTACAAAGATTGTGACCATCGAGCCGGCTTAGAGCTGAGTCACACAACTGTATTAAGGATATATGAAAAGGGGAAAAAAAAACGAATAGAACATTTCTGAGATTTGAGGATTTTGAAAGCGCACACATCTACCACCCATGGACTTTCTTTGAAGCTGGCAGGCGGGATCCACACGCACACACGCGAGGACTCGCCAACGATGCCAACATATACACGTCTCTGCCGCTGCCAACATTTTCAAGCAAATATTCACACAGGAGCGCTCATTTCGCTTGCATGACACCTACCGCTCCCCGTCTGTCACCCCGGCCCTTCCAGCACTTCCAACTGTCCACGTGTGAAATCGTTTTCGCCCAGCCTGCCTTACACCCGCTGCTCACGCCTGCTATTTTCGTGCGTCAATCATTTACCAATCCCGCCCATTTTACACTCCACTCAGACGTCTCTTTAACTACATCCGACCAATTTATCAAATCTTACATTGTATGCAGCCGACCCTACACGTGCATGTATTCGATCGCAAGTTGGTTGAACATTCACACAATTCCGCCGATTTCTATTGTAAGCAACCTGCCAGACGATCGTTCCTACTTATGAAACTACATCGCGCAGCTGAATATGGACCTTCATCACATCGTTCATCATCGCCGATGTTCATGCACAACGATCCCCATACCTGACCGACTACTAGCAACATGCTTCAACACGAAACGCTCGTTGTTTGGCAATTGATGCCAGCCTGAGTCTACCTACAAGTTCTCGACCGTAATCAAAAGTCCACAACGAGTGGCATACGAAAGTTCACAACGAGAGGCAAGCGAAAGTTTACAACGAGTGGCACACGAAAGTGCACAACGCGTGGCAGACGAAAGTCCTCGATGCGAGGCAACCTCAACCCTGCTTGGGCGAACTTACTATCGACGCAACTTCGCAAATCTGTACTGGGTGCATATGCTTAGTCCTACGGATTCATCAGTTTCTTTACTCAACGGAAACAGTTCGTCGACTCAACTACAATACAAACATCACAGTGAGAAGTAAACGCAAGCTTTTTTCCACATTGGGACTTTTAGATGCTCACCACGTGTAGATGCTTCCAGATATACCACAAATTTTTAAAAACATTTCTTCCCACATGGTCTCTGGAGTACTGTGGCAGCACTGGTCATACTATTCATCATGATACCGCAGCAACAGTACGACAACCAGTTTCTGGCCACGCGGTTGGCGCCCGCATCGCCCTATACGATCGAACAGTATAAGTAATATTCAATAAAGTTAGTTACACATATTAAACCAAGTAACTAAAACCATTTTCAAACTGACCAAGTTGGCGCCACTACTGCAACCATTTCAAAACTAAGCTTTGATTGGAACTGACTTTTGCTCATAACTGGTGTATAGTTCATCTGATCTGTATCATTCCTTCGGCAAATCGATAAGTAATCTTGATTACTAAATATCTTTAAAAAATACAAACCATCTATCTACAAAACTGTGGGAGATATAACGTTTTTTCCATTTTGCGGAGGCGGCAGAAGGCGTGGCCACAATTGAAAATTAACTTGATCTGCCTGCAAGTATAAGTTGTATATGTCCCATACGTGTCAAGCCTCTATCTTTTACCATCTCTGAGATCTGAAAATGCCTATATCGACTCGTCGTTGATGCTAATCAAGAATATATGTATATACCTAATAGTGTCGGAAATGATTCCTTCTCCCTGTTATATACTTTTGCACAAACTTAATATACGCTGTGTACCTTTGGTACAAAACTTGGACCTTTTAACTGGATTTTCAAATAAGAAAATGAAATCTCTTGAAGTTCAGTGAGACCGACGGATTTTTTGAGCGTTTTGAGACTCCAATTTCGATATTGTGATAGTTTTATAAGTTGCTGCCTATAACATTTCATAGTTTGTGGTAGCATTTTTCTGCAGTAAAACAAATTACTTTTTGCAAGGTTATCAAAGGAATTTCCCAAATGTATTGATTTGATTGAAAGTGACATCAGAATTAGCCTAATATCAAGGTTATCAGGCATCTGTCGAAATGTATGTGCCTAAAGGAACGTATTTCAGCCTTCTCTTCCTCCTCTTCCTTGAACCCTTATCATTACTTCGAGCTTTTCTATTAATAATCCTTCTGTAATAATTTGTAAACAAAATTGTGATTTGTAAGCAATTTCAAAATTGTTTTAATCCTTTTGTCAAAGTCCTGCGTTTCATAAGCCGTTACTCTGGTCTATACAGCTCATAATTTCATTGTACTCCATCATACATTGTGGTAAGCACATTGCTTACCTATTCTTAGCCTTAACAAACTTGCCATCATAACTTTTACAGTCGATTGAAATGTTATGTGTGACAGCTATAACTCATTTGGAACGCATCTAAAATTTACACCCACACACATCCTGCAATTCTAAAAGAAAATTTCATCAAACTGTCAACTGAATGCAACTCAATGGTGCGATGCTGAAATGCCAAACACATATTCCATTCGGATAAAGGGATAAAGTAAAATGTCAGCAAAAAGAGAATCCTACCCACACATTCTGCTCGGTAGGTAAGTAGATTTGCGTTAGCGACCGCCACAAAGGCCAATTACTTATTATCTTTTGGTTGTGTTGTTTCCAATGTAGTTTTGAGTGATTGGCTTGGCTTGTCTGGCTTTGCTTCCTCACCCACACAGACCTAGGTCAGTTAACGAACTGCGTCTTTGAGGGGAGCTTAGAAGTTGGAAACCGGTTGGAGACTCAAGTTCAAGTTGGATTTGGTACTTGGCGACAGTACAAACAATTGAAGCGACCATACAGCGCACTATAAAAACCCACCGTCCACCAAACCCTCATCAACAGTTGCAATCGATTCACTCAATCAAAGCTTACTTCATTTACAATAAACAAAATGTTCAAATTCGTAAGTGTTTGCACCACAAAAAAATGCCAAAAAGGACTTAAAATAATTGTATAATTTTTTGTCAACAGGTTGCCTTCTTCGCCTGCCTGTCTCTGGCCTCAGCTGCTCCCGGACTTGTAGCCCAGACTCACTCGATTTTGCAGCCAGCTGTTTATACCAGCGCCTCTTCGGCCATCACCCATCAAAGCAATGTGAATCTGGTGCGTAAGGTGCCTTTGGCTCCGGTGGTACCAGTTGTACATACTGCTCCAGTGGTCAAGACTGTCCATGCTGCTCCTCTTTTACACTCGGCTCCTTTAGTCAGCACCTATGCCGCTGCCCCAGTAGTCCATGCTGCTCCAGTGGTCAAGACTGTCCATGCTGCTCCTCTGTTGCATTCGGCTCCTTTGGTCAGCACCTATGCCGCAGCCCCAGTAGTCCATGCTGCTCCATTGGTCAAGACTGTCCATGCTGCTCCTGTTTTGCATTCGGCTCCTTTAGTCAGCACCTATGCTGCAGCTCCTCTCGTACATGCTGCTGTGCCTGTCGTACACTCTGCTCCTCTGGTCGCTGCTGCTCCAGTTGCTTACACTGCCATCCATAAGTGAATCGATTGAAAACATGTTGATGCGGAATTGTTATACACTATACTAAAAGGAAATTCATCTAAATAAAACTAAACGATCTTTGTTAAAAATAAACCTGGAATGTTTTTTGGTTTCATATCTTAAATAGAAACTTTTTTCAAAGTTTTCACACTCATGCAGTCGTGTTGCTATAAACACTTCATGGACAAAAGTGGTTCGGATTGGATGTTGTTTATGTTTCCTCTTCTAAGAAACGATTAGGGTAATTGGATTTTTATAATTATGCTTATCAAGTTAAATTATTAATAATTTAGCAGTACCGAAACTGCTTAACCCGCACACCAATACTCACTCACTTTGTAGACTTAATCTGGTCTACACATCTCTTTCCTCTAGGGAGAGTTTCGAAAATTAAATAGATATCCTTTTAACCTTTACTAGTATCAATTGGATTGATATTATTTATGGTTGAAATGAAACGCTATAGTTTAGAAATGATATGAAAAAAATAGAGAAAAGCTAGCTTCTGCTCAACCAAAGTTTACATACCTTTGTAGCTTGTATAATTTATTTAAATCAAGGTTTTAAATATTTTCTTCGAACATTCTTGGGTGAGCTATTTCCCAAACTCAGCAATAGATGGAGGCAATAGTTTGTTATATGGCAGCTATATGATAAATTCATCAGATTTTGACCAAACTCCCCAAAATTGTGTGGAAACCAATCAAATTCATAACTGAAAACTAAAAAGACGCTACCATTCAAAACAAAATAAGTTTTTCTTACTAGAACTACTTTTTCGACCGATCTTTCCTATGGCTGCTATATTATATAGTCATCCGATTTGGATCAAAATTTGCAAAATTGTGTGTTAGCATAAAATATTGGATCAATAACAAGTTTGAGAGCGATAGCATTGAAAACTAAAAAGTTTTTCTTACTAAGACTATTTTCCAGAACTATCTTTTGTATGGTAGCTATATATAGTAAGTTGTTCAATTTTTAATAAAACTTGATGGAATTATGTGAAAGCATTGAAAACTGACAAATACAAAGTTTGGGGACGTTCGCGTTAAGGACAAAAAAGTTTTTCTTACTAAAACTACTTTTGCGACCGATTGTTCCTATGGCAGCTATATGCTATAGTCATTCGATCCGGCCGGTTCCGTTAAATGTGCAGCGTCTTTGTACCAAAAGACTTCGTGCAAAGCTTGAAGAAACAGACGAACGTGGCTATATCAACTCAGCTTGTCATGCTGAACAAGAATTAATATAATTTATGTGATTGGAGATGCTTCCTTCTATGCGTTACAAACTCAACAAAGGTATAAAAAAGATATTTGACAAAATGTCAACTTAACCAGCCCATATCAAATTGATATGGATCTTATTTTCAAGGCTGCAAACCTGTAATAATTTGGTGAAGGTTCGGTCCGGAGGTTCAAACCCTTGGTAAAGTGTAAGGTTCGGTTCACGGACCGGTTCCTGTACTAATCGAAGCTAAGGTTTTGTTTCGAATCTGGGTTCATAGATTGTTAAATAGTTAACAGATTTTTGACTTTACATTCGGTCAAAGCTCAGACATATATTTGTTCAGTAGAACGCATACAGATTACCAAGCTATGTATGTAAGACGTGAAGACTAGTGAACTTTATTGTTATCCTTCACAGGTCCTCTAAAACGTCTTTGAAAAGTGCCTGGTCTTTGAATTTTGGAAGCCTAACCTTCTACTTACATACCCAGCCAGCATTTTATGAAATTTCTGGTCACATTCGAATCATTTTCGAGTACTCTGTGTGATTAAAATAGCCATAAATGATACTTTAGTCGGAGAATATGGTATCCTAACCGAGACTCTTCTTGAAGAGTCGTTTGTAGCCAGTTTGTCTAATCAGTTTCGACTCATATTCTCAATCATTTGCGACGTATTTCAATAAATCTCATTTCAAGCATATGCATGAGTCATTTTAAAATCTTCTTTATACATGAAATGACATGAAATTAATCTCTTTAATCTTCAAAATGGCTAAAAAAAAATAGACTCATCAAGGCGATTCTTGTTAAAATGATCTTCCAAGTGCTAGGCTGGAAAATTAACTACATTTGCTTTTCCCTTTGCCAACTTGACTTATGTTTTTATTTCTTCTCGAAATCGCCATATGGATTGGATTTTTAAAAAGCATCTTTAATTAGCAATTCAAGCGATTTAGTACTATAAAATAGTTTTTTTCGATCATAATATTGAGAAAGTTACTAAAGATCTTAAGAAATTGACTTAAATGATTGTTGGAACCGAACCTTTTCCTTGTAAACAGGCGGTTCGGTTCGGGTTAAGGTTCGGGCGCTTAAAAATTTTAAAGGTTCGGTTCATGGTCCGGTGCAACGAACCCGAAAAAACCGAACCGAACCGGTTCTTTAGGGTTCGGTTCAGGACCGGTTTGCAGCCTTGCTTATTTTACTATATTTTCTGTGCAGATAAAGTTGGTTAGAGACTTGCAAGATTAACTGAGACAAAGATAAGAAGATAAGATTCTTGCTTTCAAGTGTACAGGGTATTTTCTAGTTAGGGCACCTACCTACATCGCTCTTATTATACCCTTGCAAAGGAAATTATACCCTTGCAAAGGGTTTTATAATTTTGCCTAGAAGCTTGCAACACATAGAAATATTCATTTCCGACCCCATAAACTATACATATTCTTGATCACGGCGACGAGCTGAGTCAATTTAGCTTTTGTCCGTCCGTCTGTCTGTCCGCCAGTCTGACTATCTGTCTGTTTCTACGCAAACTAGTCTCTTAGTTGTAAAGCAAACGAGCTGCAATTTTGCACAGTCTTCATTTTGGATGACTATATCTTATCTTACCATCGCTATGCATCGGTCGGAAAATGGGTTTAAGTGAGAAAAACTTTTCTGTTTTTAATGTTAGCGTCCTTAAACTCGGCCATTATTAATTCAAACAAATTCGTAAAACTTGGACGAAATCGGATGACTATCAGCCATGCTCCCATTTTCGCTTTCGCATATCTTTTCCGATTTCAAACCGGTTTTTGGACCAAATTTTGACTCAAAATCACAAAATATTTGCGAAAGCGAAAGTGGGAGCATGGCTGTATATCTTAAGGCTGACATATGTATGTATGACCGATCGTTCGGAAAGTTGGTTTTAGTGAGTTTATTTTTCCATTTTCTAGTTCTAAAACTCGCTGATACGTAAGAAATATTTTTGGCTTTAGTGTTAGCGTTCTTAACCTCTGATTTTTCAAAATCAGCACTTGCAAGGGTATAAAAACTTCGGCACAGTTAGCTTAGCCTTCTCGTTTTATTTTTATTTTTTGCAATTCCGTTTTGTGTTGTCGTACCTAAGACGAATGGTAAATGTTAATAAAATATAAAAGTCATCGTAATTGATTATCAAGATGCTAATTAGAGGCTATTAAATAGATTTGCTCTGCAATGGGTGGATAATCAAAACACTCTTTCAGTACGTAATATTTGGTAAAAGTTTAGGAAAAGACAAACAATTCTTTTTTTTTTTTTAATAAATCAACTAACATTCATTTATTCACATAATCAACAGTGGTTAGATTTGTTTTTGTCGTTAATGATGATAGACATGGGTCAAAGGAGCAGCCACAGCCACAGGAGTAGCATAGGTCTTGATGACTGGCGTAATTATGGCCTTCTGGTGGATCTGAGTGTGGCTCTGGTGCGAAACAGCATGAGGCACAGTCTTAATAACGGGAACGGCAGCAACATGATGAACAGCTGGAGCAGCTACCACATGATGAACAGCTGGAGCAGCCACATAGGTCTGATGATGAACCACAGGAGCCACATGCTTCACCACAGGCAGGACAGGAGCCACAGTCTTAACAACTGGCACCACGGGAGCTGAAACGTAGGTCTTCACCACTGGAGTGGCAACGGGAACCACATGCTTCACCACTGGGGTAATCACTGCGTGATTATGGACCTGAGTGAAACTCTGATGAGAGGTAGCCACCGGAGCACTGTGCACCACTGCACCTACTTTGGCTACCACTGGGGCAGCGGCAAACACATGATGTTGCTCCACAAAACCAGGAGCGGCAGCAACAATGGTGGCCAAGGCACAAATGGTAAGCTAGAAGAGAAGTCCGTACTAAGAAACTTTTTCTGAGCAGTAAATTGTATTCCCCCGATACTTACGAAACGGAACATATTGGATTTTGAGTTGAAGTTTGCTTGAAAGTCGACGAGAGACTGTTGCTGATTTCCAGTCAATTTGGCGACTTTATATAGGCGCAAAAAAATATAGTTTCGCGAGTGTCCTTCAAGCAAACATTAAACTAAGTACGAGTAACAATTGGCTAGCTCAGGGAGGGAGCATTGAACTTGAACTTGGCCAGAGAGAGAAACACAGCTGTCCAACAATCGATTATCTTAGCCACAAAACAAAGATTGATACCGCAGCAGTAGCAGCAGCAGCAATCGGTCAAAAGACGGCAACCTTCATGGGAGCTTGGGCTGTACTCTACACTAAAATGCTAACCTTCGTTGCCTCATTATATGTATATTGTCGTGTCACAGAATGAAATGCACATTTTATTTCACAACAAAAATCAACAATAAATTTACTCCCAAGCTTCAAGCGATTCATTCGGTCTCCCACTTCAAAGGCGAAAGCGACGACTGAGGGTAGCGGATGAAACTGCGATTAAAAATAAGAGTTAACAGGAGTTTAGATGCTTACTTGAATGTGGTTTGCACTCAATTCTCAGTATCGGAATCTACAGACCCCGGCAAAAAGTCAATCCTAGGAAATGCTAAATTATGTACAGTTCTTCCCGAGATATTACCGCTGGCATTATCATCCTGACTAGTTTGTGATGCCACCTCCAGGCGTGTACCCATCATGGGCGCAAACTCTGCGCCAATAGGCATATTGACCAAGGCAGGCGAGGCCAATTGCGCACGCCAGGCTTTATTCCTATTCTCTTCAAACTCCAAGGATTCTTGCTCGGCTTTCGTCTCGGCTGCTTGCATCAGACGCAAGAAATTTCTTACTTGCGGCATATGCGACATGGTTAGAAATATATTTAAAAATATTCCTTTTTACTTTTTTTGTTTTAATTTTAATTCTCAAGCGAGACAATGTCGACGATTTCCAAAGAGAATTTTAAATCATGACCTACTTGATCAAGAAATAGTTTATCGTTCGACAAGGCTAACTTTCTAGGGATGGATAATTTTGTAATGTAATGTAACTCCAAGTGCTGAATAATAATAGAAACAACTTTGCAATTTTGTAAAATCTATCATTTATGTCGGGAAATTCGAGCTTCAAGGTGCATCTATATGTTTATGTAGTGAAGCTGTTCTTATACTAGGTTTTAAGAGCAATCATTATATTTAGTCTTACAAATTTTTAATAAATAAAGAAATTTTTCTAAATTCTTTTTTTGTAAACTCTAAAATTTTTAACAAATTTCAAAAGTCTAATTGCCACTGAGCTGAAGTAAAGTATACTGTTGCGTGACACGAACACGCACAACTAAACATGCTAGCTCGTTACAGTTTTCAGTCTACAAAATAAGAAGGTGAGGCAAGTTTGAGAAAGCTATCTATTCAGCGAATACCTATTCAGTATGGTGCTAAAAATTGTATCAAAAGAATGTTTTCGACGAAATTTCCTTTATAAAGTTTATGATTAAGGTTTTCTTTAAAGGAAAGAGGCGTAGTCACAGCATATCATTCTTCTTTGCTTCACTCCGATAAATTCAATGTAGGTTTGAATTGGCGGTTGGTTATTTATCGATAACTCTGGTTGTCAGTTTGGTTAAAGTTTAACTTCACAAGTGGAATGAACCCTAGGCATTGGTTGTGAAATTTTTAAGATGATTTTATGAAAAAGGCAAAAGGGTACGTCCACCACTAAGATGGAAAGATCGGGTGCGGAAAGACATTTCCAACCTTGGTGTTAACAACTGGTGCCAGCTGGCATGAAGCAGAGCCGAGTGGATGGCATTTATAGCAGAGGCCGAGACCGTCCAGCGATTGGGATAAGGGTTGTCGATGTTTCTCAAAATATCAAAAATCAAAATATTTAGTATTGATATTTAATATATCGGGTCCAAAAATGAACGATATATCGTTATTATCTAAAGCTTAAAAAAACCGAAAAGTTTTTAATGAACGTCTTCACCATGAGACTACTAATGATCATTTCTTGTAGCCGTTATATCTAATCTTTTCAATGGGATAACTTCAAGATTTTAATGACTTTGGGGCCGATTTCACATCTTCTACAAAGAGCTATCTGTCACATAAACTTACAAGTAATAGATTAAGTGCCGATTTCACATCTTCTAGATAGCTGCTATGTGTAACTAAGGATTTACTGTGTTATACTGACGTGTGTTCAATCTTGAAATGAAACATAAAATAGAAATAATTTGAAACGCTCTCTTCCCCCACTATCCCCCCCCCTTTCGGTCCACCACTGTAGTTAAGTCACTTAAGTCACCGTTAAGTCACTGTAAAGTCACTGTTAGGTCACTGTTAGGTCACTGTTTGGTCACTGTTAAGACATCGTTACGTCACTGTTTAGTCACTGTTAAGTCATTGTTCCCCCTCTTCCCCATCTTTCATTCTCTACCCCCCGCCCGCACACTGCCAACCCTCTTGTGTGTGTTTGTGCCGGGACATTCCCCAAAACAACAACACAAAATTTGCATTACGTCAGCATCACGTGACGCTGAAATCAAATTTTACTCCTACTTAAATCTTCCGTACCGAAAATAAAGATGTTTTACATCAAAAACTTATTTTAAAGAGATTTAAGTCTATTTGTTTTATTTTTTGTGTATTGCAATGGCTAATAAATTTTTTAAATATTCCTTTAATAAATAACTTGACATAACATACAGCACAGTGCTTCAACTGAATTACCAATTACGTCGTAAAGTATCTGTTTTACAACAGCGCATACTATGTGTATCGTTTAGTGGGCGGCCCTTCCACACCGTCCATTACATTTTTTAGATAATTATATGCAGTTGTAGTGGAGCTACGAAAAGTCAGTGAGGTTTCGAAAGCTAGCAGTCCACAAAGCGGCCTTGCTAATGTAAAAGTATACTGGCTTGTAATCGATGCTGTATTGCACACAGCCTTCAAAGTGTTTAAGAGGAGCTCGATTGCGTAATGTGCATTTGCGCCGCTGGGTAGTGCCTATTGTGATACTTATAGTGCCCATAGAAAAAAGCAGTGGTTAGAGCGAGACGATCATATTCCCAAATGCACTCAGAGTGTATAAGTGAGAGCGTACAGCTGACTAATTTCTGACTAAAGTGATGTCGACTGCACAATCGTTTAGTTTAGATAGAAATGGAAATGAATGTCACACCAGAGGTTGCTTAATACAGAGTTGACATACATCGACAACAAACAGAAAAGCAAAGCCAATGACAGCTGAACAGTCACCGAACTAAGTCAACAGTCACTGATTAGGACACACTGAACAATTCACTGAACTAGTTACCGAACTAGATACTGAACAGCTCACAGAACAACTCATAGAGCAAGAGACACTGAACAACTGGCTGAGCAAGATAGATTGAACAACTCTCACTAAGCAAAAATGAACAATTGAAGAAAAATATGTTATTCAGTTTAGTAAACAACTCAATTTTGTTCACTTACTCATGAACAACCCAAAATACTAGCTACTTAGCTTTAAGCTAAGGTCCCACAGGCAAATAATATGGAAAAATTTTGATGAAAATTTGACTAAATAACTATGTTTGCAGATTTTGCAGGACTTACAACTAAAACTATGGAAATATTTTGATCAAATATGGCCAAAAAGTTACCTAGTTTGGCCTATTTAGATACATTTTCATCAGAATTAGGGCAAATTATTTGCCAGTGGGACCTTAGTTTAATTGCAAACAGATGTGTCCCTTTTTTTAGAGTTGTAAGATCTCGTATTTTTTTGTACGCCCCGTTGAAGTTGCTTAATACGCCTATTTTGAACTTTTTAAACACGCTTTGTGATGGAATTTTTCATGAAATCATTGTATGGTACAATTTCTAAGCTTCAAAAAAACCTATACCCAAACAATTATACGATTTCTTAATCGAATATTTACCATTTTAAGTACATACGTTGAAAATGACCAAAGTTGTCTTCTGCCCAAAGTTATACAATGCAAAAACAGTACAGAAGGCCATCCATCAATGAAAATGGTAAATAACCTCCATATGGCTAGTTCAAAATGTTTAGCACTTTACGATAATATCAAAGATAGTCGAAACAAAAGAGTAGCTTCCTCACAAATATCGTATAAAATGGGTCAAAATATGAATTTTAAGCAATTTTAGACTGAAATTGCCAAAAATCAGGACTAAGAGCCGTACCAGGAAATCGAAAGTGACCAATTGAAACATTGGGCTTAGAAAGTCACCTTTAACCCTGCCCCCGTCAACTACCATATAATGATAGCTTATGCATGCAAGCTAGGTACAAGCTGCGTCACTAATTTTGTCTTTGCAAACCATTGAAAGTAGACAACTTTGGGAATTTTAAAGAAAATTAAAAACAAAAGTAATTCCGTGCGCTTTTAATTGTATTTGGCTTTAAAAATGCATTAATGAAACAAAGAAATGGCTTGATACATTGATGCTCTATATCAGCGGTGGGCAAGCCATTGCTCCGAGATTTTTTTTTCCGCAATTGGCGCGTCAGTCTCATAATAAACTGAATCGCAATGGATTCGTTTCAAATTGTGAACAACAAAGTCAATGCGAAGCACTGCGCCTACATAACTCACATAGACGGCGCAACAGCTGCATTTTGGGCGATCCACACTGCTCCCAAACTCAAATTTCATGCCCATCGCTGCTCTACATCATCAATTTTAGTGGTTAACGAAAGGGAATTTTCTGTCGTTCTGAGTAAGAAGCTTTAGGCGACTTGTTTTTAAGTCAGCTCAGTTCAAGAAAAACTAATGGCGCAAAGAGTGCTGAATTTCATTATTGCCCATAAGTAGTAAAAGCGTCATTTAATACTCCACAATGCGACATTTCAGTAACCTTAAGCAAAAACACACCTTGTTTTCTTTTTGTTTTAAATTTTAAAGTTCATTCACAAAGGAAACATTCACAGTGCTACACATTTACCTGACCACCGCACTGAACCTAGCACGCTTTATCTCTAAGCCGCTTATTGGGTTACGTAATTCGAACCCATACCGGGTTCGCCATTTGAACAAGCAACTCAAGCGGAACCTCTACCAATTCTAAGCGCATCCATCGCTTGAGTGAGATACAAACTACGCGTAGGTGGCAGGTAGGTGAGTGGGGTAACTTAAGCTGCTTATTAGCTGATTTCTCCTTCCACCTCCGACTGGCACAATATGCATATGCAGCTTTAATCAAATTCAGAAAACGTCCAGTGTCGCCTGATGTCAGGCGCCGCCGGATGACGTTTACAAAATTTACTCAAATCTGCATAAAGGCCACCGAAGAAGGTGTAACGCATACGCGTTTCTAGTAGCCAAATAAGATGATCCGTGCGATAGGCCATCGAAAGGTACTTGAAGGTGGTAAGCGAAACCAAAGCATAGACCTGCAAATGATGACGTGGGATGCCCAATAATAAATGCTTGTGATTTGATTCCAGCACAAAAAGCCAGGAAATGGCCAAAGCCAGCTTGGAATTCCTAGTCAGTTGGGAGGTAAATTAGTAACTAAAGTGAAATCCATACCAGTTAGCTTACGTGGTGAGTTTGATGTAGGCCTGATTGTTCTGCTGACACTTGTTGATCAAAAGAGCGGCCACAGGTTTCAGGAATTCAGCTCCACTGCCCATAATGGTGCCTATTATAAGCATGGGTACGGGTGCATTATCATAGACCTTAGCGGATTGCTGCACACCTTTGTCAATTAGTAGAACCTGGCTTATGGCCGTCATGGTGGTAGCTAGGATACGAAAGGCAATGGTGTTGGCCAGGCAATAAGCCAAGTCAAAGGGACAGTAGAAAATGAGGTACCTGAAAATGGAAGAAGTTTGTAAATATTTAGTTTAAGTTCGGCTTGACCAAAGTTTATAAACCCTTGCAGCTGCCGCCAAGACGGCGGCGCCCTGATACAAGCGGCCGACAAAATACTGCATTCAGAAACACATGCAAACCTCAGCAACGCAACAACAACAACAGTGGCATGTGCCAAAAAACATTAAACAAATTTACACAAATAAAGTGTCAACAATTCAGCGGTACAAAACATCAACCAGTGCATAAATACACATACGCCGCATATCACACAAAGAGAAAATGCGTACGTGAAGCACACACACACATACATACGAGTGTTGGACAACAACAGCCAGTAGACCATGCACGCAAGTGAGCACGCCCAGAAGCAAATAAAACAACAAAACATCGACACCACCAGAACCACCCTTGCACAGCTCAGATCGGGCTACTCCTGCTCCCTAAACAGTTACCTCTCGAGGATCAACCCAGAGGTTGCAGATGAATGTCCGAGCTGCAAAGGAAGCCCCCACGACACCCGACACCTTTTGAGCTGTCCAAGTGCACAATCACACCAACACACTTATGGACCCACCCAAAGGAATGCGCAGCCTTCCTGGGGCTGGACCTCGGGGACTCGACTCCCCCCCCCCCTACAACCCACTACACTATCCTTCAAAATTTTTCACGTTTCACACTTTTCTAAAATCACACTTGTCTCTCTCTCCCTCCTATACGTACACACCCAATTCACACATATAGGCCGCTACAACAACAACAAAACAACGAACGACCAAAAACTAGTTTTCAATTAACTAAAGCTGCATAGTGTACTACCAAATGCTTCGCAACTCATAGTCGGAGCTCACCAGCAGACGGCCTTAACCTGTTCGCAGCGAACAAAAACGATCATCTATACATGAAGACGTCATATCAGAGTTCAAGGCGTTTCTTCAGCCTGGCAATAATAATAGAACGGTGTAATACTCATTCAGCACACATGTCCGATTCGCTGCATCGAAGACATTAGCTACAGACATACAGCACACATGTCCAGTCAACCCGACGACATCCAGCTACATTCCTCCCGTCAATACATCCATGTGATGTTCGAGCTTACGAAAAAAAACGACAACCACATGGATCCCATGTTTCTGCGCAACAACCAATCAAGCAATCTCTTGAGCCTCCGAGCACTGGAACCACACAGCGTCAACTTCCCTGATAAACCAGTCGACTCAGCGCATCATTTATGTGGCGGTTCCAGTTTATCCAGCTCCAAACACAAATCCAGTTCACTCAACTAGTTCGCACATCACTAACAATTATCGATACTCGATAAGCACCTACATCTCTAACTCATACACACTCTCACTTAACTCTTTGATAATCTTATGATACTTATTCCTAGTTTGGCAGCGAAAGCATTGAAAATAAAAAAGTTTTTCTTACTAAGACTTTTTTTCAAACCTATCTTTTGTATGGCAGCTATAATATATAGTTTTCATCAAACTTGTTGGAATTATAAAAAAGCATAGAAAACTTAAAAACATGAGGTTTGGAGACGTTTGCATTGCAATCAAAAGTTTTTCTCACTAAAACTAATTTTTATACCGATGGTTCCTATGGCAGCTGTATGGTATAGTCATCCGATTTAGATAAAACTTATCAGAATTATGTGAAAGCATATAATATTAATAAATATCTTGTTTGAGAGCGATTGAATTGAAATCAAAAAAGTTTTTGTTACTAAGACTTTTTTCAGACCTTTCTTTTCTATGGCAGCCATACTATATAGTTGATCGATTTTCATCAAACTTGGTGGAATTATGTAAAAGCATAGAAAACTTACGATTTCGAGGTTTGGGACAGTTTGCATTAAAAACAAACAAGTGTTTCTCACTAAAACTAGTTTTTCGACCGTTAGTTTCTATGGCAGCTATATGCTATAGTAATTCGATCCTTCCGGTTTCGACAAATGTGCAGGGTATTTGTACCTAAAGGCTTCTTGCAAAGTTTGGTTAAAGCTATCTTAAAACTAAAGTAGAAGATAGCTTAGAAACAGACGGACATGGCTGTATCACCTCAGCTTGTCATGCTGCTCAAGAATATATATACTTCATGTGGTCGGAGATGCTTCCTTCTATGCTGGACAATTTTAAAATACCCTCTGCAAGGTTATAAAAACAGCCAAAAAGGGTCAAGACAAGCTTCTCCCACTTCCTTGGCTTGTATGCGGAGGCAGTAGCAGTAAATATGACGTCTGCGAAATGCTAAAAACTTTTCAAGATTTCCCTAAAGAAGTACTCACCAAATTAGCGTACAGAACAGCACATCCTGACCATTACAAAGCGGCTCTAGAGGCATAGTACCCAACAGAATATTACCCAGTATATCCCCGGCATAGGTCAACATCATATGAGCCAACCATAAGGCAAATGGTTGCCATTCCCGCGTACTCCGCGACGTCTTACCCGCTGCTCCACCCAGTTCGTCCCTTAATTGTAAAGCCATCAGTGAGTAATGCAGTGTGCGGAATATCAAATGATTGGGAAACTGCTTGAGGAACAGCTGTGACTGCATGGTAGACAGCTGATCGACCTTTTGAATTGAGGCCTAGTTATTGTTTGAATAGTTTGAAAGATGAGTTCCGATGACTACCACTGAAAAAATTTAGATATTTTTTTCCTTATATTAATCACATTACATAAAAATAAAAAAAATAAAGATGAAAAAATGGAAAACTCTTAAAACTAAACAACGGGCGCTAACTAAGTAGAAAACAAAAGGAATTTTATGACAAGCAATACGGAGGTGTCTACACCAACAGGTGGCGTGGTCCAGGCACCAGTGAGTCAAAGCTTATATTCCGTACGGGTTTAATCCGTGGCAACATCTGATGTACCACCGGGCGTGCGGCATAGGTGAGGTGGGCAGGCGTATAATGCAACTGCAGCTGTGGTACCTCCTCTTGAATTAAGCGTTGATTTTGCTTATGGACAATGCGCGAGGCTGGACTTAGGTGCAGGATTAGCGGCTGTGTGGGCAAGCGTGTAAAACTCTGATGGCTGCTACTGCTGCTGCTGTGGAATATGGTGGCTGCTTGTGTTGTATGCCACCACATTATCAAGGACATCAACAGGTAGCTTAGCTGGATGAAGCAAGTATTGTGAAAAGCTTAATTAAACTTGTGGAAATATAAGTAAAAATGTCCAGACTTACTGCGTTGGGGCTCATGTTTGCTCACTTGAGTGCCAACTAATTAGCCCGAGACAAATGCCAGCTAAATTTATAGAAAGATGGAGTATGACTTGGTACTCCCTTGATCAGACATTTAAAGCAATTAATCACTTAACGCATTTCCAGTACAGTGGAGCCAGCTGACACTTTTCGTATCAATAAAAGTATCTTTGCTTTACTTTTTGGCTTTCTTATAACGATCCACACTGTGCGCCGGCTACCGGCTAGCTATGTCTACAATCCGTCTCAATCCGCCTCTGCAGTCCAACCTTCACCACATTGCGCAGACTCAGTCGATTGTTGTTATTACCACAATATTTGTGGCATTCGTATTTATTTATTTAATTTTTTTTTCGGTTTATTTCTTTACGTAAAGTTGAGACACTCCCACAATTGCAAGATAACCACCGACGAGACAACGACGCGTGTTTCCATTATTATGCCCAGAGGCTGGCTCAGGGGGCTTACCTTAGTCTAAGCCCCTTTTGAACAATATTTTCAACTGTCAGTGTCTGTGTGAGCAACTGCTCCACCGTGATTTCATGGCACAGCAATTCACACCGCACTTCAGTTTGACTTTGCCACTCGCTCGAGACTAAGCCGCCTTCTTTTCTACGCTTGGGATAATGCGGCATTTGGTAAGTTTGTTAGTTGAGTTGTTGAAAACTTAATTGAAGTTATTCAAATTTCTTGAACAGTTGCTGCTTGCTATACTCTCGCTGGCTTGGGCCAAACCCGCTAAAGAGGTTCCACGTCTACTAATTGATTCGGCTCCTTCGGTCGTCTCCTATCAAGGTTCGTCACAGACGCATACACGTTTTGTAATAGCGCCCATGGGTAGAGCTTTGGGTTATGTGGAACCTACTAATCTCAATCGCACTTTTCACACCAAGGCCACCGTGGAGGGTGGCGGAACTGGTTATGAGCAACTAAATCTAAGTCCTGTCTATGTGCATCATAATTAAGTGTGTGTGAATATATGTATGTATGTAGGTAAATTTGTGAATATATTATAAATAATTAAGAGTGAAAAACACGTGGTTTCTGTTGAAGTTTGCCACATGGGCATCTTATTTATTTTGTTTATATTTTGGTGCCGAATATTACCAACCACAATTTCAAAATGGCTGTCATAGAAGCCAACGACTTTTCTAAGCTGCAATACCTTAACAATAACTATCAAATTAATGAATTAGTTAACCACATATGTCACAATACATTTGATAACTTGCGAGGGCTGTCCCAAAACTGTACAAGATTTTCGTGTTAATTAATTAAAATGTCTTTATTTTTATCAAAAAATCATTGATTGCTTAAAGTTGCCATAATTAGGAGAGACGAATGACAAAAAACCTGCGCATTTTGTACACTGTGCCAAATCAGGTCTGTACGGCGGATGAACCATCAATTCCACGTTTTGGCCGGTCGAAAAGTCGCTTGTGTGACGTAATGTGTGAGAGCGGCGGTTGATTTTGCGAATTTCTCCGAACACTTCCGAAACGGTCGCGTACCACTCAGAATTGACCGTCCTACGTTGCCCAAGCGGAACAGTGGCCACATGACCCATTCGGTCGAAGAAACAGGCGACCAATTGCTCTTTTGGCATTTGGCTCATCTTTGAATACAGAGTTGTTTCCAAATCTTCCGCATATATCCATGATTCGTCACCTGTGACAATCTTATAAACGTCTGGGATGCCTTAATCTCACGGTAAGTCACATGACGTTCTTGCATTATCAGTTCACGAACAGCATTCATGATTTCTGGCACAACAACCAATTTTGGACGTCCTTTACGGAGTTCGTCGCTGAGCGAACTACGACCAGCGATACACAATGGTTTTTGAAGAACTGAGTTCAACGACACACACTTGTTAAGATAATCCACGTCGAAAGTTGTGAAAAATAATCCTACGAAAACCTTCTCTTGAAATTTCCATTTTAAAGCCAAATCGATTCTTTCAACTCACTGTAAACAACACAAAAACCCCTTGTACAGGGTGGGGCAACATAACTCCCGTATCTGAAATGAGCATCATTCCGCTCAACGATAATCTGGAGGGCTGGGCGTTTTGTTAAAGTTTAAAGTTTTGTTACCTCCCAGTCAGGCGTGATCATGCGGTGGAGCAAAGAACATTTGCCGTAGAGGCCTATTTATCCAACGGTCGCTCAGTGGTCGGTACGCAGCTCAACCAAACTGTGACCTCTGGCGAGTGCAAATGCCTCTGATGGAGTTGTCGGGCGTTTGTCTCAGCCCAGTATAGCATATTTTGTTTATTGACACATCCGCTCAGGTGAAAGTGAGCTTCATCACTGAAAAAGCACAATTGCATCCTCAGGGACGTTTTCAAGAAACGTTTCATATCCATTTCTTCGAGAATTAAAGTCGCGTTCTGAAAGTTCCTGTGCCATGGCCAACTTGTACGGATGAAGATGAAGGTCATCGTGAAGAATTCGGCTTACAGTACGCGCAGACAATCCAAGGGCCGCTGCATGCTTGCGAGCAGAACGCCGCGAGTGATTGGAGAATTGATTGTCTCACAGCCTTGACGTTTTCTGGTGATCTGATGGGCCGGGCGCCAACAGGTTTTTTTTTACCACACTACCGGTTAAACGAAAACAGTTGACCCAACCAACAATTGATTTCCCATCTGGAACAGAGGCCAAGGGCGCGAAATGAAAATGATTTCGGAAGGCCCGCTGCGTTGCGATCACTGAGCGACCGTTGGATAAATAGGCCACTACTGCAATTGCTCTTTGCACGTTGCTCCACCGCATGATCACGCCTAGACCTCGAGAGGTAACATTAAACTTTAATGACGCCCACCTTTCAGATATGAGAGCCACGCCCAGCCCTACCAGGTTTCGTTGAGCACGATATGAGCACTTATTTCAGATACGGGAGTTGTGTTTAACCCCACCCTGTTACTATGAAAGCGTTGTGAGCCCGTTTACATGGGCTAAAACACATGTTCCAAGATCTTTATTTTGGTAAATTCAACAATGGCTAACGGAAAATTCACCAACCTTGGTGAAAAATGGATGGCCAAGGATATATGGGCGAAAGTTTGGTTCCCAGCGATTAGCTCCAAGCTCATTTTCAATCCTACGCTCACAAAAGTATGAAATAAGTGACTTAAAAATTTTTGAAAATCGCCCCCAATGTCGGAAAATGGGCGGAAAAGGGGAGTTTTATACTCTTTTGTTTTTCATCTCATTATCTCCAAACATATTTTCAAAGCTTCACATAACAATAATTTTACCAATGTGATTTTGAAATTTTGGAAATTAAGAAAAAATTTGTGGAAATATTGTTACAAAAAACAACTTTTTTGTTTTCCATTCGATCGGATTCCACATAATATTCAGAGCACCATAAAAAGATTCTTAAATTATTCACCAATGTTGTGAAAAGTCCTTGGAAACAGCTACATACACAAATGCGAGCAAAGCCGCGGGTATAAGCTAGTTAAATATGACAAGTTCAATTTCCCAAAAGTTTACTCATTACTTATTACACTATGAAGTTTCTAGAACTGCGCGATTTTCTGCTCCGATACAACGACGGGGAGTCACAACAATTGTTGGTGCTATCGATGGTTTTCACAACACTAAGTTCGAACCTTTGAGAAATATTTAGTAATTAAAATTATTTACCAATCTACTGAAGAAATGATACAGATTGAATGAACGATACTCAAGGTATGAGCAAATGAATGTTCGTTGCCGCAACGTAGCAGCAGCGCTGCTTTCAGCTGCTCCTGCAGCACCAAAATACTAGTGTTGGGTAAAGGTTGTTCATTTCACTGAACGTGTTCATTTGTTCTTTTTTCTAATTGAGTCAACTCACTTAAATTGCTCACTTGTTCAGTTGTTCTTGTCCATTTGTTAGATTTTCATTCAACGGCTCTGAAAATCGTCCAAAGTCTATGAAAAATTATTATTTTAATATCAAAAGAATAAGCAAAGCAAACTTCGTCAGTGCCGAAGTTTTAATACACTTAAAAAGTCTGGCTCCAACGCTTACCGACTTCGACCAAATTTTGCAGATCAATGTAACTAAACTCCAGATGACATTCGCGCCTTGAACAACATTCTCTTGGTAAAAGTACGTTTATTGGTTTATTGGTATTTTATTAAAGAGAATGTGGTAATTTCACATCAGGGGTGCCCAAGCCCTATACGCACGCCGCTCATTCATTGTTGTTTTCCGCATACGGAAAGCCGCGCGAATATCGCTCATGCATAGCACAAGCCAGAGCATAGGGCAACAACAACTTCAGATGTGTTCTCTTTTTCTTTCTTTCCTATGCCTTTTGCAAATTCGAACGCAACAACAAAGATGTGTCTGCGTCTTGAACGAAGGTCTTGTTGTTGGCGGCGACTGATTTCGTGCGCTCACACAAACACAAAAAAACATAGGTTTTCTTTTTCTATTTCTTGTGGTTCTTGTTGTTTCACAAAAAATGTTTTCATTTGTATTGGTCAGATTTTGGGCACCTCTGTTTTAGATAATTTTCTGGATAAATTGCATTAGTCGCGAACTTGCTTGAAAAGTATTACACAGGTAAAGGGAACTTTAGAGTCGGGCCACTTGACTACAATGCACTTACATGTTTTTTTATTGAGTATGTTTTCTTATGGTACGATTCTATAACATGCGTTTACCGGTAGTATTTGTGTGCCGCGACAAAATCTACATCGAATCAAGTTTAGTAGCCAGAGTACCAAAGATTATACATTGTACGTTTGTTATTCTATGGTAGTACGTACTTCAATCATTTTACCCCAGACCTACGGTTCATCAAAAATTTTCATTCATTACAATTCCCTCTCAACAAAATGTCGTGTAATCAGGAAAATATACCAAAAAGCCCACCCAAACTAACGAAACGTATTTCACGTTGTCCCAAAGTCTTGGATAAGGAGAAATCACATAAAGAATCAATTACCAAATCCCAGAAAAAGCCGGAGACCGAGCAACCTAACTGCAATAGACCCAAATTTTATCGTACACCTGCAGAGAAGCGTGCATATCTGGAGCAACAAGCGGTACCCATATTAATGGAAGGTATGTTGGGTCTGGCACGTGAACAACCCAAAGATCCCATTACGTACTTGGAGAACTTTTGGCTAAAGCAACAGCATAAATGTGATATCGAATTGCCCAGGAATGTTTTGTAAATGCAATTGAAGAGAGTTTATCAAATTTCAAATTTAACGCTAGATGTTTAAATAAAAAAAGTGTTGCCTAATCAATGAAGCATTTCTTTAGTTAGTTGGGCATGACGGAGCAGCTAGGTATAAAAGCTAATGGGTGTAAGTAATGTAGCATCAGTCAATCGACCGAGTTGATCAGCTAAGAATCATGGCTAAAATGGTAAGTTAGGTGCTTCAAAAAGTCAATAACTAATTTAATGTGGTTTTTTTTTATAGAGTCTGCCTATACTGGCCATTGTTTTGGTCTTTGCTGGATCCTCACAAGCTGCTACGCTGGAATGGCCCTCCAATCTATTGGCTCTCAGCACGGGCAAGTCCACCCAACAGCTTTTGCCTATAGTCAATGAGGATACATCTTCTGAGCTGTCCGAGAGTAGTTCTAGTTCAGCAGCTGCTGCAACGGCTGAAGAGGAAGAGGGAATTTCGGAGACTTCGAGCAGCAGTTCCAGTGCAGATGCGGCTGCAGATGCTCGTTTGGTACCCATCTCGATACCTCTACCCCTGTATGTGGCTTCACGTCCTGGACTACGCACTGTGCTGACCATTCAAGAGCCTGCAGTGGCCAAAGTGGGTGAAGTAGTTCAGCATGTACCCACCGCCATCTCTCACCAGAGTCAGACTGTAGTCCATGATCATCGTCGTTTGGTTACACCCATAGTGGCACCAGCTTTGCGCACCACTCAAGTGGTACGTCAACAGCCACCTGAACTGGTCTGGACTTTGGCTGCCGATCCCCGTCTGGTGGTAATCAGCAGGCACTAAAATGCCTTTAGGATTGGAATGAAAGAACAAACCAAAGATGAAAAGAACTTGCCAAATTCCGTTTACTTACACTTCTAAGCTAACCCACAACAATCTGTCTCTCAGTCTGTCTTTCGCTCTATCTCTATCTCTTCTTTCCTGCCATTTTACTCAACTTTTTTTTCGGAATAAAGAATTTGCATTTGTATTTGTTTGTGTGGCATTGATTGGGCGTCTACTCCATCAATAAAAATAAACATGCCAATCCAACATAACAATAAATATTCGCATTCTGTGTGCAATCAGTGCCGATGATCAGTGGAGGATTACACCCAAGACGACCATCTTCTCATGTTCAAGGGCTAAGGTAATGGTAATTGTCAATTAGAATGGACTGTAGTCCACTATAAAAGCAGAGGATGGCTGGTCTAGTTGTATGCAGTTGAAGTAAAGTTATTCTAGTGCAAACACCTCGGAACATGCAGTGGAAATTGGTGAGTGGAAGTAGCTAAATATGCTCTGGGATAGACGTGCGTATTAAAAAATGGAAAACAATAGACAAATTCTTACATCGATAGAACGGAGAGACTTATATAGTAGACTGCGACTGGGAGCCGAGTTTCTGTCAGAGAAAAAAGTCCACTCGGTAAAGCAAGCAGTTCGACTTCGGTTTGCTACCGAGCTACAAAAGAGTGGCACCTTCACAAGGCTCATTTTCTTATTTTAGTTTACTCATCTTTTGTCCTGTTGCTCGTGTGTAGGAAGAGCCCGTACTCCGGAACCGGAATCGTATACCAAAAATAGAGGAAAGCTAACTTCGGTTCTTAGTACTTGATATTATTTATATAAATTAAGGAATTAAATAATTTTCGTCGAACATTCTTAGCTGAGTTGTTCCCCAAACTCAGCAATAGATGGCGCCACTACTTTGACCATTTGCTTGCCAGTTTGTTATATGGCAGCTAAACGATATATTCTTCAGATTTTGACCAAACTTCCAAAATTTGTGTGGAAACTGATAATATTCATATCTGGAAATTAAAAAGACGTTACCATTGAAAACAAAAAAGTTTTCCTCATTAGAAGTATTTTTTCGACCGATCGTTCCTATGGCAGCTATACGCTTTAGTGATCCGATTTGGAAAAAACTTGGCAGAATTGTGTGGTAGCATATAATATTGATCAGCAACAAGTTTAGGACCGATAGCATTGAAAACAATAAAGTTTTTCCTACTAAGACTTTTTGTCAGACCTATCTTTTGTATGGCTGCTATACTATATATTTCTCCGATTTTCATAAAATTTGGTGAAATTATGCGAAAGCATAGAAAACTGATAAATACGAGGTTTGGGGGCGTTTGCATTGAAAACAAAAAAGTTTTTCTCACAAAAACTAGTCTTCCGACCAATCGGTTCTATGGCAGCTACATGCTATAGTCATCCAATCTGGCCGGTTCCGGCAAATGTGCAGTGTATTTGTACCAAAAGATTTCGTGCAAAGTTTGGTTACGATAGCTTTAACACTGACGAAGGAGATGGCATTGAAATAGACGCATCGGACAGACAGACAGATCAAGAATCTGCTGATCAAGAATATATATGCTTTATGTGGTCAGAGATGCTTCCTCTATGCGTTACAAAGATCAAGACAATTTTTGTATACTCTCTACAAGGGTATAAAAAGAACTGTTTACCGGTTGCCGAGTACCGGTATCCGAGTACCGATATTTTTGGAACCAAAAATACCGAGAAGAACCTAAACAATAGTGGTATTCCTAAAAGTGCTTTGCTTTTGATATGCATTCGATCTGCACAGTTCTCCTAGAAAGTTGGAGGTCACAAATTCTTCCTACAATTTTATCCAGCCTCTTCCTCTTTAGATCTGCCAAATTGCATAAGTCATTTCCAGAATCACTATAACCAAATTTATAATTAAATGAATTCGCCTTAGTAAAGTTACAAACACTTTACAGCTACATATTCTGCCCACAAACTATTATTGAAGGAGCTTAGAAAAATAGATTTCACAATATCATTCAGCATGTTTTCCTTTCGCGCCTTTGCTTAAATTTTGCGACAATTGTCTCGCTAATGCGAAAGCAAATCAAAATCAAATCGAACGCAAATCACTTTCAGGAATACCAGCGTGTTCACCAGCACACATCGTAGTGCTGGTTAGATTGTGCTGGTGAACGGGAGTGATGTGCAATCATGATTGCTAATTATGATTTGAATGCTCTGGAGCTTTACTATTTGTTGCGAAGGAGGAATCATGGAATCATTAGAAAGCGGCCTCTAAGCAGCCTCGCGTACGAATTTCCGTCACTTGTGTTTAAATAGAGAACAAAATGCGTACAGCATGACGACTATCTCTTGCCTAAACACAAGTGTGCGACTATCAAATCTGACGCCTTTTGTACGTCAAATCGCTAAGATGATGATACGAGCCGTGTGTGGACGGCCCAAGCCTTTGAGAAGGGCAATAAGCGTATAACGTTTCTTTTTCGGTGTGTAATTATTATGTGTTATGGCCCATACCCAACGGAAGGAAGCATCTCCGTTTTGGCCCTGTTCCAAATTCATATTCGCGATATGCATAATCTGTAAAATTTTCATATGGAATATGGAGGAGGAAAGGAATTAGAGGTATCATTCCTGGGATAAAATCAATAATCTCGAACATGCTTAAAATGATCCTGCTTTGGGAATAAATTGTGCTTTAAAATATAAAAATTTTTGGACTCTACTGCGATTTGAATCCACGCTCACCACCATCGTCATCGCTTGTTGCCGCATGTCTAAAACGCTACTTTTATTTTTTCACTCCCGCTCTCTAATTTATGACATAGTCATCTCGAAAGGGACTGAAGCAAGCACATTTGGAATGAAACAAGTTCGAAAGGCAGGGTCCAATCCTTAAAAGCTTCAATAGCGTAGATTATTCTGTTAGTCGAGATTGAATTTTCAAGCTCATGCTGGGCTTACTCTAAGATTAAAAAGATTGAAAATATCCCGACTTTTTTTTCTGTGTATGCACAGCCTTTTCCGTAGAGCTTATGGAAGGCAAGAATCGAGTCTGATCTTTAGTCTGATGCTCAGATACTAAGAGAGTTCAAACATGAACATGAGACAAGACTTTAAACCACATGTAGCATTAGATATCATTTACACAACACACAGCCTATCATAACTCAGCATCATAAATATGTCATTTGTAACATTAACTTTATTTAGGGTTGCTGTCAAGGTTTAGACACAACACTTGAACAGGTCATCCGGTGCCCGCCACTTAATATGCATCGTGTGAGGCAATGTGTATTCCTTTCACGAATGCATTCTTATATTTCCATACACGGAGGTGACTACACTCACATCCTTAAGATAAGTTAGAAGTTAAGGGATGAGAAATTCTTAATAAAAGGAGGTTCGCTCACACTGAGCGAGTCAGTACACATCATAAATTACAACCGTGCTCATTAAATGTATAATTCTATACAAAGAGGATCCCCTGCAGATAATCTATGTTTTTTTTTATTGCTCTCAAATTACAAAAAATCTCGACGTGATGAATGTTTTTAGCAACAGCTTCGTGTTTTATAAACTTCTCTTTACTTCCAGGGTTTCTCGTTCATTCTCTTTGTGGCTGTTTTGGCCTGCGGTCAAGCGGACTTGCATCTCTATCACCATCCCACAACCATACTGACAGTGCATCAGCCAACTCTGACTAAAGTAGGCCAACTGGTAGAGCATGTACCCACCGCTGTTTCGCATCAGAGTTCAACCATAGTGCATGGTAGCAAGGCAAGGATCACACCCCTTCTAGCAACAGGAGTGCATAGTATATCCCTGGTTCAACCAGCCGCAGCGATGGTTCATCCTTTTTCCAACTGGAGATACACTCTCTATAGAAAGTAAGCTGTTTGATTGGCTTAACATTTGGCATTTTGGCATTAATAAAATTCAAAAACACTTAAATCGAGACAAAGAAATCTGACATATGCTTTTAGATGATAACTTTTTTTTTGGCCAATTAAATTTCGCGCAACGTTGCACAGCTGATTGAGTGTTGGTTGACGTCACACACATAGAAACAAACAAACATTGACTTATCATACGCAAATGTATGTCTAGGCATAATGGAATGACCTGAGGTCACTAGCCTAAAAAAGGTAACCAAGTCAGTGGACTTTCACCCAATAATGGAAGAAAAATGATAACAATTGGCAGCCATATGGCAAATGAAGTGTATGTAGATGAGAATAATGGAAGCCAAAAGTTTCAAATGACACCAGGGAATGAACAATTTGTTTTGGGACTCGTGTACCTCAAGTGGCTTATGCAATGGAGTGAACGATCGATGTGACGCAGATAACTACAGCTTGGGGTGCACTGGCATCTAAAGTTCATCCCCACCATCAGAATGGTATTATCGATTGCACAGTGCATTGTTTATTCAAACCAACAGGTATACGCCACTGTATGGCCTGTCATTGGCACTCAAAATGATGCAATAATACATAGGTATGTATGAAAGAGCCCGCCTACATACGCTCGCCTAAGGGGCGAGAACTACGCAGCCTTTTAGGCATGAGCTTTAAAGCCAAGTCTCGCCTAAAAGGCTGCCATTGAAATTGGCATTGTTAGAGATTCGCTCACTCACAGTCTCCCCCACTCATTCGCTTGGAGTTCAATGCATTTGCCTTGATTAGGGTTAACCACAATTGTCACAGTGGGTGGACGATGTCAGGATACCGCTGCGTAATCGGTTTGTTTATTAGTGAAAGAAGAAGAAAATTCTAACCAAGTGCCATTTGTATGCATCGTTCTGCTGTCCTGGGTACATAGACACTTATTCATTAGAAAATATTGCCCCCCCTGAAACCCTGGGTGGTCTTAAGGATACCAAATACTACTTAACATAAGTGGACAAAAAGCAAAAAAATAACAAGAAAAAAACTTTTCCTTAAAGTTAACTTAGAACTTGAAGTAATTTGTTGAAACAGGAACACAATATGCCATTTATTTTATGTAATCAGCCAATTGGGAGGCAAGGTAAACTTAAGACAATTATCAAAAGATTTCACTGGGTAGGAACAGCAGCTGTGGTGGGTAGACGGAGGAGGAATAAAATGCTTATCTGAGTGGCGGAAGTATTGTTTTGTTTGGTTTAGCTTTGCTTTTTTTTATGGTGGTGGCGCAACCAGTTGCTTGAAATCTGTCTGGAATTAATTTGTTTGTAGACAATAAACCCATGTTAAATGTGCCACATGAAGTGTGCGGTGAAAGGGCAAAGCCTATGCGGGTGAAATAATTGAGCATATTGTGTAAGAGAACAGATGAATCTAATTGCTTAACCAGCTGGATATGATTTAACATGAGCCTAATTATGTTTTGAATTTGAAATAAATAAATCTAATATATTAAAATCTCGATCACGGTGTTTGTGTTCGCACTCCCCCGAAACGGCTTTAGCGATTTATATGAAATTTGTTGTGTATATTTGGTAGGTATGAGAATAGATAGAAAAGTATATTTCAAACCGATAGGCATTGAATCGTCAAAAAACCGCAAAATTTGGCAAATTTTATTACAAGCAGGAAATTAAACCGAGTCGTATTTCTACGCTTACTTACTCTTCTCAAGGGCATACATACAATTTCTGATACTTTGTCGAGTTTTCTGACCACCATTTTACTACATCTTCTTTATTTTGTAAACATTTTAAGCTCAGGAAAATTGATAATGATTGATGTCAGTAAACTGTTTTGTGAAAACACTAAACTATTTGAATTGCCCAGTTTTTTTTTTCATACAAAAACATGTATAAGTCGCTGAGTGTCCTCTGTTCTGTCAAAGACACAACGAAAAGAGGTTGCAAAAATACACATTCAATTCTGTTTTGCTCAAAAGCTGTATTCGCACCACCAAAAAGCACTTTTTTTCGCTGACAGTTTTGCTGAGAGCCGATTTCCAAAGTGTCTTTTACGTATGTGAGCGTGGTTGCGACAGGGACGCCTGTGTGTGTATGTGTAAATACATATAAACGATCTTTGCATATACATATGGGGACTATTGGGAAATTTTTTATTATTACACTAGGCAACAAGGTCCAGTATATTGAAGGATTGGGGGAGTTTCAAAAATGGTCAATCACGTCGAGATTTTCAATAATTTAAGCTTAAAGTTTCAAAAAGTGCCAATTTGGACCCTTTTCAGACGCGTCTTGTGGGGAACCTATACATTTGTTTTGACTTTTTTTTTTATATTATCGTAAATAACTATTTCTTTACTTTAAAATTAACTATCCCAAAGAATTGTAAGATTTTTTTAAGCGAAGATATACCATTTTACTATTACAGACTATGTTAGTCTCAATAATAATAAAAAACCAAAACTGTCTACTGCACAAAAGTATGCCTTACAGAAACAGTACAACCGGCTAATAATTTGTGTAGAATTTCAATGAAAATTTTTAACAAAACCCATTGCATACATTGGGGCAGCAACAATATATTGGGTGTTTGTGAACTTGGATACAATTACTAAAAATGATACCATTCTTCATTGGAAAAAATCGTAGAATTGTTTGGGATAGTTTTTTTCAAAGTTAAGGAGTAGTTCTTTCTGATAATATCAAAGAATGTCGAAACAGAAGTATAGGTTCTCCACAAAACGCGTATAAAAAGATTCATATAAGGCATTTTTTGTATCATTAAGCTCAAACTACTAAAAATATCGACGTGATGGACCATTTCTGAAAACAGATTCGTGTTCAGCACACGAAAATCATCTAGAATGTACACCGACCCTTCAATATACTGGAAAAAGTCTAATTTTGTTGCCTTTTCTTATTAACCTATCGAATGAAATGCAGAAAACATTCATTTTTGTTGAGATATCATGTATGCCTAGTTTTTTCCGGTTCTGTATCCGATTTGATTCCCTTATTATAAGTTAAGATTATCGTGAAGATTTAATAGTTGGCAATTGTCGACGGGTAAATAGGAGCTGTGGGCCAATTGGTCCAAAAAAAAAAACGCGGAATTGTTGCAAAATGGTATAATGAGTTTAGATTGTCATGAAGACGGCTAAATATTCGGGTTAATAAAGAGTAATTTTTGAAAATTAAAAAAAAAAACAGAAAATTTGCCATAGTATTAAAATTTTTACTTGGAGCGATACATCAATGCCTGTCATTTACTTTTTAAAGATTATTTCATGTAAATGTTGCACGGGGCTACATCTAAGTTGGTCCATCCGTAAGCTCTAATTTTGGCATTCTTTTTCCAGCATTTTGGCCAATGGCTGGCTTGTCCCTGTACACGAGAGACTTCGCGTAGTCCCACAAAAAATAGTTTAGTGCCACTTGATCTTACACCACTTGTCAACCAAGTCCAATTATTCCATTTAGGTGTCAAAAAAAGTACACTGAAAAACCAAATAGCATAAAAATCACCGCTTTGAAGGTGTAAATCGAACGGTCCAAAAAATCTCGAAATTTGCCAAGTTCATAAATATATGAGTTTAGATTGTCATGAAGACGGTTAAATAGACCAGTAAACAGACGGGTAAATAATTGGGTAAATAGATGGGTAAATAGACGGCTAAATAGATGGATAAAAACACTGGTAAATAGGACAAAAAAACGAGAAATTTTATGAGTTTAGATTATCATAAGGACGGGTAAATACACAGATGGTAATGTTCAAAAGTTCTCAAAATTGTCAAAAAATTACTCTATTTTCGTAAGAGACTAGAATATCATTGAAGGTGAAGATCGAATAGTTTACAAAATCGGGAAATTTGTTAAATTATACTGTAAATTGAGTTTAGATTATCATGAAGTTTTCATAGATGACACTTGTTATGTAAGCTTTACTTTTTCGTTTTGTGTTTAAAATACTAACGGAGGCATAGCAAAGCGCCGGGACACTATTCAAAATGTTTTGTCTTTGAAACATGAACAATTGAGTTTGAAATTAATATTCACTACTCAAAAAGCTTTTGGCTCCTTCTATTCTTAAAATTTTAAAAAACCCTCCATTACAAAGTAGCCATAGAGATCGACTGGCTTAGGCATGCACATCACACAATTTGGGTGAACGACCTTGAACGATTAGTGGGAGTCCAGCTAATAATTACAATCATGCACCGCCTACAATATTGTTGTTTTACAGACAATTTCGCAAAAAAACAAAACTCATTTTAAATGCCAACAGCGTAGAGCATACGCCAAAGCGAATCAAAACAAAATTCAATAAAACATTTTTTGTATTTTTTTGTTTCACATGAATCATCGGGCTGAGCTAGCTTACCTCTGCGGCTCAATGCACCAATAGCCAAACAGCCGCGTGCCACACACGACTGCATTGTTATGTAAGCCAAGACAAGCCAATTGCTTGGCTAGCCTCACACACAAAACTGACTTGACTACTTGGGGTTTCCCCAAGGCCTGCAGTGCCGGCTAAACTCAAGCTGAGAATTGGCCAGGCTCAGACAAGAGTTAATGTTACTTATTTGGTGTAGATTTTGAGGGATTTTCCATTTTATGCATTTTATTTCGATTTGGGTAAAACCCTGGCTTGCAGTTGCAATCTTGAGAAAACTGTAGCCTGGGAAAAGAGTTATGTGGCTCTGGCTGTCTTCCGCCTTAATCACATTCGGCATTGCCAAATTGTGTCTTTCTTTTGTCTACTATTTTCTTCTTTTTTTGTGAGTGGGTGACTCTTATATATGATTAAGCAATTAACACAAAATGGTAGATAAAAGTCTGACCTTCGGTTTTGAAACGAAACATTTTGTCTTTATTTTGGGAGTGTAGACAAACGTTTTTGGACTTGAACTGCGACAAGTCGAGCGAGATTAGCAATTTGGAGCAGAGCTATGACTAGAGCAGACCTTAACAATTAACATGTATGGATTGATCAACAAAAGAAATGTTGTAATCTTCAAAAAAAATAAATAAACGCCAATCGACTTGGTCTTAAAATGGAATTACAAAGACATGACTAAATATTTATAGAAAAAAATTTAAAAAAGGGGTGGATGATCAGAAAACATTTAAAACACTGTCAAAAGTTTACAAGGGTTTAATGATCTATTACCAGCCTAAGGCCTAAGTTGCTATGGCAATTAAATTGGTCACAGTTTGCAATTGTGTACCAATTCTTTCAAATAATAATAATAATATTAAAGTTTACAAGGGTAGCTCAATCTTTTAAATTTCACGTACTTCCTCGTTGCTCTGCTTTTAAAGGCTGTGTTTGTACCGTGAGACTCTTTCACAATTTTAGATTTCATGAGAATGCCAGATGTATTAAATTATGACAATCCGGCTTTTTTAATGCGAATTAAACCATGTAGCAAAATACTTGTGGGAAAAATAGCTAAACATTAAACTGTTACAACCAAAATGATAGATATTCCTTAGAATGTACCGAAAAAAAATTCACCCTTTGTATTATTTGTTGTTAATCACAGTTATTAATCAAAAGAATTTTGTCTTTTTACACACATATTATATATAGATTTATTACCATTATAAATAAACAAAATAATTTGGAAAAAAGACAAATCCTTATTTTTGCATTAAGGGTTTGCACTTATCCGGTTTGCTGTTTCCGGCAACTCTACCGTCCTGTCAAAAATTTCATTTCACAATAGCCCCATATCGCTCTATGGGTCGCATCTCTGGACAATACGCACCAAGTTAATGAATTTTTCTACTAGACACAGAATGTTTGTTATAAAATGGTATAAGGCGTTTTTTCAAGCACTCTTTCATGTAAATATCGGCATTTATGGTGCCCTTTCTAAAAGACGCACTTATTTTAAGGCCACAGGTGCAAGTGGCCTTCCAAATCATCACCTTATGTCCAAATTTTCCCATGTGAATTGTCGACGCAGACTCGTCAACAGTACTGCCTCTCTTTTTAGTGTAAAATTGTGAGCCGGGTAAAGCTGTTGATTCCAATTTCACATATGTTTCGTCGTTCATCATAATACATTCGACTCCATCATTGCACAACCGATTATAAAGCTCTCTGCTTTCCAACTTCTTCTTCCTATGTTTTTTGTATGTCTTTGGGTTATTCTTTTTTCTTTTTGTTTTATTCGTTTATTGTTTTGTCGAATCTCGAACCGACTTCGATTTATTTTTCTTAATTAGGTTCTTGTTTTAGGAGTATCCTTTAGTGAACATGTCTATTTGTTCTAACATTAAAGCGTTTAGCTAATTTTCTGTACGAAATTCCATTTTCGTACTTGCTCTTCGATTCGAGGCATCGTAAAAACTAAATGCAAATAGAGCAAGCGAAAATGCAAAATTCTTCAGAATCGATCAAGCTTTCTAAAGGTACATTGCATGGAGTGATCGAAAGCTCACACTAGGAGAAATATTAAAAATAATTATAGAAATTCATTAAGAATTAGTAATTAAATCGCCACCAATGATTCCCACTGTTTTTCTTAGATTCCCAAGTATGTTTAATTGTTCTTATTATATTTTTGATAGTCTAGTTTTGTACCGAATGTTGTTATACCCGTTACTCGTAGAGTAAAAAGGGTATATTAAAGTCGTGCAAGTGAATGTAACAGGGAGAAGGAATCATTTCCGACCATATAAAGTATATAGTAGTTGTAGTAGTATTCTCTTATTTAATTTTTCAGGTGAACATTTATCACTGTTTTCGGAATAAAATATTAAAATACAAAATTCAAGAGAAATTAAAATAGAGTTACAAAAGGCTTGGCTTAAGAGCCGTTTGCCTGGCATTATCCAGTGTTTTCTGCTTGAGTATTGGGCTAAGCTGACCTCTGCCTTAGCTTCCCCGGTCTTCCCGAGATACTGCATCGTACCTCAGAGGACCACGCTGATGCCGCATGTCTTCGTGACTTAATACTACAGATCTCCGTAGTCAAGCAAGATATCCTGACGGTACCGCATACATTCCCGCAAAAATATTTCAAGGGGTCGCCTGTTTGGCCCATTAAGCAGCGCAATACAGTCCCCTATCTCCAGAGGATGCCTGCCAAAGTGAAGCCGCCTGAATTCTGCTAGAATGGGGCACCGAGCGACAAAATGAAATACATTTTCCCTCTCGCGTAGGTTGCACAACTCGCATTGGTCATTTGTTCTTGTGCTTAAGGAGTGTAATTTAGGTAAAGGAGTTCCGTTCGCGCCTTAAATAGCATTGAAATTGTTGACGCGTCAAACTGATCGTTGAAATAGTTTGTTTCATTTAGATTATACTCCAATACCCTGTACGTATATCTAGACTGACTTTGGCGTGCCTGGGACTCGAAGAGATCTCGTGCGTGTTGATCTAGCTTTTGCAGAAGGTTGATATGAAGGTGATCCCACGTGTCTATTGCATTCAAGTTGTGCTCAAGGCCCTGCTGCGTAGCCAGTTGCACTCACTCTGCGAAAAATTGTGCTTTGGACTCCAACAGATACGTTGCCACAATTCGAGGCAGTCTTGATTGGGGCATTTTCATTACCTTTACGAGGTAATCAAAGTGTAACTGTAGCGTGTACGTGTAGAGAGTGGGCAGACCAGTCTCAAGATGTATCGCATAGTTTGGCGTGTTCAGTGGAAGGAAGAATAATTTTTTCACGAAAAAGTAGAGAAGCTTCTCCACCTCCTCGTAACTATCGTATCCCCACACCTGCGCTGCATAGCACATTATTGCTCTGGCTGTGGCAAGAAACATTTTGAATTTTACCCTCATACTTATATTTTTCATGCCCATAAGTTGTTTCCACCTACTATTTATCGCAATCTTAGAGTCTTTAAGCTTTTGTTGCAAATGACGTTTAAAGTTCATACTTGGCGTTACCGTAGCCCCTAGATACCGAAATTCACGTACCACTTCAAGCTCTTCTCCATTTAGGAACCACTTCTCATCTCTTGACTTACGACCTCCTAAATTTTTCATTATCAGTATCTTGGACTTATTACTGTTTATTTGGAGACTCCACTTTTGACAGAAGCTGTGTGTGGCGCTTATTATGCTCTGCAGTTGAGTGGCATCTTCCGCGAGGATTACTAGATCGTCTGCATACATAAGGATTTTGACCCGCTCTTCATCAATTCTTACTCCTCCTGGAAGCGATGACACAATATCGTCTATATAGAGTGCAAAGAGAAGGGGGCTTAAGAGGTCACCCTGTTTGACACCCTGATTTGTGATAAAAGGTTCAGCGAGTTGGTTTCCATCCCATACCATGACTTCGTTATTTAAATATAGGCTCCGAATGATGTCTAGCATTTTTGTTGACAATCCGTTATTGATTAACTTTAAAAGAAGACTTCTTCTCTCGATCGTATCGAAGGCATTACATTAAAGTATATAGAAGTATATATTCTTGATCAGCATCAATAGCCGAGTCGATATAGCCCTGTCCGTCTGTAGGGATTGAAGTAAGCACATTTGGAATGATACTAGTTCAAAAGGCATGGGCAAATCCTTCAAAGCTTGAATTGTGTAGAACATCCTGTAAGTCGATATAGAATTTTCATGCTCATGCTGGGTTTACTTTAAGATTAAAAAGATTTAAAATATACCGTGGTTTTATTTTCCGAGTACAACAGGTTCCTTTTCGATATCTCTTGTACTAAGGCGGCGGTGGGCAGCAAAAATAACGGGCTCTGCTGCTACAACATGTTTTATTTTCGTTATTTGCTTCCGATCAGCTCGTCTTTGTAGTAAAATCTATTGCATTGTGTGTTTAGAGAAATAAAGGACCAAGTTGCGCGGGCTATGTGGTTGCCCACCGGTAAATTAAAGCAACCCATTCGTTAGTTATTGGGGGCTCAGCAAAGCAAACATACTCGGAAGAATGTAATATGTTATCGATTTATCAATTATTGGAACTAGAGTTGGGCCGGGGGGTTGGGGGTTTCACCGGAATATATAATTTCGGTTATGGCCGCAAATCTATTGTCACAAAGAATTAGCTGTCGAGCTAAACTTTCGATAACTTTAGGTGGAATTTTTCTTTTCGTGAAATGGTTCAAAATGGGTTGCTTTTCGCTTGTGGCATCTCACATTTTTGTGCAGCTGTGTCGGTGTAATCCACTTGTGCAAGTGCGACCTCCATATGGCAACACATCTTTGCACTTTACACAGACACACAAAATCCACCTGCTTGTGACTTTCTTCTATTAATTTAAATTTTTTCCACACCTCTAATTTGAAAGCTGACGGTGATTTTGCACTAATCCTGTCCCGTCCCGATCCCGACAACGATTTTCAATTCATTACCCTCCCGACCGATTCCGCACTTGTTTCAGGGTCCAGCGTGATTCCCGTCCCGCGGCCATCTCTAAATCGAACACCTTCTAAATGCTATGACATTGTTCAAACACACACAACAAACATATATATCCAATATTTTGAAATTCCCTTTAATCTCTTACATATTTATGGTACTGAAAATGTTTAGTACCTTGAACCGATAAACCCCAACATCTTACAATACCCCTACACTTTTCTTAGCTGTCACCCACAAGGCCTAAGGTCAAGTTCAAGACATCCAATATAATTTTGGATTTTACCCATAGCCAAATTTCAGCTAATTGACAACGGAATTAAAACGAATCGCAACAGGTTCGACGCACTTCCTTCAAAACGAGCCCCAGAAACCAAAAAAAAAAAAAAACCAACAACTAGTGAGTCATAAAAAACCCGATGGTCAAGCATCTTTGCTCCACTCAACTGATATCAACGCAAAGGTGTTTGCCAAACAACAAACATACAACAAGAAAAATTAATCAAAAGTGATTAGCATAATTTTCAGAGATCAACTTTCTTGGAATGTTTAACATAAAAGGCAAATTAAGTAGCTAAACGTTAACAATCGAAGGAAGGTCATTCACTCACTCACTGACCACACACAATAAGCGGCACGCGTATCGGTTGAGCTGGCTTCTCTAATTTTTATGAACTTCGGGTAATTCCGCAAGTACAAATGAATGACCCACCAGACGATGACGTTTATTTCGGCCATGGGGTAAAGAGACGAGACGTGATGAGTGTAAAAAAAAAATGTATGCCACCAGTGGATGAGGGGACGAGATCCGGTTTGAGGCAACCCTTTTTGTTAATATTTTTTTTTTTTTTTGAGATTTGACCCAATTAATGAGTTGCATAAGATCTGGCTCAGTGCCTTTCCGGGAAGTTGCTTTATGGAAATACGGCTCTAACTCACAACACTAAAAATCATAAAGCGCTAATTTGGGCAAATGAAATTTTCAACATATGCGTTGTACAACCATTGTGTTGTTTTCATGAACTAATGAGCTTTCCACTGTTCCCAGTGACCTACCCAATTAACAATTAACATGTTTGACGTCACGAACCAGAAGCAATTAGTATCCCAAAATAAAGTTGCTAAATACAAATTGCAGTTTTATCCCCCTTTTGTTTTGGGCCCTCAATTCGCAATAGCGACAGCCGCTCAGCCGCTCAGTCGCTCGGTCGCTGCGTTGGCGTTGCGCAGGCGCATAGCTACTTTTGTATAAAACCTCTCGTACAGACGAAAGCGAAATCAGTCAACGAGTTGCAGACAAACGAAAAGCACACAGCTAAACGACAAAAATAGTGTGTGCAGTGAAAGGATATACGAAACTTACCACAACAAACAAATATTGGGATTATTTAAATTTTTGGGTGAGTGTGCGTGAACAAAAGTGACAAATGAAGTGATCCTAGAGAGAGAGATATCAAATGAAAATCTCTTAATAAACAGTGAGCAATTAGCTAAGTGTAACCATCTATGAAAAGCCCTTAAAGTGGAAAAACTTTCACTGGAAAAGCAAAAAAAGGAAAAATAAAACCAAAACCCACACCCAACTTTGCCGGCAATTTGCAATGCAACGTTGCACACAACTTCCGTTCAGTCTCCATCTACTTTACATAAGATCAGACAAAAACACGACCCACGCCTCCTTCCAAAAAAAAAAAAAACGCAAAATACGTAATGACATAACTAAAGCTCATGAAGCGTAAACCCCTCCAACGGATGCAGCTGTCCAGGCAAAAGATCATGAGTTGAGCGATAGGCTTGCAAAATCTTCAAAAGAAAATTACCTCATAAATAACAGCAAAAAAGAGAGAGAAAGAGAGAAAAAAAACAAGTCATTAACTGAAAGAGGTAGTCCACGGTCTGCGACCTCGAACGAAAGTAAAAGTCCAAGTGTATATGTGACTCACTATGAAGAGTTTGAAGACCGGTTGCCATGGTATTGCCACAGCTAAAGATTGAAGGGTAGAGAAATGTAAACTGGCACAATGACCAGCCAGTTTATGGCTTTTGGCTATTTGAGGTAATGGTGTCACAAAGTGCATACTTACATACATGAGTGTTATGTAATAAACCTAAAATTTCCATTAATTGCCTTACCTTAGAAGGGCGAAACAGTTTAAGAAAAGGACTCTTTGAATTACCCTGGATCTTAGACTGTCAATTGACAATTCTCAATTGTAAGGATTAAACTCAAATTTCAACACTATGCATGATGTCAATCTATTGCCAGTATTATCTTTAGGGATTGTTAAAAGCAGCAGTCCCCTATCTAGAGCTAAGTATAGAGTAGGAGGTCGCCGCGTTTCTATCTACAGTGCATACAAACATGCTCAGTGGCCCAGACTGACAGTTTAAGCTCGTTGCTGCACTGCTTCGCCAACAATGCTGCAGAGCAAAATGAACTTCAGTGTCAGTGGCTACACACACACATACCCAATGTCAAAATGTGAATGTGTTTTTTGCCGACCCCTGGTATAAAGATATTCTTTCGACTATTTCGAGATTCATAAAGTTTTCTTAGTAGACTCATATTTCAAAGGAACTCTTACTGCGATGCATATTAATTCTAAGACGAACCGTACCAAACCAATAACTCGTACTCGTAATTCTTGCGTTCGAACCAGTGTTTCAAAAACTGAAATCAGTTTCACTTCGTCTGCTTTTGATTCTGCTGCTGTTGCTTTTGAGAAAAACAGAAGTCGCAGTGGAAGGCAGCAGCACTAATTCAGTGGCCTAAGTCTAAGCAGCAGCAGAAGTCGACTGCAGCGCAAGCGCGACAGAAGTCTTTCACATCTCTTTTCTGCTTTTGCATTTTGTTTTTTACCAGGCGCCTTATTTCTCTCAACACACACAATAAAACATTTACCGTTACTCGTCTGGGCTCTGCAAATGTTGTTGCGTTGCCTTAAATTTTGGTGTTCTTGATAATTCCGAGAAAATTTTATGGCGACTGCGCTGCCGTCGACTTGGCAAAGCGAACATTTGCTGCTACGACTTACGCCACTGAACAAAAGTAGAATCAAAAACGATGAAGCGACAACTGCTGCTACTGTTCGAGTTTTCTCAATAATCGTTTTGTGCTGCTGCCTTCCACTGCGGCTTCTGTTTTTCTCAAAAGCAGAAGCAAGAGTTCATATTGATTAACTTAAAAAAAGTCAAAGCTACTTCGCCTGAAGTAATATATGCACTACTTTGAATTACTTTTGACTTGAATATAACTCAAAAAGACGTTAAATTTCAAACGAAAAATTATTTCAATTTTTTTACGATTTTTTAGTTATTTTAAAAATTTTATTTTATTTTTTAATAGTTATTATTTTAAATTCAAGTTTGATCCTTGCGTAATTCTAGAAGAAAACTATAAAACAATCTTTTAATTTTAAAATCAAAACCGTGTAAACTCAATCTAGGGCGTACCTTAACTTATACATCTTACACAGAAGTTATAGATTTACACTTCTTCCTCTCGCCTACTAAGAAAATTTTATGAAGTCTGCTTAATCATATAAGACGGGATATTCAAGCAACTTCATAAAGTTTTCTTAGTAGGCGAGAGACACAAGTGTGATTCTATACATTTTGTTCAACATATCTAGTGGCATTCCCTTGATTTCCAAACCCACTATGAAAACTTTATGAAGTTTGCTTCATTGTGTAAATTTCGAATAAGGGCGCACGCACACATGCGACTGAAAGAAGAACTGACGGCTGACCATGATATTTTAGTACGCCAGCAAGCAAAGCTGAGCTTACGACTGAATTTTAAAGATTAATCCAGTGCTGGTTGTGCACACACAGATTAGCCGTAAGTTCTGCCGTCAGTTCATCTTTCAGCTGCATGTGTGCGCGCACCCTAAATCCCGACTTACTGCCAAATAGTTGTCCAGGAAGCCGTTTACCCTTCTCTAAATAAGGCAATACCGCCCAGCTCTAGCAGCAAAAATCTACTCTAAGCCAGTCTTTATTAAATGTATTCCTCAGCAAAGTTTCACAATCAGCACACGGACGACGGCACCCACTCGACTATCAGCCATAAGCATGACCTGGCGTCAAAATCATACTTAAGAATCTAAGCAGTTAGCATTTCGCCACTCAGCAAGCCACAAGGGTTATGGCGGACAAGACATTCGCTTAGAAAACGTCGAGTACATAAGCTTTAGTGCTGCTGAACTACTGCTGCCACTTATTGATAGTGCAGAAGTAGATTCGCTTAAAAAACGGTGTCGATGCCACACAGATCGCCAATTCTAAGTAGGCTTTATCCTTAGAAAAGAATATTTTTTACCAACTGATTCAGCAGGAATTTATATAAACCTACCTTAACTAACCTTAAACCCCTTTTCCTTTCACTCCAGACCCACCCCAACACACACACACAATGAGAATGCGGGAGAGCTTGTTAGCAGTGGTACTGCTGGCCTCAGTCACTTGGGCCGCTGACTCCAATTGGGGCAATGAATGGGCTCCCATGGAGGACTCCCAACCAGCCGCTACTGCCGATTCTCCAGATACACAAGGTCGCAATTATGCCGTACATGAATCCATTCAAAGTAATGATACACAAATTGATACCATTATTGAGCAACTGATCAATTCTCGTCGCGAGGGACGTAATTTGGGTGAATATGATGCAGTCTATGCCGATGGTAACATAGATCAGGCTTTGCAACAGGGCAATGACTTGCAGGCACGTAATCTCATACGCGATAAACTCTGTGGCCTGGGACTAATGAGCTGCGATGTGGAAGAAAAGCGTCCCTTTTATTCCACCATTTACGCTCAGGGACCTCCCCCACCTTCGGGTAGCTTCAGCGGTGGACCCTATGGACCACCCAAGCCTATGCCACCACCTAGCTACTTTAATGGACGTCCTCCGATGAGTTCACTCAACTCTTTTGGACCACCACGCAAAGTGGGCTATGAGGGACCCTACAAACCCATGATTTCGGGACCCTATAGACCCAGCGGACCCGGTGGACCCGGTGGTCCCTATCTAGAGCATCCCCCACCATCAGCTATTGATGGTTCTGCTGATGGTCTGATCTATTCAAAGCCACCACCTGGTGCTGTCATCTATGACAGTAAGCCACCTGGTCCTCTGTATACAGGAGGTCCCCAGCAGTCAGGTCCCATCTTTACAGGAGGTCCCCAGCAGTCTGGTCCCATCTTTAATGGTGCACCACCACCATCACCTCCTTACAATTTTGAGAATAACGAAGGCATACAGGGTGCCCCTTCGTCGCTGAATGGTTTCTACTCGCAACAATCTTCATCTTCTTCGTCGTCGTCGTCTGCCACTTCTTCCAGCAACAAAGTGGTGGTAGGAGCTCCTTTGGATGCACTGCAGCAGCATGTACATCATCACTATCATCATGTGGAGGGCGGTGAGAATGCCAAAGTGCCCAGTGTAACGGTACCCATAGGCTCGGGACAGTCAATTAATACGGATTTCAGTGCCTTGGCTCAATCTTCGGCTACATACACCCCACAGATTTCCAGCTCGGGTTACACACAGTCAAATGCCTTCAATGCCGGTTTTAATGGTGCCTCCCAGGGCGGTCTACTGACACAGAATGGAGGCTTTGGTCTTTCACAGAAACCCAATGGTGATATCTACAAGCCTGCCTCGGGACTGGGCAGCTTTGGCAGTAACTCTGGATTCGGTCAAAGCGGCTTTGGTAGCTCCTCACCCAGCGGCAGTTATCACAGTCAAAATCCGGATTACTTTAAGAAGGAACTGCAACAGGGTGGAGGTAACTACAATGGCTTGTCCAGCGGTTATGGCAGTGCCCAGGGACAATATCAGCCCGGAGGCGGTGGCTATGATACCTCCCGTCAACAGATTGTGGACTGTCAGTGTGTGCCCATCTCGCAGTGTCCGGCAGCTGATCGTATTGGACGCAAGGATGATTTGATTTTGGCCATTGATCCACGTAATTTGGGTAAAGATATTGAGGCTTTGGGTGATGAGGCCAACAATGGTACAACTACCAAGGCAGAGGCTAAGTCCGATGATGAGCAGAAGAAGCAGGAAGAAAAGCAAGCTGAAGACAAGAAACGTACACGCCGTCAGGCTGATCAAAAGGAGGAGGACACCAGTGATCTCTCGCTAGATGCCCAAGGGGTAAGTTCTTCTAGTTTAAACTAATCTAATCATCCCCCACACACACACGCACGCAACCCCAACAACCAATCAAAGCTCGTCCACTAAACCTCGCTCGCTCCATGCTCCTGCTAGTCGTTTGATGAGGCCAGTAGGAAGATTTCGTCACTAATTGCCAACAAAAACTAAAACCCCCACCTAACCAAGCACGGTTTGTTCTTAAGGTCGCACGCCTTTTACTACCTTCTCTTGGTTTTGCGCCCCCCCGCTGAGCTAACCCCAACGACCACACGTTCTTTCGCCCGTTAGCGTCAGGTACCCGGTTTGGGTCTGCCTGGTCTTCAGGCTTTGGAGCTGATACAGCGCAAAGTGCTACCCACATATGGTGTTAGCTTTGGTCTACCCTTTCCCTCAGCTGGCGGCTATGGTGGTTATCCCAGCAATGTTTTGGGCGATTATTATCCCGCACAGAATCCCCATTTCGGTTCGGTGGGACCCAATGGCCTGAATTTGGGTCTATTGAATGTAAATCCCTTGGTTTCATTGCAAGTGGCCAAAACGGATTATGGTGAAAAGGTGGTGAAGCCATTGGTCAATCTACATGTGACACCCAATGCCAATCTGATACAAAAAGTGGGAGACTTCTTTAAAAAGAAGCCCACCGAAACATATAGCACACACTACCATCATCACGATCACTTTAAAGGCTATGAGCACCACGAACATGAACCTTATACGCATCACCAGCATCATTATCAACACGGTGAGCACTATGGCGGAGGTCCGCCACAGCACTTTAGTGTGGAAATGATACCCAGTACGCCCATATTTGAGTATCATAGTGGTCCCTCGATACATCATCATCATCAGGAGAGTTCCTACTCAAGTCCCTACAACTCCATTTATGCGGGAGAAGAGCATGAGTACGGGTCTAGCGGTTTTGGTGGCTATGGGGCATACTCGCACCACTTGGAGCGTAGTTCCAATGTGAGTGAATCACCGAATCGTCGTGGCAAACAACTGAATTTGGGTCCATTACATCATATACCCACACCTGCACCAGGTGAGGCAGCAGGTAGTGATCGTATAACATTTCCACATGATCGTCGTAGAAGGAGTTTGAAGGAGGAGCAAGAGCAAATTGGAAAGTTGGGCAAGTCTAGTGTGTGGGAGAGTCCGACTACAGCGGAGCAGGTATAAGAAATGAGGGTGGAAAAAGTGTTGGTGAAAGTGAACAAAGGTGAGTTGCTCACTTTTTGTAGCTCAGTGAATGAGCCAGTGGCTATCTCACATTTGCTCTGTTTTGTTCAGTTGTTCAATTTAACCAAAACATTGAGGTATTTCGTCAGTTGATTAAACTCTCTTTTCAAATTCTCTCTTCAATTGGTTCACTTCGAATAAAGCAGCGTTCACAACATCGAAATTCGCAGTGCAATGTGTCTTTCTCTTTCTTATCAACGTTCATACTTGACTAGCTCGCTATTGGGTTATCGATTGCCGATAATAAAATTCAATAAATAAGATCAATTTGACCCTATTTCGTAGCATTTTCGTGTAAGAAGTATATGACACAAAAAAGTATATTTAATTGATCTTAATTCATCATCCAATGTAGCTGAATAAAGAATCTTAAAATGGATATTTCGAATATACATTCAAGCAACTCATCTTTGTTCATTAGCCACCCAACCCAAAATGTAAAATATCAATTCCATATGCCCCCTTTCACCGCTTGATCCTTACCCTAATCTGATCCCCTAATTTCCCCTTCCTCACAGCGTGCCTACTATGGTAATCGTCCCGTGGAAAAGACCTGTCGCATCAACGAAGTTTGCTGTCGTCGTCCTCTGCGTCCTCAGGCTGCACCTCAGCAACAACTGGGACGTTGTGGTACACGTAATGCTGCCGGTATTACTGGACGTATCAAGAATCCCGTTTATGTTGATGGTGATAGTGAATTTGGTGAATATCCCTGGCATGTGGCCATTCTCAAGAAGGATCCCAAGGAATCAATTTATGCCTGCGGTGGCACTCTTATTGATGCTCAACACATTATCTCTGCTGCTCACTGCATTAAGTCGTAAGTCCTTAACCCTTACTTCTCCTCTACTTCTCCTCTCTAATTTGACCTCTTTTTCTTAGACAAAATGGCTTCGATTTGCGCGTACGTCTGGGCGAATGGGATGTCAACCATGATGTGGAATTCTTCCCCTACATCGAACGTGATGTTGTTTCTGTGCATATACATCCCGAGTATTATGCCGGCACTTTGGATAATGATTTGGCCATATTGAAACTGGATCATCCCGTGGACTTTACCAAAAATCCTCACATTAGTCCCGCCTGTCTGCCCGATAAGTATTCCGACTTTACCAATGCCCGTTGCTGGACCACTGGCTGGGGTAAGGATGCCTTCGGCGAGCATGGCAAATACCAAAATATACTCAAGGAGGTGGATGTGCCCATTCTATCGCATCATCAGTGTGAGGCTCAATTGAGAAACACCCGTCTCGGTTATAGCTACAAACTCAATCCCGGTTTCATTTGTGCCGGCGGTGAGGAGGGCAAGGATGCCTGCAAGGGTGATGGCGGTGGTCCCTTGGTATGTGAACGTAATGGCGTTTGGAATGTGGTCGGTGTGGTATCCTGGGGCATTGGCTGTGGTCAAGTAAATGTGCCCGGTGTCTATGTGAAGGTCTCTGCCTATCTGCCGTGGATTCAACAAATTACACAGAGCTATCAATGATTAACGGAGCTCAAGAAGCAGGAGGTAGAGGTAACTGCCTATCATGTTGCCCATGATGCCTTCTCCGATGAGTTTGTTTTTCACTTTTGATAAGCCATTTCTACGCACTCTTATAAGACCCGTCGCGTCAGGTCTTTGTAATTGTGAACGTAATTTATTGTACAACAACGTCTTGTTACTCATATTTATGTTTTTAAGGCATCTTTGCAACGTTTTTTGATACTATTACTTGTTATGTTATTTGATTTGGGTTTGTTATGTCCCATTCACTTATTTGTCACACTCATCAATCAGCTCCCACTCAGCGCGTCGTTACCGAATCATTGTGAGAGACTCGAATTTTTTTGTTGTAAATTTCATGTTCCAATTTTGTTGTTTGATTGTAAAAAAAAAAAACATATTTTGTAGTTTTGTCTTAATGATTAATTAATTTATTTGTATATTTGTAATAAATTAAAATATTGTATTTAAATAAATTAATTTATGAAACAAATTTTAAAAATTTTATGTTTTACTTATGTGGGAAGGGTGTAAAATTATTGCTTTTGATTCGCATTCTACGATAAACACAGGGAGGGCAGCAGCAGAAATTTTCCTTTTGAATCTCAAACCTAAAATATAAAACCATCAAATCCAAAAATATGTTATAAAAATCCTGTATTTTTCAACATATATCTACCATATAACGGTGGAGCTTTCAACTCAAATCCCACTTCGTTAGCAATTCTTAGTTTTTTCAAAAAAAATTGTCATATTGGTGTCTTAAGAGTTCCTCGGAGCATTGACAGCAGTAAAAACTTGCAGAGAGATCTGTGATGATTTTGATGATGTCTTGATGCCTCTATCATTCCAAAGTTTTTCGAATGCTCCAATAATGTAAAGCAGCAAATGCGCACACTAGACTGAAACTCCTGAGTATGAAATTTTTAAGGTCATGGTTTAATCCCCCAAATCTGTTTCTTTTTGGTCTATAACAAGAGTAAACCAAAAGGTAAAAAGTCGATTTTTAACCGCCGAGCAGAGGCTCTAAAGTTTTTGTGAATCACTCATACGCAGTATTACCTATTTATATATATTTGTTTCATTTATAAATAGACTGCGTTGATTTAATTTAAAATTATTTTGAATTCCAAAAACAAAAAGAAAGAAGTAGCTAACCCTTTATTTTTGTACTAAAAAGTTATTAAACTGAATCACTCTTAATGCAGAAAAACAAATTTACAAAGGGTCCAATGAGTTTGTGGAGATGTATTAACAAGCATCGCGTGTTATCAAAAATTAGGCTCAATAGCCGAACAAAGAGACAGGAACCTACACCCAGAAAAAAGATTTCACTTAAATTTTAGGAAAATGGATTTTATTACCTAAAATGTGATTTTCAGGTAATAATTTTCTTAAATGTAGGGCATTTTACCTAAAAAATCTTGTTTTAGAACAAAATTTTTTAGGAATCCTTTGCCTTAAAATTATGCCATTTTACTAAACTTATGCTGCCTTTACACTTGTCATACATTTCTAAAGAGACTCTCTGACGACAGTGTAATAGCAAAGCAAAAAACTCAAAATATTTGGAAAATGTTGTCTTTTTTTATGTAATTTAACAGGTTCAATTCGATAAGAGATTCTCTTTAGAGAAGTTTGACAACCTACTATTTAGAGATATATGAAAAGTGTAAAGACAGCTTTAGTATTATTATTTCATATATGGGTAATTATTTCTGAAGTGGGCAACTATTTTTTTTCATAGTCTCCAAACATTTGAATTTTTTGTCAGGCTAAGCAGTTTTTCACGATTTTTTATATTTTGTTCAGAATTTTCCCATTGTGGGATGCAAAGATATAGCGATTGTTTTTTTTTTTGTTAAAGTTGCTTATAGCTAAATATTTGATGGGTCTAAAAATAAAAAGAAATTCAAAAAATATTGTTTTTCCTTTACTTTGTTCTAAAAAAATTTGCGATGGTTGAACTGGAGGAAGAAACCGCCAAAACTTAAGAAAAAAAAATTTAATCGCGGTTTGTGGAAAAACGGCCATTTTGAGATTTTCCAAAAAAATTAGATATTCTTAGTACTCTAAAAAAGGTTTCATGGTGGGACAACCATAACTTTCCGCGAAATTCACTTGCAAAGAATGAAATAAAAATTTTATATTAAACATGCTTTGACACTGAGCATATATAATATTGACTAGGCGGAAATCAAGCGTTTTTATATGTTTGAAAAAATCTGGAAATATCCTTTCAATATTTTAAGCAAGTTTTAAAATTTGACCGATGGGACGTATGGATATGGAAAAAAATTGAACAATTTAGTGGTGGAAGTGTGGTGTTTTGGTGTGTGTTGTGGGGGTGGTGTTTATAGCCTAAGAAACGACATTTTATAGTCTTACATTGCCTAAAATTTTAGGTCACATGTTACCTAACAAGCTTATTTATTGACTAAAATGTTGGCCTTTCGCTTACCTAAACAGACGTTTTATGGCCATATATTGCCTACAATCTTAGGTCACATATTACCTAAAAATCAAATTTATTGCCTAGAACACTTTAGGTAATAGAGGCCTGAAATTAAGTCCTAGGTAAAATGGACTTAAATTTCTGGTAATTTTCAACAGTTTTAGGTAATGTTTTTTTCTAAGTGTAGTCAGACACATTTTCATTAAACTTAGTTTTGAAAATGGGTAAAAGGGGATCATGAAGTTGTGCAAATGTAAGTAACAGAGAGAAGGAAACATTTCCGAACCTATAAAGTATATATATTCTTGATCATCACCGTCTGTCCGTCTATGCGACTGTCTGTATGAACGCGTCGATCTCAGAGACTTTAAAAGATAGGGATCACGCAAGCTTTCTGCATGTATGTAGATGTATGTATACCGTACCCAGATCAAGTTTGTTTCAGTTTTGGAAAATTCCCCCTCCTCCACATTTTAACAGCGAAAAACTGTCTGTCTGTCTGAATGATCGAGTCGTGTCTATGAGAATAAAAGAGATTAGAGCCACAAATTTTTGCATGTACCTTGGTAGGTACCCAGATCAAGTTTGTTTCAGATTTGTAAAAATTCATCTGTGCTTCTCCTTTTAACCGCGAAAAATAGTTTGTTATATGGCAGTTATACGATATATTGAAAACAAAAAAGTTTTTCTCACCAGAACTACTTTTTCAAACGATAGTTCCTATGGCAGCTGTACGCTATAGTCATCCGATTTAAATCCAACTTAGCAGAATTGTGTGGTAGCATATAGTATTGATCAGTAACGAGTTTAAGATCGATAGCATTGAAAACAAAAAAGTTTTTCCTACTAAGACATTTTCTCTGATCTAACTTTTGTATGGCAGCTATACTATATAGTAGTCCGATTTTCATCAAAATTGGTGGAATTATGTAAAATCATAGAAAACTAAAAAATGCGAGGTTTGTGGGCGTTTGCATTGAAAACAAAAAAGTTTTTCTCACTAAAACTAGTTTTTTGACCGATCGTTCCTATGGCAGCTATATGCTATAGTCATCCGATCCGGCCAGTTCCGACAAATGTGCAGTGTATTTGTACCAAAAGGCTTCGTGCAAAGTTTGGTTAAGATAGCTATTAAACTGATGGAGGAGTTAGCATAGAAACTGACGGACGGACGGACGACGGACATGGCTATATCAACTTACCTCGTCATGCTGATCAAGAATATATATACTTGTGGTCATAGATGCTTCCTTCTATGCGTTACAAACATCTGGCCAATTTTAATATACCCTCTACAAGGGTAAAAAAACGGTCAGAGCCACAATTTTTAAGTTTGAACCTCGTGACTTAGTATATAATATTATATATTAAGATAAACCCAATATCTATCTATTCTGAAAACCACAATAAGATCCGACCAAAAACACCAAAGTTTTATGCAAAAGCGCCGCCCCATTTATTTGAAATATATTTATATTATTTTAAAATGAAAAGCAGCCCTATCAAAACAGTAAATTCTTCAACTAGAAGAAATTAACTCAATAGTAAATCAAAACCATAGGAACAACATTACTTGGTACAGAGTATTTTTTACAGCCCGCTCGGCAAATTTGAAGGGCAGCCAATTCGTAAACAGTATGTATTGATGATAATCTAAAATTAATATTTTTGTGTAATCTAATTTGCGTTCTATTTAGACCTCTATTACACTACGGCTGACAGTTTATCACGCGAACCACTCAGGAAATTGTATTTTGAACAGAACAACTTTGGCCTTAAGCAATGGCCTTAAGATATATCGACTCTGAGGCGCTCAGAACCAATAGCTGAGCTTTAGTACGACGCACATTATTGGAAAAGCGAAACTAATGCGTATGCAAATAGACATAGTCTGACATGCCCTTGGCATCCAAGGGAAAGTATATAAGAAATCAAAGTGAGTTTTGACTATGCCGAAGTTTTGGCACACTTGAAAAAGCTCGCTTCAACGGTTTGTCCATTGTCAACCAAATGGCGCAGACCAGCTTGAAAAGGTCATGACCGGTTACACCGACTACTTAAAAGTTTGTCTCAGATGCATCCGTGTTCCGAGGCAATGCATTTTTATATTTAGCTACACGAATCGCAATCTAGATCGTTACAACATACTATCTTACGTGGAGTCTTAAGAAGACTCTGTGCAAAAGTTCAGCTCGATAGCTTCACAATTGAGCGAGTCAGTACAAATAGAAATCTTACAGACGCGATGCTCAACTAAACTCAGCTCGTTATACTAATCTAAGAATACACGATACTTTATATGGTCGAAAACATTTCCTTCGATGCGTTTCAAACTCCTGTACAAAATTATTGGAGACATTTCAAGTGTATCAGAAGATATCAATATGGAAGTTGTATGCGACATGGAACACGATACAGCAAGTATTTCTGCATTATCCAGTCTCCCCTAGTTTTTTTTTGAGTTTGGATTCGGACGAATTGGTGATAAGGTATTGTCTTAACGCTATCTTAATAAAACAAAATCGGGTGAGTTTTACCATTTTTAACTCAAAACGGCTGGACCGATTTTAATGATTTATAAATTATTGATGCGTCTCCGCCCCAAATAGCAGAATAACCTTTAAAAAATAAAAAATAATAAAGCTAACTTCGGCTCGACCGAAGTTTATATACCCTTGCAGCTTGTATATTTTATATATAAATTAAGGAATTAAATGATTTTCGTCGAGCATTCTTAGCTGAGTTATTTCCCAAACTCAGCAATAAGATGACGCCTCTAATTTGACCATTTGTTTGCCAGTTTGTTATATGGCAGTTATATGATATATTCATCCGATTTTGACCAAACTCCCCAAAATTATGTGGAAACTGATAACATTCACAAGTGGAAGGTATAAAGACGCTACCATTGAGAACAAAAAAGTTATTCTTACTAGATCTGCTTTGCGACCGATAGTTCCTATGGCAGCTATAGTCCATAGTCATCTGATTTTGATCATACTTGGCAGAATTGTGTGGTAGCATATAATATTGGATCAGTAACAAGTTTGGGAGCGATAGCATTAAAAACAAAAAAGATTTTTCATACTAAGACTTTATTCAGACATATCTTTTGTATGGCAGCTATACTATATAGTTGGCCGATTTTCATAAAACTTGGTGGAATTTTGTAAAAGCATAGAAAACTTATAAATACGAGGACTGGGGACGTTTGCTTTAAAGACAAAAAAAGTTTTTCTCACTAAAACTACTTTTTCGACCGATCGTTCCTATGGCAGCTATATGCTATTGTCATCCGATCCGGCCGGTTCCGATGAAATTTGCAAATTTTCCTATGAGTTTATATTATTTAGAAGATTTGATGGCAATTGAAGACGGGTATATAGGATGTGAAGGTCAATCGGAACAAAAAAATCGGGTAAATTTGAAAAATTTTATGAGTCTAGATTATCTTGAAGATTTAATAGTTGACAATTGAAGAAAGGTTAATAGAAGGTGTTGGTCAAATTGTTCACAAACACTCAAATTTTTTTTAAATTTTATATAATAACACTATCACACACACATGTATGTCGAATTTTGATATTTTAATGTTATCGATTTCGATGTATGAGATAATAACGATATGTATTGCAGTTTTCTATAACATACCTCGTTTACTTGTAGTGAAGGGTGGTAGAGATTACAAAATCAGCTAAGGAAGATGCAGCAAGCCAAGTGTTAGTCCAGTCTCGTGCTTTCCATCCTGGGATTTTTTCAGAATTATTTCAGCAAAGCTGTGAAAACATTGAAAAGATGAAAATATTTTCCAAATATTAGTTCCTTAAAATAACAAAAGAAGATAAATGAATATAAGAATCTGGGTAGGGAATATGCTACTTAAATTTAAAAGTACCTTGGATAAATAAAGACATGCACTTAATTTGTACCTATGTGCGCTATTAGGTACTTTCCCATATGAATTCCTCTTGTAGTTCAAATCATTTTCTTCCAAAGCATCAATTTGCATCGGTTTCCTACGATGGAGCTTACCCAGTCTAGCTGATATGACCATATTAAGACATTTTATTTGTTTTGTCCGTAATCCACTCTCACTTTCATTATAAATATACTATTATAACATCAATTTTTGCTTTTTAAACCTTTTTAAGATCAATTACAATCGAGTGCTGGTCATAAAATGTAAATTAAATTTAAAATATGTATTAAAATTTCACTAACTAACTGCGTGTCAGCGAAGCATTAAAAGACGCCACCGAATTTGCCCCAAGAAAAAGCTTCCTCCTCCCCAAAGAGTTTTACACCTTTTTGGCAGTGAGAGGGCGAATCATAAAATGTATAAAACTCAAAAACCGCAACAGACTTTCCGCAACAAAATAAAATATGCGCTTCGTTGGACTCTTCAGCTGGTTATAAAATGCAGATGGTGAACTGGTATCCAGCTTAATTTGAATCCAGCCGCTTTAGAGAAATGTACATCCAAGGATTAAGTTGGCTGGTGCTGGGTAAGAGTGAAAGGGTGGAAGCTGTATAACAAAAATCATACCATTATTTTGCAGTTTTGCTCGTGCCTCAGACCTGGGGACGTCTGCACAAGAGAAATGGCTATCACTACCATCGGCCACAGCAGGCAACTGCAACTCCACATCATCTGCAGCAGAATAACTACTTTGAGCCCGCTCATCAGGAGGTGGTAGAAGAGGAAAAGCATTATCATAGTCCCAAGAATTACTACCACCAAGGAGGAGGAGGAGATGATGGTTATAGCATAGGCAGCGGTCTGCGTTCCATAGCCCAGGGATCCGCTGATCAGGCCTATACTGCGGTGGCCAATCAGCATTCAGCCGCCAAGCAGGCTGCTTTTTTGGCCAAGAACACGCTGGCACAGGCGGCCACCCAAGCAGCCGCCACTGCCCAGGCTGCCTTGACCGGTAAGCAGGTCTTACTCCAGGAACTCGAACAACAGGCAGCCGAGGCTCAACGTGCACTCTCACGTGAACTTGAGCAGCTCAAGGCTGCCAAAATCTCCTCCAAATTGGCTCAACAAACTGCTCAGGCTGCCCATCATCACATCTCGGTGCTCACGGCGGCCATTAACAATGCCAAATCTGTGGCCGAGCAGGCGGAACAAACGTCTTCCGAGGTATCCAATCAATTGGGCTCTCAATCCACTATGGTGGGACAGGCCAAGACACGTTTGGAGCAGGTGGAAGAGCAATTACATCAGGCTCGTGTGGATTATGCGGCCACCAAGGAGTCGGCTTTGAAAGCAGCTTCCTCAGCAGCTGCTGCTCAAGTGAATGCTTCCAAGGCGGCGGCACATGCTACCATAGGATTGCATGAGAGTGCCAATCAACATAACCAGGATGCGGGTGGTGAACTGGAAGAGGAGTCCTATGATGACCATATTGATGCAAGTGCAGTGGGTGCCACGGGTGGTGAGGCAAGGGAAGAGCATGCCCGCACTGGGTAGGCAAATACGAAGTCAAAGTGTCTATTTATTTGGTTAAAGTAAAACAAGTTTTAAATAAAGTTAAATAGGTACATATGTACATCACTTACTTAGCTTTCTGCAGGATTCTAGGACCCTTACAAAGTCTGAAGATCCCTTGCTTCGCCTTGGAGTCCTGGAGATGAGATGGAGTCCTGGAGATGATTTATAACGGTTAATGTCACAAGGGTGCCTCACAAAATAACCTTATCCACCCGACCAAAAGTTCGCAAGCGAACTCAAATTCAATTTTCTAAGTTTGAAAAAGCATTAACGATTACCAATACTTTGATTAGCTTATTAAAGTTTATCTTTAAGCATTCCAATAGATATCTGAAGAGCTGTGAGCTCTCAAACCCAACATATGTTTGGGAAAGCGCTTTAGGCCCTACGCACACGGCCCTTCTTCTTATTCTGCCTTGGAAAAAAATAGACATCTATAACTCTTAATTGATGTTTTCACCACAGAAATAACGACTCCGGTGTGAGGATGGGTTCAACAACCACGAACTGCAGACTTTTTAGTCTTGCTTTCAGTTTAAACATGGCACCTATCCCGTTACAAACTTCTCTGCAGTGTATAAAAGATTGGGCAGCATATGCAAAGCTTTCTGAAAAATTCCCATGACATAAATTCTCCGAAAAAAGGATAAAATGAAATAAAAGGAACTTTTTTCCGGATATTTTTCGGAAATCACAGTTTCAAACTGGTCACTCATCACCTGTTGCAGAGGGAAGTAAGATAAAAAGAGAACACACAAAAATATGCGCTATAACTAATTCGATGCGAATCTTTGCTTGTGTGTCGGGTTAACGTACTGTTAACGTTGCACAGCGAATGGCAAAATGTTAAATTAAAAATACCAAAAAAATTGCGTTAGTAACAAATAATCAAAACAAGACACCGACGCTGCAGCGCTGCATCAAAAATTTCACCAATTTTCAAACAAATTCAATTTTTATTTAATGCTTTATCCAAGTCGTTAACCCTTAATAAATATGGACACAGCGCAGGCTGCCCAGCCGGCTGAGGTAACCCCAGCGACGGAGCCGGCCACTGAAAATGGAAATCTGTTTACAGCAGAGCAGGAAGTAGACGTGGAAGTGGAACCAGAGCAGCTGGTAACCAACAATGAGCCTGAACCAAAAACAACAGTAGTGGGAGCAAAATCAGAGCAACTGGTGACAGAATCCCCCACCAAAACTTGCAACAGTGAAGAGCATCCGCCAGCTGTCACAGATATACTCTCTCATGTGCATTGTCTGGCCCAGCTGGAGGAGCAGCGGCGCAGTTTTGAACAGCAATTGGAACAACTACGTACCTCCAATGCCCAAAAAGATAATCGTATGCAATTGTATCAACGAGAGAATGCCATACTGGACAAGGAGAAGATGGCTTTTCGTAAGGAAATGGATTTGGCCACCAAGGAGAAGGAGACCACAGTCATAAAATTTGCCATGCAAGAGAAACTGCTCATAGATGCCAAAAAGGAAAAGGAGTTGGTGGAGAAGCAACTCAGTGAGGCCAAGAAAGAGGTCAAGAATGTTTCCACGCGTTTCCAGGCCATCCACGAGGAGAAGTCACGCATTACCTATATTATAGATGAAAAGGTAAGTGGTTGCAGCAAATGATGCCAACTTAAACTATTTGTCATCTCTTAAAAGTGCAACGAGGTGCGCAAATATCAAAGGGAATGCGAGAAACTCAAAACTGAAATGGGTCATCTGGAGTCCAAACTGAAGTATCATGTAAACAAGCTGCAAATGGAAACCGAGGCCAAGGCAGTGAGTTGATCAACAAAAAAGGTTTGGGTTAATAAGTTGACACTTCTTCTATCATTTCAAGCTGCTGGAACGCAAGCTGGAGGAGGAGAGAAATGCACCAAATAAACTGGAAGAAAAGGCTAATGGTAGGTTACTCCCTAATTTCGTCTCAACTCTAATTTTCCTCCACTTCTAGAGAAACTCAAAATGGAATACGATGCCAATAGCATTTTACTTAAACATGAGATTACCAGCAAGACTGAGGCCTTGGATAAACTCACCAAGGAGCAGCAGAAGCATAACGAATCCCATAAAGAACTGCAGCTGTTATACCAACAGTTAAACACAACGGCAAGTTTAGTTCACAAATTAAGTGAATAACATCTAATTAGGCCATCCCTTAGCATGATGAAATGGCAGAGGAACTGACACAACTCAGGGAACATCATCATAATCTCGAAGCTGCCTACAGTGATGAGCTACTCAATTCGGCTAAATTGAGAGGACAGCTGGAAGAACTGCAACTGCTGCGTACACAGAATACCATGTGAGTGGTTTAGTAGCTCCATTGCGTGGTAGAAACTTAAATTCTCGATTTTTAGCAATGAAGAGAAACTGGCGGAAGCGCAAACTCGTGTCCAGCATTTGGAATCACTGGCCCAGGAAAATGATATGGATTTGGCAGAACTAAAACTTAAGAAACAGGAATTACTTACCATTAATAAGGAGATGAGCGAACTGATTGTTAAGTTGCAAAATGATATTTGTCTGGCCGAGTCAAAGGTAAGACAAATCGAAATGAGAAGTTGTTGGGATTTATGAAAAAGGTGTGTGAAACTGCTGTGGGGCACAATATCCACTGCGAGAGATCAACTGGTGGTCGGTTAAGGCATCTTCAGCCACTTTAAATGCCAACAAGATTTATTCTGTTTGAATATTTTGAACTAAATGATCGGTGGGAATGGAGCTTTGTTTCTTCTAGTGTACCTTTACCATAAACGCACACTTTCAGTGAAATGGAATCGTGCCACTGTGTGAAAGAACAGAAACTGAACTCCCATTAACTTAAAAGCATTGACTGTTCTGCCGTTAAAGCCGTCAAAGAACGGACTGTACTTTGAGAGGTTTTGTTGTTATTTTGTTAATGATATTTCGAACCATATGATGATTTACGGCGGCAATACTTAACAATTTTTCTTTTGAATAATGATTCAAGTATTTAAAAATCTAAATTAATACGAATTTTTTAACCGAACCTTTGTTTGAAAACAGTGGAAATACTTGCCCAGCTGATCGTAACAATTTCCCCATGTTTTTTGTATTTTTTTTCTTTATGTAATGTGAATTTTTGTTAAGCTAACTTTGCCTCTAAGTCCCTTAACGTCTCGAGTTTTCATTTTCCACTTATTCTTTTTCTGTCTTTTTATTATAGCCTTGTAAAGGGTATATTAAAATTGTCAAATTGTTTGTAACGCATAGAAGGAAGCATCTCCGACCACACAAACTATATATATTCTTGATCAGCATGACGAGCTGAGTTGATATAGCCATGTCCGTCCGTCTGTTTCTATGCTCCTCCGTCAGTTTTAAAGCTGTCTTAACCAAACTTTTCACGAAGCCTTTTGGTACAAATACGCTGCACATTTGTCGAAATCGGCCGGATCGAATGATTATATCATATAGCTGCCATAGCAACTACCGGTCGAAAAAGTAGTTTTAGTTAGAAAAACTTTTTTGTTTTCAATGCAAACGCCCCCATTCGCCCATATTGATAAGTTTTCTATGCTTTTACATAGTTCCACCAAGTTTTATGAAAATCGGACAATTATATAGTACAGCTGCCATTCAAAAGATAGGTCTGAAAAAACGTCTTAGTAGGAAAAACTTTTATGTTTTCAATGCTATCACTCTTAAACTGGTTTCTAAACAATATTATATGCTACCACACAATTCTGCCAAGTTTGATTCAAATCGGATAACTATAGCATATAGCTGCCATAGGAACTATAAGTCGAAAAAGAAGTTCTTGTGAGAAAAACTTTTTTGTTTTCAATGGTAGCGTCTTTATACCGTCCAGTTGTGAATTTGATCAGTTTCCACACAATTTTGAGGAGTTTGGTCAAAATCGGATGAATATATCGTATAGCTGCCATATAACAAACTGTCAAGCAAATGTTGAAAGTAGTGGCGCCATCAAGCTGCAAGGGATGTATAAACTTCGGTCGAGCTGAAGTTAGCTTTAATCTATTTTTTTCTTTGATTTTAGACTGCTCATATTTTCGCTTTCCTTGTGTCTTGTTTTTAAAATCTTACTTTTGCTTCTTTTGCAACAGACGAAATATATATGCAGTTCTGTCGGAAGGTTCGGACCACTAATATCAATTTAAAGAGTAACAATTTTCAACCCATTCTACTAAAAATTTGTTTCTATTTTCTTTGCTTTAAGTCTCTGTAAGTTCCTAGGATTGCCAAAATTCTTAAACCCGTCCTTTGACCAAAACCCATTCCTGTTCTTAGTCTGCCCGTCCAGAAAATAATTTTTATAGACTTTCAATTTTATAATAGTACAATAAAGGGCCTAGAAGCCCATTTCTGTGCTTTGATCGCAACTTACTCCTCCAAATCTGAATCCTTAAAGTCCGCTGTTAAGCATAGCTTTCCCACTTTCCCTTAAATCCGTACGGAAAAGTAATTTTTACAAACATTCATTTGTAGGGGAAATTGGAAAAAAGACAAAAACCCAATTTCGGTTCGTTGATCGCCCTTAATTCCAACGAATTTCAATACTTTAAGCCCGTCCTTAAGGGTAACCTGCAGGCTTATTCTTAAATCTGTCGGAAAAGTACTCTTTCCGAACTTTCAATTGTTCAACAGTTCGAAAAATGCCAGAAAATTTTCTGTTCGTTGATGGCGTTTAATTTTCTTTAAATTTCTTCCCTGAAAGCTCGTTCTTACATTCCAACTTTAGTTTAAATTCGATTGTATTGCTGTTTGAAAAATGACAAAAGCATTTTCAAAGACCGTTTTAAGGGATAACGTTCCGGGTTTTCCTTAAATCAATCTTAAAAGTAATTTTACCGAATTCCGAAAAATTCCCAAAATTTGTTGATTTCTCTGATCGCGCTTAATTTCGGCGAATCTTAGCTCTTAAAGCTCGTCCTTAAGTATAACTTTGCGACTTTCCCTTAAATCTATATGGCAAGTACTGACAATCAATTATACGGCAGTTTGAAAAATGACAAAAAGACCATTTTCATTTCTTAATTCCGCCGAATCTCAGATCTTAATGCATATTCTCGCGGATTACGTTTCTACTTTCCCTTAAATCTGTACGGAGAGTAATTTTTGCGAACATTCGACAGTCCGGGGAAATTCCCAAAATTCTTTGTGTTCTCTGTTGGCTCTTAATTTCGCCGTGTCTCAGCTCTTAGAGCTCGTCCTTAATAGGCTAATCACACTGAGCACATCTCAGCGGAACTCATGGAATTTTTTTAAGATGTGAAATTGCGATTCACACTGACAACATCTGACATCTAACATCTTCAGTCGCCCAAGTTAATTAGCAAAGTGCTAAAAATAAATCCATAAACTTAATTTTGAAGAACAATTGGTGGTTGTTGTACCTGTTGTTACAAAACAGCAACTTTTAATTCGTCAAATTATAGCAGATTTAGTCAATAATGCGATTGTTGCAGAGATTGAAGATGAAGAGGAGCTGCTGCCCATGAGAGGCATGAATCCGCAGATACCAAGAAGCGATTGAATGTTTGCAAGTGGTAGTAAATTGTAACTTTTATACGTGCAATTCGCTCACAAGTTATCATTTTATATTTAAGAAGCGGCTTGACATGCTTAAAAAGAGTTGAGATAAAGAGACACAAATTTACGCAACGCCATTCCTCTGCTATATATTGCACAATATCTTAAATGTCCACAACAGTGCCTACAATTAAAATTGAAAACTTGCCTCAAATGAACCCCCTTAAGAAGTCAAACCAATCTAATACTTCTGCTGACTACTCTTCTGGTGCTGAAGAGATAAGATCTGTTATCGTTAGATTTGTTATTTCGAATGAAGAATAGAGGCGTATTGCAAGGCACAAATGGTTCGGACTGGAAGGTAGCTTGACTCACTGCCATCTCACGAAGCATATTACGAAGATCCCTTTGATGCTTCCGCTTGGTGGTCAGGCTTGGAGCGTTTTGCTGGTGGCCTGCCATCGCTTCCAGAAATGGTGCCACAATCCGACACCTCTGGGACGAACTCTATAATATCATCCGATACGAATTCCTCAACATATGCAATAAGATCAAAACATGTACATCATTAAATGTCAGTTCATATAATTCAGTTAATAATACTATGATGACATTTTTGAATTAATTATGCATATTTCGCCATTCCCGTTCTTCGACACTGTTCATGTTTCGCAGTGAATGACAAATTTTTAGTGGTGGACCAAAAACTATCGTGAAAATACTGATTGGAACGAAGTAAAATATTAACATCCCCAAAAGATGTTGGAATGATGATACAATTTTTGGCACGGCAAATGCTTATGGAACATTTTTGATAATGATGTTAGATGTGCCTCAGTGTAAATAGCCTATAAGGATAAGGTTACGACTTTTTCCTTTAAATCTGTCCAGAAAAAGCGGACATTCAATTACACGGCAATTTGAAAATTGACAAAAATACCATTTCCATTTTTCAGTTACGCCGAACTTAAGCTCTTAAAGCTCAAAGCTTAAAGCGATTCTCACGGATAACGTTCGGGTTTTCCCTTAAAGATGTACGGAAAATAACTTTTCCAGACTTTCGACAGTCCGAAAAATTCAAAAAAATTATTTCTGATCTTTGATCGCCCTTAATTTCGCCCTATCTCATTTCAAAGAGCACATCCCTAATGATAACGTTGCGACTTTCTTTTAAATCTGTTTAGATATAACTTTACACGAACATTCAATTGTGCGGCAGTTTGAAAAATTACAAAAATAAACTCATCTCTGGACTTTGATCGCCCTCAATTCCAGCGGATCTCAGAACTTAAAGCACGTTCTCACGGATAACGTTTCTGGGTTTTCCCTTAAAGATGTACGGAAAATAACTTTTCCAGACTTTCGACAGTCCGAAAAATTCAAAAAAATTATTTCTGATCTTTGATCGCCCTTAATATCGCCGTATTTCCGTTCTTAGAGCTTGTTCTTGAGGGGAAACGCTTTGGCTTAATCCTATCCAAAAAGTACTTTGTATGGACATTTAATTATACGGCAGTTTGAAAAATCCCAAAAAACACATTTCTGGACTTTTGATCGTCCCCAATTCCGCCTAATCTCATTGCTTAAAGTCCGTTCTACAAAATAACATTCCGGCTTTCCCTTTAATCTGTCCGGAAAGTCATTTTCCCAAACGTTCGACAGTCCGGAAAATTCCCAAAACTCTATGTGTTCTGCGATCTCCCAAAATTTTGCTGTATCTCAGCTCTTGGAGCTCGTCCATAAGGATAACTTTCCGAATCTTTCTTAAATCTGTCAAAAACGTACTTTGTACGGACATTCAATGGTACGGCAATTTGAAAAATCACAAAAAATCCATTTTTATTTTTCAATTCTGCCGAATCTCAGACCTTAAAACCCGTTCTCACGAATAACATTTGTACTTTCCCTTAAATCTGTACGGAAAGTAATTTTTGCGGACTTTCGACACTTCGGAAAATTCTCAAAATTCTTTATGTTCACTGATCGCCCTTAATTTAGCCGCATCTCAGCTCTTAAAGGAAGTCTTTAAGAATAACGTTGTGACTCTTAATTAAATGTGTCCTAAAAGTACTTTGTACGGATATTCAACTTTGAAAAATTACAAAAAACCCATATTCATTGCTCAATTCCGCGGAATCTCGTCCCTTAAAGACCGTTCTCACCGATAACGTTTCTGCCTTCGCTTTAATCTGTACGGAAAGTAATTTTTGCGGACTTTGAACAGTCCGGAAAATTGCCAAAATTCTTTATCTTCACTGTTCGCCCTAAATTTAGCCCAATCTCGGCTCTTAAAGGTAGTCTTTAAGAATAACTTTCTGACTCTTAATTAAATGTGTCCTAAAAGTACTTTGTACGGATATTCAATTGTACGGCAATTTGAAAAATTACAAAAAATTCATATTCATTTCTCAATTCCGCCGAATCTCATCTTTTAAAGACCGTTCTCATTGATAACGTTTCTGCTTTCGCTTAAATCTGTACGGAAAGTAATTTTTGCGGACTTTCGACAGTCCGGGGAAATTCCCAAAATTCTTTATGTTCACTGTTCGCCCTAAATTTAGCCGAATCTCAGCTCTCTTAATGCTCTTCCTTAAGAATAACGTTCTGACACTTACTTAAATCAGTCCTAAAAGTACTTTGTACGGACATTCAATTGAACTGTAGTTCAATTCCCACGAATCTCATCGCTTGAAGCCCTTTCTTAAGAATATCATTACTGTTTTCGTTGAAATCTGTCCGGAAAGTATTTTTCTCAAACTTTCGACAGTCTGGAAAATTCCTAAAATTCTCTGTCTTCTTTGATGGCTAGCTTAAGAGCTCGTTCTTACGAAAAACTTTTCGAAATTCATTTAAATCTGTCCCAAAAAGTACTTTGTACGGACTTTCAATTATACGGCTGTTTGAAAAATTACAAAATCATCCATTTGAGGACTTTGATCGCCCTTAATTCCGACGAGCCTCTTAGTTAAAACATGCCATATTTCTCTTAAATCTGTATGGAAAGTAATTGTAACCAAATCTGTTTACTGAATTGAAAATGCCAAAAAATTTATTAGTGGAAAAAAAAAACTTAAAAATATTCTTAAAAAAAAAAAAAAATTTAAATGCCCCGGGTGAGGCTCGAACTCACGACCTTAAGATTATGAGACTTACGCGCTGCCAACTGCGCCACCGAGGCCTTGTGTTCGACCCTGTTCTAAGAAGCAACGCTTAACTTACATTCTCTTTCCTTTCTATTTTTATCTCGCACAGGCTCAAGGTCTGGAGGCGGACAATAAGTTGCTCAAGCAAGAGAAACTCAACTTTGATCACAAGTATACGGAACTCGAGCAACAACTGTGCAGCGAGGCGGCCGAAAAGAATGAAGAGCGTCTACTGTTGGCCAAACATTTGTCGGAAAAGACCAAACTCTATGAACTAACCAAGGAGAAGCTCGATAATCTACAGGGTGACTTTGAGGCGTCGCAGCATAAACATTCCACAGTCGTTAAAGAGCTGCAGCGGGAGTTGCAAAAGCACAAAAAGGGCATTGTGGAACCCAAGGGCATCGGCTACTGTCACAACTGTCAGCAGGTAATGAACGGTTGCGGTGCGGTTAATCCACAGGAGCGAACCCACAGTCGTACCAGCAGTCATGGCAGTATACACAGTGGCAGTCGACGTGCCAGTGAATCCTCAGAGTCAGAGACGGTGGCCAGCAGTGTGACGGCAGTGCCTCAAAATTCCGGCGAACTGCAGGCGGTGCCCTCCAAAAAGGTACTCGTAGAGCGCATTTTACGACTACAGCAAGCCACAGCCAGACAAACGGAACGCATAGAGTTTCTAGAGAATCATACCCAAGCCCTGGTGGCTGAAGTCCAAAAGAAATCCAAAGTGGTGCAGCATTACATGCTGAGAGATCAGACAGCCGGAGCGTTAACTTCCTCCAAATCAGATCAGAACAAAAGCGAATTAATGAAATATGGCAATGGGATTATGGCAGCCATCTATGGCGGTGTCAAAGGAGCGGAGAGCAAAGCCATGTCCCTGGAACTGTCGCTGGAGATTAATAAGAAACTGCAGACGGTGCTGGAGGACACTTTGCTAAAGAACATAACGCTCAAAGAGAATCTAGATGTGTTGGGCCTAGAGGTGGATAATCTGACACGAAAGCTACGTGGCCTGGAGTCCAACAAGGGACCCTAATCCAAAGTATTCCTCCCCTCCCCCCCCTTAAACTTATGCCATTCCATAGTCTAACCAAGTTGTACAGTTTTTAGGAAATTTCTTGTGCTAAAGTTAAACAAAATTGTAATATTAAAAAGAGAAACAAAATATTTCACAGCAAACCCTCATAGAGTTTGCCACTGACAGGCCGGGAATGAGCCACCAGAGTGGGCTTCTCGCCGGGCTGCACCAAACGTGCCATTTTGTTATAGGTCTGCTTAAAGTGTACCTTCATCATGGGATTGGCCTCGCCCGTTTCCTCTCTGACATATTCTCTTAACAAAGGCGGCAGCTCGATGTGTGTGGGCAGCAAAACTTCCGTCACCTTTTGTTGATTCTTAAGAAACTTGTCCTCCTCTTGCAGCGGCACCAGCTCATAGTCTGCCTTATAGCTGGAGCTAAATATCTCCACGGGTTTCGGCTGAGTGACACCACGCCAGGTTTTCTCTACGGTAACACGCACCTTGCGTGTCTCATTGGGCTAATGGAAGAGATGACTTTGTATAATGGATTCATACGAAATTGGTCTAGCACTCACCTTTTCATCTACCGCCTGCACTTTGAGGATTTTCATGTAGCAGGGTTCCGGATATCTTTGGAACATGTTACGTATGACCAGGCGACCCACTCCCCAATTGGGCAGCGTGGAAACCAGCTCCCATAAAGTGTTGCCACGAAAGTCTGTGGTACGTCCTATATATTTGATAACCTTTTGGCTCATTTTTTAATACAAATTTAAGCTGATTTAAGTAAAAATTAAATAATTTGTGTAATCATATAATTGAACTACGGTCACACTGATTTATATTAGGGATGGCAAAAAATGTGAGAAATGTAATGTAAACGACACGACTGTTAAACTAGATGCCAGATTTGAAAAGAGTGTTTAAATTTGAAAAAATTAAAGAACTCACTATTTTTAACTTAAGAGATTATTTTTAAGAGGATAGAAGAATTTTGTAAACATTTAAAACGAAAAATTTAATCGAACTACGGTCACACTGATATACATTAGGGATGGTAAAAATGTGAGAAATGTTATGTAAGCGACACGACTGTTAAACTAGGCGCCAAATTTGAAAAGATGTTAAAATTCAAAAAATTAAAGTACTGAACAAGGGCCAATTTCTTTGCTTCCAGATAGCTGCTATGTGTCAAATAAGCTGACAATTTACTCTGCTATTTGTAAGTTTATTTGACATATACATAGCTCTATCAAGAAGATGAGAAATCGGCCCTAAGAGGATAGCAGAATCTTTTTAAACGAAAAATTTAATTGAACTACGGTCACACTGATATTAAAAACCTAACATTAGGGATGGTAAAAATGTGAAAAATGTAATGTAAACAACACGACTGTTAAACTAGGCGCCAGATTTGAAAAAATTAAAGAACTGAACATTTTTAACTTAATATTTTAAGAGGATAGAAGAATTTATGAAGCATTTAAAACAAATTTAATTGAACTACGGTCACACTTATATACATTAGGGATGGTAAAAATGTGGTAAACGACACGACTGTTAAACTAGGCGCCAAATTTGAAAAGAATGTCAAAATTTGAAATATATTAAAGAACTAAACATTTTTAACTTAATATTTTTAGGGCAGATTTCTCTGCTTCCAGATAGCTGCTATGTGTCAGATAAGCTGACAATTTACTCTGCTATTTGTAAGTTTATTTGACATATAGCTCTATCAAGAAGATGAGAAATCGGCCCTAAGATGATAGCAGAATTTTTTTAAACGAAAAATTAAATTGAACAACGGTCACACTGATATTAAAGACCTCACATTAGGGATGGTAAAAATATGAGAAATGTAATGTAAACGACACGACTGTTAAACTAGGCGCCAAATTTGAAAAGATATTAAAATTCAAAAAATTAAAGAACTAAACATTTTGAACTTAATATTTTAAACGGAAACAAAAGAATTGTCAAAACAATTGCTTCTTATTCTAATCCTGCCGCCAGCTGACCAAAACTTCATCCGTACGATAACGTTGCGTGACAAAGGCCTCCTCTAAGGGCATTTCCACACCCGATTTATACATCTCGGCACCAGCATGGGCAATCATTAAACCATTATCAATGCAATAACGTTCATCGATGGCAAACAGTTTTCCCTCACGTTCCTCGCACATAATACGCATCATCTCCTGCAGACGCTCATTGCAACCCACTCCGCCGACTATCAACACCTGTTGAATGAAATACAAATTATTCAAAAACTTTCTTTTCATTGAATCAAACCCTTCTTCCTCACCTCATTGGAGCCACAGTGTGCCATGGCCCGTTCGGTAATCTCCACCAGCATGGCAAAAATAGTCTCCTGCAGTGAATAGCATAGATCCTCCTTGCTATACTCCACCTCTGGCTCGGACTCTGCCTTCTTGCGCTTATGCCGTCTCTTGCTGGGCTCGGCCAATTCCTCTATATGTGATAATATACCCGAAAAGCTCACATCCATGCCCTTGACCACATATGGCAATTTGATGTACACCTTGCCCTGCTTGGCCAATTGCTCGATATTATAACCCGGACTGGGATCATTGGACAGCTTGATAATGCGTGCAAATCGATCCAGGCAATTGCCCACAGCTATGTCAATGGTCTCGCCGAAGATGCGATATCGCTGATGGGAATAGGCGATGACCTGAGTATTCCCGCCGCTCACATACAAAACAATGGGATTCTGGGCACCAGTGATGTGACGACCCATTTCTATGTGGCCTATGCAATGATTAACACCCAAGAGTGGCTTCTGCCAGAGCAGCGATAGGGTTCTAGCTACTATGGCGCCAACTAGCAATGGTGGAGCCATGCCAGGTCCTTTGGTATAGCAAATTACATCCAAATCGGCGGGTTGCAGTCCAGACTCCTTAAGACTAGCCTGGACTAGACTGAGTATGGCCTCACGATGATGTTTGGCCGTCTCCTTGGGTAGGAAACCTGTTGAGGCAGAGAGTGCGATTGAGTTTTTGTGGTCTGCAGCGGTGGGTCTTTAGGAGGCCACTTACCCTCGCCCGGTGGTGTGATGTAGGTGCGACGCACATTGGCCAATACCTCACCATTGCGTATGATGCCTATGCCTATTTTATTGGCACTTCCCTCAATGCCCAAAGCGCAGACCATGGTTAAATTATGGAATTATGCACCAAAAAAATGTAAACAATGTGCCGCTTCAACAGCTGAGTGTAGGCTGTTAGAGATGGCCGTTGATGTTAGCGTGAGCAATGTTAAAGGTATCGTGCATCGTGAAATAAAAGTAAATTTTTGTAAGTAACCTTTTAAAAGCAAATTTTGTTGAATGAAAGCTGCATTGAATAACTTTACAGACAAACCAAACGCGAATTTTGATTTTGTTCATTAAATGCCATTGTTTTCATGTATGTACAGCTGCGGCAAAAATAATAGCACCATGACATACATTTTTCTTTATTGATCATTTGTTTAATAACTATTCATATATTTAACTTGCTTAAGGCTTTTATTTTTACTTTAGGCTCTAATTTATCGAAATACAATGCAAGTGTCGTCGATAATAACATGAAATTGAAATATTTACATTAAGAATGTGAACGTTGAACATTTTAGGCGGCAACAAAAATAGCACTACTTCAAAAATAACTTAAGAAAACGAAAAAAAACCGCGAAGTTCTGGAATATTTGTATTCATTTGTATTCTTCATCGATATAGTGTATTAATATTTGGTTGTAAAACCTTTGGCAGCAATGACAGCAGCACAACGTCTCGTCATAGAATTGACCAAATTTTGGCACCTTTCCCATGGAATACTGCTCCATGATTCTTGAATGATAGCCCAGAGCTCCTGATTATTCCTTGGTTTTGCATTGGAAACATATTTTTTTACATCAGACCAAAGATTCTCTATCGGGTTTAAGTCTGGAGACTGAGCAGGCCAATCCATTAGGTGAAGGGATCTGTCTTGAAACCATTTACGAGCTTTCTTGCTGGTATGTTTAGGGTCGTTATCCTGTTGGAAGACCCACAACAACGGCATTTCGTATTCCGCATAAGGCAGCATCACTGTTTGCAAAATATCGCAATAGACATGTTGATCCGTAATACCTTTTATCCAATGTATTGGACCCACTCCGTAATAAGAAAAGCATGCCCAAACCATGATACTCGTTCCACCGTGTTTTATGGTCTTGCAGGTGAAACTCGGGCGGTATTCCGAATTGGGGGTCGCCGTACATAGGATCGAGATCCTCTTCCTCCAAATAGCACGATTTTGCTTTCATCCGACCATAGGATGTTTCTCCACTTTTCTGCCGGCCAATTCAGGTGCTCTTTGGCAAACTCTATTCTTTTTGCCACATGCTTCGCATTCAAAAGTGGAACTTTTCTCGGACTACGGGCACTTAATTTATAATCTTTTAAGCCATTCCGGACTGTCCTAATGCAAGCCGATATGTTAAGCTCCTTCTTTAGCTCAGTAGCCGGCTTAAAGGGGGCCTTCTTGCACTCGCGAAACAGTCTGTTCACCAGCAAATTAGACATTGCGACTTTTCTACCGCGTGTTTCTGGTTTATTTTAATAATTTAAGGCATTACTAATCATTTTATTGGAGCAACCGACGATTTGCCCCACCTGAGCGTAGGTGTTGCCTTCCTGGATAAGCTTTTTAAGGATTTCCCTCTTTTCGTCACTACAATGCTTTCCGCGACCCATAATTAAAAATTTTTTTGAACTTAATGATAGTGTGGCGACACAACAATAATCATCATGTCGCCGAACACCTGCAGTCTGTTCCTCGGAATCTCAAAAAATCCGTTATCAGTGCTATTTTGTTTGCCGCTCTGTTTTGCACTTCGTTTGCTGAGATGCCTTATACAGAAAAAACCGTTAGCAAATTGAGCATTAACACATTACTCTCAGAGAGATCACATGTAAGCCTATACTGTACAACAAAATTATTAAACCAATTACAAAAAAAACAAAAGATGTATTGCATCAAAGAATTTTATATGACGCAGTGCTATTATTTTTGCCGCAACTGTATGTTTTAACGACCTTTATGATAATTAATAGCAAATTTACACTGCGGTCGTACGACTTTTTTGGGGCTACTACCTTTTAGGTGTTTACATTGAGCGAACAGTCGTTAATTTAATTGGAATTTTGGTGTTAAATTGAAATGTGGCTAGTGAGGATGAAATTCTTTTGGAAAATCTGCTTAATCGCCATTTAAAGGGAATGGGAACAATTATTTTTCAAAATGGAAAAAAAAACTTGTTTTACAAACTGGTCAGCAAATTGGCCCAGCTCACACGGAAAGATACAAAATTTCGCCTAGCCATTCCATTAGAGAAAAGAGTTGCAATAGCGCTATACACCTTGAGCTTTTCCCCGGAATATAGAACAATTGGGCGAATGTGTGGTGTGTCCAAGGTCCAAGGGACCAGATTTTCTCACTCAGGATAAAGTGGAAGAATGCGTGAAAGGGTTTGAGCAACTGGGATTTCATCAATCACATTGAAGTGATGCCTCTAAAGCAAGACACCACGGACTTTTATAACTATAAAAGGTGATACTCCGTAGTACTTTTTGCACTGGTAAACCATCGATACCAATTTCTTTACATTAATGTTGGCGCTCCTAGTCGATGTAACGACTCGCAAATATATGAGCGATCCCAGCTGAAGCGGGCAATAGATGAAACCCATATATTTCAAGCCAACGCATGTTGCATAGATAGCAGGCAAGTTTCCGTAATGCTCATTGGCGATTCGGCATTTAGATTCTTTGAAATTTGATGAAGTCCTACCCATTTTCCACAGAAGCACCGGAAGAGTAAAAGTAATTCAATTATCATCTCTCAAAGCTAGACGCGTAGTGGAAAATGCATTTGGGCACCTTAAAGAAGATTTCGTCGCCTTGGGAAGGGCATGGATAACTCAATGAAGCACGCAAACGCAATTATTAAGTGCTGCTGTGTTTTGCACAATTTCTTGAATGCGCAAAACAGCCTTTTTCAAGAAAATTTAACCTCCATTGCTGAAAATGTTGAAAAGGAGCCACCCAATGCCAATACCTATTTAATAGAAGGGACTATAAGTGTTCCAAATGAGATCCGATGTGCTCTAGCATCTTTCTTTAATTCTAACGAATCAGTACAATTATAAATAAAGTTTTTTAGTATGATATTGACTATTTTTGACTGCTTGGCCAAAATTTCCAACATCTACTCTTGGTTGGTAGCAATCCGCTCTAGGATTCGGTTTCGCTTTTGTGAGGACTCAATCATTTTATCTGCCCACTCGCTCGTAATTTGATTTGCCTCCTGTAGATGGGAGTTTAAGGCCTCGCCGCGGTCCAGTCTACGTTTTTTCGGCTTCGAACTTCATGAGGAGTCCTTCAAGTGGACTGAAAAGTCTTCCAACAGTTCGATTTGGTTATCGTTACTTTTAGCTGGGTCTGAAAAACACATTTTCATTTGAAGTTTCTTATGGCTTTAAGATAAATGAATAATTCTATACAAACCAGATTGATATACATTTTTCGTACTTACTTTTAACCTGTAGTTTGCATTTGTTTATATTCTTATTGCTCTTCTTATATTTACGCGGTTGCGTATTCCGATAACTATCGATAAAAATTGCACAAGGCTGCCACATTTTTGAGGTAAATAGGGTCTGCCATCACTGATATTTTTCGGTCGTGGAGTCTGCGACCGTCCCAAATTCAAAGTCAAATGCCGGACGACCAGTTTCAGGCAAAAAATACCAAAAAAGGTCGTACGACCGCAGTGTAAACAGCGTATAAACCTTCAAGTTTTTGCCGGCTCTAGGTCTCGCTATGTTTGAATACATTACACCACAGAGGCGGTTAGTTGACCGAACAGCTATTTCATTGGTATCTCTACCAAATCAACAGCGGTCTTTACCTAAATCACAATCAAAAAACAACTCCCTCCTCATGACTGTAATGCCACAATCGCTTGGGAACTTCAATGCGAATCAACAGCAAAAACAGCCACAACGAGCTGTACAAAGGCCACAGTCGAAGCAATGAAAATTGTTCATGGAAAGTTGTCCCCCTAGTACTTTTGTCGAAGTAAAAAAAAATCGTTCACTTGCCAACCGAAACTGTTTGAAATTGGCTTTAAAAGTTGCCGAAACAAATATCTTTACTTACCTAAGGTACCAAAGGCAAATAATTTGCACAAATTTTTATGAAAACTTGACTAAACAGCCTGGATTGCAGATTTTGCAGGACTTAAGACTAAAATTATGGTTCCATACGCAAATAATTTGATCAAATATTTTCTAATGTGGCCTATTTAGACAAATTCTAAAAAAAAAATGTGTGCAAATTATTTGCCTTGTGACAGCTTCAGACTTAAAACTACAAATTCTAAATGTTGGGGCTTTGAGTCCACTGCAAATAAGCAATTATCCCACTGTGCAAATTTTTAACATCCCACCCTTAACAGTCCCATCTCTAACATTACGCTTTCAGCTGGGCGACAACTCTGCCACTTAAAATACTGATAACTAGCTGATAAGCGCAGCGGCGACTTTGCCTACGAATTTAATCAAAACATTTGCCCATATAGAATTATAAACAAATTGAATTTAATATACACTGGCCCACACATTCCCCAGTGCAGTCTAACAAAAATGTCGTTCCTGATCAAAGCAGCCAGCGTTACACGCCAACTCGTTCATAAGGTTTCACTCTTTAAAATCTGTTAACAGACTTTGACCTTTGCAACAACAACAATTCAATTATTGTTTTTATTTTGTTCTTATCAACAACAGACTCCCACCTGGCTGCAGGTGCGCCATCTAAATCTCTTGGAGTTCCAAAGCAAGGATCTGTTGCAGAAATATGGAGTGGCCATACAACAGTTCAAGGTGTTGGATAACTCTCAGGCGGATGCGGAATTGGTGAATAAATTTGGTAAGTTTTTTAATCTAATCATTGTTAACAATGTCTAATTTTGTGTGTTATTAGATTGTCCCGAATATGTGGTCAAGGCACAGATATTGGCAGGGGGCAGAGGCAAAGGTACTTTTGATAATGGATTTAAAGGCGGCGTGCACATAACCTCAAAGTAAGTTCACCCCCCACACGCACAGTGGAACAGAAACACAAATTTATGTTGTTATCTATTAAACAGCAAAAGCGATGTACTTTCGCTCAGCAAACAGATGATAGGCAATCGCCTGATAACCAAACAGACGCCCAAATCTGGCATATTGGTCAACAAGGTAATGGTGGCACGTAGCGTCAATATTACCCGCGAGACCTATCTCTGCATATTGCTGGATCGCGAGCACAATGGACCCGTACTGATAGCCTCACCTGCTGGTGGCATGGACATTGAAGCTGTGGCAGCGGAAACTCCAGAGAAAATTAAGACTGTTCCCTTGGATATAGGCAAACCCATACCAGAAACCACACTGCTGGAAGTGGCCAAATTTTTGGAATTCAAAGGGGAAGCCATCCAACGCTGTGCCGACGAGATACAAAAACTCTACACACTATTCAAGTCGGTGGATGCCGTACAGATTGAGATTAATCCTTTGGCGGAGACAGACAAGGGCGAGGTCATTTCCGTAGATGCCAAGCTCAATTTCGATGACAATGCCCAGTTCCGACAGAAGGATATCTTTGCCATGGACATCGCCGAGGAGGAGGCAGATCCCCGTGAGGTGGAGGCCAGCAAATACAATCTCAATTATGTGGCCATGGATGGTAATATAGGTTGCCTGGTCAATGGTGCGGGACTAGCCATGGCCACCATGGATATAATCAAGCTAAATGGCGGTGAACCTGCCAATTTCTTGGATGTGGGCGGTGGCGTAAAGGAGGATCAAGTGACCAAAGCATTTGAAATCTTAACCTCAGATCCCAAAGTCAAGGGTATATTAGTGAATGTGTTTGGTGGGATTGTGAATTGTGCCACCATAGCGAATGGCATTGTGGCGGCCTCGAAGAAACTCAAGCTCAATGTGCCACTGGTGGTAAGACTGGAGGGCAACAATGTCACCAAGGCGAGAGAAATAATAAAGGATTCGGGCCTACCCATACAGACTGCCAGCGATTTGGATGATGCGGCATCCAAGGCAGTGGCTGCACTTTAACTAAATGAGAGAGATGAAGAGATGACAAGGTTATAAAATGGTCTTCCCAACACGCACAGTGGTTAGCATTAAGTGAAAGTTAAGAATAATGGACAACAACTGGCCTTTTGTAGCTTAAGTTTTTTTTAATGGCAATAAATTACGAAATGTTAAACAACTTAAACTAAATGGAAAACAATTGTGCGTTGCTACGCCCCCTTTAGCACTTTAAACACAACACGAAGAAGTGCAGCTTACTTGAGAATCTTCATCTATTTCGGATCTTCACCATTCGTCTATTTAGGTTTAGGCAGGCATAAGAAACAGACTTACAGACAAACATTTATCCATATATAAATAGATTATTTCCCTTCCCTTCTGGGTGACCGGGATCGTTTAATGGTGTTAGGAGACTTTAATCTCCCTAACATATCTTGGACCATTTCTGATGATCCAACCACTCTGTACCCTCTGGAAAGTAATAAGTTCGTGGACTGCATGGCTGAATTATCGCTTGATCAGATCAACTCTGTACTAAACTGTAAGAACAAAGTTCTGGATCTAGTTTTTACCTCTGATCCATCTTGCTCAACAGTCAGTAAATCCGTTCCATTATCTTGTCCCGAAGACTCATATCATCCTATCCTTTTAATTGATTTGGAAGTGTCTAAGCCCGCCACTGCTTTATTGACGTCCCTACCTCACCTCGCATTCTGCTTTCAGAAAGCAGACTTCTCTGTTCTAAATCTCTCACTCTCTCAGTACGACTGGTCCTTTCTTGACCATTTTAGAGACGTAGACGGTGCTTCTTGTGCATTTTATGACGCTATTTTTGGAATTTTTAATATCTGCGTTCCTCGAGCTAATCCTCCTACTTCTTCTCGCCCTCCTTTATGGTTCACTCGGCAATTGACTAGCCTAAAAAATAAAAAGTCTCGGTCTCGACTGTTATATATAAGGTGGCTCGTTCTGAATTTGAACAGCATAATGAGGATTATTATAGCAATGACCTACTCAGGTGTAAGCAGGACTTTTATAATGACCCCAAAAAGTTCTATGATTTTGTCCGCTCTAAACGAAACTTCTCACAATTCCCCCCTTTACTTCATTTCAATAATGTCAATGCTGATAATGATTGTGACATAGCCAGCCTATTGTGCCTCTTTTTTCCAGCTTTGCTATGCTCGTCCGGATACGAACTACGATAACTCTCGAATTTACCCTTACCATGTTAGTCGCTCTAACTGCATTCACCCTCCTATAATGGATCATAGTTGTATTCTATCTAATTTAAAGGCACTTAAGCCGTCATTTTCACCTGGACCATACAATGTCCCTAGCTGCGTCCTTAAATATTGCGCTGATTTCCTTTGCGATCCCCTTCTAAAGCTGTTTAATCTATCCCTTGAGCTTGGTGATTTCCCTATTTATGGAAGGAATCGTTTATTATTCCAATACATAAAAACACAATTACAGAGGAATCTGTAAGCTTTCTGCAATTCCTAAACTATTCGAGCATATAATTACTTCCCAATTACAACATTTTTGCCAACCCATCCTGAGTCCATCCCAGCACGGTTTTATACGTCGACGCTCGGTTTCCACTAACAATTAGACGAGAATTGAAATTTGTATGGCTTCATGGCAAGGTCTTTATAGAAAATTCGCATCAAAGAAGTGCGCGAAATGTCCAATTGTTTAGATCGATAGTTGTTCACGTACATTTTCAGCAACCACTGCAATGTTTTCGGTAGAGCGCACCGTACGAGTACGTACACGGGTTGGTTTATCTACCAATATTCCAGTTTCACGAACTCGCTTCACGAATTGATCCACAAATTGAGTTTTCGGAACATTTTTTTTTTTGTTAAATGTTTTTTTTCAAATTTCGCACAGTTTGATTCGAGGACTCACCACTTTGGAAATATGCTTTTAATATTTCCCCAACTTTCTTCAAGCGAATAGCGACCCATTTCGAAAATGTCAAAGTTTTTACTAAATATTAGTCGCTTTCCTAATGACATTTGACGTTTTTAAAGTCAAATTATGAATAGTTCATATTCCAAACACTAGATGGACCATTTGCGCATAAGTGGGACTTTTTTGGAAATTTTTCCTGGTAGGTTGGCATCTTGTAGTCGTCTTCGGATAGTTGGAGCACTACATTTCGGCTGCAATAGCCTTCGATGACTTAAATGGGTCCTTTTTGCTCAAAGTTACTATGTAGTGGTCAAGGGTTTCTGTTGTTTTTTATGGCCTTCCACGGGCTTCCTGTCTTCATTTTCTTTCTAATGCATTTTTAACAAAATTATGAGACCTGTTCATTAATTTGGCGATGGCTCGTAAAGATTTGCCTTCTTTTCTCAGACTAAGAACCAATCGAGCTTCTTCTTAAGTAGAATGAGAATTTCGACCCATTTTTTCTAAAAAAAAATAATTATTTAATTCTCTGTATTGACAGGAGCTATACTTAATTTACCTTTAGATACCAAAAGATCACTGATTACAAAATTAATCACTTGATACTTGTGAGAAACGGAGACTACACCTATTATTATGATCAGGCGAAATGTGTGGTGGACTCGCAGTTTATAGAAAGCGAGTCCTGTGACCAGCTTGTCGTCTTGCAGCTTCACAGAGTTGACGCCGGACTGGATTATGTTCTTGGTTATTTCGGCTCCAAGTCCATTCAATCCGGAGATAAGTATTTTGGTTGTAAGTAGGCTGAAAATGTAAACAAACCAGAGAACGGTCACACAAAAATGAAATCAAATATCAAATTATTTATTATATATATTTGAAAATATACATTACTTCCTCACCAAAAGATTTTCATACAACATTTTTTCGGCCTTTTTCCGACTTTGTATGTAAAATTTTTTAAAATTTAAAAGTCACGTTGTTAATATTTTTAATGCGTTACTTTGAAAATGAGTTTGAAGCTGATCGGATGATAAACAAAAAAGTTTGAGTTTTTCTCATTTTCCAAATCTGATTTTAGTATGTACTCACTTTCAGCAAAAAACTACTGTGGAAAATTCAGCTTCCTATCTCTTATGTTTTGGTCTGTACATCAATCAGTTAGTCAGGTTGAGCATTTTTATATATTTTATAAATCAAATCCACAAATAAATTCATTTGCTTAAATACTCGCTTTCAACCACAGTGCGCTGTTAAATTAGCACTCATATTCCAGTACTGTAAACTGTCTACTGTTACTTCTCCATCAGCTGTTTTTGTGAACTTTTCATAAGACCAAAAAATGATTAATATTCTTTAAATGTTCAACACCAGCGACGACGAAATGGCAGAAGTCGTAGCTTCCAAACTAAACATGGAACTAGAAACGCTGCCACTCCCACACATACCCATTGTCACCTCAGTCTGTTGTTGTTTTGGCTTGGCCGTACTCTATGTGGGATCGCTGTATGTTTGGAGCCAAAAACACAATCGGGATCATCCAACGACCATCAAGAGACGATTTGCCAGCGTGTCCATAGTAATGCTCTTGGCACCCTCATTCGTGTACTTTTTCTCCTCACCGGAGCTTCTAGCTCGTGAGGCTTTCCCCAAGTTGCTGGGCTTTCGCTGGCCAGGATTGTGGCAGGCGGCGTTGATACCCTATTTGCTGACAGTTTTACTATTCCTAGGACCCATTTATGTGAATATGCAGAATGAGTCTTTAGGCTCCTACTTTGGTAAGTTGAAGAAGATTATCTTTTTCAAGTCTCCCACTAAGAGTTCTCGCCTTTTCAGATGTGGATTACTGGCGCGGCTCTTTCAATAGCATCATTTGGGTGCGAAATCATGTGATGGCACCTTTAAGTGAGGAGTTCGTGTTCCGTGCCTGCATGATGCCATTGATTTTACAGAGTTTTTCGCCAGTGGCGGCCGTGTTCATCACTCCCCTGTTCTTTGGCGTGGCCCATTTGCATCACATATCGGAGCGTCTCAGTCTGGGCGTGGAATTGAGCACTGCCTTACTTATAGGACTCTTTCAGTTCAGCTATACCACATTGTTTGGTTTCTATTCGGCATTTTTGTTTGCGCGCACTGGCCATATGGTAGCTCCGCTTTTAGTTCATGCCTTTTGTAATCATATGGGTTTACCCGATCTGCAGGATTTGTGGCAACAGGATACGTGGCGTCGTGTGGTGGCCATAGTGTTGTATATAGTGGGATTTGTGGGTTGGTTACTATTGTTGCCCTTGGCTACAGATCCAGTTATATATGCAAATACGCTTTATTGGAATGTTTAGAGCTAAGCTGAAGGAAGAGTGTACATATAGCCAAATTTTTTTCGTTTAACCTGTGGCCATATGACAGACTTAAAAATTTTTAGTTGCTTTAAGTTGTACATTGCATATCATCATGGTAAACTATAAATAAATAAATAAGTCTTCCGGTTTTTAAAAACATTTATTCAACATCAATGTTAGTTGACTGTTAAGACTTAACAGTGATTTAATGCAGCCCCGCTTATCGATAGGCAGCTTAACCGATAGTCTCAGTCACACCCAAAGCCAAACAAACCATTTGTGGCCAATTCCAAACGCAAATCTCACAGAAATTCACCCATAAAAAGCATGCAAAAGTCATCACACTTTGCACGCGAGGATTCCCAGGAGCATTTACCTACCACCAACAATCCCAATCACATTGTAAACATGAAGCGTCGCACTCTGGCCGGAACCTGTGGCGTGGGCGTCTTTATCTTTGCCTTTGCCTTCATCGCCATTGCCTTTGCTACGCCCAGTTGGTTGGTAAGTGATTATCGCATCACCGGAGCCAAGTTGGATCGCCTGGGCTTATGGGTGCACTGTTTCCGTTCGCTACCCGATGTGAATGATGACAGTCAGCGTCGCTTCTTTGTGGGCTGTCGTTGGGTCTATGACCCATTTACCACGGGCTATGATGAGATACGTGGATTCCTGCTGCCTGCCTTCATGATAGCCACTCAATTCTTTTATACAGTGGCCTTTATTGGCATGCTGTTGAGTGCCATAGGTGTGCTGGTGTTTTTCCTCTGCGCTGGACCGGATCAGAAGCATTTCATCACTTTGATACGCTCGCTGGGCTATGTACTGCTGGGAGCTGGCGTCAGTGCGGCCATAGCTGTCATAGTGTTTGCTGGTTTTGGCAATCGGATCGGTTGGATGCCGGAACATGCCAACAATTGGTTTGGCTGGTCCTTTGTCTTGGCCTGTGTGGGCACGGTAATGACCCTGGTGGCGGCCACCTTGTTCCTAACCGAGGCACATGTCCAGCAGCGCAAACGTTTGCAGTTTAAAGAGTCTCAGACGCGCTTTGAGTTAGTGCGTGGATAGTTAAGCTCAATGTAGGTGAGTAGAGTTAATATGGAAATGTGTGGCCTTCATTCAACTACTTTTTTTTTTTGCAGCCACTTCCCATTACATTCAAAACACTGAGAACATTCTGTCCCCACGAATCGTCTACAAAGAATTCTCACCATTAAATAATTAAATTTAGTTTCTAGCTGGAAATGTTTATGCAATTTGACAATATGACTTCGCCTCCGTCCAACCCGTGCCCTTCAAGCAACACACATATCCACGCATCCCAAGAGACTATTCACAGTTGGTACTTATGAATCATCATCTAGAAATCAAACCTTATTTAATGACTGACTTTTTAAAAGCTTCTACCACCCAACCACCCCAGCCGTTAGATATACTCTAGAGATGTGCGCCTAACTGACACGAGAACTTTAGGCATACTTAGAGATTTGCTATTCAAAACATTTAGGGACTAGTTTTTTAGTTTCTGAAAAAAAGGGAATACATTTGTCATATTTACAAGGGATAAGAGATTGTAAAGAAGAGAAGTAATTATGTCATTATACCCTTGCAAAGGGTATTATAATTCTGCCCAGAAGTTTTCAATAGAATAGAAATATACATTTCCGACCCCATAAACTACTATATATATATTCTCGATCAAGGCGACGAGCTGCGACGATTTAGCTTTGTCCGTCTGTCTGTTTCTACACAAACTAGTCTCTTAGTTATGAAGCTATTGAGTTGAAATTATGCACAGAGTCTTCTTTTTACTGCATGCTGCTAATATGTCGGAACCAACCGGATCGGATGACTATATCTTATAGCTGCCATAGGAACCATCGGTCAAAAAACGGGTCTTAGTGAGAAAAACTTTTTTGTTTTCAATGTTAGCGGCCTTAAACTCGGCCATTATTAATATTATTTGCTTTCAAACAGATTTGCAAATTTTGGTCAAGATCGGATGACCATATCTTATAGCTGTCATAGGAACCATCGGTCGGAAAATGGGTTTTAGTAAGACAAACTTTTTTGTTTTCAATGCTAGCGTCATAAAAATCGGCCAAAATGGGTCTTAGTAAGTAGTAAATCGTTCTTAAAGTCAGTGATTCTTAATAATAAACGCTTTCAAACTAATTTGAAAAAGTTGATCGACATCGGGTGACTATATCTTATGGTTGCCCATAGGACCGATCGGTCGGAAAATTATTCTTAGTGAGAAAAATCCTTTCTGTTTTAAATTTTATCTTTCCTTAACTCCGCGATTGTTAATTTGATATGTTTTCAAAAAGATTCGCGAAATTTGGTCGAAATCAGATGTTTATCTGTCGGAAAATGGGTTTTAGTTAAAATTTTTTTAGATTTTTATGTAAGCGTTCTTAAACTCTGACATTTCAAAAACATCATTTGCAAGGGTATAAAATCTTCGGCACAGACGAAGTTAGCTTGGCCTTCTCGTTTGTTTTAAATTTTATCGTTCGTAAACTCTACGTTGGTTAATTTTTATATGTTTTCAAAAAGATTCGCCAAAATTGGTCGAAATCAGATGACTATCTGTCGGAAAATGGGTTTTAGTTAGACAAATTTTTGATCTTAACTCTGATATTTCAAAAACATCATTTGCAAGGGTATAAAAACTTCGGCACAGACGAAATTATCTTGGCTTTTTCGTTTTTGAACTGTTTATAATCTGAGTTAGGAGCAAAGTATTTAGAAATGGATTCCAAAAGATACAAAATCCATACTTTTTGGTTTCGCCTTTTTCAAACGAACAAGTTTTAACACCAAGCAAACTACAAATTGGGCAAGTCGTCTCTATATAGCAGTTTTATAAAACCTCTCATTTCTATCTTCAGTAGTTTAAAAACATGGAATCACGAAAATAATTTCATTTTTTAGAGATTTTCCAATTAGTTTTTTACATTATTAATGTACAGTCAAACTTCTCTTTCTTCTGCAATTTCTTTGTCTATATTACGTATTTTCTTTATAACCAAGTTTTGTTTTGGTCCCCTTGAAATTCGCTATATGGAACTGTATTTCTTTCTCTACGTTAAGAATTTTCTTTATAATCAAGTTTTTTTGGTCCTTTTGAAATTAGGTATATGGAAGTTCGACTGTACTTATTTAAAAATGGAACAATTTTCTGCGATGAAATTTTTTTACTTTCGGCATACCTTCCGTAATGTTACACCGATTAAGAAATATAATTTACGGAATCTAATACTAATAAATGGGCCTACAAATCAAGGCTGCAAAACTAGTTCTAAAACGAACCCCAGAGAACCGGTTCGGCTGGGACTCAGATCCGAAACTTCCAAATGGTTAACATACCGAATCTGGATCTAAAACGGGCCCCCTCTTACCAAAATGTTTGGTTCAAAGAATAGCCTAAGGCAATTTTTTGTTTTTAGAACTTTTGTAGTTATCACAATATATGACCCGGATACATAAATTTTTATAGTGCCGATTTGGATCATTGTTATTTGAAAATTATATTCAAATTTGGCATATTATAAACAAGTTGCTAAATGGTAAAACAATTCTGTATATTTAAGCGCATAGAAGTTGAGGCAAGCTCTTCCTTTTAAAGTCCAGGCAGTTTTGTAGGCCCATGGTAGATAAAGTATAATTAATAACTATTATAAATTGGCATTTTTACCCACTTTGCGGTCAAGTTTTCCAAATTTTCTTTCATAGTGCGCGCCTGCAATTAAAACTAAACGAAGGTTTATGCCAAATCTTAGATCTCTAGGGTAAGCGGTATTGGCTGTGGGTTGATAACACCAGTTTACAAAAAAAAAATAAAAATTAAATGACCCATTTCTACTGAAACTATTTTTAAGTGTGGTTAGGATTGGTGATCTCAAAAATCGATTTCAAAAATTTTTACAAAAAATAAAAATAGTTTTTTTGAATTTTTAAATATTTTTCCTAGGCGTTTGGAAACGAAATTAATTGCGTTTTCGAGCAAAAAATCGATTTTTTTGAAATATTTTTTATTACTGTATTCAAACTACTTAACCGATTTGAAAATAGAATTTTGTGCGATTATTGACCATTCAATTATCTTTCGATTCATATCTTGCTTGACTCCATCTGATAATTATAAATTGAGATTTGGCATAAAATGTAAGTGCACCTACCGAAAAAATGGAAAAAATTCATATTTAAATAACGTTGCCATGAAAAAATGTTTAAAATCGATTTTTGAGATCACCAATCCTAACTACACTTAAAAATAGTTTCAGTAGAAATGGGTCCTTTTGGCTGTAAGCTAGTGTAATCAGTCAGTCAGTCAGTCGTGCCTAGAGATTTATAAGTATAGATGAGGTTCATTCGGGTGTTGATTAACTCTTTTAAAAGCTTCGTAAGCTGGTTCTATAAGTATAGTAATCGGTCCGAGAACCAATACTTAGGCTTTCCAATGCGCTTTTGCAGATTTTTAGAGGTTTGCAGCCTACGACTCTTAATACGTAAGGTTATTCGTTTTCGAAAAGTGATTTTTGGACATTCCTTATAGAAAACTAAGAAAAATTCGAAAAATATTGAAAATTAGATATTTTACTGTCCGATCGCAAAAATATATAATTTGTCGTCAAAAAAGGCTATACTATTTAGAAATCGGTTAAGCTTTACGAAAGCTATAGTGGCTTACGGCACAAAAACCAATTAATGTCAAGCTAGACTTTAAAATTTTTTTGAAAATAATTTTTCTAATTGTTCTTTAACCTTTTTTTTATGTTGTCTAGTGCAGTGGTGTTCAAACTCACACAATCAAGCATTGCGCTTGTGTGCGTAGCAGCAAAACACGGAGTTAACATGTTGACATTTCAGCATGAGCAACAAGCAAACGAACAAATGCCTCGTGAGAGAACAAAAAGCCCAACATGCGCAGCGTAAGAGAGCAAGCCGACGAGAGTGCTATTTATAGAACACACGTATTCTCTCTCTATACGTGTGTCGCCTGCGACGCCGGCAGAATTATGAGTTCCTTTATGAGAAACCGAACACGTTATCTCACCGGCAAGTTTAAGCTGCTTCTTTATGATTTCTGTTGGGACTGAGAAGACGGCGGGAAAATTACAGATCTTAAACATCTCCTCTGCGCATGTTTTACTGAAAACTTCTTTGAGAAACTGTATAGAGTATCAGAAATTTCTCTAGAAATTCCAGAGGTACAGTGGAAACAAGCGTTCGATTTAGCAAGGCCATTCACAAAGTTTTCGAAACTTTTTTGTATTCGGACACCAATTTGGTACAGCAAATTTTCGATTGTTAAAACCAGTTAAAACTTGGCACTTTTTTAGCTCCAAAATCGAGTGTCAAACGCTTCAATTCTTGCAAAAAGTATCAAAAATTACCAACAAACGCATATCTAGGTTTTTATTTAGACATATTTTATAAAACGTTTAAAGGTTCCTATTTTGCCAGCTCAAAATATTTCTTATTTCTGTGTCTGATTTCTCTAGTTTACAGCCAAAAGGCCCATATCTACTGAAAACTATTTAAAGTGTATTTTGTATCTCAAAATTCGTTCTTTAAATATGAATTTTTTTTGTTAAAGTCATATCTCAGTTTAGAAACAGATAAAGTCAAGCAAGATATGAATCGAATTGCCAATAATCGCGTAGAACATTGTTTTCAAATCGGTTAAGTAGTTTAAATACAGCAACCAAAAATATTTCAAAAAAATCGATTTTATCACTCAAAAACGCCAAAAAATGCATTTTCAAACGACTAGAAAAAAATGTTAAAAAAATCCATAAAAAATGATTTGTACTTTTTCTACTTCAGAATCGTAATTCTTTGAAGAAAATGAGATATCGATGAAAAAATCTATAAAAAAATTTAGGATTTGTGTTATCAAAGAAAAATGACGCTAAAAGATGCGAATGTAATTTAAAGCTAAAAGATTAGTTGGACCAAATTGGGACTAAATCATTAAATATTACTGAAATTACAACCTCCGAATTTATTTTGTACGTTTTCTTAGTTATTTTAACTTTGTTCTTTCTCAGAAATTTTTAATATTCGCTCTATTTTAAAATGTTTACAGCTTCTCGTGTCACAATTCACATCTCTGAGTCAGCAGCACCCACCCATGACCCAACCCAATTCAACCCGCTAAACATCAACGAAGCTTACTTAAAGACGCTCAAATGAATCATTATCCATATAGTATATGAAATTTGTATTCTATTTGCATATCATATTTACGCTCAATTAACCCCTTTCCATATGGCAGGCATTTCGGTCGTACACTCGTGCCTTAATTAGAGACAAACTAAAAAAAAACAAAAAACTGCTTTAGTTTTTAGTGCCTTTATATACAACTTACCACTTGATTCAAATGCCTGTCCTGCCAACAAACACATTTATCAATTTGGATTGCATAAACTTTTACTAATCTAGAGTTGTAGTTAAGTATTTTCCATATTTCGAAATTTCAAGCAATATCTCCCCCTTAAATTAAGAACCAAAAGCGAATTGTGCTACATTATCTATTGTAATCCGTCCACACACAGCCTTACAAATTTTATTTTGTACCATATTATGTATTAACTCTAAAATGTTTACCATATACAAATGTAACTTTTAACTTGTATTTTGTACAAAACGACTTTTTAGCTAAAGCGACGAATTGAATAAAGTTTTTATTGTATACAAACCAACGACAACAAAAAAAAACACAACTTGCATTTGGTGCATCTTTGAAGCGAGTTCAAGGCAAGAGCAAATAACAACAATAATAACAATGGTTCCGATTCCCATGACGAAAAACTGCATGGGGAAAACATACAGACATGTTGTGTGTGTGTGTAATGTGTCGGCTTCAAGTATGTCCAAACTGTGTATTGTATTTGGTATCTGTGGCAATAGCTGAAATGAATTTGCTTACTTAAAACCAAAAGGGGAATACAAATCGACTTCGATCCTCAATTTACACAATTTCCGTAAGGTTTAAGATTTGTAGAACACATGGGAATAACAATGTACAAAGTTTGAAGAAATATCTCTAAAGAAAGGAAAGAGTTATAATCAGTGTAAACATGTTAATGTAATGAACTGGCTTTGCGCCTCTGGATGAACTAGTCTGAAGCACTCTAATAACATTACAGAACTAGTGCAAGAGGGGATGGTCACACTGGATGGATGATGCGAGCATAGAAGAAGGCGTTAGAGGATTGTGGAGTAGTAGGAAATGGACGCTGACCGAGACGGACGTGTGTATATAAATGGACAGAGACCGTATTGATAATGTAAACGTATTGTGTAAATAATGTGTAAATAAAGACCGGAAAACGCCAAAGAGTCGGTGGTTTACATAAGTTAAATAATAAGTATTGATTGTTGGTCGGTGGAATGAAAAGTAATTGCGCACTCGTACAGTTGCTTGTGAATTTTGATATGCATTTGCATTGATTTACAAAGAATTTTTTGTTTAATGTGTCCAGAATTAGATTATAAGTATAATGTACTTGTAGCGATAGGATGATTAGCCAGTAAAGAAAGAAAGTAGTAAAGAATTTGGCAGTGCAAGCCAAAACGAAAAAGTCAGCCTCTCATCTTCCATATTCGATCGTTTCGCTTGGACTTGTGCTTTCTAAATAGGTAAACAGAAACCAATTTCATTCGAAATTTAAAACACGAAAACGAAACCGAAGTGGAATTGCGTTCGTTTTACTTTTCAAAAAGTAGTGGAGTTGCCAGTATATTTTAAAATTCTGCAGTAAGTTTGGTGCGTCGGTTGAAGCCCATCGTCAGATCCAAGACCTATTTGCATACCGCTTCCTAAGCTAGTCGAACCAAATGTTTTTTGTTTAATCTTTGTGTTTTGTTCCTATAATTTTGGTTTTTTGAGCGTATCGCTAAAAATAGAGACAGGCTCAGCCTTGTTTAGCCAGCAAGTCAAATAGGACCATATACATATTATTTCATGGGTTCCAAAAGCTCCTGTTCTTAAATATGGAAAGCTAGTCCTAACCTTTTACAATACTTTATGCAATACTTTACCCCTTGCAGTTCACCTAACACATGGCTTATTATTTTCTCTAAAATTTCCATTATAGGGTGAGGTATGCGCATTTGCACGGTATGTTTTACTTTATGCCATTTTCCTTATATCGTCAGCCTAGAAGTATACTATTTTGTTTAGATTCGACAGATTTCAATGGAAAGACTTCGAACTCACGACCTTGCCGTTCTCAAGTAGTGATTTTGCATTTGCACCATTGGGCTTTTTGCATGCTAAGAGCCTTTAGGGTGATTGGTGGCAACGTCATGCGAGTGGACGATGGTGCAACGAGTTAAGCTGCCGTGTGTTTAGTCCACCGAGGTACTGATTTCGAATGCCACAGACAAGGAGATAACCCGGTTTTTAAAAGTACAAATGTATAAGTGTTGTCATGAATAGACGCTAAGTATTCCGTGCACCTGCGAGTCGTCGAAACGCTGGAACTACCCTGTCAGGGACAGCTGCCCAGCGATCGCTAAGCCAGAGATATACATGACATCTAAGCACTCCCCAACTGGTCTGCACCTCTCTATGCAAGAGGCGGCATATTGAAGTCGTCCCATTTTACACAGACTATTGGCATTGGCCAAAACGTCAATAGATCCTCTTGGCAGTAGCTAATGGTATCCAGTAAAATGCCAGCCCGGCCACACAAATGGACCGTATGACGGTCTGTTCATGTCGCTGGCCCAGTACAACAGGGCACAGCCGGAACTACCTACCTATTCAGTGAAATCAGCAAATAAATATGGGGTTTCCAGCCTAAGGCCTAAGTTTCTATGGATTTCCAACTAGACACAATTAGCAATTCTTTAGATAATTATCTATATCTTAGCATTATATGTTGTCGCTTCGACAGTTTTGTCTTTAAGGTTCATCTTTTATCCCTTTCATCTTTCCATTATCAAGAAGCATTTGAGAACCTTCAAAACTGCTCTGTCGTCTTCTTGGGTATTAGACAGGCGTTCAATCGCGTATGGCACGAGGGCCTGCTTGTTAAGCTTAAGTCCCTCCTCCCTCCGGAACAACATTTACTGCACAGTATTCTTACTGGTAGGTCGCCGCTTTACGGTTGAGGCGAGCGGTCGAGCATCCGTCCCATTCTTCCGATGGGGTACCACAGGATAGAGTTCTCGGACCGGTACTATACTCTCTGTTCACCGCGGATCTGCCCCTACACTCAAGAAATTAGAATCTTCTTTAAGCCGAGTACTCCAGTGCATCGCGGATGCTTCCTGGTATATGAGGCATACAACTTTATATCGGGACTTGGATGCTTTGCCATTATGCGCCTAAATCAATATGCATACCAGCAGGTAACATGACCGACTTGCGTCTGAATTGACTACAAACAGGCTCAGAAGACGCCTTAACTGAAGATATCCCTCTGACCTCAGGGTCCATGGAAGGCGACCCTCAGGCCGCCTCATCAACTTGGCATAAGTGTCCTCTTGGGACTATCCCCTACCTATATTTGCCCGCTGCTAGTTTCCCAGCAAGATGTCAGCTCACCTCCAGAATCTGTACTGCGTGTTAAGTTATTATCCCAGGCGTTTGCCGCGGTGTCTAAAGCTAAGGTTCCACAGGCATATAATTTACCCAAATTTTGGATAAAAGCTTGGCCAAATAGACATGATAACAGATTTGAAGATCAGAACTATGGTTCCAAAGCAAATAAGTTTGGCCGACTTAGCTAAACTATCATACAAATTTGGACAAATTATTTGAATTAGCTTAAGTCCTGTATTGTATTAGTACTTCTTATTAGCTATTTGCAAATAGATTAAGTTCTGTGAACCTAATATTTTCCTAGCTATCATTAAAAAACTAGTAAGAAATTGGTTCAGGCCTGACTGTAATATACTCTGTATCAGTTCAGGCCTCCGCTCTCATTTATTTCCGACTATAATATTATAATACATGAAATCGGTATTCAGCAGACACCAAGGGAGGGCGGTTCATTGTTTGGAAACAGGTCATTTCAAACACCGCCGATGGCAATTTTCTATGGCCCTCAGGTACTTGGCATTCCGGCGGCCTTTCTGCGGGGCGCTGCGAAGCACACCAAGCCAACAAATTTTTAGTAACACGCGTGAAAACGCCAATTTTTATCATTAATGTTTATTATCAAGGCAGAGATCATTTGAGTATATTACGAAACCTGATATTACCCACAGAAAAAGTCTTATCCAAGGAGTCATGCGGTTATCGAGCAATATTTTTGTTAAACGCTCATCTCTAAGTTTCTCTCTCTCTCCCTCTCTCTAAGATTGTCTTTGTTGAATGAAATGCTATGGGGTGGGGATGGGGTGCTAACCGCGCTTTTTTTGCTTCTAACTTGAGTATCGTTCATCCGATCTTTATCATTCCTTCAGCAAATCTATAAATAATATTGATTACTAACTATATCTAGAAAGTATGAAACATCTATCTACAAATTTGTGGAAGATATAAGTTTTTGCTCAAATTGCGGAGGAGGGCGTATGCTGTGGCAAAAAAGGAATATAAACTGGATCTTCCTGCAAGTATATATAGTCAACATTCCATACATTTCGAGTCTCTAGCTCTTCCCATCTCTGATATCTGTGCGTACACCAGGACTTTGCCCCCTTATAGTATACTTTGCCTTTGTTTAAATATAGATTAACTTAAGCAAAATTATCATTTAATTTTATTATGAGATTTTTTCAACACTCATTTTCTTTAGCAGCCATTTAACGCCTTCTGGCGATTACGCCATATCCCAGACAATTAGATCATTTTGCCTTTCACAGCTTAACACCCGCATTTAAAATGTCTTTTGCGAATGGAGAGCAAAAATTTGGCTTATATGGTCATAATTAGTTAAACAAGTCCGGCTGAAAGATAACCTGGCCCACGCAACTAAGCGACCCAACTTGGCCTTGGTGATGAAAATGATGTGAGGATTTGTTGAAATCGAACAATCGAACGCTTGATCGATAGTTACTTGTAGATTAATGGCAAATGGAGCCGAACCGGATGCAACCTTGGCGAAAAATGTGCTAAACGCAAAATTTATTGACAAAACTTTTGGTATTTGTTTTTTTAAACAACATCCACTTGGCATGACCTCAGAGATTTGCCAAATGCCGTTAGAATCTCAACTGGAAATCCAAATCCGCTTATTACACGGAACGGATTGTAAAAATGTCAGATTTTTCTGACAGCCCAACCCCAAAACTAATTAAATCATTTTAATTTTTAGGCTTAAATACGGAAGATTATGCTTCTATATATCAAATTTATATACCTAATATACTTGTATATGCGCCCCGAGGAAACAAATAAATAAAAATTAATATATAAATAAATTAAGATAAAATGCGAAACTTGAATATAAATATTTTGCTTAATTTGGTTAAAAATTTCGTTTTCATTTGCATAAAACTAGTCAAGAACTTGACACAACGCGTCGCGATGCTTCATTAACAAAACAAAAGACTATGCTTTAGACCTGTTCTTAGACGCTGCTCCGTGTATTCCAAGATTAATTGCCACAAAAAACAACGTTTTGCATAAATTGTTAATGTAGTATGTTGGGGTACACACAGAATGGCGATTAAAACGCCCCAAAACAGACGCATCGAAATTAAAAGTTAATAAATGAAACCGAAAGTAAATAGCCATTAAGTTGGCTCGATTATTTGTATTTGCCATTAGTAAACTTTTACCACAATTGTGGTAAGTGTCGATGCAGACGAAGGTCTCGCCCGCTACCAATCTTTTCTGCCGCTAATAGACCTGTTTAGTTTATTTTTAATGGGCTTAATCAATTAAAGTGGTTTCCTTTTATGAACTTGAATGACCTTGGGCAGGACAGATTCACACTTAATATGCGGCGGCGGCTGGTTATTGGTTTTCTTGTGTGTGGGATAATAAATGAGGCAAGTGGCACATCGTTTTGCATCAATCAACAACTAGATCTGGAGTCACTAGAGAATGTGACTGCTGCTGTTAAAGATTTTTACGAGTTTGCTTAATTTGCATTTGTTTGTTTGAAATGTGATCTAAATAATGCCATAAACATGGGATTATATAATCAAAATGTGGTATAGAATAGAGAAAGTGGTTGAGAATTAATTGGATCATTTTGGGTGACATTTAACGATTGGGAATGTCTCCCACTGGTGCCTAATTTAGATTAAAAATGTAGTTCTTGGGCTTATTTGAAAATAGCTGTCATGATGTGTAAATATATATATCGATATTTTCGGCGTGGTGAGTAAAATATGGTTGAAAAGGGGAAATCTAGTTAGGACTTTGTGCTGAGCTGTGGACCGAGACCAAAGACTTCTTTGAGCTCTTCCAATTCCAGACGTGGCAAAAACGAGCTGGTTGAGAATCATTTGGCTGGCATTGAAATCTTAGCCTCCATGACAGATGTTTATTTATTCGATGAATCGGAAGAGTGTCAAAGATTATTTGGAACTGGACCGTAAAAAACTATTTGCCGAGCATTTCAACTCATTCCTACAGTCCTATTTGCAAATGTTCTCCTCGACACCGATAATGACATCCAATGTCTGCAGAAGGATATAGGACATTGCATTAAGGTGCTTACTCAGACACAGTAACTGACGCCCGAGGAAGTGTAGGCAACTGAGAAAAAGAATCCGGCCCATCACCTGGCTCTCTCTCTCTCTTTTATCATTACGGTGGTCACCTCCTTCAAATGTGGATTGACACAGTCGAATACCAAAATGGCCGCCCTGTAACTGTTACAAAAGTTGTCCAAGTGTATTGGTCATTCTTTTTTAAAACCGAATGGTTCTAAAATTCACCATTTTTGATTTATATAAAAAAAAAACCGAAATTAGATCTCGACACTCCCACCAATAGTCTTAAGGGCATATTTTTTTTTGTTTATAACTTCAAAAACTGTAAGTCTCCATCTTTTTGAAAGCACCGTAATTTAAGTTATGTTTAGGGCAATAATTAGTATATCCTTAGAAGCTATATCATGGTGGTTAACACTGAGAAAAAATTATGTATAAATTTTAGCAACAATTACTGAATATTATTAAATAATTTACAAATGTATTAAACTATGATTGAAATAGATACCAAAAAATACTTTTGAGCAATATCAACCCGAGACCTGTCCAATAAACCAAACCAGAGAAATCCAGTTTTTAAAAAACCCTCTTTTTCCATTTTTCCGTTTTTGACGACTTTTGAAACTGTTTATAAAATTAACAAAAAATATTTTTGCAAAACTGAAAATTACGTTTTGGTGGGAGTGTCGAGATCTAATTTCGGTTTTTTTTTATTGATATCAAAAATGGTAAATTTTAAAACCATTCGGTTTCAAAAAGAATGACCCTTATGCGTAGTGAGCGCTTTTCGCTTTGCCCGCCGAAACACACAAACAAAAATCGGGTTTCTCGTTCTATTTCTTGTGGTTGTTGTTGTTGCTCCACGCGGCTTTAAGCACATTCTGGGTACCCCTGTTCTAAAATATGGCTCTCAATCTATTTTGAACCGCTTCAATCTGGTTTCAGACATCTTATCTCAAGTTTAAAATAAGCCTATTAAAAACTAAATATTACCTTTGAGACTATATTGGATCGCATTTTGCCTATTACTAAGAGTACTTTAAGGGCTTTCCCTTCTTCAATCTTCATCTAAATTTCCGTTTCTCTCTCTGTCATTAGCTGAATCTAGGCCAAAAATCTGCCGCCAAGGTGCAAGTGCAGGCCATAGAATCACTTACTGCTTACCTGGATGTAGTCAGTGTTTGGAACCTAGGTACATACCTATGTAAATACGTATTTGTGTACCTTTTACCTTACCTCGGTATTTTCAAATTCGAGTACCTTTGACCTTACCTAGGTCTTAATTTTCATTTACCTTGGTAATAGGTTAGATATTAGGTACTTTTCGTACGAAATTTTTTCGCGACTATTACATTATAGCCAAGATGTTGCAGCTTTGCCATGTTGAAGAAAAAAGTTTCAGGGAAAAGTTGTTTATGGCTATCACTGGACGTCCAGTAAACATTCCCTGGTCAAAAACTATACGATCCTTGCTAGATAGGAGGAAGGAGAACTATGAGCCGTGCTCCCATTTTCGCTTTCCCAAAAATTTTACGATTTTAAGACCAATTTTGTACTGAAATCCGGTTTTAAATCTAGAAATTTTTACGGAAGTGAAAATAGAATAGTATAAGAAAAATATCGCTGGTATTTTTCAAAATACTCATTTTATTTGTACGACTGCCGATATCTGGAGTTGCAATAACAAAAGCTACTTTGGTGTAACTGGCCACTATATAGATAGCAATCTACATCGTCATTCTTTCGTGGTCTCATATAAACGTGTGTGATTTTACCACACACATAAAATACTTGCTACGATATTAGCTGAAGTTCATAGCAAATACAGACTTAGAAATACCAATATATGTAGAACAGATACAGATAATTCATCCAACTTTTGTAAAGCATTTATAGTGTACAGTTTATAGAAGAGTCTGATCTAAAAGTAAAAGACCTGGATAGTACAGCTGTTGCTGAAACTATTTTGCCAAGGCGATTTGGATGCACATCACGCACTTTGAACTTAGTTGTCACAAAAGATGCTGAACAGGTTGTAGAATTCTTCCTTAGACTTCGGTTTTGTCCACTATGATACTTCCAAAATTTCAATTGACGTGAATTCCATATTAAAATAACTAAATTGTAAAGTGTTTTCAAGATTGGCTTGCTGAAGAAATTACGGAAAATTTTTAAACTGTTGTCAATGAGTTTTTTGTCAAATACAAAGGATTCTGAAGACTGTTAAGATACCAGTAATGGAAGATTGAATGAAACTGAGAATTGTTATGAAAATTCTAATATTGAAATGGAACCCTTAACTAATGTTGCCGATAATAGCAAATCTTTCGAATCTCTACTTAAGTATAAAAATATTTGAAATGTTATATAAGTATAATACCATTTTGCCTATCTCTACCCCTATTGAAAGAATTTTTAGCTGTGGAGGCCAAATACACAAAAAATAAACAGACAAGGTGACGAAATATTCGAAACTGATGTTACGGTAAAAAATCGAGATAGCATATAAGACAATATTCCATTTTTAAACCATTCTTTTCAATATAAAAGTACCTTCATTGTACCTTTACCTTTACCTAGGTACTGGAAATTCCGTTTACCTTTTACCTTACCAAGGTATATTTTTTGACATTTACCTTGTACCTTACCTAGGTAAGAAAATTGAAAATTGAATTGAAGCCAATGTCTTTCCCGATTATATACTGCCCAATATCAAGGATTTGGCCAGTGAACTAAATGCGGTCATTGTGCGTGTGGCCATTGCCCGGAATATTGCCGACACCTGTTTACTTTCTGTAGGAGACACAGCGCAATGCTTCGAATGAGATGCCCACACCACGCTATGAGGTGCAAATGAATGCTTTGCATGACGCTCAGTTTTCTTATCGAAGGACAACTCATTGTCAAGCAAACCCTAATGGAGTCTGGCATCTGTGATTTGTGCGCCTTCTTTGTCCGGTGTTTTTTTTTTTTAACAAAAGTGGACATAAAAGGTGTTAAATTGAATCAGTAAGCAATGCCAATATTCGGCAGATTTCAACCAATTTTAAAATGCTCCAGCTAGAAGAGTTATCAAAGAGAATGCAAACTATTGTTCTTGGCTGTAACTGTTATTTGCAGTTATTAGAAAAAGTGTCAAAAATGTGATACAATTTAATAAATAAAGATACAAAAATAACGAAAAGGACCAATTTTTAAATGGGAAACAAAATGCATTGAAACAACACATTTATATCAATTATAATACGTTTTCGAATCCGTTTTCGACACTTTCTCGTTAGCGAAAACGTATTGGAAACGATTCAGTTTTCGATTCGTTTTCGCTGTCGAGAAAGTGTCGAGAACGGATTCGAAAACGTGTATTCGAGAACTTACGTTTTTCTGCCACAAACTGATCGACAAGTAATACTTTTTCGCAGCGAAATCGGAACACATTCTCGATAGTTTTGCCAGAGAAAACTTCGAGAAAACATCGAAAACGGATCCGTTCTGGCTTACGATTGTGGGGTGGGATACTAAATTTGTGTGTATGTGAGTCGTTCATTCTCGCGCTCACTCTCTCTCGAGCTCTTAGCAAAAGCGCTTAGTTCAAAATGTTGCCTGAGAGCCATACCTTCTTTGTTGTGTCATGGTTCCACGTCTTCAGTGTGCAAGATTGCGCAATTTTGCAATCGTTATTCAAGAATTGTAATTTAAATGTCGTATATCAGTATACAACGCGAGGCTTGCACTTATTTGTCAACTATTTTATGTGCTTATACATTAATATATCTTTAAACTTGCTTAAGTCTTCTGAATATATTGAAAAGGGTGTACAAGCGACGTAGTGGAAATTGTATAAAGAAGTGTGGAAGGCCCTCGTTGATAGTCGGTTACTAGAAAGGCCCTCTCATTCGCGTTCATGTTCGTTAACGCATATCTGGCACGCACCCATACAAATACAAGTGTATTTGATGCAAAGTGATGGGGTATTTTGATATACTGTGTTACGCATCTTTGTGAGTTCTAGAGTCTTTGGTCACACTGTTTATACCTACACTATAAATTTTGCAAGCGATGCCAGATCGACTAATTACATAGCGCATTTGAAGCCTCAGTCCAAGTAGATTTTTACCATGGAACAGTACACGCCACGCGAACGCTCTCAGATTGTTGAAATTTACATTCAACAAAACAAGTCAATTGTGAAAACTCAAAAAACAAATTCATCATGACCGATGAAGCTCATTTCAACTTGAACGAAACGGTAAACAAACAAAATTGCCGTATTTTTGCCACTGAAAATTCTCAAGAGGTTCAAAAGTCACTGTTTGGTGCGGCGTTTGTGCTAAAATGATTATGGGGCCGTTCTTTTTCGAAGATGAAGATGGTCTAACGATTACCGTCAACCAGGAGCGTTATTGCGATACGATAACCAATTTTTTGATGCCAACTGTTCGTCGAAAGCGTATGGTGCACTACTGGTTTCCACAAGATGGCGCTCCAGCACACACAAGTCGCGCTACAGTCGATTTTTTGAGGTCATTTGTTCCAGGCCGTTTGATGTCAAAAAACTGTGCCTCCAGGCCTCCCGACTTCTTTTTGTAGGGCTATTTGAAATCAAAGGATGACATCAACAAGCCAAGGACAGTGGACCGAAGAACCTGAAAAACAATATCCGCCAAGAAATAGCCGTCATTTGGGCAGAAATGTTGGCCCAAACCATGAAAAATGCTGCAAAACGGGCTCAATACGCCGTAGCCGCTCAAGGCGACCATTAACGAGATGTCATATTCAAAAAGTGATGTAAACAAATCTACTTGAACCCAATTAAAAGGTTTTTTATTACGAACAGAAAAAATTTTGGGTATTTCTTTGATTTTTAACAAAAAAACATGGGTCCGTTGAATATGGCCAGCCCTGCAGAATGGACGACGACGAGAGCGTAGAGTAGATGGACGAAGGCAGACAAATCGTGAAGTGACAAACCCGTAAAGAGATATTGTAAATAAAAACCCGAAAACCCTAAAAAAGAGTTTTTCTTGATCTAGAATCACATGTTTATGCATTATTAAAAGCATTTCCCCCTAATTTCCATTAATTTCCGTCCCCGTTACCTACATTTACATCTCAATTACTCAATCAACTCAATTAGTTCCCCCCCCACAGCGTTAAAATCCCACTAGAATTCATCTCGTGCGTCAACAAGTTCCTTGAACTTCACACACTAACCAGCATTATACTGAAACGTGGCAATGTCAACCAAATGCCACACGCCCAATTTTAAACTATTCTTAGTTATTATACTTGGAACCTGTACCTTTCATTTATGCTCATCAATAAGATTATTATCATTTAAATGGTTCAAAAAAAAAATAAAAAGTGGTTTAGCTGGACGAACCAGATTTTACCTAAGCATAAAAATAGTGTCTGAGCCACAGATATTCATTTATAGATAACAATTTTAATAAAAAAATATTTATGTTATATAAATTTGATAACACTTTTTTAGGGTGCGATGCGTGCAAAAAGACACAAACATGTTTAAAGAAAAGTCCCATTAACACTTCATATGGAAACCGGACTGGCGAATTCAGTTAAACTAGAATAGAAATTTAAATTTATGAAACCCATAAAACAGGCTACTTAACTATGCGAATGTTAAAAAGTTCAGTTGCTTCGATTTCCATTTTGAAGTAGCTTTAATTACGTTTTGTTTGCTTATGCGAGCAGGTAATAAAACTTAGAATTTTGCTCTGAAAGTTGCCTAATTGAATTATTTGCATGCAAATTTGTTTGAAATGAAGAATCATTAAATATTTTTTGAGCTGTGCGTCCATTAATTTTAAATGTGACACCTGAGCCACAAATTTATAACACAATTTATACACCATCGCGCCTGTTAAATGTTGTTTTAAGATTTTTTTTTTTGCCATCGGTTTTTAGTTTAATTCAAATTAATTTGTGTTTTTATTTGTGTGAAGCCTCAATGCCACTGGTTTTATTATTTAGTTTAGGTTTTGTTGTTTTTTTTTTTTTTCGAAATTCCAAGCCAAATGTTTTCGTATTTCCTGTACATAAACTAATGCTAAACATACGCTTTATATATAGATAAATCAATGGACAGACGGTTTGGGGTTCAAAGTTGATGGCTGAGAGGGATAAACATTGTAAATCACTTGGTCTCAAGACACTTGGCATAATACTCATATTTACTCTAGGAACAAAAGTGCCTTGAGACATGTAATACAACTATTTTCAATACCATTTTCTGTCTTGAGTCGCTTATTCATATTTTAGCACCTTACAACTAAACCTAAGATTATATGACCTTTCGAAGTCAGGAGCTAGGAATTACCTTAATAAATCCGATCTTAATATCGCGAAGCTATTTGCCTTCTTTTTTCAGACGACTTATTTATCACAATCCTACAACTCTTCTTCTTCATATCCTTACTCTCTTCCTCCAAGGAATGAAACCTGGCGCCTGGTTACGGAACGATGGAATAACCTTTCGGTTTGCGCTGTAGCTAGGGTCACGTGGCCCTCGTTTAACCTGAAGCGAAGCGTTTAACCTTTTGCACCAAAGTAGGAAAAACATTTCACTTCAGGTTGGGGCCTTAACGGGTCACTGCCTCATCGGCAGACATGCAGCACGCTTGGGCGTCGCTCACAACGACTTCTGTAGAAGCTGCAAGTGTGAGGAACAGGAGGAGACATTACTGCATCTTCTTTGCCATTGCCCAGCTCTTAGTAGAAGGAGACTGAAAACTCTTGGCCACCCCTTTCTACTCAATCTCTCGGAAGTGTCCGAGATAGAGATTCCGTCTCTACTTAAGAAATTCTTAACGTTGTCACAATGGTTCAGTCCGGAGGAACCGCCCCTGGCTTAAATAGGGAATTATATGGTATCGCAATGGGCCTATCTTGGCCTAAGTGTAGGGACAGTCTTACTGTCCCTAGCCATCTCAACCTAACCTAACCTAACCTACTCTCTTCCTCAAGCGAATAATATTTTTCTTTCCTATTTTAATGAATTTGACGTTCTGAAAGGTTTGTCCACGATTGACAACTCTTTCTCTGCTGGTCCTTAAAACGTACCAAGTTGTGTTATGAAGAACTGTGCTGGAACTGTCTGTGTTCACCGATTACCTATCTATTTAACCTGTCTTTGAAACAGTCTTTGAAACAGTCTTTGTCTCCCACAGATTTTTGAACGAATCATATATTATCTCACTTCCTAAAAAAGTGTCTCGCTTGGATGTCGAGAATTATAGAGGCAGCATCTCTGTAGCAACCTCATATCTACTTCTCAGCATGGCTATGTTAAACGTCGCTCGACGACGACAAATTTTCTTGAGTTTTCCTCACTGATAAATCGCAGTTTTCAGTGCCGGTCGCAAAGTGATGTCGTCTTTACTGATTTCAGTTAATCATGCTCTTCTTCTTCACAAACTGTCACTTTTGGGCTTCACACCAAACTTATTGAACTGTATCTTGTCTTACTTATCAAATCGTATACAACAACTGGTATTATTTAACAATGTATTTGCAACAGTTATGAACGTGACTTCAGGAGGCCCACAGGGTAGTCATTTAGGCCCTCAAGTCAAATCGTATTGAACCGTATTTATGCAGATGACGTTAAAATCTGTCTACCATACTTTGAAGTGGTGTTCAAAAAATCTTTTTTATCTTAAACAATTCTTAACTTTTTTTTCGTTTCTCACTTCACATTGTCTCCTATTCTATAGGAAATCATGTCCTGGACTGTATTTCACATGTAAATGATCTTGATATATTTGACCAGAAATTGTGTTTCAACAGCCACATCGCATCTACAGTGAATAAAGCCAAAGGTGTTCTGGCATTGATTAAGCGTTGGTTCAAAGAGCTTGATGACCCTTTTAAAACTAAAACATTGTACATATGCTTACTACTTTCCATTTTGGAACACTGCTCTGGTGTATGGCGCCCAGAGTACAAAGAGCAGCAATCTCTAATCGAATCTGTGCAGAAACAATTTATAATTTTCGCTCTTCGCAATCTGTATTGGGACTCTAATAGGCATTTAACTAATCGATCTTTGATCTTTGCATCACCGTAGAATATGCAATGGTGTCTTATTTGTCCACAAACTTTTTCTTGGATTGGTAGATTCTCAATCGCTTCTCACTTCTGTAGACTTTACAATACCTTGGAGGTTCATTCGTACATTCCGTCCACTACTTTTGTCATTCTGCAGTTCTAACTATGCCCTACATGAACCTTTTCGTGTCCTATGCTCTAATTATAATTCCCTTTCAATTATTTTTCTTTCATCGTTTATGTCATTGGTTAAATGTATACGGGATTTAAGTATACGACTCGAAGTGCGAAGTTGAGAGTGACCAGCTCCTCTTCCTAAAGCTGAATTGATCTTTATTTGAAATCTGGTCTCTTTTTATTCATATTATGATTAGACCCATATAATGTATAACACAATCTTACATTGGCCTTGTTTAGCAGAACAACTTGCTCCCTGATCATGCATACATTTTTAATGATCTTCTTGCAGAACTCGAGTGATACGGTATCATGATAGCCAATTTGACCTATCATGATACAGGAGCAAGTAGCGAAGAGAAAGTACGCTACTTTGAAGTGATACTGCTACCATCAGCTGTGGTTGTTTATCGATAGGCCTGTTATCGATACCAATATGGTAATTTTTTCTCACTTAGTTGGGCACATATTTTTAAAATGAGTTTACCGTCGAACGAGTTTTTTGGATTAGAGTTTTTTGAAGATATTTTTGCGCCCTCGTTAAACAAGGCTTAAACGCATCTGAAAAAGTACTAACGCTTAAGGCGTGCGATGGGCCGATTTTTTGTTTTGAGCGACTTTGGGGGAAAATGTAGCACTGCGTTCAGCAGATCCTTTTCGATTTTTAATTTTTTCTGATATCTGCTCAGCGATCACTATTTCTGGTGAACACGCCCATTGACTTGGTCGATTAAAATGTTACCCTCCCATTTGGGAGTGCAAGTCTTAATCTATTCATGGGTGGCCTCGCACTTGTTTTCAAATGCAAGCAGATAGTTGTACTTGGGTTCAAACGCAAGCAGATAGTTGCACTGTTCAAATATCTTTGAACATAAGAAGAAGACTAAAAAGCCTCATTCATTGTTCATTCAAAGAGGCAAAACTGGTACTTTTCCATCGAAATCAATAATTTAAAGGATATTATGAAATCTTGAAGCTTAAAAGTCCAAAAAAACTAGTTAAATAGTATTCTATGTAATATAAGGCCATTATGGAATCCAAGTATATGGCATAACTGCCAAATCCCAGCTGATAAAGATCCGTGTCCGTCAGTCGAGGTGTCTGTTTAGACTATCGGGAGGACTCTGGTATATGTGCACAAGACTGCATAACTGACGTTTTCATTTCATTAGTGTAAAAGAAAATATTTGTAAAATAAAAGTAAAAAGTTTTTAAAATTATGTTTTTATTTAAAAGGCAGTTTGAAGAGATGTGAATTTATACTTTCGGAACGATGATAACCAGCGACAACAACATCAGCCTGGAAATCCGAAGAAGAATAACTCTTGCAAACCGATGCTACAGTCCTGCAATACGGCGCAGAGGCATGGGCAATATCATCAGCGGATGAGGCGGAGATTGGCGTTTTAGAGCGAAAGATTCTTCGGAGGATTTAGGGACCTTTGAAAGTTGACGAGGAATTTCGCATCCGAGAGAATGAGGAAATGTATGAAGACACTAGTCTAGTCAAGCGCATTAAACAAGAGCGGCTGCGCTGGATTGGACATGTCACCCGCTTGGATGAAGCTCCATTAAAAGAGGTCCACAAACGGTATGCGAAAGACTTTGGGATAAAAGGCTCTAAGGGACGACCACCACTAAGATGGGAAGCAATTGCCAAGCTTGGTGTGAATAACTGGTGCCAGCTCGCACGGAGCAGCGGTTGTGATTATAATATCGGGCCAAAGAAGAATAAGAATTTATACTTGATAAGAAAAACATTTAATTGAAAATGCTATTATCATACTGATACTGAAAGTTTCACAATTAAAATATCAGATTGATAAAACCTAGTATCAAATTGATACTTAAAAAAATTAACACAAAAAAATTTCAACCTGATACAAGTTAGTATTAATTTGATATCCTCGAAATGCCATGTTAATACTTTCAAAAATATTAACTTTATACTTAAAGATTAAAGAGAATTTGATATTCAATAGTTTCAAATTGATGACTAAATAACAGGGAATCAAACCGAAACGAATTTCGGTTCCGGTTCCGGTACGTACCGAATCTTCTGTTTCGGTAAAAGGTTCTGTTTTGGTTTATTTTTATTTCGGTATTCGGTTCGGTTTCGGTACCTAGATTTTTATTTCGGTATACCGCTACGTACCGGTATGGACCGGTAAAATTAACAGAAATTTTCAGACTTAAGTCCAAACAAAGTGAGTTACAGAGTACATCCTCGCGTTCTGATTGCGGATTAATAAAATTCGCACAACCCAGGCCTTTAATAATTGGATTTCGAATTTGGTGGAATCCGAGGTCGTTTATTAGGGCAAACGGCCTTCCATCAACCGTGCACAGAGAAAGTCTGTTTGGTAATTTCCACCCGAATGCTGGGCTTAAACAATTCATCATTGCACCTGGACCTGGAACCAGCAGTCTTCTTTTCCTGTGCTTGATTCGTCTTTTGCTGACCCACTTGATTGTGAAGCTTTTTTGATCAAATCGGCGTGAGATCAAGCAATCTGCTTTTTTAAATTTGTTCCATGAACGCCCTATAAAAATGGAAAGAACATACATACATACATATAAGTCATTTAAGTTCCCTTGCACCTGGTATATATACATACATATGTACATATTTATGTACATATATGTACAATGTACAAACAAACATAGTTTTCGCTTCTTTTCATCAAAGGTATGCAAACATTAGCATGTACATACATACATAAAGACAGGCTATTTAACTTTCTAATACGAAATAAGTATGTATGTGTATATGCATGAGAGAAAAGTCTCGAAGCTTACATATGTATGTCCATCAGACTGAGTATCATTGTACATTGTACATACATATGTATATGTATATATTTCGGAAAGTAAATTCGTAAATATTAAACTCACCTTAATTTTTTGTCCACTCTCGTTTATTAAACAATTGCTTACATTTTCCTCAATTTCAAAGGCGAGATACTTCCGATACACATTTGTTTTTGGCCTTGGCGTTTTAAGCGATCGTTTAGATTGACTTGCAACTCTTAAATAAATTAATTACTCTTTGCACCTTTGGTACAGAGTATAAAAATGTCAACCTGATACAAGTTAGTATTCATTTGATATCCTCGAAATACCATGTTAATACGTTCAAAAATATCAATTTGATACTTAAAGATTAAAGAGAACATGATACTCAATCGTTTCAAATTGATGACTAAATAGTGTCATTTTGATGATTTTTTTTTTTTTGGAGATCAAATAGTAGTTTTTAAAGCAGAAAGAGAATCTTCCGAGTTGATTACTTGGTAAAGCTTAATTATAAACAGCATAGAGGACACGAAAATGATTCGTGCAAGCAGAGTTAGTAGTACAACAATTCAGTGATAAAGGTCTAATAGGACGAGTCAGTGTAATGGGAAAGTTGAGATTAATTTGGCTAACCATCTCAGATAAGTCGATTTCACCATAAATTAGTCTATGTATAAAGATAACCGCTAGCATAACTCTACGGTTGATTAAGAAGGTAAGGTAAAATCCCTTCGAACCCAAGAACTCTCCTGGCCTTAATAACAGCATAAGGTCCATAAAAGTCCATAATTTTTCTTTCTTTCTTTTCTATTAAGTCAATGTATAGTTTTGGTTGGTTTTTGAGCAAATTCAGCAAGTCGTCTCAGTTTTGTTTTGGACTGAGATAATACATTCAGTCAGATGAAGCAACGATCAATGTTTAAATGGACTTAATTGTAATTCTAGCTATGTTCGTTCTTTAAGTCCCGATTTCACCCTCAATTTTGGTCATTATAACTTTTTATACCCGTTACTCATAAAATTAGTTTGTTTATTAAATATCATGGGTATTTCCATGTAATAGTCAGAACGCGAATCATGTCCGTACGCATTTAAAGTGGATATATTCTTGATCAGCATCAACAGCCGAGTTGATATAGCCATGTCCGTTTGTTTGTCTGTCCGTCTGTCACGTTTGTCCGTCTGTCGCATCTGTCCGTCCGTCACGTCCGTCCAGTCCGTACGTAAGTCTGTATGAGCGCACCTAGATGCTCAGAGATTCCAAGAGCTAGATGCAACCAAATTTGAAATGTAGACTCGTATTGTCTGCACGCGACAGATCAAATGTAAGTGGTCAGTTTTTGGCCATCAATATAAAAGCAAACCTCAGCAAGATCTGCCAAAACCATTTACGTGCGACTAATTTTAAAATGTTGTTGATGATAGATGTTATCTGTATATTAGAATTATTTTGATCGAAAAATGATGTCTAGATTTTTTTTATTTCAAATTAAAATATGATTCGATACGTGACATTGCTGAACGCGACACTTTTTTCCATCATTTTATTTATGTGGTATTCATGTATAAGGCGAAGCAAAAACTTACTATTAGTTTGCAATCACATAGTTATCTCACTGATTTCTTATGCATTGCTTTTGTAACCCTTTTTACCCTCAGAAACATTTTAGATAGCAAAAGTAAGTGCAATCTATAGGCACTTTTATCAAAAAAAATGTGCAATATTTATGTCCAAATTAGACAAATTCGCTCTAGCGCAGTCAGTGAAACCGATCGTGAAATGTAAGCATTGGCTTCCATTAGATCAATTAAATTGTTTCCTCTTGAAAATTCGATTAAAACAGAGTGTTATTTAAGCACTTTTAATTTTTTGGTCTTGGTGGACCTTTTGGTGGAAATGCCCATATGCATATCTCATCTCAAAGTGAATAAACCTGCACAGCTTTATGTTTCATTTTCAAGTTCAATCATTTATACAAACGTTACGTTTTCATAGTTTTTGGCGCTTAATTTGGTCTATAAATCACACCAATGTGGCGCATAAATAAATAAATATTTGATTTTAAATACCTGTACATATTTAAGATAGACAAATATGTGCAGCCACCTTCAAAATCGTTTGAAGAAAATTGTGTTGACCCATCTCAGACGGAAGTACCATATATATGCTTATTTATAAATATGAATACGATAGTCTAGTGGCCTTATCTTATACAAAAAAACAGTTGCCAAAACATCAACAAACTTGTTGAACAAAATTTATTGATTGATGGCAACATGCAGAAGAAAATTTTTGCTAGTAGCCTTCAATGGTGGCTCCTCCTTCTAAACAAAATTGTGAACAAGAGCCAAATCAAGCAAAAATATATGTTTCCTCTTGACTGGACAAGAGACATAAACACACACACACATATGGCCACAATTTGTATGCAAATGTTTTGTTTACCTAAGAAACGAGCAGCCGCCGCCTTGACAAACAAGTTCTTGTTCTGATATCACTGATAAGATTTGATATGTTGGCAAATGTTAACTACCGCGAGCTGTCATTTTGTCAGGCCTGTCATTTGTCATGGTATTATATCATGTTTAATTGGCCACGGCATTCTTTTCCACAGGTGAAATTCTCACGCATTGTCCGTTGGAGCTGGTTGTGGGGTACGTCATAGGCCTATGATTTTAGTTAAATTTTAATTCCAACAAATTTGACTAATGCATTTTTAATGAAATGAAATGACATCATCAACCAATTACAAGAGGGTTCTAATTTTAAATGAATTTTTAAGTGGACCAATTGCTTGGGAGTGTTTTGGAATTAAGTAGATTTGAAGAAAACTATCAGTATGGAACCAAGTCTATATAGCCAAGTCCGTCTGACCGCCCGTAAGAACAAAGAAATCTCAGAGATGGTAAGAGATAGAGTTTTGACATGTATGGAACATATACTTCTAATACTTGCAGGCAGATTAAGTTTATTTTCAATTTTTTCCACGCCCCCTCCTGCCCCCGCAATTTGGAAAAAACATCATATCTCCCACAGTTTTATAGATAGATGGTTTGTATCTTCTACAGATATTGAGTAATCAAGATTATTTATCGATTTGCTGAAGGAATGATAAAGATCGGATGAAGTATACTCAAGTTATAACTAAAAGAAAGTTGGTTGCCGCATGCGCTGAAGGTAGTGGCGTCATCTATTGGTCAGTTTTGAAAATCCCTCAAGTAGTGGCGCCATCTATTGCTCAGCAGCGCTGCTTTCAGCTGCTACTCGAGGTACAGAGTGTATTACAGTCGCCCGGCTTGACCGACTTTCTTACTGGATTCAAAGAAATTGATTATATTTTGCTTAAACTAGACAAGTTAACCCGAAAAATAGTATTATTCAGAAATAAATAAGCAAATTCTTAAATTTAGCTAACTTAAGTTAATTTACCAAAGTGCAGGGCAGACTTGGAGTTGAATTTTCAATAGAAATACCCACTTTTTTTTTCTTATAAATTTTCCATACGTTTTGCTGACCCTTCTTATCAGCATGCATTTTTTTTTATGCACCACATAGCCAAAAAAGTTTTGCCTTTCACATTTTGCGCATGACAAACTGCTTCTTGTAAAAGAGATTCCTTTAATTTGTTGTGCATGACATTAAAGGATTACATACGTAGAGATTTTTAATCAAAAAATTTTGCAAAAAAATACGAAAATTAAAAGACACGCCCGGAAATGCCCCACACAAACACACACACACACACACAGCCACGGACAACCAACAAACCACACATGACACACACAGAGAACGTGGAACGAGGGAGATTTCATAGTTGATTTATTTTAACACGCAGACGGAGAGGTTGCAGTTGCAGTCAGCGATTGCTCCTCCTCTCAAGGGCTTCCAAGTCAAAAAAGTCATTCAACTTTAAGTTACATAAGCATCGATGCTGGCAACGGAAGCAGTCGCAGCAGCAGCAGCAGCAGCTGCCGCATCAAGGTCACCGAATGTAACATGCAGTCCAGCACAGGGATCAAGGGACTTTCAGCTGAATATGAGTCATAGTCATGTCCCAGCATTATGTTGAAGATTTATGAAGGCGATTCGAATGCGGCAATCTTGACAACGCATCATCAGCATCATCATCATCATCGCCATCGACGTTTGAGTCAGCTTCAGTTTCGGTTTCAGGCATTGACATTTGGTATTTTGTGGACATTTTTGTAGGCTTTCTAAATTTGGTGCTCACCCCTGAGCAATTCCAAGCTGCGCAGTTTTGTGTAGTTTAAAATTTTCTATGAATTTTTTTTGGAAACTTGTTGAATATCATTAACAAAAACTTAACTTTGTTTCATATATTTTTTTTTTGCTTTTAAACTTTTGTTCTCTTCAAAGGTCGTTTTAAACAAAAAGAAGCGTGGGCTCACGTTTTGCAAAAATACATTTTTCTTATTGTATAAATATAAATGTATTTTTTTGTAAATTTGTTTCAATTAAAATTCCCTTTTCTTGCTTTTAGTCTGACTTTAATTTGCTTTGGCGAAAAATTATGTTTAATAATTTTTTATGACCCACAACTATAAATTGTTTCTCAATGAAACACTGTCAAAAATGCATTTACATATGAAGTAAAGTTAATATGGAAAGCATTTACATTGCCATTGAGAACCATATTTTGTTGCTGTTTGTTTTTCAGATTTTTCACAGCTTGCAAAAAAGAAACCAAAAAATGGTTAAACAAGCCAAATCACAAAAGTGAACGCTGGAAAGGCTACCCAAGGCGCTACAACTGTATAAAACGAATCCAGCTTTCGTTGGAAAGTTCTTAAATATAAACATAAACAAATAAACATAAGTATCAATGTTAAACGAAGAAAGATTTCGGGATTTCAAAAGGGTGGGTTTCTCTAGCACTGATCGCTTTATTGTTTTTGTTGTTTCTGAATGGCTTTTTTGTTCTACACACATATGTACCTAATTTGTGTGAATGCGCATCGCTTACTTTCGCGTTCACTCTCCCGTTCTCTCTCGCGCTCTTAGCAAAAGCGCTTAGTTAAAAATGTTGACTGAGCGCCATACCTTTTATAGTTGTGTCCTGGTACAACCCACATAACAACAACACACAGAGCCAGACGGAACAGCTCATAGAGCAAGACAGACCGAACAACTCTCTGAGCAAAAGAGACAGAACAGCAGAACAAGACAGACTGAACAAGAAAGATTGAACAAGATAGTCTGAACAAGATTCGCTGAACAAAAATGAATATTTGAAGAAGAACATGTTCACAGTTCAGATTATTTGTTTCACTCACTCATGAACAAACCAACACTACAGCTAACCACAAGGCATGGTGACGGTTTGCGATTATTCTAATCCTTTATTGCTTGTCCCAATGCGGCATTTTGACAGTTTGTAAGCCACCTCGCTGAAATTGTTCTTAATATGACAGTACATTCTAGTCAAAGATTTTTAGTGGCAAAACGGTTGACACTGCCACATTAGCATGTTGCTTAAAACAGTGTTGCCATACATTATGAAGATACAGAAACGCAAAGCAAATAATAGCTTGTTCAGTCACTATTACTCAGCTCAGCGAATGATAAGTCAGATATTATCTGTCATGAGTGAGCATTCACTGAGCTAAGTGATTGAGTAACTGAACTCGTCACTGAACAAGTTACCGATCAAGAGCGACTGAGCAAGAGTGACTGAACAAATCGCTGAGCAAGTGAGGCTGAACAAGAGCAACTGAACAACTCTCACCGAACAAATCCTCACTGGGCAAATAAAGAACAATTGACTAAGAACATGTTCACTTGTTCACTTTAGTGAACAGTTCATTTTTGTTTAATTTCTCTGATGAATAATTCAACTCCAGCATTGAGTCTATTTCTAGAAATTCTCTTAATTTTAAATTTTACTTAGTAGAAACTTTGAAATGAATAAATGGTCTAACAATTGCGGAAATTCTACAAATAGTCGGACTTAAGGCGATCAACTCTTATATTTTCGAAAAGTGATTGTTCCTGAAGTAAAAGGCACTTAATTCGAAGCAGCGATCATTGTAATCAGACAACGTAGCCTCCATTTCTCCATTAATCTCTACAAAAGCAGTTCAATCGAATCATTTTATTTGAATTTGATTCAAAATTGAAACACACAGCCAGCGCACACTATATTTTTTCAATTATCATAATAGAAAACAAATAAAACCAATGTCTGTAAATCAACCGAATTTTTATATATTCCTTCCTTATTTTAGTTCCTTGACAAATTTAGATTGCCTCAACTAAATGTAAGCCAGTGGTGGCACAAAATTTGAACAGCATAGGAAGAAACAACCTTCATAAGCGAGGTGCGAGGCGAGCAACAATTCACATACTATAGGTACTGTGATCAAATTGAAAGGTGAATTTTGTTATATTTTCAAAATCTTTATTTATTTATCTAAATCTATTTTATACCCTTTATATTAATCCCCTTCCGCTGCAATACAGTTATGCCAACAAATTTACCAGTTATCATTGCACTTGACTAAGTCCTCCTTCGGAATGGCCTTCAGAGCCTTCTGCGATTTTGTTTTTATCATCTCAATCGAGTCAAAACGGTGTCCACGGAGCGGTCTCTTGAGTTTGCTGAATAGCCAGAAGTCACACGAAGCCAAATCATAGAAAAACTAACATAGAAGCACACTTGGCTGCGTCGACAACTTTTCACTCAGACATTTGTCAGCTGTTCGCTGTCATTTTGTCTCTTTGAGTTATTTTTTGACTCTCTGAGTTTTTTTTTTGACTATGTCCATCTCCCTCTAACCACCGTGTTTTTCTATGTCGACAATAATTTTGAGTAACAGATTTTGTTGTCACTATTGAAGTATCTCCTTGCCACAATGGCGTTAACATCACTCAAAAAAGAGCGGCGTTTCAAAGTGTGCTTCTATGTTAGTTTTTCTATGGCCAAATCAGGTGAATAAGCAGGCACAGCTGTCACTAACAGTGTTACCAAGTTACAGAAGGCAAAAAATTATCGATTGGAAAAATTTGTTCACAGTAGTACTGCATGTATTATATCGGTATTAGACTTTAACATCTCTCTAGGACTCTTTTAACATTAAAAAACGCATTTAATGCAACGTTTGTAGCGTTTCTTAATTCAATAGAATGGTTTTTATACCCGTTACTCGTAGAGTAAAAGGGTATACTAAAGTCGTGCAAATGTATGTAACAGGCAGAAGGAATCATTTCCGACCATATAAAGTATATATATTCTTGATCAGCATCAACAGCCGAGTCGATATAGCCATGTCCGTCTGTCCGTCTGTCCGTCCGTCCGTCTGTCTGTATGAACACCTAGATCTCAGAGACTAGAAGAGCTAGAGCAACCAATTTTGGAATGTAGACTCCTTTTGTCTGCACGCAGATCAAGTTTATTTCAAATTTTTGCCACGCCCACCCACGCCTCCACAATAGAAAATGTTGAATAACTCCCACAATTTTGAGATATCGATCTCAAATTCAAAACGTAGATTTATATTCGCAACATCTATAAGCCCTCCAATTTTCATCAAGATCGGATAATAAATAGCCGAGTTAAAAAAATGTTGCATACTTTTCGGCTGACCCACCTCAGGCATACAGGAAGGCTATTAAACATTTGTTTTCATGAGTAACGGGTATATCGAAGTCGGTTAGAGCCGACTTTAACTTACGCTCTCGTTTTTCATTTGGCCTGCTGTTTGTAAGCTATTCATATAAACATTAACTCTATTTCATCTAACACTTGTGTTTAAGCTCGTGTTAGCAGCAGCTAACTCTTCTCTTACCGTTTTCGATTCGTTTCCTGAAATTGTTAAATCTTCTCACTTTCAACGTCGTCATACCGAAATGTTTAAGCCAGGGGTGCCTTTGTGCTTGTGGCTGAACTGAAGCAATATCACTTTTGCTTGTGATTGGCGACTTTGTGGCTGGCGATAAGTGATTACGTTTGAAACAAACCTCTCCTGTATATTAGTGCCTACACCGCCGTAAGCTGTTTGGTTTAAACCAAATTTTAGAGTCATTTCTTGGAAATCAAAACTTTTTACGAATTCCTATAGATTGAACTCATGAATGTGTTTGTGTTTATGAATGTTTAAAATGAATGTTTAATTATTACAAAAGTAAGGTGAGACCTTTTTTTGCATGCTTACCGTAAGTTCTTTATGACACAGAGCGCACATATTTGTTTTTTGGCGCGTCACTCCAGAGGAGCAATTTGTATTTAAACATTTTTTATAAGTTCTGAATAAGAAGAGGTTTTATTAAGTTGCAATTGAAAAGTCAGCAAGCCCAGTCAGAGAAATAAGAGCTTGATGACATCTCGACATCTCTGCTGCTGCTGCCGAAACCTAGAATGTATGCGGGAGTACATGTGTTTTGCTCTTGAAGGGCACGTTTCTTAGCGATGAGAGTCTGTGTTAGTGTAAATGAATTTTCGCGACTTCCACTGACGATAATTAAATATTAAAAATATATTTTGTCTCTTTGAATTTTCAATAACGAATCGGTTATTTTGATTCGGTTATGGTTAATCAAAACAAAATCCATTTCACTTTCGGTTACGGTCACTTAAAAAAACTTGATTGATTGCGGTTTCGGTTTGTTTCGGTTATGCCGGTTAAAAGTGACGGTTGTTGTTTCGATTGTATACCCTGCACATACATCATGAATTAATTCTACAAACAGTTTCTTAAATCAAGTAAATAACTTCTTAGATTGCGTACGAAGTTCCGAGGTAAAAAATATCTTAAGAGGAATATGCATTTTTCTAATACGATTCTGATAAGGCAATCGCCAACTGATTCTATCACTATAAGTAGCTGTAACTTCTTGTGCTCAGCGATGGTCACCAAAATCTATTGAAAGGGCGCAACATTTTGATCATATTTTAAGAAGCAATTGAAAATTTCAAACTAAAAGAAAGTTTTAATATAACTTTATTTAAATAAGCCGACACGGTTTAAAACCAAGTATTTCGAGATTAAATAAATTCTAAAAATAATCAGATTGGCTCAAGTATTTTCATAAATTACTAAACACACAGCTTTTACGAAGAATCCCGTATTTATATGTGCTAAGACGGGTAGGCTATGTTGAGTAAAAATTATGTTTTAACCTAGCAGAGCTTTTCCAAAGAAAGACACACACACACCACAAAGGAGGCTGGTTATACAGCTATTTCATGAATTACCACAATTCAATCATCAGCAGTCTTTGCCTATCCCTCACCCTTATTGACCCAAAGCCTGCTAAAAGTTCTATGATTAATATTCAAAGAGGTCACTAAATCAGTCACATCTAGCAGAACAATTTGTAATCATTTTGGTAGCTAACTTTTAACCTTACCCTAAAACAACATCTTATCATAAAATTAACATTGTAGTGTTGCAGAAATTCCCCAACCCTTTTTCTCAAAATCCATTTATATTATACATATGTCTGTATAAATTTTGCCTCTGGCCATCTTAACTAAGCTCCCCCCCCTTTAAAAGACATTTTTTTCTTACAAGATCTCAAGCTCAATAAAAAAAATCCAGCTGCGTGTCTTGGCATCAAGCTGGGCCAAGCATTCGTTATTGTTTCTTGTTCGAGGTTGACTTTTACCTTGACTTCAGGCATTGTCATTAAAATTCATCCTGTTTTTAATTTGTGCATTCGCGAAGCTTTAGTTTCTGTGTCAATTGCAATTTTCAAGAGCATCAAGAAAATTAATACTAAATGTTTCCTTTAACCAAATTAAGTCGAGACTTGCAAAAATGTCAGCAACATTTCATGCATTGCAAAATTCTTAAGTCGGATTATCAAACGGAAGCTATGTATATACGAAATGCCAGTTGGAGGTGTTCAAATTAAGTTAATCTGGAAATTTGAAGCATGAGCTCAGGCTACCGTAAGAAAATATTTTTATATTGTGATCCATAGCCAAGTAATTTATTTTAATTTTTTAATTATCAATGAAGAAAGAAAAATTAGTATACGGAAATCAAAACGACGAAAGGTTGCAAAAAAAAAAGGTAGATTAGCTATTATATAAGCTTTAATTAAATTAAAATTCAAAAAACTAACCGGCTGAGTTAACAGCAACAACAATTGCTAATAGATCAGTTTTTGAAGCGATAAACACGAAAAACTCGAATTTTCAATTAAAGACAAAGAAGCCAAAAATGTTCTTGGAACAAAAAAAAAAAAAAAATAAAATCAATCTTGAAATATTAATGAACTTTGTGTAGAACCTGAAAGTGAAGTGAAGTTAAATTCTTTAGACACGCAAGCGTCCTCTGTGTAAGAGAGCCAGCGAAAGAGCGCGCTACAGAATGACAGAGAGCGAAATTTATTACGTATACGCCACCAAAATCATTTTATTAACTTAGTTAATATCTCAGCTCATCTCCCTATACTCTTGGCCAAATAAATTAACGCAAAAAAAAAAAATCGAAAAAACAAAACTCGTTTCTCACACACACACTTTTCGAGCGCCTCTTGAAATTCGGTTTCAGTTTTTTTTGTTTGTTTGCCTGGTTTATATGGCCAAGACGCGCTGCGTTCATCTTCAGTTCGTCCACATCGGTCACCACGGTATGAGCTCTAGTTAAGGCTCTCTTAAATGTAATTACAGAATTCCACACAGAAGTGAAGTGCAACATCAACCCCTCAACAAAAATTGAACTCTAATTGCCAGGATCAATATAGAAAACCAAAAAAAAAAAAAAAATGATGTGGAAAGCAAAAATGTGCCATTTAAGTTAATACACAAATCTTTTTCAATTCTTTTTTATATTCTTTCAAGATTGGAAATTGGATAACTCAATCCATTACAAAAATTTAAACCAAATATATTTACGGTCGTTTCTTGTGTCACACATCGAGATCAAAAAGTCGTTGCAAAAATGGCGCGTGCAGCTTTATGCATGGTGAGTGTTTTGAAAACTTAAAGAATTTTTTTTTTGAAATTTAAAAACGTACTTAAAAATTGTCTAATAGAATTTTTAAGGTTTTGAGGTCTTTTGCTTAATTTTAGAATATTTCGAAATTTTTTTTCCAAATTAACAAATTTGACAAGCCAAATTTTATAGTTCAGCTTTGCTTTTATTTTGACCATTTGACACCAGGTTGGCGCCATTTAGTAGACAAACGCTAAATGAGTAAATATTTCCGGCGCCATTTAGTTGTTTTTCGTTTATGTAGAGTAGAGTATGTAGATTGATATACTTCATCTGTATGTTTAAGACATTTAGATAAAAATTTAAGACGAATGCGATTACATTTTAACACTTCTAAAGAATATTTTCAATATTTTTAAAATCTTTCCTTAGGAAAACAATGAAAAAACTGAGTCCTAGTACAGCAATTTAACACAGAGTCCAAACGCCAAAGTTTAAGAACCATTTTCATGGCTATTCACTTGACTGTTAACGTCAGTAGCTAGGTAGGTGACGGCTGAGTAAAAGCTAAAAGCTTTGTTATTAGATGTTCCAAAAGCTCTTCCACTAATTTAATTTTAAATAAAGTAAAAGATGCTAAATTCTGTCAGCTTCGTTAAAAGAAGCGACGATCATTCAATTCTTTTGTTTTGCTTTTGTCAAAGAAAATTTAACATAGAAGCACAATTTGCTGCGTCGACAACTTTTCACTCAGATATTTGTCAGCTGTTCGCTGTCATTTTGGCTCTTTGACTTATTTTTGTGACTCTCGGAGTTATTTTGTAACTATGTCCGTCTCCCTCTAACCACCGTGTTTTCCTATGTCGACAATCATTTTGAGTAACAAATTTAGTTGTCTCTATGAAGTATCTCCTTGTCACAATTGAGTTAACATCACTCAAAAAAGAGAGACGTTTCAAAGTGTGCTTCTATGTTAAATTTTCTTTGATCGAACGCTAGCCAGCGACAAAGAAAATTTAACATAGAAGCACAATTTGTTGCGCTGACAACTTTTCACTCAGATATTTGTCAGCTGTTCGCTGTCATTTTCGCTCTCCGAGTTATTTTTTTGACTCTCTGAGCTATTTTTTGATTATGTCCGTCTCCCTCTAACCATCGTGTTTTCCTATGTCGACAATAATTTAGTAAAGTAACTCGTCACAATGGAGTCAACATCACTCAAAAAAGCATAGAACGCGAAAATGTGACTGTGTCTCTCTCTAACACACAGTGATGTATGACTTCGGCAAGCATTCGGTGCGAATTGGCGAGCATGTTCAGCCCCCTAGGGCTATGGATGAGGAACTTTGTTCTATTCTACAAATTCTGTGGAAAAAGAAGCATCGCAGAGTTTGTGCAATTAAAAAATGACAAAATCAAAATAAAGGAAACCCGACAAAACTAAAAAACCCTCGTTTAAACTTTCTTAATTCCAAAGATGGGCCCAGGTTTTTAACACCTACCACAAGGTCATTTCTTTTTCCTACTTTGGGAACATTATAAGAATTTCAATCGCTATTCTCTACTCTTTGTCGTTAGTCGCTCGAGCCTGAACCTAGTCCGTATTAAGATTGATTCTGCATATAACCTATTAAAGTAATAAGGGTGTGTTCCAGAAATCTCTAGAGCAGGGGTGCCCAAGCCTAGTCCGCAAGCCACGCATTTGTTTTTGCTTTACGCGGCCATAAGATTGTAAAAAGCAGAACAATTTCATATGCGTGCTCTCCTCTCTTTCTTTCCGAATGAAGGTTTTGTTGTTGGCGCTTGCAGACCTGCAAAAACAACATCATATGTGACTCTCTTCTCTCTCTCCTATGACTCTGGCAAATTAAAAAGCAACAACAATGTTGCCTTTGCGTAGTCAGCGCTCGCAGGCGTGTGCTTGAGACAGCAACGACCACACACACACTCACATACCCAAACAAAAATCGGTTTTTTCTTTCTATTTCTTGTGGTTGTTCTTGCTTGAGTTGTATTTTGCGCATTTGTATTGGCTTCCAAGCGCTCTTAAGCTCATTCTAGGCACCCCTGCTTTAGAGTTTTAGATATAAACTCTTGCTTTTCGTATAAAAATAGTTTGCTATTATATGTCAATAGGCAAAAATATTCTTGGTTTACTAGATCAGATGACAAATGTTCAGCGATTTAAAAACGACTGTTTAATGCCAAGCAGATTTCAATCGTACGGTTTTGCTTTCATATAATCCGAACTTTTGTTGTCGAACTTTTTGTTGTCGCTTCACATAAAAAGTCATCGATCGATGTTTTAATTGATTTGCCAGCGTTTATACGAAAATTTTCTAGAGATTTCCAAGACGACCCTGATAGTAATGATCTTACATAACCTGTTGCAGTCTCACATATGTATATTACATAAACTGTTGTAGGTATCTCATCTATTGTGATGTTCTGTTTTTAAAGGAAAGATACGAGAATGACTATGTGCTTTTAATTTCTTAGTTCTTTCATTAGAGAAGGTAGAATATAAACTGGGTGATTGACAGTGTGATAGCGATGACAACTTAGAACTTTCGATATAATATTTTTAACTGAAGCTTAGTACTCGAACAAACTAAACCGTCCGCTAGTGGAATTGACAGCTAATTCCGATGGGAGGGTAGCGTAGGGTTCAGTGTGACTGTTCAACGCCAAAACACCACCAAATGTGAAACGGTCATACTGCTTTGACTTGCTTGCATCTGAATTTTATATTATTAGAAGTATATATGGAAAGCAGAAGTCATAGGCAATGTAAAATCTTACCGTTGGTTTCAAATTAAGCCAATCGATGATTTTTGTCGTACTTTTGCTGCTGACTTTCCGATGGGTAGGTGTCGGGAAAATTACAAACAATTTTTTCTGCTCATACTCCATCGGAATTGAATCAGCTGTTTTGGTCTCTCAAGTAAGCGTCTGTGGCTGTCAAGTTAGCGGCGTCATGGGCTTTCCAACGCTCAGAAACGGAGATTTTAGTTTGTCTGAGTTCGACCGTGCGTAAACAGCCTGTCCGAAATTTACAAAAACTTTCCGACACCCTTTTTTTTATATGAAGTTGACACCTGTCGGAATCAATTTAGTTTGTCTGGGTACTAAGCCTTGACATTATGAGGTACGAAAACCTTTCTTACTTTCAAACAATATTTCACTTAACAAAAAATCTAAAGCCAACTGTTTTGTCAAACACTTTAGTGCGAAATTTCGTCACAATTTCTTTTCTTTCCAATTCTCTCCATTTTAAATAATTGTCTGCTGATCGCTTGGCTCATGAGTCATTTGTCATGGTCATGGTATGTCGTTGTATTAACACTTAGCGCTGTTTATTAGCTAATACCAAAAACCGAAAAAAAGAGAAAAATATATCTTGAATAAGTTAGGCAAATAAATCAAACAAAAATTATGCGTCTAGGTTAAGATTGGATGAACAAAAAAAAAAAAATGCATAACAACTGCAAAAAGATTACCACACAAACAGAATATAAATGAGGAATGTGGTTGTTTATGTTTTACAAACAAGTCCGGCTCAAAATTGTGGCTATTAATATTTCCCTTTTCGGTGTTGGTTTGGTCGCCAAAGTGTTAAGTAGAATGCAACTAAGTGGGGGTTATAAAATTCTAGACAAATAAGCAAATGAACAAATAAATTGCCGGCACGCTCAGCACAACAACAAGTTAGTCTCTCTTTTTTTTTCAGTTTTTTCCGTTGAAATCCAATCGATATTCGTAATTTGTTTGTGTTTTTTTTATGTTTTTTGGCGTCAACTGTTAAAAATGCCATTCTGTTTTTGTAATTAGCTACAATTTACGTTTGATGTTTAATCAGGGATTTAATTGTTGAGGTAAAAATGCAAATTTTGTTTTTAACCAAAAATTTGGTATTTTGGGTTTTTGTGCAATTTTTTCGGAAGGTTTTTTGTTTCGTTTAAAATTTCAAAGGAAGAAGAAAGTAAAAGGAAAACAAAAATGACAGAAAAAGACGTGAATCAGGGCTTAGACGAGGGTGGCTTTTTAAATTATAAGAAACGTCAACTTTAAGTGTGACCAGGTGGTATTTGAGTTAGCATGGGGAAAGTTTTGACATTACTTACAGCATTCGTTTAATATTGTAAGCAAACGGTGGGTTTACGACTAGGCTTTCTCTCACATATTGGCTCACACTAGAGAGGTTTTTATCACTTGCTTATATCATCGACTTAAGGGACCATCCGAAATCAAAACTCAATTGACTCTTACTTAAAAAAGCTCGTTTCCGGGGCAGTGCGCTAAAATGCTTAAATTATTCGTAATTTTTTTGGTAAAATTATGATTAAGAATGTCAAAACGAACCTGGTCACACTAAAAACAGACTATTCCCGAAGTATAAGAAATAACTCTCTACCAAAATAAGTTTTTAGTCACAGCTTTATTTTGACTTTGGTCCTTTAGAAGGCTTTAGTTTTTAGTAATTCAAAAGTCAGTGTTTTGTTTCACTTATAATATTTATTCTTGGTGTGCGGTCACACTTGACTATAGATGGAGTGTCGCCACATCTACTCCCCCTCACTGACTTTGTCAGACAGAGAAGGAGTTGTAGGTTAGTAGATTGTAACCTCGCGTTAAAGCCGTTGCTCCGATTGGGGGTCGATAAGCACGTTCACCTGAGCAACCTGAGGTTGCCTCTCGTCGAGGTGGTTGTTTTGCCTCTAGTTAAGGACTTAAAGGTGTTTCTAGTTGAGACTTTGTGTTGCCTCTAGTTGAGGACTTTGTGTTGCGTCTAGTTGAGGACTTTCGGTTGACTCTAGTTGAGGAGTTTGTGTTGCCTCTAGTTGAGGACTTTACTTGCCACGCGTTGTGGACTTTGATTAATATTGGTTTGCGTGCTTTGACTGAATCCGAAATAGAAAGTTATGGAGCTGATACTCTTTCTTACGGCGGTCGAATGTATGTTCGCTGTCATAGGCCGGCTGTTCAGTAGACAGATATTTAAGTTTTCCTGCGTTGTATTGCAGTTATTGGGATTGAGCATCCGGCATTAAGCTGTCCGGAGTGCGGTCACACTCGCCACACGCCACCAGTTTAGCTAGCCTGGCGCCATCTAGTGTATTTAGTCAAATTCTACATCAGTTGCGACTCCTTCAAATGAAAAAGTGTAAGTAAACTTGTTAGGACTTTTCGCACAATATTTAGCGGCACAGACATTTTTACGAAAGCTACATCAACAAAGCGCTCAGCTGTCGCTTTTCAGCTCGCAAGCCATTCGAGTGCACTTTACTACCCCAAATTAGTTCAGCTTATGTTCCATATCAGTCGACAGTGTTAGAAGTTATTTTAATAATACATTTTGAATCTTTGCATAGCTATTCTAAAATTTGCACAAAATTTAGTTTAACTTGTCAAAAACCTTGGACTAGCTCCATTAACAACCAAACCAAATCAACCCCCAAAAAAAATTGTGCTAATTTTTATCACAAAGTTCGCACAAAGCGTGTGTGTGCGCATAAAACTTGTGACTTGAAATTAATTTTTTTTGTTTTAACAATTTATTCCTGTCATAATGAGGTTAGATATCATCTTTCACCTAATTTGGTTTGCTTGGCATGTTTGTCTGTCACCTGTCATCCAAAAGTGTTTATACCTCGCCTCGCACGTGCTTTGGTCTCTTGACCCTCGACAGGGGGGGGGTTAAGCGTGTCGTGTCCAAACGCTTTGGGTTAGAATTTATCATGAAAGTTGGAGCTAAGCCACTCGCAGACACGTACACGGCTGAAAATGTTGGCAAATTTTATGCCTGGCAGGCAACCGACTGCCTAGCTCTTTGGCCCAGTATCAGTAAATTTTTGTTTTTTTTTTTTGGTGTTTCCTCTTTGGAATTTTAAAGACTTGTCGGGTTCTTTGGCTCTGACTGCAGCTTACTAGATTTGAAAGATACTCAACGTAGGCTGTTATAAATTCTGAGATTATGTCTGAAGAGTGTGGGCTACCGGGCTATCATGTGTCTGAGTCATAAAAGTTGAAAGCGCATCAAGTGTTTCGCATAACAAATAGTTATTTTTTTTTAGAGTATTTTTTTTGGTGGTAGCTTTGGGCTGGCAATTGAAATATTTTATGAGAAAATTTAAGCGATTGTAAAGAGTGTCGAATATGGCTGGCAGTTAGTGGGTTAATGGGTCCATTTTGTTTTATTGGATACTATTTTTAACTGAGAAGTTGCAGTTTATGAATGGACCTATTGAACTGTTCCGTTGAATTTGAAATTGAATTGCATTTAACTATACCCCAAAATGGAAAAATGATTGCTAAATTCATAAAATTCATTTGTAATCACTTCAAATGAGTCTAATTAAAGTACTATACTCGGATGAGATAAAACTTTTAAACAGTTTTGAAAGATGATTGCTTTCAAACAGTAGTTTTATGGTGCCAAACAAAATTTGTATTACAGCTGAATGCAGGTCATAAGTTCAAAAATGGGGGGCACTCAGTATAATAATGTAATACCTGACAATTTTTATGTTTTGTAGTAAATCAGCCATGTTCTCCATTTCACTTCCACAAAAATTTTGTGATTTAAAACCAATTTTAGTACTAGATTTAGACTCTAAATCACAAGACTTTTGTGGAAGTGGAATTGAGAACATGTTCATTTTTATTTTAGTTCATTTTATCAGTATTAAGTTCAAAAGTTTGCCAAAAAGGAATTGTAGTTACTTATTTCTGAGCTTTTATCAAAGGTCTCTGGGGAATGCATTCAATTCTATTAGAAACACATTTCATTTGAGGGAATTGGCTCAGTTGGTTCCTTTTCTTAGCCCATAAAATTATACTAAGTAGAAAAGAAAAAGATTCCTGAGCCAATAATTTCATTAAATTAAATTTCTCCCTTAAAAGTCCACTCAACGATCTCGGAAAAAAGCTCCAGTTTGCATACTAGAAGCAACCAAATGTGTAAACAAAGTCTTTTCAGGTAAATTTAATGAATTATTATCAAATTTTGTTGAACTTGGCTTTGTTTAGGCAAAAAGAATACATTCTTAAGCCAATTCCAACGGCCAATGGAGTTGTCTCAAGAAGTGCTGTAAAAACTCATACTGAGTGGTTTCTATATAGCAAAATGAAAGTTAATTCCGAGACAGATCAAGCGTACACTAGTTTTCAAAAATCTTTTAAAGAAAAGGGTTGTTTACTTCACTGAACCCACTCAAATTGCAAGTTACTCACTTGATCAGTTATGTCACTAAGAAACAGTTCAAAAAGGTTGTATATTAGGAGATCTAAGCTCTAGAAAATATTTTGTTATGTATTTTATACGTAATCAAATCAGATTCTATAAGAAAGAGTAACTGAACCAAAGGAGCAACTAAAGAAAAATATTTTTAAGAAGTAAAGTGAGCTACTCAGAACTATAATAGGGCATACTCAGCTTGTAGCTCAGTTGCACAGGAGAGGAAAAGTAGAGATTGGCAGTGTTCACCAGCAAAAATCGATGACAAAAAATTGATGGATCTAGTTCGATTGTTGTGGTGATCGAATGTGATGTGCAATCATGATTGCCAGTTTTTGTGATTGTCATGGCTGAAAAAAACAGAAAAATTTATGCTGTCATTCTAAATTCAAAAGATAACTTTCGCGTACTAACAAACTATTTTTTCCAAAAATTCAATCAAAGCCGTTCAGTATAAGCAATCACGATTTTTGAGGTGTTTAATGTATGCTGGTGAACACGACCATTGGGCGTGTTCAGCAGAATAATTGATCCCTGAGCAGGTATCAGAAAAAAAATGTTGTATCGAATAGTTTCTGCTGTTGGAGGGAGCAGTATCACTTTAAAGTAGCGTACTATTTCTTTGATACATGCTCCTGTATCATGATACCTCAAATTGGCTATTATGATGCCGCATCTCTCGAGTTCAGTATTATGATAATTGCAAATTTATACTTGATCAGGGAGCAAGTTGTTCTGCTGAACACGGCCATTGTTAATTTTTTCTGTTTTGAGTCGACGAAAATACAAAGTTTAATTTTAAGAGCGAAGCTGTTTTACGGACGTTCGACTATCGGACTAAAATCAGAAAATTGTGGTCTTTTGAGACAGATTCTTTTGGGTACGCCTTTGTCTTTGGAAAGTCAGCCGCTATTGTCATTTGCTGTAGCAGCAGGTGGGCTGTAAATATGTGTACTGCGTATTGAGTACAGAGTACCGTATATTAAGCATCGAGCACGTAGTATCGAATACTAAGTATCGAGCACTGAGTGTAAAGTACTGGTTATCAAGCTTCGCTCGTACTGAGCGTTTCAAGACACCCAGTCTTTGTTACATTTATTACATAACATTTCAAGCTAAGCTTATGTTTATAAAGGAGCAGGAAACGTTCCAAAGTATCTACAGATAATTCACTTTCCAAAGAAAACGATCACCTAAATTCGAAACATAGTAATGTTGACTTAATTACCAAAATAAATATTTATTTTCTTTAGAACTTAATTCAAAGAATCGATATAGCTTAACATTTTTGTGGTACATTCCGTATGCTTATATCCTTCAGACAACTTAATTTAAGTTTTCATAATTGCAACGCATATTCTTTAGTTGCGTTCTAAGAACTAAATGTTCAGTTCTCCAACACAAAGTCCTCAACTAGAGGCACCCCAAAGTTCTCAACTAGAGACACCTAAATGTCCCCAATTAGAGGCACCTCAACTAGAGGCACAGGAACTACAAAGTTCTCAACTACAGGCAAAACAACCACCACAACGAGAGGCAACATCCTGTATGCGTACATCCTTCTTACAACCTAACTTAAGTTTTCATAATTGGAACGCATATTCTGTAGTTGCGCTCTAAGAACTCAATGTTCAGTTCTCCAACACAAAGTCATCGACAAGAGGCACCTCAACTAGAGAACTACAAAGTCCTCAACTAGAGGCAAAACAGCCACCACAACTTGAGGCAACATCCTGTATGCTTACATTCTACCCACAACCTAACTTAAGTTTTCATAATTGGAACGCATATTCTGTAGTTGCGTTCTTAGAACAAACTAAATTCAACCAATTCATTTCAGGCATTTCATGATCCCACGGAAAATAAAGTATTTTTCGTTGAATCTAATTAATATATCCCAAAGCTATAATCAAGTATAATTTTACTTAATTTACTTCCACATTCACTTTTAATATTTAAACTCTATTCTTGCGTCACTTCAAGCTGAACTTGTTTGTTGCTCTTTTATCTGCTCATACTAAACGATTTCCAAAAAGAAAAAAAAAAGAGACAAAAAAAAACGCCAAATCTATTATATCTATAATAAGAAATCTAGAAATGCAAATTAGTTTTTTTTTTTTTTGTTGATTTGATTTTAATTTTGATTTCATGAAGAACTGCTGCGGCTAGCGTCGAGGCGGATGAGGGGCTCTTAGCTTTTAAAAAATGAAAACGATACACGACCGCAATGATTTGTATAAGCGATTTGATATGCTTGAAATGCCAAAAGTTAGTGGCTAGAAAGTAAAAGTTTCCCAAATACGAGTATGTATGGATGATGTCAGCTTTGTGGTTTTTAAAAGACAAATGTTTAAAATTAAATCAAGTGTGGAAGTTCGATGACAGTTAAGTTTAATGAGATGCTTAAAGACAGACTACATAGTGGATTGGTTGAACTGAAAGAATTTGCAAAGTGTCTGGATTGACTGGAAATACTTGTTCTTGCTAGGAACAAACCAAAACGAATTCCGACATGTTTGTTTGAAATTTAAATGAGCCCGAAACCGTTATATTTTATTTTAGTATATTTTGTTGACAATTTCACCATCAATTTCACTGCATTATCTTGTCAACGATTAAGGTCAAGCACCAAAAGCAAGTTGCATTTTAAACATATAGCATTATGTATATTTTCTTATGGCCAATTGACCTTGAAATGCAAGCCAAGACAGAAATGACGCCAAAGGGCAAAAGCAATCATAAACCCATACCCAAACCCAAACCTGTTATTGGTACCAGTACACGAGTATAACCATAACGGGCAAACATGATGATAAGTTGATGTTTTTACGCCTGGTAAACAAAACGGTGTGGTGCGTGTGCAAATAAGTCGATTAATCTATGGAAGAAGCTGTCAGAGACTTATGCAAAACTATGCAAAAGATTCATGGCTTCATTGTATGCAGTTGGTTGTAATTCTAAGACTAGACATTTTGGGTCAGTCATAGACCAGACCTGACGGTGGCTTTAACTTGACTTGTCTGTTTTGCTTGCTTGATTTACTGTTGCACGCATCTCAGATGCGATGATGATGGTGCCGCCGCCGCCGCCGCCTATTCGCACCACTTAATGCCGCTGGCCCACATGCCGATTAATAATAATTTTTTATTTTAAATTGAGTTTTGCCATTTAATTGATTTGACTTCATGGGCAATAACGTTCAAAATCGGGGCGCGTCACTCACTCTTCATTCAAGCTGTGAGCGTAATTACTAGAGTAATAATTAGTTATAACAAATGAGTGAATGAATGAAGCCTCACCTAGTTAAATGTTACGGTATTATGTTGATATCAGGGCAACTCAATTTAACAATCAATGCATAAAGGGGTTTGTCTAATGTACAGGGGATGAAGTCAAATGTACACGTACATAATGAAATATATATGCGTTCATTGAGCTAGTCAAATCAATCAAGGGAATGAAGAGTAATTTAGTTATTTATTTTTTATTATTTCCACACATAAAACATAGTTTTAGGTTTACTATAACTAGGAGTTTTTGGAATTGCTCGCAATCGAGCCGCCGAATGAAAAATATTGAATGGAATGGATATGAAAAATATTGATTTGATTCCTCTTTTTCTTTGATCCTGTGTAGTCTTTGGAATTATTTCAAAATTACCGCCAAGATGTGGGTATATCGACATTTTAGTGTTAAGGTATGTTTAAGACAGAGGCGATGGTCACACTGATCATAGATTGCGAAGACAGACGCTGTAGATAAAATGAAGAGAGACAACTTGTATTGACAATGTAAATAGAAAACCGTGTGTAATTAGCGTGTATATAACAGCCCAAAAGCCGAAAAAACCCTCGTTTATACCAGAAAGATTTGATTTATTCAGCAGAAAGCTTATTAAGATTGAATTAAGCTAAATATTCGAACTAAATTTTATCCCAATGCAGGCTCATTTCGAGATTAATTAGAGCTCGATACTTACCTTTAATATCGATTTGGTTCAAGAAAAATTAACTTTTTTAGAGCGAAACTCTTTCACGAATGTTCCACCGGGGGTCTATAACTAAAATAGTTTGCCTTTGAGACAGTTTGCTTTTGTCTTTGCAAAGTTAGCCACATTTGCCGTAGCTGCAGGCAAATCGTGTGTGTGAATGTGTTCTGAGCAAGGCAGAAAACCGGCAAAATTTTGGTAAAGTTTCGATACGGAGGTTCGAATCCGTGGTAAAGTGTAAGAGGCGGTTCGAGGACCGGCTCCTGTACTAATCGAACGCAAGGTTTTGGTTCGAGTCTGGGTTCATAGATTGTAAAATAGTTGACCGTCAAAATGTAGACATATATTTGATCAGGAGAACGCGTCCAGATATATGAGTCGTCAAGTCGACTGGACCATATTCCTTCTTGTTATCATTCATAGGTGTTCTAAAAAGTCTTTCAAAATGTCTGGTCTTTGAATTTTGGAAGTCTCACCTTCTACGTACATACCCAGCTAGCATTTTATGAAATTTCTAATCACATTTGAGTCTTTTTTGAGTCGTCTGTCTGATTAAAATAGTCATAAATGATACTTTTGTCGGGAGAATGTGGTGCCCAAGCTGAGTATCTTCTTAAAGAGTCGTTTATAGCCCGTTTTTCTCATCAGTTTTGACTCAATTTTGAGTCATATTTCCAATCATTTGAGAGTCCTTTTCACGCATAAGTCATTTCCGAGTCTTCTTTAAATTGGACATGAATTTAATATGTTTAATCTTCAAAAGAGCTCAAAAAGGACTCATCAGGGCGATGCTTGTTAAAATGATCTTCTAAATGCATTCGCTTTCCCCTTAACCGACTATACTTTTGTTTTTGTTTTTTGTTCTATCTTCTCGAAATCGTAATACGGATTGGTCTGTCAACTCAAGCGATTCTGTACTATACTATAAAATAGTTTTTTTCGTTCATAATATTGAAGAAACTAGAAAATATCTTTAGAAAGTGACTTAAATGAATGTTTGAACCGAACATTTTTTTTGTTCGGGGTTCGGGGAATCCGAAAATCCCGAATCGAACCGGTTCTTTGGGGTTCAGGACCGGTTTGCAGACTTTTTGCAAGTGCAAGATTGTGAAGAATAAAAGACCGCAGGCCTTCGTCCGAAAGGTAATCACTGAGAAGAGGAAAGATATTATTGTAATCCCTACATAGAATGCGAAAAGGACAATTAGAGGCATATAAGTAGAAGCAACAGGAATCCCCCTCAAGGGAATATAGTTTCGTGTTTGTCTTGAAGGGACATTAAGGTTCACGCGCCCGAGTAGGTACTCAGCATCAATATTACCCCTTATTAGCTTCTTTAGAAACATTATACCCAACATAGTACGTGTATGCTCAAGTGAAGGTTAGTCTAACAGCTTAAGCCGGGAAATATAGGGAGGAAGTCTCAACTGTGGGTCCCAACCCAGGTTGTGAAGGGCACATAAAAGGAACTGCTTCTGGACAGATTCAATACGTTTAAACAGGGTGAGTGATTGAGGGTTCCAAATACACGAACTAAACTCCAAAATAGGCCTCACTAGGGATATAAACAAAAGCTTGGTCGTGTAGGGATCATTGAACTCCTTAGACCAACATGTAATAAATCCTAACAATCCCATGGCTTTATTCACAGAAAGTTCAATGTGAGTGCCAAAAGAAAGTTTATGGTCGAGGGTAATACCCAGATCATGGAAAAATTCAACTTGTTCAAGTTGATAAGAATCCAATAAATAGCTAATCAGAAGAGGTGTTAAAAAGTCTTAGATTTACACTTGTCCCTGTTCATTTGCAACAAAATGTAAGAGCACCACATAAATATGGAATTAAAATCAACCTGAAGCAACCTTGGTTCTAAGTACCGAGATTGTTCTTCGTATCGATTACTGAGTATAGAGTAGTAAGTATTGAATTCTCAGTATTGAGTATCAATTAATGATTATCGAATTCTGAGTATCGAGTACCTAGTATTAAGTTCTGAGTGCTGAGTATCTAGTTCTGAGAATCGAGAACAGAGTATCGAGTACTCATGTGCTCTGAGTACCGAGTTCTTAGTATCGAGTTCTGAATATCGGGTACTGAGTATCGAAAACTGAGTATAGAGTACTAAGTATCGACATCTCTGTATTGAGTATCGACTACTGGGTATCCCGTTCTGAGCATCGAATACTGAGTATTGAGTACTTAATATTGAGTTCTGAGCTTTGCTCGTACCGGCCACGACGCTCACTTTTTGGTTTTTCTTTCCTTTCTTTCTCAAAATTTCACTGCAGTTCGCTATACACTTCAAGACCCACACCAGTTTTGGTTCATAGTCTTTTCAAAATCAAAGAAATATACATTATTTTTGTGGTCAATTTTGCTTAAACTGCCTTTATACTTGTAATATATCTCTATAAAGTAGGTTGTCAAACTTCTCTAAAGAGAATCAAGATTATCAAATAGAACCTTTTCTATTTCATCAAAGAAGTCGAAATTTTCGGAATATTTAGAGATATTTGCTTTGCAATTAAGCCGCCTTTACACTTGTCATACATCTCTAAAGAGACTGTCTGACGATAGTGTAATAGCAAAGCAAATAGCTCTAAATATTTGGAAAATTTAAGCTGCCTTTACACTTGTCATATATCTCTAAATAGTCGGTTGTCAAACTTCTCTAAAGAGAAACTCTTATCAAATTGAACCTGTCAAGTAACATCAAAAAATCTTAAAATTTCCAAATTTTTAGAGTAATTTGCTATGCTATTACACTATCGTCAGAGAGTCTCTTTAGAGATGTATGACAAGTGTAAAGGCAGCTTAAGGGGTTTTTGATGTAATTTGACAGGTTAAATTTGTTAAGAGTTTCTCTTTAGAGAATTTTGAGCTGCCTTTACACTTATTATACATCTCTAAATAGTCGGTTGTTAAATTTTTCTACAGAGAAACTCTTATCTAATAGACAGCTTTAGTCTGGTTTGCGAATAGAACTTAACTCGTTTTTTGCCACATATAACCGGGTCAGTGCTTAACATCATAAAAACAGATAAGTATATGGTATTGTAGCGAGTTTTGCGTGCACTTGGGGGATCACCTGGGTGTGGTCAGCCCAGCGGTTACTGATTTTGGTTGTGGATATGGGAAATACAATCCCGCGGTTGGACAGGCACGCCGAGCGATAGAAAAGGAGGCAATTTGCCCATCAGTTAGTTGCAGTACAATAAGTTCTTTATTCAACATGTGTTATATCTTCATTAATGAAAAAACTAGTGAGGGCTTTAAAGTTACAGACAAGTCGTCATCGACCGGAATCGATGTATCGATCAGTCGATACATGACACTGCCCTCACTGTCGACTGCAGTTCTAGGGAACCAGGTTCGCTACAGAATACAAGTAAATTAACTGTGAGTCAGCTGCCTCCAGCGTACAAAGATACAGATTCCAAGCTTACTTGCTTGGTAACACAGAGAGTATTAATCACCAAACTGCAAAGAATTTATTCTAAATTTTTTGATTGAATTCATTAACATATGCCCATAACCCAAAAGATGAGTCAAAAAGTGGAATGACTACATAAAATGTCTGTTGTGGTTTTTTTTTGCACTCATTTTATTTTTTAGTGAGGTATCTAGATCCGGTTCGATTCGTTTGGCTAAGCAAAATGTCAAAGACATTAATACGCACACACACACACACACACACACACACGCACGAGTGGCACTTTTTCGTCAAAATGCTGACAGCAGTCAGACGGTATTTGTTGTTTAAGAAGTTGCACCTTTTATGCTAATTTGACTCAAGTCAATTTTAAGTGAACAACATGGAAAATGTCAGGCAGTCAAAACTGAAAACTAGTTAGTTTTCTTATCGGCTGGACGCAGTTATTGAAGAATTATTATGGCCTTAGCATCTTCTTATAATCTTTTGTTTATACATATGACTTTCAAATTTTGCATATATTATATAAGCTGAACTTCCTGCTAAAAAAAAAACAAGTTTCTCACCAAAACAATATGCCCAAAATTTCACATAAATTTTCAAAAAGTCTAGCATACCATAAAGAATCTGAATTCTTGACCTTCACATTAGGCCTTCAATAATTTATGGGGTTATAGCTCACACCCTGCGGGAGTGTTTGCCTTAAGGTTAAAACACCCACAGAAAAATGAGCTGTAATTAATAAGTTAATCTACACAATAGCTTTCAATTTGGTGACTCCCACAAAAAAAAAAATGTCAGCTTTCTGTTTTGTTAAATATTTGAAAAATGTTCAATAAGGTCAATAATTTTATTACTCTTCATTTTTTCTCTTACAAATTTACACCTCTCAACACATATCAATAAACTCTTGACACTTTATGTTTCCCAGCGATACATACATATATTTGTTCAGTAGCCACGACCAACAAAGATTTTGTTTTTGATTTCTTCTTTGTGTGAAATCTGATTAATGCAAATTGATTTAATGACCAAGACCAGGCACATGTTATGGACAAAATGTCTTTTGATTGGCATAACTCAAGTATAAATTGTTGCCAAAAAAAAAAAACAAAATGCATAAACTAAAATATCAACAGCCAAGGTGCTGCTGCTGCTGCTGCTGCTGCTGCTCCACAAACTCCATAAATCAATTCAAAATAATAGACACTGAAATATCCGATGCTGTTGACAGGCGGAGGTCGGTATTGTCTTTTGTTTCAACTCCCACTAGTTTAAAGTGCCCTTTGCAGGAAGTGTTGACCTTTTGATTGGTTATTAAGTAACATCAGTAAGCATATATGTTTACTTTTAGTTTTGTTATTGATATACTTGAACTTTGTGTTGTGAAGTGTCAGCTGTGGATTTAATAAATCCCCCCAACCATTTGGGAAAACTTACAGCCTGAGGAAATTGTTTCCCCATTTTTTTTCCTCTGTTGGTTAAAGTCAAGGTTTTATTTATTAGAAAAAAAAATAAAGAAACCAACTTCTGTTTGACAAATGTTAGTAAAAGTGATTGATTGCTGTGCGCTTCATGTGAGTAGGAGTAGCTGGAGGCGAGAGGATTTAATGTGAATAATGAATTATTTATATGAGTGGGCAGATCGAAGAGGCATTAAAACAAGAGCGTACTTTTTAATTGGCCTACCACAAGGCAACAAAATTAGAGTTTTTCCAGTAGATTAAAGGGTTGGTGGTGATTCTAGATGATTTTTGTGTGCTGAACACGAATCTGTTTTCAGAAATAGTCCAGCACATGTCGAGATTTTTAGTAATTTGAGCTTAAAGTTTCAAAAATGTCTAATATGAGCCTTTTAAGACGCGTTTTTTGGGGAACCTATACTTTTGTGTTGATATTAACGTAAACTAATATTTCTTAACTTTAAAATGAACTATCCCAAACATTTCTACGATTTTTTTCACTGAAGATATATCATTTTTAGTAATTCTATACGTTTTCACACAAAATCGAATATATTGTTGCTGCCCTAAAGTAGGCAATGGATGTTGTTGAAAATTTTCATAGAAATTCTATACAAATTACTAGCCAATTGTACTGTTTTTGCATGGCATAGCATTGGGCAGGCGACAATTTTGGTATTTTACTATATGTATTCAAAATGGTATACCTTCTACAAAAATAATCGTACAATGCTTTGAAATAGTATATTTCAAAATCAAGAAAAAGTAACTTACGATAATATCAAAAAAATTTAAAACAAAATTTTAGGTTCTCTACAAAACGCGTCTAAAAAGGGTCAAAAAAGCCATTTTTTGCAATTTTAAGCTCAAATTACTAAAAATATCGACTTGCTAGACCATTTCTGAAAATGAAACATACACTGGACCTTGTTGCCTAGTGTAATTGTACAGATTTTAATCAATTTTTATTAATTTATTCTTATGAAAGATTTTCAATAATTTTTATAAATAAATATTTTATATCCAAAGTTACATCTGGCTAGCTCAAGGTCTATGGTTGAGTATAATTCTTTATAAACAACACAAATCAACAGATGAGAGAATTTTGTTATTCTCGAAACAGCGATTTCAGTTGTACGAACATACCCAATTGCTATTCCAAATTTTTGTAATTAGTATCTGTTGATTTGTGTTGTTTATAAAGAATTATACTCAATAATAGACCTTGAGCTAGCCAGATGTAACTTTGACTAAAATCAAAAACAGGTCACTAAACTTCATAAACATTTTATAGCTAATGAGCTTATCTGTTATGTCCTCATAACTATAAACAACCCGGCACCCAAGTCCAAAAACTGTATCGTTGGTAGACTTAGCTGTCTACTCCTGGTTAGCAATCACCTTTATGTACCGACGGAGTTATATCTGTTTGGGAATTACAAGCTTTGCCCAATTTCTCCTAAATTTCCTAAAAACTTTACAACTGAACCCTCTTCTGTGCGAGTGTAAATTAGGCCAAGAATCACCCAACCCTACTATGCCCAATGCAGAAAATTCGGTTAAGCTACTTCTGCCTCTTTTGACTGATATTTTGAATATATTTAGCAGAGCTCTGGAATACCCATCCACACATATTTTCACCCAGCTCGGCACACATTAAAAACAGAAAAAAGCATACCGAGGCTTGCATCAAGAGAGCAAGCAGCTTTTTAGATGCTGTCTGTACCCAAGAAACCAGGCCTTTGCCTCTCTCTCTATATTCCTCTCAAAACGAAATTGCATACAAAAACAAAACACAAACATTACAACTCTGCGATGAAGACCTAATTGTGGTAGCGATTGTGTAGCGACCTTTCGTTAGAGTTTGGTGTCCAATGCTAGTAATAAAACTTTCATCGCTCACACATTTAGGGTATTCACCAGCCTTCTTACAAAGGTAATTGATAAATTTACCACACATGGGCTAGTGAGCAACCCCTTGTGACTTACTCCGAAATTTGGATCCACTTGCGGACTCGCCTTTATGTCTGTCAGCCGAGCGAAATTAATCTTTGTTAGGTGAAAGGGACAAGGTTGCCTCGGTTGGCCAGGCACGCAGGTACTCAGCCAATCAGTAATTTAAATTTATCCAAAGGAAGGGAGTCCGCCAATTAATTCAGTTTTTTTACCAGCCACATGTGTTCTGCGTACAAGTCGAAAAAGTAGAGAGATAGGTTAAGATAAGTCGTAATCGGTGTCATCAATGTATCGGTTACACATTCGTGACACTGGCAGGGACCTAGTTCACGGAGTCAGAGTAAACATAAACTACAGAATAGCTACCCTTGATAGCTATATTTCCGAAGCAGAATGTCGATGGAAAATAAATGATTGGGATTGTACTGGACTAGTAGTCGTGTACGTATTTATTAGAGCCAAGCTTGCAATTTTGCAGGGACGTTCGACTGGTGGGACTAAACAGTGACTAAAAACATGACTTAACAGTGACTACACTCAGAAAAAAAATAGAGAATATTCACTCTTGAATCAAGAGCATTCTTTCTCAAAAGTATGATAAGAGTGAAAATTCTTGATCCAGGAGCGAAATTCTTGATCCAAGAGTGAATTTTTGATCCCGACATTCCTGATTCAAGAATTTCTGTACTTGATCCAAGTACGAATAATTCGAGTTCGTAATTCGAGTCAAGTACGAACAAGAGTTTCAGTACTTCATCCAAGAACGAATAATTCTCAAAATACAAAACCTTAAATAGTAATATTTGAGGTGTGGGTGTGAGAGACACGACCGTGTACCACGACTTTTTTCTCGACCGTCACTTTTTTTGTAATAGTTCTGTCTGCAACGCTTCCCAAGTCCCGCCGTCACTTCAGCATGCACCTATGTTATGATCTCCAACCAACCATCCCACTCACGGCCAAACTGTGATCGGTTTATCAGAAGCTGTCGACTATGATTTTCAGATAGCCGCGACGAGTCCATCAGCAACGCATTGCTTATGAAGTTCTGAAGTCACAGCTCGTAGTCTGTATTCGAGTCCTCAGTCTAGGTATTAAAATAGTAATATATATGCGCGTCGTTCGGGGTGTCTAATGGCAGTAAATGATACTTTTGTCGGGAGAAGACGAAGTAATCGCTCTACGTCCGCGACTCTTCATGGAGAGTCGTATAATACGTAACTGCACTGGATGTGGCTAAGTACATTTGAGTGCTGTTGTCGACGTTCGTTTTTTAATGAATCACATGTTTGAGCAAATGCTATGAGTAGCGATTTTCGAGTCTGTCCATTTACATGTAAACTAATCTCTTTTTAAATGACATCTAATATTAGACTCGAAAACAGTAACTCACCAAGGTGAGTGAACTCACCTAATGATCTCTCTCAACATGCTTAGTGGGATATGGTTTTTTTGTTTTTTTTTCTTACTTTTCTGGGACTTGAACTCGGTACCTCGAAAGACTGGAACACACACAGGCGTCCGGCAGCTAAGCCCACTCGACTATCATCCATGAGCTAAACAAGGCGACGAAAACACAGTTATAAATAAACGCAGTTGACTTTCGTAGGCATCGGACAACGACAAACTGCGCCTGCGCTCTCTCTTTCTGCGAGAGCTAGACCAACGCTATTCTCTCAACGACAAACTGCGCATGCGCTCTCTCTCTCTCTGCGAGAGCGAGTCCAACGCTATTCTCTCAAAGTTAAGTTGCCCTCACTCCCTTTGCCTATAAAAAAAACCAAATTGAGAACGTTTAGAACGAATTTATCTCGATTACAAGAGCAAAATTCTTGAAAATTCAAGAACGATTAATTTATATTTCAAGAGCGTTCGTACTAAAATTATTCGTTCTAGTTTTTTCTTAGTGTAAACAGTGACTTAACGGCGTCCCATGACACCCCCACACATTTACTGTAAAATATTTGAATATGATTTTTTGGCTTTTATGCCAAGCTCTCTCCGTTACCTCTTACACCTGTTTTATTTAAATATATTTGTCTAAAAGAGACAAGAAAGCCAAACCCATCCCAAACAACACACACAATTTGTTATTTCTGTAACCAAAAACCTATAATAATGATGTCATCTCCTACCCCCCCATTAATCATGTCTTCTCACTCTCTTTTTCAGGCCGTTGCTTGCATTTTAATGCAATGCGTATACTCTGCCAAATATGATGCAGAGCAACGTCGTCTTATACTTGATATAAACGATCAAAAGACAACGAATCAGCAATATTATTCCTCTAACTTTGACACAAGTAAGTAATACACGTTCAATCAATTTGCTTGAGAAACGCATCTCCACTCGAATCATTAGTGGAATTTGTTGTGTTACCCACATTCCCCCCCACCCAACCATATTTCATATTAGTTAGTTTGTCCCATGTTCGATAATCGTTTTATTCTTATTGTTTTTTGGTAGACTTAGAGACAAAGTAGTTGTTAATATTAAAATAATTAATTAATATTCAAATGAAATTGAAACATTTACAAAAACAATAATCGTATGTTTGGTAGTTTTTAGCTATTATTTTTTTTGTTTATGTAGCAGCTTTACTAAACTCACCACCAAGTAGAAATCGTAGTACAAATTACTGTAAATATTACTATCTCCTATCTCCTATCTCTATCCTTCTCATCTAAATCTCTATCTATCTCTATCTCTTTTATACATATATTTTCTTTAGTTTTATGTATGTATACATAAACCAAAAAAAAAAAAATAAATAAAAAGCTTTGCATACTCATATACCCAACAAAATCCAACCCAATCCAACAACAACAACTACAAAAACAACACCAAAACGCCACCCACATTTTCTATATCGAAATTTCATATTATTAGGCATTTTCAGTTTCCAGCAGCGGCAGGTTAGGTCAGAGTCTGTAGGGTTACCCTTAGGTTATACACAAAATACCAAAAAAAAACTAAACCAAATACACAAACCCCCACCCTCCAACACACACCCACACACACACACACCCACCCACCCACACAGATGCCTATCGGTATGGCTATGATGTCGGCAAGACTGGAAATTTCCATCACGAGACCCGTGGTCCTGATGGTGTGACCTATGGCTGTTATGGTCTCATCGATCCCTTCCATTTGCTCCGCGCCACACACTATGTGGCCGATGCACATGGCTATCGTACGGTAGAACCAGAGAAACCAGTGGAAACCTTCCCACCGCACTTGTACCATGAAACCGATAGTCGTCCCTCAAAGCCTGGTGTTTTGTTGCAATGGCATGAGCTGTATTTCCCCATTGGATGCGGAAAGTTTGCGAATGGTGCCCAGCAGGGAGTGCCCTATTTTGTAGGCGATGATGTAAGCTTAACCCACTTCTTGAGAATGCGGATCTAGTGTCTACAAAAACAAATTTCCATCTAGTATAAAACCAAAACAACGGTGAAAGATGGAGCAGCACCTGCATTTACCTCGACCGTATTGAAGGGATCGGATATCAAGAGTTTGCCCATACATGAACCCTTTCCAAAGGGACCCGTTAAAGGTACGGGTCTGTTTAACACAGGCGAGGGACATACCGATGAAGGAAGTCCAGGAGATCAGGCACCATCATTCCATTCAGTGAATGCTTTGCTACCAGGCGATAATAGTGAGAGAGAGAGAGAGAGAGGAGCAAAGTGCTGGCAGATTCTAGTCTCAAGTTGTGTTTCAGATAATGGAAAATACAAGCCGGATAATAATGCCTACCAGCATGTGGTGGGGCCCAATGGCGGTTATGGAGGCAACGGCGGAGCTGGAGGCAACGGCGGAGCTGGCGGTAATGGAGGCTTTGGACCAAATGGACCGAATGGACCTAAAGGACCCTTTGGACCACCAGGACCCCCCGGACCACCCGGACCCTTTGGACCGGTCGGCGCGGGAAGGGGCACCCCAGGAAAACCGGTATATAAGGACGGCGATGGCGCGGGTAGCGGTGCGGGCCATTATCTAAGCGTGAACGATGCCAATGGTTTGGGCAGTGGCGGCGGCCTAGGTAATGGCGATCGTTATCGTCCCGGTCATGAGGGAGACTTCTCCGAAACCTACAAACAGAAAGATACCGGTTTTCCTGGGGCCATCGTCTATGTACCAGGTTAGCCATACGATTTTAATTCTAGCTTTGGAGTTCAAAATTTGAGATTTGCTACCGACTTTTCTGCTCCATTGCTTCCCTTCTCTTTAAGTTAATTTTATGCCTTCTACTCTTAATCCTAACTACTTTAAGCCAGTTTTGTTTATTTTCAGAAACCCCAAAAAACTTGACCGCACTTTATGTTAGGGCCTTTTGTAGGGAATCCTTTTGTTTTAGCTTAGTCTTATCAGAGCATTCACTATATATATAATTTTTTTTGAATTTTTTGCACAATTTTTTTTTGTTTATGACTTTTTTCTCAGTGCCGCATTTGGCTGAGATGCATTCACTCTCATGCTTGCACCCAGACAAAATCAACAGAGTTACACATACACTCGCACACATACACACGTACACGCACACTCTCATACCAGAAATGCACTCCTCATTCACGATTGTACAATAATTACACTGCACATGGCCACGCCCACATACCAAAAAAAAAAAAATAAGAAAAAACTGCTTGAGCAATAAATTACTAACAAAATATATAAAAAATTTACAACTAACCTTTTGGTGTTAATGGTTTTGGATTTGTTTTAACACTACTGAAAATATCAATGACTTTTGAAGAAGTTGGAAATACCTTAAAACTGCTGATGATTGGCCAGGGATGGTCATGAAACAGCTGTACAGTCAACCAGTTTCCATTGTGATCTTGTGTAGCCTTGTTTAAAGTTATGTGCAATTATAAAGTGACCTCGAGCCAGCAAAAACTTAAAGGTTAAGCTTATATATGGGTATTTAAATGGGCTGCAAACCGATTTTGAGCCGAACCGGTTTGAAACTGAAATTTCGAGTGAACACCCGAGTGAAAAATTAGAAAAAATCTAAAGCCCGCTTTCAAAATCTGACCTACATGTCGATTTTTCATTAAAAGTTATTTTAGTTATACAAGAAGTAATAAAGATAATGAAAATTTTCGATGTACTATTTGGAATATTAACAAATATTCCATTAAGAACCATGGTTCGTACAAAAATCTTACCCAAAAAACTTCGAACCTTTTTGAACAAATAAATTTTTGGTCGAATGCGAACCAGAGCTTCGAAAAAGTGTTTTAGGCTTGCAGTTTATATTTCATTCTTAAATATATTTAGTTTTGGTTGATATCACTATCGACAGAAACGGATAATATGAACTATTCAGCCCACTTCAGGATTTTCCCAGATCAAGAGAGTGAAATTTGGTAGCCAAGCTTTTGCTATATTATACTTTAAGTTTTCTTAGGCATAAGGATAACATGTTTGATCCTTCATAGATCGAGAGAGCTAGCTTTAATTTTCTATATTTTAAGATCTGAATGATAAATGACTTGAAGAATTCCAATGAAATACTTCAAGGGAGTTCTAAACTTTGTAGTTCGTAGTTCATTTACTAACTAAACGAGGCAGCAGCAGGTCAGCAGCAAGAGTACCTGTGCTTTATACAAGCTACATTGAAAGTGATAAATTTCCATCATGTATGACTTAAAAAATTCCAATCATTGTAATCATTCACTATCTATACAAGGCAGCAGCAGTTAAGTAGCATGAGTACTTGTGCTTCATTTCAAGCATTTGTTAACATTTTGTCTGAAACAAAATTGCTCAAAGTTTCAGCAAGCAAGCTAATGTTCAAGGCAAAACAAATTAGTAGGGTGATTTTTTAGCAGCTTTCGGATTTGATAAAAAAAAAATACATAAAATTCAGAAAAATTTGTGAAATCTTTATTTGAGTCGATAGAACGATCTATATAATTTAATAATTAAAGATGATTTCATGTAAATGTTGAATCCAATTTTGGCATACTCTCTCTAACATATCGGCCAGTATGTTACGAATAAATTCTTCAATATTGGCTTCCAGTGCGTCAACTGTTGCGGGCTTGTCGCTATAGACATGAGCCTTAACATAGACCCACAAAAAAAAACAGGTCTAGGCGGCCAATTGACCGGCCCCACACGTGAAATAAACTGTTTATCAAACTCGCTTTTCAATTGGGCCATTGTTTCGCGTGCTGTGAGGCAGGTGGCACCGTCATGTTGAAACCACATGTCAGCCAAGTGCAGCTCTTTCGTTTTGGGCAAAAAAAAGTTTGTAATCATCGCATCGGTAGCGATTTCCATTCATAGTAATGTTCCTGCTACTTAAAAGTTAGGTCCAATGATGCCACCATCCCATAGTCCACACCAAACAATGCATTTTTCGGTATGCATTGGCAGTTCTTGCAATGCTTTTGGCTGCTCTTCGCACCAGATATGCCAATTTTGTTTGTTCACGTATTCAACCAGAAATGAGCTTCGTCGCTGAACATCATTTTTCCGATAAAAAAGTGGATCTTCATCCAAGTTTGCCAGCGCCCATTCACCAAAAGTTAGCCGTTGTGGTAGGTCGGTGTGAAGTAACAGAGGCCCAATTGCTGCGAACGGCGCCGAATCAATAATTCACGGTCATTAACAACACTGGCGGATACAGCTGCATTATTTTCCTGTGTCCGAACTATAAACTTGGTTCGAAATTTAGTCACAAGATTCCGAATAGCCGCCTCTGACCGTAAAATGGAAGAAGTGCACAATGCATTTTCTTAATCGAGCATGAATTTTGATAATAAAATTCAATAATCTGCAAGCATTGTTCGTTTGTAAGTCGATTCATGGTTGAATTATACACCAAACTGAACATGTTTGACAGTAATATGAGACACGAAAACAGCTAAACTGCCAAAAACAGTGTGACCAAAAAGAAAGTTGCTAAAAAATTGCCCTTTACAAGGGTTTCACATCGTCTTCAGGTACCGTCAAGCTATAAACGGTTTTGTAAACAAGAGCAGCTATTCAAAACTGTCTTGAATTGGTAAGGGAGTAAGGGGTGAAATTTAAAAATCTGTCAAAAGTAGAAACCAACGTGCAGCTACACTGATTTTATCAATGCTGATAGTGACCTGAGAAGTCGGAATTGCGCCATTTCTGATTTCACTACTGTTTTCAGTACTACCCATGAATTCAGTGCTGAAATCCATACTTAAAAGAAGCGAAGGTCTTATAGTAGTACGCCCAGCCTGTGTTAAATTCATGACTGAAACATGAAGCAATGAGTATTAGAGATTCAATTTGTGCTGCCTGTCAATTTTCAGTGGTTATAATGCCCTTATATACATTGTTTAGATACTTTATGGCGCCAGTAGGAAATCACTGTGATTAGAGCGAGACAAACATATTCCCAAATGTACCCAGAGAGCCTACTAAGTTTTCAGTGAAAAGTTGTCGACGCAGCAAATTGTGTTTCTAGGCCTTTTCTCCGGATGTCGATCCTTTCTTTAAAAGTCATTGATCAACTTCCATCAATAAATACTAAAACCCTCATTTAACTTTGGTATGCTTTTTGTTATGATTTGTGTGTAATTTGGTGTTGGGTTCTAGATACAATTAGACACCCCCTTCTAGTTTAATACTGTAGTCACTCAGCACGTTATTCTTTGTCCTAGTTAGTCCTTAGTAGTTTGTAGTATAGTAGTTGAGTAAAATGAAACCCCTTACTATGTGCATTTTACTAATTGTTCGTTTTTACCTTAAATTATCATCTATTCCCAATTAAGGAGGCGGTAAATATGATTCTACTGATGGGCGTTATAAAGGTAAGTTTATACCTGGCGATATTTGAACATTTACTAAATTCTACACATTTTGTTGCTCAGGTATTAACGATGGTAAATATTATCACGATGATTCGGGCAAATATGTGCACATTGAAGGACCCACTGGACCTCCGGCACCACCCTATGTTCATATCGTAGGACCTGAAGGAGGCTATGGAGGTGAAGGTGGTAAAGGAGATGGCGGCGGTGTGGGCCCAGGCGGACCAGGTGGACCTAAAGGACCCGGTGGCCCTGGAGGTCCTAAAGGCCCTGGCGGACCGAAAGGACCTCCCGGTCCACCCGGACCACCTGGACCACCCGGACCTGATGGTCCCACACGTCCTGGACCTAAAGGACCTTTTGGACCTCCTGGCCCACCCGGACCTGATGGTCCCACACGTCCTGGACCACCTGGACCACCCGGCCCACCTGGACCTGATGGACCCACACGTCCCGGCCCACCTGGACCACCAGGTAAAATTTTTAGTTTTTTCCCAGAAATTGGTTTTTTTCTCAAAAATTCTTTATCTTAACAGGCGGTTATCGTCCAGGACCACCTGGACCACCTGGACCCCAACGTCCAGGACCTCCCGGACCACCCGGTAAGGCTAGCGTCCAACATTAAGCAAATCTTGTCTTATCATTTGTCTTAACTCACAAATCAGGCCCAACTTATCCCGGCCCACCTGGCCCCGATCGTCCAGGACCACCCGGACCCTCTCCACCCTATCGTCCTGGTCCACCTCCACCCACAGATCCCCGTCACTCGGATAAGGACACACCAGGATATCTGCCACCGGAACCGGGTAAAATCTCGTTTACAACACCAATCACACAATTACACCGCATTGACTTTGCGACAACCGCGAAGCCAGTGCAAAAGCCCAACTACGAACACAATAATGAATATGTTCAGAAACCAGTTCCGTCCACCACCACAGCAAAGCCACCACTAACCTATACTCCACCTTCTTTCCCCAAAACTCCCAACACTCCTCCCCACCATGCACCTGCTCCTCCTGCTCCTACGCCACCAACATACCCTAAAATCCCTACGATTGTAAAGCCAAAGGTCCCGGCTACCACTATTGAGACGGATAAGCCAGTAAAGAACATTACAACGCCAATAACAACGGGTAATATTGATATACAAAAGACCAAACCCTATCCACCAGTCACAACAGTACAGCCACACTACATCGAACAGAAAAACCCTCCCCCGGTGGTGCCCAGCTATGTGCCCGAACGACCAACGACCAAGCACGAACCCTCGACACCAAGACCTTTCGAAAAAACGAACATTACCCCACCCGTACAGCACCATACACCACAGGTGCCTCCACCGGCATCAGTGACCTCCCGACCGAACATCCCATCCTATCCCAAAGTAACACCTCGTCCCTATCCACCATTGCATGTGCCGTCTCCTCCTACTCCCAACAGAGCAGATACCTGCGTTTGTAATACCGATAAGACATTCTCATCGCAAACCACCACCACCTCTACCCACCATACCCACTCCACCTCCGACTATCCCAAGACTCCGAATCCGGCCTCTGTTGACTATAACAAACAATTCACCGGCTTCAACGGAAACGTCAACATCGGCAGCATAATGAACGCCATGTCACTCACACAATTACCAGTCATACCCCAAGCACCGGGACAGCCGGCCTTCTATCCTCCGGACAAGATACCCAAGGGTGCGGTCATCGCTTTCATGCCAGTGGTGATATTGCCACAGGAGTACTATGCCAACTGTGAGGAGAATTCCATTCATACGAGCGATAAATATCAGCAGGTGGATCCATTCCCATTGGGTGTACAACCGGCTAGTATACCGCAGTCATTTAGCTTGCATTCCGTATTTACGGGTGGAGCACCAAAGGATCAGTGTATGTGTCCCTGCTCTTGTAGCCAGAATTTGCCACAAAGATTGCACAAGAAGCGCGAGACAACGGAGGAAAAGAATGAGGTAAAAGTTGAACCAGCAGCAGCTGCCTCTGAGGTAGTTGAAGAGAAGGTTGAGGTACCCCTGACTGATCCAGTCGCACCCCAAGAGAGCAAACTGACAAGCGAGACGACAAACTAGACGGAAATAGTGGTATTGAATCCCTTTCCCCTCCTGTAATCCTCTTCCCACTAACCTGCCCTCAAGATGAAAGCGAAACTCCCAAGAAATTGTTCAGTCAACTTTTGTTTTAGCTAAGCTAAGAGAAAAGTTTTAAACATTTAAGGTAACCATTTTTGTGTTCACTAAATGCACTCCAGGCTGCCTGTCTCAGTGTCTTTCTCTATCTGTCTGTTAGTTTCCGTTTGGTAAGACAAGTGGAAAGTTTTGTTTTGTGACATGTTGTTTATTATGCATTTTGTGTATTTTTTTCCTAATTTTTCTTTTTTTATGATTTTTTTGTATGATTTTTGTAAATTTTAGTTCTTAGTTTATTTAAACAAAAATGATTGAGACGGATTAAATGAATTGTTATGTCAAAAAGAGAAATATCTATTGAAATTAAATAAAATGTAAGAAAAAAAATATATACAGCTGAAAACTTCATTTTGGGATGGGGAATTGTTATCGACGATTGGCGGAAGCCTTTCTGGGAAAGTTAGCTGAAGTATTGCAGGAAAACGCACATGTAAATTCCACATTGTGCAGTATGAGAACATAAAAGACCCAGCGCACAACATTGTAGCGCATTTGAAATATGATCGCTCACTTATGTGTGCAGCGATAATTCTAGCTGAGCTAATTGCACTGAGCTAAGAGGCATATGGGACACTACACACTCTCGCTTCTGTAGCTGACGCAGCGACAGAAATAAGCACATAACATAAATGTATATACGATGTGAGCTAAGCCTGCCCCAATAATATAAGCAGACAAAGAGATTAACTTGAACATTACAGAGTTCAGCATTCAATCGACAATTTTATAAATCTTTAATAAAGTTAAAATCAAAACAACAAACCGAAAACATAAAAGTGTTATTTACTGGTGGATCTGGTGGCCACTATTTCAAGTTATCACAAAACAAGGCTTAAGGATTTTAGGGAAGCAACGTTGAAAGCCGATACTGAACCGTAACCTAAGGAGCAGAGACAGTTTCGAAATTTCCGAGTCCCTATACATAATCTTTCAAAATGATAGCATTCCCAGCAAATGCAAGCTAGTCTTCTGCTTTATTCGGCTTTTTATAAGCTACTTGTTCAGCCTTGGATTCGTTCTGCGAGAGAAAGATCTGCTTTAAATTCCATACTGAACTGGAGAGTACCAAGAAAAGTGCTTGTGTTGGTAAGCACGAAGGATTTCAGCCGATTTACTTGCTTTCGGGGCTCACAGTTTCACACCTTCATAAGTTCGGCTCGGAGCAGTGAGAAAAACACGAGTGTCTTTACCCACCGCTGGCCGGCTGGCAGTATCAAGTAACCTTTCAACATTATCCCAGGTTATATTATTAAGCCAGGGTCGGTTAGTCGCTATCTACTATGTATAAAAAAGTGCTCAGCAGCATCAGAGTCGACACACCGTCGTTTCGTCAACAACACTGCTGAGCGAAATGACCTTCGTGTCAGTGGCTACACACACACACACACACGGAATGCCAAAATGTGAAAGTGTTTTTTGCCGGTCCTTGAATTAAACATAAAGCTAAGTTCACACAGGTAAATAGTTTGACAAATTTTTACGAAATTTTGCTGAAAATTTGACTAAATTGACGAACTTTGATCAAATTATTAGTGAATGAAACCATACTTAATATTTGAAGTCCTGCAAAATCTGCACTCATGGCTATTTAGACAAATTTTCATCAAAATTTCCTAAAAATTGCCTGTGTGAACTTAGCTAAGGGCTTTCTTCCTCCTGAGATTCCCATTAAAGACGCCGAGGACCATCTCGGTGACCTGATCAACTCGTGATTCAACGGAAATATCGAATGTAATCTCCAAAGTGTTAAGCGGATGTACACTGCTATATTGCCTTAGCATATTTCTGTTGGAGCTAGTTCTAAAGATAATCTACTTCAGCCACAAATAAATTTTTAAGAAAGACTGCGTGTCATGGGGCGTCCGGTACGAGCGAAACCATTTACGACGATAAATCTGATTGTACATTTAACTGTTAACTCACAGTTGAGTCACAGTTGAGTCACTGTGAAGTCACTGTTGAGTCACTGTTTAGTCACTGTTTAGTCAATGATTCGTCACTGTTTAGTCACCGTAAAGTCACTGTTTAGTCACTGTAAAGTCACAATTTAGTCACAGTGAAGTTACTGTGAAGTCTCTGTGAAGTCACTGTGAAGTCACAGCGAAGTCACTGTGAAGTCAGTGTTAATTCACTGTTTAGACACTGTTAGGTTACTGTTAGGTCACTGTTTAGTCGCTGTAAAGTCACTGTTAAGTCACCGTTGAGTCACTGTTGAGTCACTGTTGAGTCACTATTAAGTCACTGTAAAGTCGCTGTAAAATCACTGTTTAGACACTGTTAAGTCACTGTTTAGTCACTGTTAAGTCACTGTTTGGTCACTGGTTGGGCACTGTAGTCACTGTTTACCCACTTTTAACCCACTGTTAGCCCCTTTTCACACCCGACCATTCCATAGATCCACAAACACACAACCCACCTGCTGCTACGACAAATGGTTAAAGCGATTGGCTTTGCAAATACAAGGCGTACCCCAAAGAATGTGTCGCAAAGATAAAATTTTTCTAGTTTTAGTCCCCCAGTCTAACGTGCGTAAAAGGGCTTCGCTCTAAAACAGAGATGGGCGCGTCGCGAAGTTCCAATGCACACGAGGCAGCGCGCTGCCTCGTGTGTATAGAAGCTCTGCCGCGGCCGACTGCACAAAATCACACGTACGCTATAAGCATTGAAAGCTATTTATAGAACACGAATGGGGCGCACGCAAATTGTGCTTGTATGCGTGTGAAAAGTGTGTCGATATGTGTGCATGCCCATCTCTGCTCTAAAAAGTTGAATTGACAATTTTAAATTCGGATTTGGAGGAGTTCTTGATTTCAGAGGGGAGTTTTCCGAAATTAGACAATCGAAATTAAGGATTTGCAGTAAAGGTGTGATCCCAAAACCTCCCATTTTTCGACCACAATATTCGGTTTCCAAACGCATCAAAAGCAGATAACCGCATGCAACACATGAACAAGGCCACGGGAAGTGCATCAAGATCTTAATTTTACTGTAGGGCCCACATATTGTAACGAGTCTTTCACGCAAAGCGAGATAAATTGGATAACGAAGGCCAGAGGAGATCTTTTATGGTTAAGCAGCTGCCTAAAAAGAATTACAAACAGAGGCATAAACTCTCTATGAATGAGCAGGAGGACATGCATCATTTTGTAGGACGATGTCCAATACATCGGGATTTTCGTTAGGGATATTTCAAAACTTGTTCGCTTACGGTGCGGATGGAATAATCTGGCGAATTACACAGAAATGACTACTTACTATAGAAAAAAATATCATAAATGATGTTTCCTTTTCGCCAAGCTCTCGGAAGGGTTCAGTGCAATCTGCACATAATTCCATGACACGCACTTTAGTCGCCCTGCAAAAAAACTGAAGGTAAGCATGTCTTCCGACTACCACGTACACGACATTTTCTGTCAAAGCATAAAAAAATAATCCTCTAAAGAATTTGTAAAATTTCTGTATGTAAAAAACGTTTTACATTTTGCTGTTCCGAATTCCAAACGATTTGGTCCTGTTTTGATTTTTCGAATTCGGTTTCGAAACCGGTTTAGTCGACAGCTGGCTGGATGGCCAGTGCACGTGTTTGCGCATATCAAAAGCAACCAGAGTTGTCACCAAATGTATAATTTGAATTTGCAAAGCTCTTATTCACTCTTTAAATCCATTTAATATCATTTAAAACAGTATTTTTATATTGAATTGGAATGTCATATTAAATAAGGGTAAGTATATTATAAATAAAATAGAAACCGTGTTGTCCGAATACTTTAGTTCACACGATGCAATCCTAGCAGCTATCGGAATCGAGTAGCGATACCTACAGCGAGTCCAAAATAAGTATATTAAAGGATTTGGAAGGTATAATAAGAGAAGAAAATTGTATTGATCGGTCCAAAATTCGTCACGCTTATGTGTGTGACTCTGGAAAACCCGAAATATTTGTCTAAGTGAAACAATATTTGCCAAAGAATCGTTTAACAAAATCACGATTCAATTGCAAATGTTGCGGAAAAATGTTAAAAACACATTTAAAACGACATTTAATTAGATGCTGCAAATCTAAGCATATAAAATGCTTAATCTCTAGTCAAAGTATTGAAAGTATGTGGAAAGACAGTATTAAGGAATACAGGTAAATATTTTAAAAAATGTTAATATGGATAAATTCGTAAATCGTATGTATTCAAAATATGATGCGAAGCAGTTTCTTTTGATCCACGGGATTTGCCGCGAGGCGCACTTCAAGCGAGATCAATGAAACTACCCTGATTGGTCCACCTGCACGCTTAAAGTCCCGTATCTAGAGTGCAAGGCCTTCTATTATAGCGGCCGCTCTGTCTTTAGCTCACGCAATGCCGAGCCAATGTCCTAACGCGTTCGCTCAGCTTGCTCGATAATTTTTAGATAATTATCGATATTTGGATTTAGGTGCCCTTTTTGAGAAAAAGGTCCGTTACCTCTTTGAATCTTAACTGCTTGGTGTGTTGGTTATCATAATGTATCATCTAGGAATTGATAATCGCTGATACACTTGTTGTAGTTTAGTTATGTGAGAAGTTCTTTAAGGATTTATCTTTGAGCTGAATTTCCAGGATTGTGGTTTTAAGGACGAAAGCACAGCTCAGTGAGTCAAGAAAATAAACATCTATCTATCTACATCAGCAAGGACAAGCTATGTAAGCATGTAAAAAACTAAACAGAATCGTCAACAGTAATTTAAGATAGTTTTTAAGAAGAAAATTTGGCGACGACACTGAAATCTTCACGGACCCTAATTTAATTGTGCTTAGTTAAGAATTGGGTTCGGGAAGGATTGATTAACTTAACCTAATTTCTTATATGAAACTGTCAAATATATACAACTTTCAGTACATCCAAAATTAGTAACTTAATGCAAATGCCAACAAGTGATGCTCAAATGGTTAAAGCACAATTTTCCATCGATATGGCAATCCCACTTACTTCTTAGCTCAGCCCATAAGTAGGCCTTGCTTTTATTGTCAGCGCATTAGTCTACACCCAACCCAAAAGATTACCTTAAAGTTTTACCCTACCTGTTTAGAACTCAATTTGGCTATTAAGTCTTTAAGTAAATTAAACCCTGAATTGCGTAAATAATGATTTCTCTACCTGTCGGCGGCCTCGGCGGTGGCGGTTGCTGTGGTTCGTTGTCCGTGAAATTGTACAAAAAATCTGTTCTGCCAGCACTTGAACGTGCTCTCTGTAGTTGTTCCTATGCCTAGCAACGAGTATCGAACGCCAGGAGCATAAACGCTTGGGTGGGACAAGTGAAATAGAAACTGTTGTTTATTTTGTTAAGTCGGTGTGGAAGAACATTTTTTTTTTGTACACAATGTTTATATTTATTTTAGTTTTTTTTTTTGGTATCGTTGCACTGCCTGCTAGGGGAATTTAAAGAGCGAAGTTGAATTTGAAAATGGGTACGAAAGATGAGATCACAGAGCTAAAACCTTTAAAGTGCATACTTTTAAAATAACTTTACCTAGTTTCACCTTGAATAAACGCCGATAGGTAACCCAGTTTTATATTGTTGATTTTACGACTGTGCCAAGTTCCATAACTAAGAGAAAAAAAAAGGTGTAATGCCCGCATGGCAAAATATCTATTAGTTTTCACACGTCTGTGCTGTAAAGACTTTTGTGTTGTGCCAAAAAAACAAAAATAAAATAATATTTGGACAAAACAATGCAACATTTGATTAGTGGTGACTAATGATGGGGGAAATACATTTCGAATACCAAAATCTTTGAACACTTATACCAAACTTTAGGTATACCATAAAGCAGTGCCATTCTTTAAATCTTAAACTTAAGCTTAAGTCTTAAAGTTTAAGAGATTAATGTACAATTTTTGATCTATGTCAGCCAATTATCTTTGCTTGAAATCAAAGATGACACTAAATAGAATCCACTCTAGTTTTTTTGGGGGAAATCTTAAATACGTTTTCTATTTTATTATTCCATCCTTTGAGACTGTATTTTTTTTATAGGGCTCGTACCAAACCAGGGTTTTAAAAACTGTCAGCAAAATAGCAATAGCACTGAAGTTTATGCCTTTGGCTGTGCTGTCCTTTGACGACATCGTAGTTCACATGGAAAGCAAAAGCCCAAAATTCAAAACCCGAAGCTGTGCTGTTGCTTTGCTGTGAGAATTTAAAAAGCATAGCAATATCATATTTGAAATTTCGTAGCAGTGCTGTGCAGTGCTGTTTAACATTTCAACGCATATTTTAAAAGCACAGGAAAGCATTACAAATATTGTCAAAATAGCTCGGTGTCAAAATAAAAGCATAAGAAATCAATTAATTAAAGTAATTTTGAGTTTGGCTCCACGCAAAACTATCAACGTTTGTTAGCATTTTGCGAATAAAGAAGAAATTGTAAAAGCGGTGTGCAATCTGTGCCAAGTGGAACTAAAAAATAATCGGACATACAATTTAAAATCCCATTTGATTAAAGTCCACAAAATGTGCTTTAATTCCGATAAAAAAACCCTATCATCCTTGGATACTAAATCTTCCATGTTGGGAAAAAGTCGCAGCATTAAAGTCAAAATAAATAAAAAAATATTATTTCGGTAAGCATTTTGTATATATGACCAAATTTATATTTAATCCCAAATAGTGATTTGGTTAATTCATCCATTAAAGTATTTCTATTTATTAATCAATTTTTATTATTTAGGTCTTATATCGGACTAGTAACTGAAGGCTCAGTGCCATTTTAAGTCCTTAATTCTTCCAATTTAAGGAACATTATTGATTCGATTTGTCATGCTTTGATTCTCTTTGAGAATTTATGGAGTCCAATTGCGCCGTGTTCGCTCCCTTACAAGAAATATTAGTAAAATTTCAAGCTGAGAATTCACATTATGGAAAATTTGACGCGCAAAGATTTAGAATCCGCACCGAAAAAATAATTATAGAAAATGAAGCTAAAGACATGATGCATAAAATAGAAATCAAAGTTTTGGAGAGCATGGAAAAGCGAACTTCGAAAATGCTTGAAAACGAAAGTCTAAATGCGAGCCTAATTTTGGATCCACGATTTTACCACACTCTAATTCTGAAAAAAGACAAGATGCCGTTAATTGTTTAAAACATTTAGGGGAAAAATTATTCTCTGTCTCAGCAATAATGAGGCATCATCGTCAAAAACAAACTCTTTCGTAGACGAACATGAAGAAATGCTGATGTCCTATTTGACCAATAAACATAAAGCATCCTCTAGGGAGATTTTTCATACGGATGTCTACTCGATAATTGCAAATCTGCATCTTCCATTTATTCGCAGCGACAGCGATGTGTTAGAATTTTGGAAAGAGAGGAAGCATTCCGATCCTGAGCTCTACAGATTAAGCAACATTTATTTTGGTATTCCTCCAACTCAGGTAAATAATAATGCATTTTTAATTAATAACAATTTCACTCTATTAATTTTTTATGTATTTTTATATCTGATAGGTTACCATAGAACGAGGACATTATATTAGTAAAGCTAAATGCTTCCTTCTTAGACGAAGCGATCAATAATCTGCCGTTGTTTGAAGACAAGAACGAGGAAGACATAAGCATTACAATATAATAACACTACATTATGTATTCATATACAAACATAAGTAAATACTTTTATAAAGTAACTGGCTGTAGTTTTTCTGATTATACATTTTGGATTACTCAGTATTTCTTATCATTTGCTGCTGGAGCCAATTTTTACTAGGGTTACGAGAGCCTCGGCTTGCTTTGCTGAGCCACTGGGTTGTTCTTATACTATGTATCAAAAGTAAATAGGATTGGAAGAAACGACATAAATGTATCATATCCGAGGGGGATTATATTGAAGGGAACAATATATATGTCGTAAATTCTTGTACATACAAAAATTTGGACCTGGGAGCATGTGAATTAGTGGAGCTATTCCGAAATGCAATTTCAGACAGCTTGGGCCATTGAACCATATTCGCTCTCCAATAAGCTATTGGGTTCAATTCATGGGCTAAGTTGACTTTCTCAAGTACTCGTTCATTTCTTTAGAGAAAGATTTATCCTTTGAATTGTATTCCGGTCAACATTTTAAAGCGTGGATCCAACAGCGTGGCTTTTGCAAGGAGCTGCTTGGATTCACAAATAGAAAGACGTCTTTCAGCAGCTTTCAGTAACAATTCTTTGGCTGTGTCTCCTAACTCTTTTTCTACTTTAACTTAAGCTAGATTTAGGAGCATCAATGCAGTAAGAGGATTTACCAAACTTACATTTTCAGTCACTTCTTTGAAGGGGAGCAATAGTTTGAATAAGTCTCGCGTGATGTTTACCTCATATTCGGTAAGAATTTCATTTTCCAGCTCTGATCGGAGATCTTTTTTTAAAGGAATGTCAGAATCCGTTTGAAGCGTCTGAGCTCCTCCATGGCAAGGATACTCTTCATTCACAGTGCGTTTCCGAGGAACGGTTGTAACTATCGTTGAAATGTTGCAGGATATTGCTACCTCCAAGTGATCAGTTCTCAGGTGCGATTTTAAGTTGGTTGTTTTACCAGATGTTTTCACATAACTTTCAGGTGGAGCATTCTTTTTCGTCGGAATAACCCTTATCATCCAACTAAAATATAGATATATCGATAAAATACTGACAATCCAAGGGTGGATTCCGATTTCACCGTTTCAAGGTATGTTTTGACCGGCTGCGCAACTTGTGGCCGTTGTTATGTTGCAAAATTACCTTGTCGTGTTTTTGCTCGTATTTTAGCCGTTTTTGCTTCAATGGTCTGCTCAAACGCTTCAATTGAGTTTGGTAGAGTTGCCCTGTAATGGTTTCACACGGTTGTAGCAGCTCTTAGTACAGCACGCCCAAATAGTCCCACCAAATACAGAGCATGACCTTTGCCTTCGTGAATAGTCTGCTGTGGCCGGCTGGCCCGTATGACTTTTTGCGCTTGGAGCATGTTCCCCGTAATCTTCTTGCAGCATTCGATGGCATTCAGCTGTATTTTTCTTCAAATGAAAGCAGAAAAGTAAACATTCCCGCAAATTGAGTTTTGTTTGGCCCAAAAGTTGACATATTCGGAGTACACAAAAACTATGTTGTTTACACTTCAGCGAAACGACACATATTGAAAAAGAAAGTCTAATGATGAGGCTTCAAAATGAAGTGTGGTTGCAATATTATCCGATTCGTATTAGTACTAGTGATGTCATCTCTCAAAAATCCTTTAAAATGTAAACATTGTAATCACCATTGTTCATATTTATTATAAGAGTATCAATTGGTAACCATTGTAATGATCACTGTACAGATTAACTGTGAGAGTATCTATTGGTAACCATTGTAATCATCACTGTACATATTAGTTATTGGAGTACCCACTGTGAGCATATATATAAATAATTGTAAGAATATCCTTAAGCTTTTGGTATTATGAAAGTAGTAAGCTTTGGTCACACTACAAGCAAGATGGCGAACTTGGCGTCACTTGAGAAATGATAATTGTGAAATGAAGACATTGATATTGAATAAAAGACTTTTTGGTAGGTGTAATACTTTATTATGTACGTTGGAGAAAACTCTTGAATCAACTTGACATCAAAAATTTTAAAATGTTTCTTGTACTTTTGACATTGAAATTTTTGAGCAAAGAATGAAATTCAAATTTGTTTTTTCTGCGAGTAGAAACCTTTGTAAATAGTTGCAAAAGTCAATATATTTCATTGAACCTGTAAAAGTGACCTTTGACAACCAGAACTCCAGAGTTCTTTGTGCTGACTTTTTGATGAAATATGTGGTATCACTTTGCAGTGAAGTCTTACACGGTAACCACGTAGACCTTAACTGGGCATACCATTATGAGACCTGTATCCACTTTGCAGTTGGGCAAGAAACCCCTCAGCACTTGGTTGTAGAAGAATTTAATTTATATTTTTTTCACGATTGAAGAGGCTATTTACCTACTCCCTTTGAAGCATCAAACTAAAAAAGGATTGGTTTGTTTACAACTCTTTCATTTTACCACTATGTTTTACAGATTTTTTCAGCTGCAAAACTGCAATTCATATCAAAGGAAAAAAATAAGCATTCACCCACATACACACACAATGCTAAGTCTCACCCACCCACCTGTCGCACTTTTCTGTCTGTCTCTCTTGTCATTTGCAGTCACACCTACCATACAAATTGCTTGGACTGCTTCTTCCTTTCTCCACCATTTTATGAATGAAATTTTCAATGCTTGGGCTCAAGGGCGACAATTATGTCAAAGTTTTGCCATTTGCTCGTTCTGTCTGCGGTGTTATGTAAGCCAAAGACAACACACAAAACGCAGATAGTGCTGGTGGCGAATGGCCTCTGGGTCGTTAAGCCTGTACCGTAAAACAGATACAGAGATACGTAGCCGTAGCCGGTGCTGGTAAATATTTGCGCAAAAGTTTTCTGGTGTGGATAATTGGAATTAAAGATATACTAAACAAGCAATTGCGCGAGTATTTTGGGTGTAAGTTCTCATAAATTGTGCGTCGGCCAAGTTGAAAGTGGCGGGCGGGCGATTTCTGAACTACAAGCAAACAAGTGCAATTGTTTTGGGTATTTGTGTTTGTGTTTGTTAAAGTTTTCAAGAGCAAATAGCTAAAATTAAACTCACGCATTTGGCAAAAATGAGGCATTTATTTTGTCACCTGCCTCGGCGTACAAATAATAATCACATAATCGCTGACAAGTTAAGAAAAAAAGGTCTAAATAGCTGTTTGATTTGAGGCTAAACATGGCGAGAAGTCACCAGCCAGCAAAATTGAAATTTGTTTAGGGCTGGCTACGTTGATTTTTGTTCTGAAAGTCAGTTGATTTCGCTTTTGTTATTAAATTTGTAATTTATTTGGCGACCTTTCTAATGTTTAATTAGTGAGTTTAGCTGGCTCTAGGTTATTAAAGTTTTAGCAACATTATTACATGTAACTGTAGATGGCGTCATTAGTATTAAATCGAATCGGACAATGTTCCAACCAACTTTATTGAACTTTACATGAAGCCTCATCATTAGACTTTATTTTTCAATATGTGTCGTTTCGCTGAAGTGTAAACAACATAGTTTTTGTGTACTCCAAATATGTCAAGTTTTGTGCCAACAAAACACAATTTGCGGGAAAGTTTAGTTATACAGCTGAAGGTCATCGAATGCTGCAAACGGTGGCAAGGTCATGCTCTGTATTTGGTGGGACCAATTGAGCGTGGTGTACTATGAGCAGCTACCACCGAGTTAAACCATCACAGGGCAACTCTACCGATTTCAATTGAGGCGTTTGAGCCGAGCATTGAAGCAAAAACGGTCAGAATACGAGCACATGTTGCGCAGCCGGTCAAAATATTTCTTGAAACGCTGAAATGGGAAGTCCTACCCCACCCGGCGTGTAGCGCAGACATGGTTCCTTCCGACAATGATGAGGCTGCCATTGAGGCAGGATCCGCACTTCTTTAACTCCGAACACTACAAAATTGGATCGATTCGTTGATAGCCCCAAAAGACGCATCGTTTTTTCGAGATGGTATTCGATAATGGTCAGAAAGATGGAAAAAAGTAGTGGCTAGAGATGGACAATACTTTAAAACATGAATTTGTAATCAATTTTTCACAACAAAGAGTCAAACTTGACAAAAAATCATTTAAAACTTTTTATGAAGGTTTTAATAACTTTTAGAAATAAGTTTGGTGAAAATATAAGGTACATTTGACAATAATACATGTGTGAAAAAAGACTTAAATTTGTATAGTTTTTGGTACATAATAGAACTGGATCTGAACCAGGTGTAACCCTAGCAACATCAGTTGCAAGAGCATCGTTAAATCGTGCCATATGGCGATTGACTGTGATAACTTTGTGAATATTTTCAGGTCTACTGCATTGTTCGTTCATAGAAGTAAAAGAACCAATAAAAACGTATTGCTTCGGTTTAGCTCAATGGAGACTTCACGCATCAAATCCCTTTTAAATGATAAATTTGATTGATCTCTCAATCGAAAAGTAATAGCGATATCAACATCATAAAAATAGAATTGAGCTTAGCACGGTTTCGATTGGCATGTGTGATTTAAGACATTATGAATTTTAGAGTGGTAAAAGCCTTGTAGTACTGTATCTGCGATATGCGCTTCAGAACTAACTATTATGTAAGCTACGTAAGAAATTTAAGCATGGTATAAACCGTTATAAAACAATCCATTCGTCAACTCTTAATACTCTTACCAACATATGGTGTAAATCTTGTAATTGTTGAATTTGTTTTACTATGCTATAAAGGGAGACGAGCATTTGTATGGGTAAGATAAATAAAGATTTTGAAAATATAAGAAAAAATCCAGGCAAGTGGTGTCCAAACTCACACAATCAAGCCTTGCGCTTGTGTGCGTAGCAGCGGAACACGAAGTAAATATGTTGACATTTCAACATGAGCAACAAGCAAACGAACAAATGCCGCGTGAGAGAACAAAAAGACGAATAAGAGCCGCCGAGCCTGCTATTTATAGAATGCACGTATTCACTCTCTCTGTACGTGTATCGGCTGCTACGTCGACAGAATTATGAGTTCTGTGATGACTTGATTTGAAAAGTCCTACAAGTTATCTGTGTAAAAAAACGTTGTTGTAAGGTTAAAGGAGCACTTTTAAGATTATATGTAAGTTTTTGTAAAAACTAGCTTATGGAGTGGTGGGGTGTGCTTCATAATGTTGGCCGCAGAGGGTTAAGATGGGCGGCGAATTGGCGGCTGAGGCTGAGGGGCAAGGTAGAGGGGAAGACTGAGTTCAGTGGTAGCGCTCAGCAGAGCGCAACGGGGAAACCGTTGTATCTGCTGAAAAGAAGGAGACAAAGGAAGAGCGGAGACTAGTGATCACGCTCACACTCGCTCCAGCACAGGAGAGTGCCACACATCCAAATAATTTGCCTAAATTTTGATAAAAATAGCCATAATTAAAGATTTTACAGGATTAAAAACTGAAATTGTGGTTCCATACGCAAAAAATTTGATCAAATATGGCCGGAAAGTTCCACAATTTGGCATATACAGCCCAAATCTAATGAAAATTTGTCCAAATTATTTGGCTGTGTGAACATAGCTAACGACCTACTGCTTATCATAGTAACAAGTCATTCCAAAAGAAAAACCTTCTCCTCCTCTGTAAAATTCTTGCTTTAATTTTTAAAGTTGGCGCGCAATAAAAAAGACAATAATCAGCCGAGTGCAGAGGTGCTGCCAACCTAGTATTATACCATTCCAGCCTACCTACATGAGACAACCAATTGCACAAAAACCATCTAGTTGCAAAATCTAGATGGATTTCGATTTGAGCAAAAGCATGAACATGAGAAAACGGCCCTAAGTGCGAGTCAATTAAAGCGAGTGTCAAGTCCTAGTGCGCGATTTCAAGCGAGTGCGATGCGCGAGTGAGTGGAGCTGAGGAACATAGAGTAAGAGCCCCGAAACGGAAGCCAAGGATCGTCGAGGGAGAAAGGCAGAGTGAGTGGGAAGGGAAAAAACGTAGTTCAAGCCATCGAGCTGTGCGATTCAAACGAGTGACGGCGTAACTGAGCGATATCAGCCAGTGGGCCTGACAAAATCGTGATGCCAGCGAGAAGGAGTGGGACGTTGAGAAATAATAGGTTCGTTACGGCAAAAACCGCCCGAATACGAGCAAAGGTACGACAAGCCACATGTTGCGCTGCTCATTGTGGCTCTTTGGTAAATCCGTCATTGTGGTAAAAGAAAAAGACGTTCAACTGCTGCCGACGATGGTAATCGATGGTATCGATTAAGCAGTTTCAGTTCCTGACCTTGTAAGTTTGAGCATATTTTTCCTAAGTATGGATCTTCAACAGCACGTAAGTGGATCATTGAATGAATAAAATATTTCCACGTTATCGTCAAATTATTCTTGTGATACTTTTTTCTCAATAGGTTTCTTGTCCCCACTTGCTTTGTTCATGCAGCATGTTGTTTTCCCTTCCAAATCCAGTGTGCGACATCAGAGCGTCAGCAAATTTTAGGCCTTTTGTTCGTGAAATTGCTACGATGACGATTCGGGCCGTGTGCGGACGGCCTAACATTTACCGATTCTAAAGATGGGCTACATTTCAGACAAGCATTTCTATGCTTTGCTTTTAAGTGCGCCTAATATTTGTTGAGTTGCCACTGGTCCTTACAACTTTATTGCACTGCTATTTCTGTGCATCAACTTTAATAAAATAACTTTTAAACATTTTGCTTTACATGTCCAGAGCACAAGAAACAGTGTGACCGAACCCTAAAACAAATTTTATTGTTATCGTGGTATATTGTATATCGGACCCAGTCTGTTCTTATTTTATCATCTCTAAATCTTACAATTTCTGTTTTACTGTCAAGTCTCTTACCTTCACATCCACGTCAGTGAAACCGAATATCTTAGTATTAAATAGATGCAAAAAATTGGAACCAATTGTCTGGCTTCTTTTCTTCTTAAATTTTTTTGTAATTTTGTTAGTCAACTTGCAATGCTTCATCATTTCTGATGCCCAGACAAAAGTTTGACTTTACCCTTAAACTGACTAGCCAAACGTATGTATGCCAGCCCTGGTTGGCCACATTGAGCTTGGCTTCGGTGGCGTATGAGTAATAAAACTGTCTTGGGCTTCTAAGTGCGAGAGTTTGGGGTTTTGTTGTGTTTTGTTTCGGTTTGTTTGTTTCGTGGTCGCAGTCGCAGTCGCAGTCGTCGGCGTTGTTGTCATTGTCGGCTTGAAGCTTGAAGCTTGGCAACTCAGCCGGAAAATGAAAAATATAAATTGGCCTCACGTCTGGGAAACAGAATTATTTAACGTACCAACGCCGCATCGAGCACTTGTCTGTCTGCCGAAGGCAGTTGAAGTTTTTGCTTTGTTTCTGTGATTCCTAAAAAAAAAAAAGAACAAAAATGTACACGAAATTCATTTTGTTGTTGGTGAGTTTCAGGGATTTAATATAAAAACGGTTTTAAGAATTTCATTAACCAAAGTGCCACAAACACAATAGTTATCCATATGCGGAGCACTCAGTGCCTCAGTGCCTGTACAGCAGCAGTCAACACAGTCAACCAGTGATTTGGCCACGGCTGAGACCTCGGCCAAGTGTAAGTTGTGATGAAGGGGGGCGGGAATATAAATTTTTAATGAAATTTTCTTAAACAATTCTTTTAACAGTGCTAAATCTGGGCGGATTGTTTGGTCAGGGTGGGGGAGGAGGCTACTATCCCAATTATAACTATGGCGGCAATCGTCCCAATACAGGATATTACCCCAGCTATCCAAACTATGGATATGGCAACTCTGGTTACTATCCCAATACGGGCTATTATCCCGGCACGGGCTATCAAGGCGGCAGTTCGGGTTATTATCCAGGTACGGGCAGCTATTATCCCACTACAAATATTTTGGGATCACAAGGACAGGGACATGGATATGGCGGATATGGCGGATATGGAGGTAATGGCGGCTTAAGACAATACTCGGGATATTGGCAACCGGATTATAATGGTCAACGTTATCGTGGTTATGGTTATTATGAGAACACAGATCGATGGGGCTTACCCAAGTCAAGAGGAGGAAATCATTATGGCGAAGGACGTGATAGTGCTGCTTATGGTTCATATGGATATCGTGGCTATGACTAAGCGGTTGTTCTAATGTGGTAAATGTTCCAGAAATCAGTAAGCAAGTCTTGAGATTCTTAAAACAATTTCTTTAAATTTTTAACTGTGACATTGTGGTTCTTCAATTTTTTTTTTAAAACGTCCTAAAATTCTGTTTCGACTAAAAATCGACTGAGTTTGAATAGATTTTTTTTTGATTATTACATTTCAAACGTAGCAAAGTTATTCTATTTCTAATACAGCTATAAGAACGAATTTCTCATTTTCTAAATAGCTGCAATTTGTCAGATAAACTTACAATTTGCTCTGTTATTTGTTAGAAGATGATAAATCGGCCTTAAATCTACTAGACTTTGGCTGTTAGAGCCGGTATAGCATTGGATTTTATTCTGAATAGTCTTACTTCAAAAATCTAACAGATTTCAATGGGCCGCTGTTATTCTCATGTCCACTTCTCCTTAACATCTCTAAAATTTAGTAAAATGGAAATCCAGTTCACCTCCAAAACTTAACTCTTACACAGAAAAAGATCCATTAGGAATATATAGTTTTTTCATATCCTTTGCACAATTTTCAGATACATTGGATGAAAATCTAAGATCAATCTTACATTAAATGGATATTATTTATATCCTGTTTACAATATTTTAACTATACAGTCCAAATGGATACCGAAATTATCCAATGGATCATCAACAAATATCCTTTTTTTTTTATGTATCGGGACAGTTTAAGTGATCGATATTAGCTCATTGTCATATTATCTCTATTTCTTAAAATCTCCAAAGCTAGGCTAGAATTGGGCCACTTCCAAATTCAATCCAATGATTTCTATTTTAATTCATAATTTTTCTAGCCTATTAAGAAAAGAAATTTAACCCACAGCTTTGGTTATATTTTCAAACTTTTCGAAAAAGAAACATAAACTTTTTGTTTCAGTTGTATTTCAAGAAGCTATATTCACCGCAAATCTTTCTTGCTTGCATAAAAAAGTGACACAAATTCTTGCTAAAAAAGCGGGACAATGTTCTACTGTATCAAGTTCTTATGACTTTGATTCTATATTCTGGGAACAGACAACTGCCCAATCAACAACTTCTTTTATATATACCCGAGCCAACCCCACCTATCACCCCATTTCCCCTCTCACCAATTAGGCATCACAATGGCCCATAAGGCCTCTGGGTGAGCTCGGCGTGAGCCAAGCGGCCTTTTTAATCGTACCTAACCTACCCCAAATAGGGAAATAGTTCTCATCACGATGTGAAGTTAATTTCACTTTAAGAACTTCCAATCGAATGTGTCCCAGAAATCTCTGGACATTTTCTTATAAATTCTTGCATTTCGAAATAGAACTGCTGGCCTTTTGTATGTTAAGTGTCTGGCTACTAGATTAGATGACAAGATGACAAGATTAGATGCTTAAGGCCAAGTAGTTTTAATACAGTAGCCAAATTTTGTATCATTTCATGTCTGCCAGCCGAGCGGAACTAATGTTTGTACGATGATTGGTGCATAGACACTTACACGGTAATTCAGACACGCTGAGTGATGTAACAGAAAGTATTCCGCCAATTGATTAGTTGAACATTTAGACAATTCTTCATAAGCACATGTGTTCTGCTTCAGCGAAAATCTTAGAGAGATAGATTCAAGTTACAGACAAATCGTTATCGGCCGTCATTGATGTATCGATCACACATACGTGAAACTGCCCTCAGTATCGATGGCGGTTTCAGGGTTCAAGGAGTCTGGGCCCAGGTTCAGTACAATACGTACGGTGTTACTTCCCTATGATCTAGTTGGCGACCTTATTCTTATTACTTCATCATATAATGTCCTCCTAGTCTTAGTTCCAAATCACAATCTCTATAGATTGTCTGGGACACCCCCGCAATGAATGCCAAATTTTAATTTATTTCGGAAATATTTCACAAATTGTTTCCAGTTGTTGAAACTAAGGTATGGACATATCTTTCTGTACTTCATCATCCCAACTTAGAAATGAACAACCTCTCTCAGCCGCCTACGCATTTGTACGATATTTATTTACTGGAGCTTCTTCATCCAACCGTTTTTCGAATGTCCTAATTAGCAAAGACGCTGCTACTCTACACTGCTTGAAGTAAGAAAGATATCATTGTGTAGAGTCCCAAAAAAGTTCATGATTGCAATCAAATGCTTTAACCATCACCAACTTTCAAATTTTCTTACTAAATCAGACGAAAAAATGATCAATTTTATATTAAACACGAGAAGCGCCAAGCTAACTTCGTCTGCTGCCGAAGTTGTTTATACCCTTGCAAATGCTGTTTTTGAAATGTCAGAGCTAAAGAACGACTTACGTCAAAGTGCTAAAAATTGTTCTTCAACTAAAAGGCTCTGCACTTTTCCGACATCGATAAACATCTGATTTCCAAGAGTCCAATTCCTCGTCGAAACTCCATGTTGAAAACATTATCAACATTAATCAATCGTCGCGAGTTTAAGACAAGATAAAATTTAAAACAGAAAAGTTTTATTCTCACTATAGTACTCATTTTCCGTACCGATCGGTCTCTTACTCGGCAACCACTAAGATCATCAGTCTACCCGACTGCTAGATCAACTTTTTGCAAATGCCCTAGTTTGAAAACCGTTTAATATTAACGATAATCACCGACTTTAAGAACGTATTTACTTTAAAACAAAAAAGTTTTTTTCACTAAGACCCATTTTCCGACTGATCGGATCTCTATGGCAGCTGTATGTTATAGTCATCCGATTTTGACCAAAATTTGCAAATCTGTTTAAAAGCATATAATATTAATAATGACCGAGTTTAAGGCCGTTAACATTGAAAACAAAAAAGTTTTTCTCACTAAGACCCATATTTTTGACCGATGGTTCCTATGGCAGCTATAAGATATAGTCATCCGATCCGGTTGGTTCCGATATCATTAGCAGAATGCAGTAAAAAGAAGACTCTGTGCAAAATTTCAGCACGATAGCTTTAAAACTGAGATGACTAGTTTGCGTAGAAACAGACGGACAGACAGTACGGACAGACAGACAGACGGACAGTACAGACGGACAGACAGACAGACAGACGGACGGACAAAAGCTCTAACCGACTCAGCTCGTCGCCCTGATCAAGAATATATATAGTTTATGGGGTCGGAGAATGAATATTTCTATGCGTTGCAAACTTCTGGGCAAAATTATAATACCCTTTGCATAGGGTATAATGACCCTTATTAAAATGAAATATTTAAAAAATATCAATTTTTTCATATCATTTGGTAAGAAAATAATATCAATCTGATCCAATATAATATCAATTTTCTTAAATTGATATTGAATAGTTTCAGAATGATATTAAAAATGTAATAATGATATGTTAAAAAATATCGATTTGAAATTTTTAACATATCAATTTGATATACTTTCATATCGGAGTAAAATTGATATGAAAAAATATCAATTTTTTTCTCGGTGTAAAGTTATATTTCTTCCATTTTTGTTAAAACCGAAAGATTATTCGTTATTTTGACCAAAAATCTTTTCACTTCAAGTGCGGGAGATTTGATTACGTATATATTCGAACGAGTGCACTAAAGACGGCTTAAACTGAATATGGGCATTTACAAACTGACGTGACGTTACGTTTGTACGAAAAAATTTTGGATTTTTAAAAAGGTTTCTTTATATTTGGATAGCAAATTAGTAGAACTACAATCAGCAAAATGACATCAATTGACCATAAGGATTTAAAGATATACATAAGCCAAGATGTGTGCTGGCGTGAGGTGACAAAAAATGAAAGAGAGTTTTGAGTTGTTTGAGAAAACTGCAAAACTCTGCGAATTAAGCAAAGCCTTTTGTATAAAACTTTCCTTTTAGTAGAATTTAATATAATACAAGTTTATTTTCCGGGTTATCATATTCAAAAATTTAGTCTCGACTTTTTTTCTTATTAGCAAAAGTATCTGACTTGATTATGATTACCTCACGTTACGTTACTTAAATTTCCTCATTATATTTTTGTTGTTTTTGTTATAATATAAAGCAAAAACTTACAGTTAATTGCAGTCACAAAGTTTCTGATGGTGTCTTATGCTTTACACTTTGTCCCTTAGAAAGATTTAAGAGACCAAAAATCAATACAATCTAAAGACAAAATGATAAAAATTGTGCTTTGCATTCGAAAATATCGAAATGAGTTATAAATAAAGTTAAAGATTGGCTTATATCAGTTCAATTTGATTGCTTCCCCATGAAATTCTAATAAGAAATATAATTTTTTAGTACTTTTAATTGTTTGCTCTCGGTGGACTTTTCTTTGGAAATAGCCTAAATGTTACTAATGTCGATTTCATGAAAAAAATTTACAAGCAGAGTTTCCAATAGTTCTTTTTATTAAAGATCTTAACTTAAATGAAGCATTTTTTTAGTTATGTGAGTGTTTTCGAAAACTAAACTAGAGTTTTAAGAAACTATTTTTCCATTATGATTCACAGCATGCAATTACAAAAATGTTATTTTTGTTGGCCAACCACGTTAGGCAAAAATTTCTCTTTACATAGAACACAAATCGGTAAAAATTTTTAAAGTATTTTAGTGAGTTTTTTTCTATTCACCAACTTGCGATTCAACTTCTCATTTTCAATGTCAACTGATTTATTTTTAAAATTGCCAATTCTCAAGTTTCTAGCTGATTTCTGGAACTGTGTTTGTATGTACCTAAATGTTATTGCTTACTTGTTGTTATTATTATATATGCCTCAATCTGCTTTTTGTACATAACGCTTAATCATTAAACTATCACTCATTGCAATAAAAATCTTTTAACTGCCAACTAATTTATTACTAAGTTGCTTTTTAACTCATAGATTTAAGTTGTCATGTGGATACGCCCAATTGCATCTTCAATGGGGTGTCATAATGCCACAGTAACAACAGAGGTACAACAAAATTCACATGCGCTTTGGTAATCGTAATTGCTGTTATTATATTACTCGCGGCCTAAACGTATGCCACACAAAATACGTGTTTATTTGTCTATCCATCTCTTTCTTTCCTTCTCCTCTCTTACAGGTGGCTATGTGGTACGCCCAATGTACGGCTAAGAACTTAACCAAATGCTACGCTTCAGCACTCAACAAAACTAAGAAAACAAAAAAACCTCGTCAAACTTACCACCCCCCCACATATGCAATTTATGGCGCCGCAAAGAACTTAAAGCTGCAATTTCAACAAAATCCCACTTACTCTTTGGCTTGCCACATGCACCAAGAGATTTTTAGTTACACACATCTTCCCACTGAGAACTTTTATGCCCGCATCGTCTTAACTTTAAGTAGAGTCATGTTTATGTTTTCATTCTTCTCTCTCATCCACAATTTGCTCGTAAATGCATTGAAGCGTTATTATTTGTTTCTGGCTTTTGTTTTGACATTCGACATTCGCATTTTGCATCTTTTGTTTCTGGTTAAGCTGAGATAAACAAAATGTGCTTTTATCCGCCATTACCACACCCAGCAAGTAAACACAATTTTTAACAGATTATAAAAGTACAAGAAATGGAAAAATAAATGAAATTCAAATTAATTTTGCAATGGCAGTGGGATTAAAAAGTCATCCGATTATTGGTGAATAATTTAAGCTTTTTCATAACTATTAATCAACTTATGCAAGCAATAGCAAAAAGCAAGCACAGTATCATCATTATTATCTGTAGACTTTGCTATCGATTAAAATCTGGCGGTCGCCCTTCCATGCAAACAAAACTATACGGAGTTGGTAATGGAAAAGACAGCGAGTAGAGCTTAAGACTGCTTAACGTGTGATTATGCTGAGCTTATGTAATTAAAGCTTTGTTTTGCCTATAGGATTTGTAAGCAGGCCTACAAGAGCGATTAGCTGTTTTCCTGAAACTTTTTGATGTGAAACATCTTTAATTTCGCTACGGAAGATTTTAGTAGGAGTAAAATTTGATTTGATTGGTGGGAAGTGGGTGGTAAGTGGGTGGGAAGTGGGTTGGGAGTGGGTGGGAAGTGGGTGGGATGTGAGTAGTTAGTGCGTGGTAAGTGGGGGGAAGTGGATGGGGAGTGGGTGGGAAGTGGGATGTGGGTGGGAAGATTTAAAGATTAGGTTTATTCAAACAAATCCAAAAAATGTCTTTTTGCCAGTACTTATACCATTGAGAGAGCTTGTGATTTTGAAATTAAGCGCTTAAATTTAGCATCATGTTTCATATCAAAGCCTCGGGAGTTTTAACGACACTCACACCTTTTTTGTAGCCGTCAACCGAAGCGGTTCCCCCCAGTAATTGGTTCTTTGTCTCTACACACTGCCCAAGGATTGCGAACCCCGGCACAACCGACCCAGCAACAACTATAACCGTCATCACATATTTTCAATACAGCACACAGCAAAGACTTATAAAAATGAAGCGATTGCGCACTAACATGATTTGAACTTTTATTGTTGTGGTGTAGCGGGTACGTAGAGTGTCAGTTCTAGAAAGAAAGCAAGGGTGCGTATTATTTTAATGTTACAATCAATGATCGATGTACTTGGCCTGCGCAGATTGCAAAACAGGGGACACGCACAGGCTACGTACTACTTGAAGCAACTATTAGATCTGATAGTTCCAATGGCAACTATATGCTATAGTCATCCGATTTGGATCAAACTTGGCAGAATTGTGTGGTAGCATATAATATTGATCAGTAACAAGCTTAAGAGCGATTGCATTGAAAACTAAAAAGTTTTTCCTACTAACACATTTTTTCAGAACTATATTTAGTATGGCAGCTATACTATATAGTTGACCGATTTTTATCAAACTTGGTGGAATTATGTAAAAGCATAGAAAACTTAATAATACGAGGTTTTGTGGCGGTTGCGTTGAAAACAAAAAAGTTTTTTTCACTAGATCTACTTTTTCGACCGATCGTTCCTATGGCAGCTATATGATATAGTCATTCGATTTCGATCAAACTTGGCAGAATTGTGTGGTAGCATATAATATTGATCAGTAGGAAGTTTGGGAGCGAAAACCAAAAAGTTTTTCCTACTAACACATTTTTTTAGAACTATAGTTAGTATGGCAGCTATACTATATAGTTGACCGATTTTCATAAAACTTGGTGAAATTATGTGAAAGCATATAAAGCTTAGAAATACGACTGTTTGGGCACTAAAACTACCGAGGCCAAAATCTCTAAAGATTTCCAGACATCCACCAATAGTTCTTTACTTTAGAGCAGAGATGGGCGCGTCGCGACGTTCCAATGCATACGAGGCAGCGTGTGCATAGGACCTCTGCCACGGCCGACTGCACAAAATCACACGTACGCTATAAGCATTGAAAGCTATTTATAGAACACGAATGCGGGGCACGCAAATTGTGCTTGTATGCGTGTGAAAAGTGTGATGATATGTGTGCATGCCCATCTCTGCTTTAGAGATTTCTACTAACATTGTTGCTGAATTTCCCGTATGTGGCCGAAAAATTGTTCCCTTAACAAAATATCTGGCCTTAATTCACACGTTCCAACACAAAATTGTGCGAACAAATTTTCTCTTCATTAAAATAAGCGATATCAAATCATTTCGAAAAAAAAATGCGCCATAAATTTCTTATAAAAATTTTCCACATCTTTTAATCTTGCCCCCCATTAAATTCAGTTTGCTCATATGCCAAAGTTGCTTTAACTCAATACACATGACAACAATTAAACAGTACAGCCGAATAAAATATTCCACTGGTATTTGATGCTTTAATCTACGTACATCCACACACAGAAATGTGTTCATTCATTTGTCTCTGGTTCTTCGGACTTGGTTCCATTTGAATGCTTTGCTTCCTTCCGTGAGGCCATAAAAACCAATGAAGATACAATTTTTTTGTTTTCGGAAAATTGTTGTGCTATTTTGTTTAGAATACACACATATATTTCTGTATGGCCATTAAAAAGCAGCATTCGAAATATGATCAAATGGAACTGGGCACATACATTTTTTCAGTGTTTGTGTGTGTGTGTGCTCCACATTAAAGGCAAATAAAAATAATTAAAACATTGCAACTACAATAAATAAAAATGGGAAATAACAAGAATAAAAACCAAAAGCAAGCGCGAAAAAAGCTGGATATGGAATTATTTATTTGCCGAATGGCTTAAATGCCGGTCACGCGTTGAAATCTAATGTTAACAACGTTTTAATTAACGAAACCAACAAAAGCAACAACATTAACCAGCGAAATGCATATACAATAATAAATGAGACCCGGAGCAAGTTTATTTGTGGTAAATATTTACATGACACAAATATCAGAGATATATTATGATAAGATGGGAGAGGGGTGTATAAATGCAATTTACTTTGTTGAAAGTTAATGTGTGAATCTAAACTAGAAAGGGGTAATTGTATACTCAAAAATTTCGGAAGTTCATTTAAGAAATTTGTATTTTTTTTATGTCTACTTTTTATTAATCACAAATTTAATATTCCAATGTCTAAGTCAACGTTTTTTTCAGTCATGATCTTTTTTCATTTAGCAGAGCTTCTTTTTACTTATCAATTTCTTTACTTATAAATTTACTTATAAATTTATGGTTATGCTGATTGTACAAGAAGAAAATATGTGTCATTTCGTTTTGGTGCATAGAATGTCCAAAGGTTCAGGCCCAAAAATGTCTCCTGCCCAAGGGTATGCCCTGGAAAACCAGTACAACAGGTTAGTTATACAATTCTAATGTAAATTTTCAGCAACACCCATTTCAAACAAAATGCAAAATGGTATATCTTCGCTTAAAAAAAAAGTAGAATTCTTTGGGATATTTTATTTTGAAGTTAAGAAATGGTGCTTTACGATAATATTATATATAAGAGAGTTCAAACAAAAATGTAGGTCCTCTAACAAGCGTCGAAGAAGGCATTTTAAGCAACTTCAAGCTCAACTTACTAAAAATCTAGGCGTGATGAACCATTTTCGAAAACAGATTCGTGTTTAGCACACGAAAATCATCTAGAACCAGCAACAACCCTTCAATATACCTAAAAATGTCAAATTTGTTAGCTTTTTGAAATTATTACACGAGCAAAGCGAGACATTTTTTTTGCATGCTTAACACAAATTGGTCGGGTATGGCTCAGCGGTCCCTTTCCAGTGTGCGCCAAGAGATTGAGAGAAGCTTGGCCTGGCCATCTTTGGTGCTGTTAAGTCAATTTTACATATCGAGAACGAAGATTAAATTTCGTAGAACTTGTTTCCTTAATCATAAACCCAAATGTGGTATGTTTGTGTGGTGTGTGGTATGTTTGATGGGAAATCAATGATCGTATACATGCAGGGTGCGAGGTATACAAAACGACACACATGCAAACGATTTCGTGTGTATGCTTCGCATAGAACAAAAACCGGTTTTGTTCTCTTCTTTGATTGGTGTCTGCGCGCGCAAGCAAACTGACCAACAACAATACCCTTATTGGTATTGGTGCTTTTCTTTGTGCTCTGCCGTAGGCTGCTTTTGGGCATGCCTGATATAGACTCTAACAACACCACTCAAAATTGAGATGCAGCGTAAATTTTATCTGCCTGCTAAAACGTTCAATGATCCACGCTCGAATATGATATTATCAAGCCTGTTAACCTCTATATATTTATGAATAAAAGTTTAATTGATAGTTTTTGTTTTTGATATATGTTTTTGTGATGCTTTTTTAAATTATATTATAATTAAAATTTAAGTTATATTCTCCCGTTTGTGGGTACATAGATGGCGCCGCCAGAGATAGATGTGGGGCGATTTTGTGGCCACTTTGATTATTTAATGTAAGACACAGTTTAGGTTTTGTGGTTTTATTGCTTGGCGTCTAGCCGCTATGAATGAGTTTAACAGAATGCCAAGAGTTGAGTGTGTGTATGTGTGTGAGTTAGAGATGTACAATAAAAGAGCGGGCTCCCATCGATAAACGAGTTGCCAGTGATGTGCGAACCAGCTGGAACTGTAATGGAACTGCGATTGGAGCTGGATGAACTGGAACCGTCACAGCTACTCCCTCCCTAAATGATGCGTCGAGTTGACTAGCATATAAGGAAAGTTGACGCTGAATATTGGCTCGTATAACTGTGGGGGCTTTCTTTATTGATTAAAAATTTGTTGATACTTTATTGTTATTAAAAGTAATATTAAGAATTGTTACATCGATTTAGGAACAACTTGAAGACAGCTTTTAACAAGCTTTAAACGACTTGAGCTTCGTTTGACTTCCACGCCTCGTTGGCGCCCGAAATCTCTCACACCTCTGCGGCACACGTCTTCCTTCATAAAACGATCGAGCACAACTCAACCGCAAGGCGCGTTCGCGACTCCCAGCTCGTCGCCCATCTTGGCGCCTTTGCTGTTCTGCTTTCGTCGACTTTCTGCTACGTTGTCTCGCTCGTACTTTGTATGGATTCTACGTATTTCGGCTTACGTGTGAAATACTCCTCGTTGTCTTCATCGTTTGGCTCTTGCTTATTTCGGTTGATGTTTGAAATACTTCTCGTTGTCTTTATCGTGATGTTGTCTAGGTTTGTAAGGTGCTGCATCTCTATAACAGTGGAATTTTCGAACAGACAGCAATATTCCATATGTATATATAATATGTGTGGTTCCAGTTCTTGGAGGCTCAAGAGGTTGCTTTACTGCTTATTTGCCTGGTTGTTGTGCAGGAACATGGGATCCACATGTTGTTGAAATGTTTAAGTAAGGACGTTTTTTTCGTTTTTTCGCTCGAACATTTAATTGATGAGTTGGTGTAAGGACTTTAGCTGGATGTCGTCGTGACGCTATATGTCAGTGGCTGAGGTCGTCTAGTTGACTGGACATGTGTGACTGTAGCTGATACAGTGGATCGGACATGTGCACTGTGTTTGAGTGTTACTCCTCCAGCCACCAGTTTCTTTTTGAGAAGGTGGATTGGACTGGACCAAGGGTTCTTGAGTGGCTATGCCAGGCTGAAGCAGCTCCTTGAACTGTGATATGTTGTCTTCATGTATGGATGAACGTTGAGGCTGTTGCTGTTGAGCTCCGACTATGAGTTGCGAAGCATAGTTTTTAGTTAATTGAAAACTTTTTTAACGATCGTTTTTGTTTTTGCTGTTTTCGTGCTTACATGTGTACAAGATTGATGTGGCCGTCTGCTGTATAACACTCGTATGTATTTGTAGATGTACGCGCGTGTGTTTGCTTTGACAGCGTTTGGCGGGCGTGTGTGTGTGTGTGTGCGGGATTTTAGTTAACTATTTCACAAGAACTCGCAAGGAAGTTAGGTTTGCTGATTTCATTTATATATTTGCTTAATGTTTTTTACACATTTTACTCTTGTTGTGTAGTTTCTGAAGTTTGCACGTGTTTCTGGGCGCCACCGCAACTGGCCGTCTTGGAAAGGGGTCACCATTTGTGGCGATTTTGGCCACTTTGTTTATTAAATATAAAACACAGTTAAGATTTAGGTTTGGTTTATTGCTTGGCTTGGTTAGTATTGGGTAAAGGTTGTTCCTTTCACTTAAGTCAGTGTTAAGTCGCAGTTAAGTCACACTTAAGTCACAGTTTAGTCACTGTTAAGCCACTGTTAAGTCACTGTTGAGTCACTGTTGAGTCAGTTCATAAATCATACCAGCAACGTCGAGAAATACTGGAAACTTTTCATGCCAAATTAAAAACATCACAGAAAACCACAAGCGTAGTCGTACAAACGCTGGTCCCTGTAGGTTTACCCAAAGTTGTACCCTTTTCATATTTCAACCACTTTGCCTTGACATAATTTCAAAGGTTTAGCACACTTGTCTCAACCATAACCCTCACGCTTTCATCTCTAATCCGTTTTGTGCCTGCATTTTAAGACTGAATCTGTTCAGCAGTTTGCCCAAGTGGGCGCCATGTGCTGTAATTGAATACAAAACTTGACAATAGAAATCCCAAAAAGAGGGTCAAATATCTTGCACAATTTGTAAATTTAACCAGCCACGAACTTTGCTAGCAACTTGCTCCAAGTACTTGCTCGGTATCAGCAACATCTTTATCCTTTTATCACGCTTCCAACTGTTTAACCAGGCAACCGCCAAAAGCACCCTACATCGAAAAAAGTTATCAAAATGACCAAAAACTTTTCGTGGCACTTCATAATTTGATGCAGCTGCTCCTCTGTGTTATTGTTTGCCAGGAGAGAGTTCGCAACTGTAGCCGATACTGGCGTCACATAATTTTTGAGGATAAAGTTTGCCGTGAATTGAATTGCGGAAGAAAAAATATTGAATTAAATATGACGAGCAAAATTCGTATCCTTATCAAAAAATGGAAAAATAAATATTAAAGTAATTTTCCACTGACATTTCAGAGAGTCGCTTTGACTTGTCAATGGCAGAAAAAAATCATTTTTCAAGCTAAAAGAATTGATATACTAGCATGCGGCAAAAGCATGATGGATTGCAACAATTTGTATGCCAAACGCATTGAGAAGCCATTAAATTAATACGCAAAGTGCATAAGAAATTCAATAAGGGTCAGTTCGTACCAGCCACAGAGAAAGATTGCGTGGGTGGGTTTGCAAAAATGTGCCAAATTAAACCACAAAACGGCAAAAGGAAATATTTTGACAAAATGCTTTTAAAATTTAATTAAAACATTTCAACCAAGAGGCAAACACTTACAAACATATACAAATACATAGAGAAAGAGAAAACAGTTTTCAATTTTAGCAAATAAATAATGACAAGTGATATGTAAAACTGGAATGTAAGAATTGCATACCGCAGACGTTTAACTGTGGTTTGTACAAAAGCTAAAAAAGAAAGAAAAAAAGCAATTTTCCGGTAAGAAATTGCAAGCAATTTTATTGTTCTCTTTTCTTAACATTTACATTTAAACTTTAATTGAACAAAGAGGCAATCGCTTGCACTATAAGCAAATATATTTAGAGAGTGAGAAAACAAATAAATAACCAGAAAGCTTTGACTTTAATGTGAAAACGAAAACAAATGCATAGCCCTAGGGGACAACGTACATGTTTTATTCGTGAGCAGTAGGTTGCGTTTTTTAAGACATAATTAGAAATTTACAGAGGGCGTCCCTTAAAGAATTCCTTTTGTATCAAAAATAAAACAATTTCAGAAAAAATTCCAGTTTTAAAGGGCGCAACGAGGCCACAATGTTTAAGTTAAAAACAAGTAAATAAGTCGTTCAAGCCCGACTGTAATATAATCTGTACCTGCTGCGATGCGGCGACGAACTTTCTTTTGGTCATAACTTGACCAATAGATGGCGCTACTACTTGATTATCAATACTACCGTGTCGGAGTCGTTATGAGTATATTGTGTAATTTTATTAGATTTTCTTGGATAGGCTTCATTAGCTCATAAAAATTTTTGTAACGTATATAGATTTTTGTTGACAGCCTTTTTTTTGTCAACTCTAAATAAATAAAAATACTGACCAACAGATGGCGTCACTACTGTGACCATTTCAAAACTGACAAATAGATGGCGCCACTACTGTAACCATTTCAAAACTGACCTTTGATTGGAACTGACTATTGGTCATAACTTAAGTATCGTTCATCCGATCTTTATCATTTCTTCGGCAATTCAATAAATAATACCAATTACTAACTATCTCTAAAAGGAACGAAACATCTATCTTCAAAACTGTGGCAGATTTAACGTTTTTTCCAAATTGCGGGGGCGGGAGGGGGCGTGGCAAAAATTTAAATTTAGTACATGTGTCTGGAAGTATAAGAAGTATATGTCCCATACATGTGAAACCTCTATCTCTTACCAACTCTGAGATCTCTTCGTTCATACTGACGGTCAGACAGACGGACATGGCTATATTGACTTGACTGTTGATGCGAATCAAGAATATATATACTTTATAGGGTCGGAAATGATTCCTTCTCCTTGTTACATACTTTTGCACAAACTTTATATACTCTGTTTACCTTTGGTACAGAGTATAAACAAGCCTCAGGAAAGTTAATTTGGAATCAGCAAAAAAGGTGATTGAGCGTATACTTTCATAAAAGTTGCACTGTTTTTTAATCCACTCTTTTTGTTGCCCTTGGCAGGCCACATTTTTCGGCACTGAAAAAATAGTTTGTTCGCGCCTTTTTCTGCTATTTAACAGACAGCTGCACAATTTTCACATTTTTTCACCCGTAGTGTACATTTGTGACGCTTTAAATAGTCAATGACCTCTGCTTCCGATTAAAATAATAATTTGGACACAGTAAAATTACATTCCGTGTACTCGATTTTAATGAGAATCATTGAATGAACAACTAAAAATCCATTTAATTTTAATTAAATGTGACTTTTTTCCCAAAGCATAAGTATATTTTTTTTTAGATAATTTATGAAATTTTCTTTATACCCTTCCACAAGGGGCTGGATGGCCAAATTTTTTGCATAAAGTATATATTCTAAAGTGAATACTTTAAATACCAAAAATTCAAAAAACCAAAAGCTGACGGAGTGCATCCGTGAGCTTTTACCGCACCGAGAGAAAATTTGATATTTTGCATATCAATTTTACTCCAATATGAAAGTAGATCAAATTGATATGTTTAAAATTTTAAATCGATATTTTTAACATATCATTTTTACATTTTAAATATCATTCTGAAACTATTTAATATCAATTTAAGTATATGATATTATTTTGGATCAGAATGATATTATTTTCTTGCCAAATGATATGAAAAAATTGATATTTTAAAAAGTTCATTTTACTAACGGTCATATCAACATAAAACTGATTTCTTTTTTCTCTGTAAATGGTTGCAAATTTTGATCTTCGCTCGCCTGTTTCTTTACCTAAAATAGCGGAAAATTTTATTGTAACTTTGCTCAAAAAGATCTCGGCTGCTGGTGAACAATTAATTTGTGTAAAATATGGAAAATACAGTGAAATGAAGGCACTATGTAAATAATATTAGGAAATTGTGTTCAATTTGTTATTTTTTGAACATTTATCTATTTTATGATACGTCCTTAGTCAGAGAAAACCAAACCTATACACCTGTGCACTGTGGAGTTAAAACTAACTTTTGCCCACTTTCAGCCAAAATGTGATTATGCAAACGTGTTTTTGGAAGTGTCCACTTCAACTTTTTATTACAACTTTTTGCCGTTAATTTTCGTGTTTTTGGGAAAGATTTTATGTCTGGCTTGCCAACAATCGGAAAGAAAAAGAGATTTCAGATAGCATTTTTGAACAAAGCAACATGCAAAATACACTCCTCATCACTTGAATAGGACCCCCTGTATACTCTCTTTAAAATTGCTTATAACTTAAAAGCAAAATGATAAAATAATGGTATTTTTGCACATTGTCTTTGTGCAACTAAATATCTCTCTCAGCGACAAACTGTAAGTTCTGCTTTCTTGATTTATGTTGGAACTCGTTGAAATTGAGTCTATATTTTTGTGTCACTTGAATAGAACATGCGTTCAGTTTGATCGTCCACTTTGGCAGGTGCTCACAATGTTTTCACTGATCGAATTTTTTTGTGATTTTCGACTATTGCCTGTAATATAATATTAAAAAAGGTTGAGGAAAAGACTTAACACATGAAGAAAAAGGACAAATAAAGTCACACAAATGCAAAAATAGCTAAAAAAATCGAGAGGAGCCGTCATGTCATATCAGAATTCTTAAGTCATGAGTCTGAATATGGGAAAAATATGAAATTCCCCACGCACAGTGTGCTTACCAATGCGGAAAGACGCATCATATTAAGAAAGCGTAAATTCTCCCGACTCTGTGGCGAAAACTCATGAAAAATGTGGTGTTAATGCTAGTATATCCACTGTCCATCGTGTTATTTCGAAGGCAAAACATCTAAAGAGATTAAAAATATAGAAAAAGCCTCCCCTTAACACTGCAAGAAAAGTGCAACGTCTCAGTTTTTGTCTCGAGCATGTGTTCTGGAACTCGCAGTGGCATAGCGTGGTCATCTCCGAGGAAAAAAAGTTGAATTTAGAAGGCTCAGATGGTTATAGTTATAATTTCCATGAGCTCCGCAAGGAAACCCATCATTTGGACCGTCTGTATAGCAGAGCTGGAGGTGGAATGGTGTGGGGGGCCCATTTCCTACTATGGCACATGTAAACTAAAATTTCTGTCGTCAACGATGAATGCGTTGTGTTACAAAGAAATATCGAAAGAGACTTTTCCATAATTTCAATTTGAAAGCAACTTGGGCCCGAAACATACAGCTCGGGCTGTAAAATCCTATTTACAGAGCCAAAATGTGGACCTACTAAGCTGGCCGCCCTACTCACCCGATTTAAATATAATCGAAAATGTTTGGGGAAGGCACGTGAGATATATGGCTCAGGAAAACAATATTCGAGTGTACCTGAGCTGATCAAAGCAATCGAATTAGCTTGGAACTCGATATCGCTAGATTATTTGGCTAGTTTGTATCAATCCCTTTCAAACCAGATGACTGAAGTTTTGGAAAAGCAAGGTGGCTCGACATATTATAAAAAAATTTTTTTTTCGTATTCAAGTGATAAGTGTATAAGCGTTGAGACAAAAAATAGTATAATAACAAAAAAATCACAAATCTGACACGCTTCATACAGAAAAGTGTATAAAAAATGTCCCTAGTGCAACAGAACTATCTCCACTTTTAAGTTAAAGCATTCAAAATGGCTTTCTTCGACAATGACTAATACATTGGACAGCGAAGAAGTGGTAACTCAATACCAGTAACAAGCCCGGATGTGAAATGGCCGACGAATTGGCACCTACGGGTGCACCCACCGCAATGGTAGGCCCAGAACCCTACTGAGTCATAGGCCAACACACCATAAAAGAACTCCATAGAAAGGAAGAGAATCCGCTTATGAGTCAAGCAAAAGCATTAATAGTGAACCACAGCCTCGAAAGATTCCAAAAGTTAAACCAACAAGAAAAGAATGCCCTCAGGATTCTGACTCGCGCTCTACACGGGCCACTGCCGACTGCGGAGCCACCTGCACAAGTTGGGAATAGCAGACACCCAACTATGCAGATATTGTCAAGAGAAGAAGGAGTCCTCTGAACATATAGCAAATCAAAGAGAACATATGCTCTAGCAAGGCGCAGACTCAGCAGATTTGGGAAACACATTTTACAATCACACAATATCAGTAAATTTATATTTCTTTGAATTAGATGTAGAAGAAAATTATGGTAATTAATCAATTGTATTAAAACCAGAACACAAATTGAATGAAAACAAAAAAGTCTTCTATAATTTCGAAAAAGGTCGAAATCATTATTTTCCAGTGCCTATCTAATAAAAAACTTTAAGCTTGTAAATAAAATTACTTATACGCCATGTGACATCATATGGGCAGCGATGGTAGGCTTGGTCCGATTGGTGCAAAACTTTTCCCACATGCTAGTTTGGCCATAGTTATCACACTCTCCAATTTTTAACTCTGTGGCTACATCTATCCACAACTTGGCCATCCAGCCCAGCCTTGCAGAGAGTATATTAAAATTGTCCTTATATTTGTAACGCATAGAAGGAAGCATCTCCGACCACATAAAGTATATATATATTCTTGATCAGCATGACGAGCTGAGTTGATATAGCCATGTCCGACTAGCCGTACGTCTGATTATATGCTATCTTCTCCGTCAGTTTTAAAGCTGTTTTGAACGATTTTTTTAGTACAAATACGCTGTACATTTGTCGGAACCGGGCGGATCGGATGCATATATATACATATATATAACACACAGCTGCCATAGGAACGATCTGTCGAAAAACTAGTTTTAGTGAGAAAAACTTTTTTGTTTTCAATGCAAATTAAAAGAGTTTTTACAATAGAAAATAAAAGGCACTATTTGGAATGCAATTCATAGGCATGCCATGGTTTCATTCAGCGGGGTATTTTGTGTTGCACTGGTGGAAAAAGAAGTAAATTCCTTTTATTAGGCTGCTGCAACACACTATCATTGTGGCCAGAGCAGACGCCCAGATGGTCTGCACATGGGCGGTCTGCCCTACCAAAGCATACCAGACATATTTAAGCTTCTGCATGGATACCGAAAAGGTTTCTCCGCCACAGCTGGGGCACGTGCCGGCTAGCATTGAAATGCTTTTTTTTTTGGTCAAATCAACATAAAATGAGTTGCTGTTCGGCCGCTTTCGTCAGCGCCACATGTAAGTCCTCAGCGAAGTTCGCAACAAATTTTTGGTCTTTTTTGAATTGAGAGCTCAATTCACAAAGGTACCTTTGAGCATTATGAAGTATGTTTCAAATCAAAGCCTTAAGAGTTCGTTTTTTCATCCTACTTTTTTTAACTTTTTTAGCAACGGGAATTGTGAGTATAAATCATTTTATTTGGTATCATACCCTATTCTTTGAAAACTATAGTTTAAGTCAGAGCCATGAACAATTTCTTTTAAATCAACGCCAACTATAAAAATATAAAGATTTTAAGCAACACTGCGTATGAGTAATTTTAAAAACTTTGGATTTTCTTCGCGCCCATTAAAACATAACTGTTTCGACTTATTTATTTTTGAAATTAAATATACACCTTAAACTTACGAATCAAGGGGCGCCCTTATATATGACCTTATGCTCTCATACGGCGCACAGTGGCTCGTTTTCCCAAAACACCTTGCAAAAATTATAACTCTTAAACCATTTAAATTACTCACATGATTTTTTGTTCTTAATAATCTGAAAACTTCAAAAAATTTTTTGACGTAAAATTCTTTAGGTTACTCCCACAATAGCGAACGTAATTAAGTCGGTAAACTCAAATTTTTGATCTTTTAATCAAAATATAGGATTTTTATAAGAAAACTAAAAAAACGAGAGCGTAAGTTAAAGTCGGCTCTAACCGACTTCGATATACCCGTTACTCATGGAAACAAATGTTTATTAGCCTTCCTGTATGCCTGAGGAGGGTCAGCCGAAAAGTATGCAACATTTTTTAACTCGGCTATTTATTATCCGCCAGATATTAATAGACATTTGTCAATTACTTAATCCAACATAAATGACTCCAAATTCATCACGATAAACAGATCAGACAACAAAACTTTTGAAAACGTCGGTCAAGCCCGACTATTACATACTCTGCACCCTTAATGTCGCAGCTCGAATTTGGTCACGAGTCAAACGGCCAGTTATCACACAACGCACAACGCAGTGCGCTCTCTAAGTCTCTTTCTCTCTCTCTCTCTCTCTCTCTCTCTCACTAAGATTGCTGCTGAACGCAATGCTTAGGTTATGGGTGGGGTGGGTGGTGGGTGTTAACTGACCGTTTTTTGCTCATAACTTGAGTATCGTTCATCCGATCTTTATCATTCCTTCAGCAAATCGATAAATAATTTTGAGTACTAGATATCTCTAGAAAGTACGAACCATCTATCATCAAAACTGTAGGAGATATGACGTTTTTTCCAAATTGCGGGGGCGTGAGGGGGCGTGGCAAAAATTGAAAATAAACTTGATCTGCGTGCAGACAATAGGAGTCTACATTTCAAATTTGGTTGCTCTAGCTTTTCTAGTCTCTGAGATCTAGGTGTTCATACAGACAGACGGACGGACGGACAGACGGACAGACGGACAGACGGACATGGCTATATCGAATCGGCTGTTGATGCTGATCAAGAATATATATACTTTATATGGTCGGAAATGATTCCTTCTGGCTGTTACATACATTTGCACGACTTTAGTATACCCTTTTACTCTACGAGTAACGGGTATAAAAATATGTAAGTGGCTTAAATATATTTTAAAATACTTATTCTAGCAATTTTTTTTGAAAATAAAAATAAAATTTTTTTTTTTAAGTAATTTTTTTTGTATTAAAAATAAATTTTTTTTTATACAAATTTTTATAAAAATTTTTTTTTTTTATTATAACGCACAAAAAGGATGCACGGAACTTAATCCGCTTACAAATTTTTAAAAGGTTACAGGTACTGAAAAGGTAACATTACTATAGTAATATAGCAGGATATTTGAGAAATGCAGCGCTTAGTATTTGCGAGCCAGATAGGGTGAGACAAGAAGACGGCCAAAGATGGTCGCTTTTCTTGAATCCAAAGGTCGCACGGATGTCGCCTTTTGAGTCGTCTCCATATCCTCTTAGTCGCCAGCTCATGAGCGAGACGGTTTGTGGGGGCCACCAAGCGGTCTCTATATCTGCTGGTGTGGCTGTTGATCTGGGAGCAAACTGGTAGAATGCCAAGATCTTTATAGATGGTGGAGTTATGCACATACCAGGGTGCACAGAGCATTCTGCGCAAGATGTTGTTCAGCATAGTGTCGACCTTTTTAATGGTGGTGTCACAGGCAGTACCCCAGAGGCAGATACCCCAAGTCCAGGTCGGCATGATTATTGACTTAAATATTATTATCTTTGCGCGTAGTGAGAGCCCTGAATTCGATCAAAGGAGCCAGTCTAATTTGTTTGCCTTAGTATAAGTGACAGCCACAGCTCATTTAATGTGGTCAGACCAAGTATAAAAGAGAAGGCCAAGCTAACTTCGTCTGTGACGAAGTTTTTATACCCTTGCAAATGCTGTTTTTGAAATGTCAGAGCTTAAGAACGCTTACATAAAAATCCAAAATTTTTGTAACTAAAACCCATTCTCCAACAGATAAACATCTGATTTCGACCAAATTTCGCGAGTCGTCTTGAAAACATATCAAATTAACAATCGCCGAGTTTAAGAAAGATAAAATTAAAAAAAAAAAGTTTTTCTCACTAAGACTCATTTTCCGACCGATCGGTCCAATGGCAGCCTTATGATATAGTCATCCGATTTCGAACAAATTTTGCGAATATAAGCATATAAAATTAGTAATCAGTGAGTTAAAGGACTCTAACATTAAAAACAAAACAATGTCTTACTAAGAACCGTTTTCGACCGATCGGTTCTATGGCCACCATAAGATATAGTCACCCGATGATGTTGATCAACTTTTTCAAATTAGTTTGAAAGCGTTTAATATTAATAATCACCGACCTTAAGAACGATTTACTTAAGAACAAAAAAGTTTTTTTTCTCACTAAGACCCATTTTTCGACCGATCGGTCCTATGGCAGCTAGATGATATAGTCATCCGATCTTGACCAAAATTTGCAAGTCTGTTTGAAAGCATATAACATTAATAATGGCCAAATTTAATGGTCGTTAACATTGAAAACAAAAAAGTTTTTCTCACTAAAACTTTTTTTCAGAACTGTTTTTTGTATGGCAGCTATACTATATAGTTGACCGATTTTCATCAAACTTGGTGGAATTGTGTAAAAGCATAGAAAACTTAAAAGTACGAGGATTGGGCGAGTTTGCGGTAAAGACAAAAAAAATTTTCTAACCAAAACTACTTTTTCGAGAGATCGTTCCTATGGCAGCTATATGCTAAAGTCATCCGATTTGCATCAAACTTTGCAGAGTTTTGTGGTAGCATATAATATTGATCAGTAACAATTTTGGGAGCGATAGCATTGAAAACATAAAAGTTTTTCCCACTAAAACTTTTTTTCAGAACTATATTTTGTATGGCAGCTATACTATATAGTTGACCGATTTTGATCAAACTTGGTGGAATTATGTAAAAGCATAGAAAACTTATGAATACGACATTTGGGCACGTTTGCGTTGAAACAAAAAAGTTTTTCTAACTAAAACTACTTTTTCGACCAATAGTTCCCAACTGTCCAACATTCTTAACTATGGTTTCGACGCCACGTCTTGCTTGTGGATGGAAAATTGGAACTTAAGGATGGACCACCTCTGGCGTAGCCACGGGTATAATTTATATGAAATAATCTTAAAAAAGTAAATGGCAGGCATTGATGTATCGCTCCAAATTAAAGTTTCAATCACTACTGCAAATTTTCAGATTTTTTTTAGATTTTCAAAAAACAAACGCTTTGAAAATCACCCTTTATGTTGGGGTTCTGAAACTTGGTGATTGTTAATTTAATTTACTTTCAAACAGATTCGCAAAATTTGGTCGAATTCGGTTGACAATCGGCCGGAAAGTGTAATTTAGTAAGAAAACAATTTTGTTTTTATTGTTTACATTCTTAAATTCTAATATTTCAATAGAAGCACTTGCAAGGGTATAGAAACTTCGGCACAAACAAAGTTAGCTCAGCCTTCGCGCTTTATTTAACTTTTACCTAAATAAATGATGATTTATTTATTTAAGCCAGAAAAGTCCTGAATATTGTGTCAGCTTTTGTTGAGTATTGTGGTGTAGCTCCTAACGGAAGCTGATTGACGCTGATTGAATTAAGCCGTTGACTTTTATGCTCCTCTATGAGAATTTTCATATGACCGCACTTGAACTTGCAGTCATGCAGTCTGGCACTGGCACAAATCCCATCTAACCACCTGTCCAATTTCGCTTTCGTTGGCCTTTTCTTGTGGTGTCGTTTGCCTAACATCAAACTCCCCTTTTTTTTCTGGTTTTTTTTTTTTGTTGATAATCCAAGGGGAGTTCATTATATGGCATGCTTAGCCAATTATCACCTATCGATGAAGTTGGGCGTGATTTAATTTGATTTGATTTAAAACAGGTGCCACGTGTTCTCATATAAATTTGGTATTTTGTTGTTTGTTTATTTTATTTAAGAGCCCAACAAAACTTGACATTGATATAGAAATTTAATTAGTGTAATGTGATGTAATTAATTTAGTTAGTGATTCGCCTAATGGGCCTAAGGAAAAACAAACAAATTTGATAGAAATCGATACGAACGTCCTCATAGCAACTAGGGAGATAAGTTTCACACGTGTTCCTGGAACAAATAATTATCATCATTACCATAAAGCATACTGTGTACCAGCTTGGGGGCAAAGTAATTTATGACATTCAAAAAGAGAAAAAAACAATATAAATCAAAACAAAATTTTGATTGTTAACATTTGCCAAGTGCAATGCAGCAGAATTTCTGCTTAAATGCATTCAATATACAACGGAGAAGGGCAGTCAATTGAGATTTTACGATGAGCCCATCCAAAAAGCACTTCAGAAATCAAATAATCCAAAGAGGCAGGTAAATCAATCACCAGTGTGTATACACAGAGATTAAAGAGGCTCAATGGAAGCAATCGAACAAAAAAGAGAAGCAATTTTAATCAATTGGCTGGCTCTGTTGTTAATATTCGCAATTTTTCACATTTTTATCTGTATAATGTGTGCCGTAATAATTAAATTAATTTAAGCAATTAACAAAACACTGGCAACTCCCCTACCAGTTTCCATTCTTTTTGCAGAAGCCCAACCAAAAATCTGTGGACTCTTAAAGATCTTGGCACGAATTGTGTTTTAATTTGTGGCTATTTTAATTCAATTTACAATCAATTGCTAATAGTCGAAACGTTGCCACCACACTTAAGTATCGTTCGATTGTAAAACTTTTTGATATTTGAGTGTAATCCAGAAGTAAATAAGAGTTAATGCTAATTGGATTGAGAGCTGGCCCCAAACTTTTCGTTAACAACTCTATTCGAATTGTGTGTTTTGGTCCATTTGATATTCGATGTCCATCAATGAACACCTAAAACAAACACGTAAAAGAACTGTCAGCAATTGGATGAAACTTGAATGTTATTGCTTACACGGAAACAGACTAGACAAGCTGGCAGACCAATGCCCCCCTGTTTACTAACACATACACTGAGAGAAATTGAGAATATTTAAATAGTACCAAGGGGGAAAATTTTAAAAATACTTGTTTTCATATTCTGTACCAAAGGTACACAGAGTATATTAAGTTTTTGCAAAGTAAGTAACAGGCAAAAAGGAATCATTTGCGACCCTTTAAAGTATATATATTCTTGATCAGCATCACCAGCTGAGTCGATATAGCCATGTCCATCTGTATGAACGCACAGAACTCAGAGATGGTAAAAGATAGAGGTTTGGCATGACATAAACTTTTTATACCCATCCATACTTGCAGGCAGATCAAGTTTATTTTTCACGCAGCTTGTAAAAAACTTCATATTTCCCACAGCTTAGTAGTTAGATGGTTCGTAGCTTCTAGAAATATTTGGTAGTAAAGATTATTTATCGATTTGCGGAAAGAATGATAAAGATCGGCTGAACTATACTTAAGTTATGAGCAAAAGAAAATTCGCTGTCGCAGCACTGGATTCTGGGTTTAGCTACTGGATTTAATAGGTGTAACTAACTTTACAGAATATTACTTAAATGCTAACAATTATTGTTGGACACAGAACTCCCCCTCCAGGTACATCTGCGATAAATGTCCGGGGTTATCATCTACAGGATTTGTACAAGCTCCAATGTAAAGGAAACCTTGGTCACCTCGCTTTAAGGATGTTGCTTCGAGTGGTGGGCGACAAGGAGGTTCGTCCAAGCAGGGTTGAGGTTGCCTCGCTTCGAGGACTTTCGTTTGCCACGCGTCGTGGACTTTCGCTTGCCAGCGACTTCGTTGTGGACTTCGATTGCCAAGCGTTGTGGACTTCGTTTGCCACTCGTTATGGACTTTGTGTTGAGTTTGAGAACTTGTACGTAGATTCAGGCTGGTATCAATTGCCAAACATAGAGCGTCTCGAGTTGTAGCAGGTTGCTTGTGCTCGATCAGGGATGGGGATCGTTTTGAATGAACATCGGCGATGATGAAAGATGCGATGAAGATTCAGATTCAGCTGCGCGACTTACTTTCATAAGTATGAGCGATCGTAGGGATAGTGCGCGGGTTGTCGTGCTGCTGCTGCTGCGCTATCACGATGAATAGTGTGACCTGAGCTGCCACATGGGTCACAGTAGTGGCGCCATCTATTAGTCAGTTTTGAAAATCATCCAACAATCATCGTCAAAACAAAAATAAGCAAAAAATAGATGAAAGCTAACTTCGGCTCGACCGAAGTTTATAGTTTGTTATATGGCAGCTATACGATAAATTCATCCAATTTCGACCGAACTCCCCAAAATTGTGTGGAAACTGATAATATTCACAACTGGAAGGTATACAGACACTACCCTTGAAAACAAAAAAATTTTTCTCACTAGAACTACTTTTTCGACCGATAGTTCCTATGGCAGCTATATGTTATAGTCATCCGATTTGGATCAAACTTGGTAGAATTGTGCAGTAGCATATAATATTGATTAGTGACAAGTTTGGGAGTGATAGCTTTGAAAACAAAAAAGGTTTTCCTACTTAGACTTTTTCTCAGACTTATCTTTTGTATGGCAGCTATACTATATAGTGGTCCGATTTTCATAAAACTTGATGGAATTATGTAAAAGCATAGAAAACTTAGAAATACGATGATTGGGGACGTTTGCGTTGAAGACAAAAAAGTTTTTCTCACTAGAACTACTTTTTCGACCGATGGTTCCTATGGCAGCTGTATGATATAGTCATCCGATCCGGCCGATTCCGACAAATGTGTAGCGTATTTGTACCAAAAGGCTTCGTGCAAAGTTTGGTTAAGATAGCTTTAAAACTGACGGAGGAGATAGCATAGAAACAGGCGGTAGCGCAGCAGCAGCGCTACAAAGTATATTAACGTCGGCTTGACCGACTTTCTTACTTGTTTTCATTCTATTTTATAATATTTAAGTTCGTATATTAAGGTTATTTCGAACTGGTCCACAAGCCGCCTTTTCTTCTTCAGAAACTTTGTTTTTTACATAGTAGGAATTTCTTCGATTCGGCTTGGTTCAGAACTGGTTTGCATTTCTGGTCTATGCTAGTACTGGGAATTTTAATCGTTCTTTCCTAGCGAACGCTTTCTCTATCTCTTTTAGTTGTGCTTCTTCAACCTTTTAATTTATATTAAATCTATCACAATTAATCGAATTACCATGATTATATCAACACGCAGCATAAAGCATTCCAAACTGTCCTTGAAATAATTTGAATATGAAGTTGAATTATCAAAATGTATAAACTTCTGAGTAGCTATTCACAGGTCCATTAAATATATTCTTGAATTAAAATCAAATTTGGAAAACTATAAAATTAAGGAGGCTTACAATACCCGTTCATGCAGGTTGCGCTTAGCGTAGAGACCTGATCTTAAATTAAAGTCCACAAACATCAATTTTGGGAAGAACATTTTATGGAAGTACAGATTCTCGAATCATAGACAGTAGTGTTGGGTTGTTCATGAGGGAGTGAACCAAATTGAGTTGTTCACTTAACTGAACATGTTCTATTTCCAATGTTTATTTTTGTTCAGTGTGAGTTTTCAGTAAGAGTTGTTCAGTTTTTCCTGCACAGTCAGTTGTTCATGTTGAGTTGTTCAAAAGGAGTTGCTCATAATGAGTTGTTCTGAGTGACTTGTTCAATTGCTTGCTCAGTCAATTGTTCACTGTTTTGTTCAATTACCAGTTCATTGAATTGTTCAGTGCGACCTGATCAGTCACTGTTCATTAAGTTCGCTGACTGCTCAGCTATTAGTGGTATTCCTGAAAGTGATTTAGATTTGTTTTAGATTTCGTCGAATAGCTGTTCATAACTGCTCCTTACAAAATGTCCAGTGTGCCCAGAAAAAGTGGAGAAGGTTCATACTAAAAGATTTAACAAAATCAACTTTGAGGCTGATTTAGATGTGATTTAGATTTGATTTCGTTTTGCTTGCATGTGTGACCGTTCTTTCGAATAAAATTAAGTAAAGCGCTTGAAGTCTGTTTAAAGTCTGTTGTAATTTTAAAAAGGAGAACATTGCAAGTTTCTGCATTTCATGTATGTTCAATTAAATAATTGGTTATTACGCGAATTCTAGAATGAATCGAGTCTGTATGAAGGGAAGAAAGAACAGTTGTCTACCTTGGACGGTGTCAAAACTGCTACAGTTCTTAGAGCTTGTGCTTGACTTAGTCAAAGATAGTCGGGATTCCATATCTGTACAGTTCTCCTAGAATGTTTTACGTCATAAACTCTTCCACAATTTCATACTAAAACTACATTCAGCCAACACACGGGTTTTACACTTTTTTCGGCTTGTTTTGCTTTGGTGCCTTAGTTCAATTTGTTTAATGTTTGTTCACACCGTTAACGAAATCTAAATCAAATCAGTGCACGAAAAGGACCAAATTAAATTTGTTTCAATTTGAAAGTTTTATAAAATTGATCCTATGAGTAGTGACAGATAGACGAGACTGAAAGACGAACGAAGATGTTGTATACATTTTACGGACAGACAACCCGTATTGATAAAGTAAATTGTAATTCTTAAGTGTATATAGTAAGCCTGTGTTGTAAATAACACCTTCACAATTTCAATATGACACCTATCAATTAGCTCACTTATTTTTCACAGTGTTTAGTTGTTGCTTCTGGTTTATGAGTTTATCTTAGTAGGGAAATTAACGTGTGTTTTTCTAACAAATTATACAACTAAATTTTGTATCTTTTACAAATAAAAGATAAATAGTTGATTCATTTATTGATAGATAATGGACAAATCATATTTGCCAGAGATACAATATACGTAAATTGTATGTATGCATGGTGTGAATGGATAATAAACCGGCAACAAAAATTCACTTATCACAGGCTCATAAAAATAAAGGTGGGTGGGCAGACACGCCCAGCCTCCCTCCTTGACACATTGTGGTATGGTTTTATGGGAAATTGATTAAGAATTTGTTGGCTGCACCTGATTTTGCTGCTCTTTGTGGGTCTCCACTTAACGTGGTACAACATGACGTATGCGTGTTCTGTGACCAAAGCATTAAAGATAAAGCCTTTGCGCCTGTGTGTGTGTGTGTGTGTCTGTGTGTCTGTGCGCGCGCCTGCCCCTGTCTATGTGAATCAATAGCAGCCCAAAAAAAACAAGCTCCGGCAGTTGCCTCTGTGCGCTTTCAATGTGCGGTTGTTGTTCGCGATCAAGAAAATAAAAAAAAAAATTATCTCGCATAAAAATTATTATCGGAAAATTAAATTCAAACCGTGTGCGGAATAATTAAACAGAATTACACTTGAACTTTCAGTGAGCAGAAATATGCAAAGTTTCCACAGATTAGGCCCAATTACCATTAACATAAAATTAAATTAAAAACTTTCACTGAGGTAAGTGAAAAGTGGATATTAATATTAACAAATTGCATTGCTGCCCCGGGGGGAAAATTAATTTATAGTACAAACACAAAGATATCAATCTGATTGACAGTCATTCAAGTGCGCATAAACAAACAAATAAAGAATCTATTAAAAATACATACACTCTGGCTATTTGTTTGGCAATTGAACAATTTATTGTATGTTTGGGAAATTTATCAATGAATTTTAGCATCTCCATTGATCACATGAGAAAGCAGGGGGAGAATGCTGCGCCATGATGCGGGAATGTTTAAAAAAAAAAACGTATTTTGTTTGCTTGTGTGAGAAACTTAATTGCCGGACAATTGAATAAATATTGCGGATAAATTTTCTATTTTTATTGACAGTTGACTTTGGCAGCACGAATTTAACATACAATGGTGGTGAATCGTTGCTTAGTTTAGAATTTATTACATTTTAATTGTAAAAGCATTTTCTAGAATTTCAATTTATCCAAATATTTCAGTCATGTAAGCAACCGGTAAGACCGGATCGGAATGTCAGATTCTGCTACCTAAAGTAGCAATTCTATTTTTATGTTGCACGATTCTTATTTCATTACATTTATGTGTTAAGCTTGCAAGACTATGTAAGCCGACAACAAGCTGTTCGGAGTAAAGCTTTTTTTTCCAGTTTTGCTCAAGTTCTTGTTGTTATTTTCAAACTGAATTTAAACTTAAATATATGCAACAAATTGAAATGAAATGAAACGGGTCAACATGGGTTAAATATTTGTTCATAACATAAGCTTCACTCAGTGGTTCAGTGCTCATTTCATACAACATTTTTCTTATGAATTTGAGAATTTTACATATTTGAAAGCTTTTGTCAATAATAAACTGCTTTGCAACTGACCGCCTTTGTTATGTTTTATTTGTTTTATTTTAAGGCCTGCAGGTGAAGGGCTATGATTTTTCATTTTCTTCAGTGCATTTTAACTTAAGTACTAAATATAATATTATAAGTCTGCCTTAACAAATTGCTGATAAAAAGGGATTTAAAAAAAAACCAAATGATTTCATTTGATCAGAAATATTTTTGGTTAAATTATTTCAAGTATAGGCCAAGTATGTAAACTTGGAGGAGAACTGTCGGTAGAGAGACGGAACGCATAGGGAAAAGTTCGGGAGAACTCAAAGCGACAGCTAATAACAGAGTTCGCTGGAGAGGAGTAGTTGATGCCCTATGTCCCACTCGGGATTGGAACTAGAAGAAGAGAAGAGGCCAAGTATGTATCTGCGTTCAATTAGAATTGACCAAATTCTAAACGGAGAACATTCTGATCCCACAGGTTTCTTTGTCAGGGGAGAGGTTCAGCTAAAGCCTCTGCTAATCTTTGGGTCACAGCACTTCACACACTTACGCAACTTCACATCGAGAATCAAATTGAAGTCTTTATTTTAGACATTTTTATACTCTTTACCAAAGGTACACAAAAGTATGTAACAGGAAGAAGGAATCATTCCCGACCCCATAAAGTAAATATATTCTTGATCAGCATCAACAGCCGTGTCGATATAGACATGTCCGTCTGTATGAACGCACAGAACTCAGAGATGGTAAGAGGTAAAGGTTTGACATGTATGGAACGTATACTTCTTATACTTACAGGCAGATCAAGTTTATTTTCAATTTTTGCAACGCCTCCTGCCGCCCCCGCAATTGGGAAAAAACGTCATATCTCCCACAGTTTTGATGATAGATTGTTCGTACCTTCTAGCGATATTTAGTTATCAAGATTATTTATCGATTTGCTAAAGAAATAATAAAGATCGAATGAACTGTACTCAAGTTATGATCAAAAGAATTTTCGCCCCCGCAGCGCCACAGTAGTGGCGCCATCTATTTATCAGTTCAAAGCAGTGGTGCCATCTATTAGTCAGTTTTGAAATGGTCAGAGTAGTGGCGACAACTATTGGTCAGTTTTGAAAATCAAGTAGTTGATTGGGTCTTTAAATTTATTGCTATGTAGTCTTTGGAATTATTTAAAAATAGCCGACATGATGTGAATATATCAATATTTTAGTATTAAGGTATTTTAAGAAATCGAATAATGGTCACATTGTATATAGAATGGACGATGAAGAGATCGAGAGTAGAACGCTGTAGATAGTAGAAGGCAAACAGCATAAAAGAAAACCCATATCGACAAACCGTGAAGAGACTACCCGTATTGACATTGTAAATAGATAACCGTGTGTAAATATAAAACAAAAACCCGAAAAACGCTAGTTTACACCACCAACTCTTCGGGGTTTTCCGGTCTTTATTAACACACTATTTACACAATTACTATTTACATTATTAAAACGGTCTCTGTCCATTTATATACACTCGTCCGTCTCGGTCAGCGTCCATCTCCTACTACTGCATAATCCACGAACGCCACCTTCTATGCTCGCATCATCCATCCAGTGTGACCATCCTCTCAACAATTAGCACTAGTTCTGTATTGTTATTAGAGTGCTTCAGACTAGTTCATCCAGAGGCCCAAAGCCAGTTCATTACATTAATTTGTTTACAAGTTATCATATGATTCTTTTTTTATACCCTTGCAGAGGGTATATTAAAATTGTCCAGATGTTTGTAACGCGTAGAAGAAAACATCTCCGACCACATAAAGTAGTAGTGGTAGTGCGATTTTATTCAAAAGTTAACATAAATAAATAACACAGTGAAACACTCAAAATTGCCTGGGAACGGGACCAATAAATTATGTAACTAGAGGCATCAGCGAGCAACACCTCATACCCAGTTTTTCATGATCACGTCAAGTTCGCGTTTAATGGGCACATTTATACTAGCAACATACAGCTACAATTTCTGTTGCTGGTTAAAAAAAGGTGAGAGCTAAAATTTTGGAAAATTCACTAAAGATGAAGGGAGTCAGCAGGTTAGTACCCCGCCCCCCATAGAGGTCTAACTTAGAAAATGGTATCAATGGAAAACCACTCGATAGAATTTTGTAAGATTTTAAATATATTGAGATGCTGACCAATAAAATGTGTCCTTAAGAGACGCAACATGCATCGAAAAACCGCGATAGTGGGTACCACATTTGACATCACCCATTATCGACTCCATATAGGCCATAAACTAGAGATAAAAATAGACGGAATGTATGTTGCTAGTATAAATGTGCCCATTAAACGCGAACATGACGTGATCAAGAAAAACTGGGTATGAGGTATTGCTCCCTGATGCTTCTAGTTTCATAATTTATTGGTTCCGTTCCCAGGCATTGAAAAAAGTTGAATTTTGTGGCACTGTGTAATATATAATGGCTTACAATTTTTGGAATAAGATCGGTGGCATCTAGCTTTGGCAGTCTGCCGTCAGCTTTAGCGTGTAGTACATTTAATAATCCGAAGTTTTTTTTTTAACATTAACTAAAACTAAAAATCTTTGGTGTGTATGCGCCGTCTGTAGATTGTAGCGTCTTTTTTATAATGATATAGGCTGTTCCAGTTTTCACCATTTAGGATGATGACAACCTTTTGCGATGAGAGATTTCACTTAAAATCTAACATACTCCTATGAAATGGCTCGAGTCCTCCTTCACATTTAGGTTGCACAAGGTGAAATTGGCTTCCTTACGCCTAGTGTAGCGTCTGTTATTTACATCTAGCATTTCGCATCTTGCTCTGAATATTGCCGAGATTTGGTTTAGGCTGTGCTGGTAGTTAAAATAGTTTTTTTCTGCTAAGGAATAGTTCAGTTGCCAGTAAATTTCTCAGTGTTCGCTCGCTCTTGCCTGCCCCAAAAAGAATATATATTCTTGATCAATATGACAAGCTGAATTGTTATAGCCATGTCCGTCTGTCCGTCCGTATATCTGTCTGTTTCTATGCAACCTCCTCCGCCAGTTTAAAAGCTATCTTAACAAAACTTTGCACAAAGTCTTTTGGTACAAAGACGCTGCACATTTGTCGGAACCGGTCAGATCGGATGACTATATCATATAGCTGCCATAGGAACTATCGGTCAAAAAAGAAGATTTAGTAGGAAAAACTTTTTTGTCTTCAATGTGAACGTCCTCAAGCCTCGTATTTATAAGTTTTCTATGCTTTCGCATAATTCCATCAAGTGTGATAAAAATCTGACAATTATATAGTATAGCTGCCATACAAATTATAGTTCTGAAAAAGTCGTAGTGGGAAAAACTTTTTGATTTTCAATGCCATCGCTCCCAAACTTGTTACTGATCAATATTATATGCTACCACACAATTTTGCCAAGTTTGGTCCAAATCGAATAACTCTAGAATATAGTGGCCATAGGAACGATCGGTTGAAATAGTATTTCTAGTGAGAAAAACTGTTTTGTTTTAAATGGTAGCGTCTTTATACTTTCCTTTTATGAATATTATCGGTTTCCACAAAATTTTGGGGAGTCTGATCAAAATGGGATGAATTCATCGTTTAACTGCACGGTAAAAATCTGACAAGAAAATGGTCAAAGTGATGCCGCCATCTATTGCTGAGTTTGGGAAATTACTTAGCTATTTCTGTTCAAAGCTAAAATTTTATTGTTCAGTAAAAGTCATTAAAAACCTTCGCTTTTATAAACTTTGCCCGAGCCGAAGTTAGCTTTCCTCCATTTAATTGATTATTTCTTTTACAAAATGAAGACAATTTTTTAAAATATTTCGCTTTGTTCATCTACGACTTTGTGCCATGTAATTCCGATTTTTATACTCATATTAGACATTATATTTAGACATACAATTAGTGACGTTAAAAAAATACAAACAATTTGTATTTAACTATAATAAACAGTTAGTCCTGTAGGCCAATTCCACCATTTTCTTCAATTGGGTTAAGGTAAACAGTAAAACGTTTCATAAGGTCAAAAGAAATGACATGATTTTAAGTCAAACTGTTTTCCACAGCATCGTTAGAACATCTACTGAAGACCTTAGAGCAACTGCACAACCCATGTGAATATTATAAATGATTTTCTCAGTACTTGAAGAGAGGTACAAGACAGCCCACACTTTATCGACTGCACTTGCTAATATGCGTGAGGACTACTCTGTCAAGATTTGCAGTGTTGGAATGAATATGACTGGCACGACCAAGTCAATTACTGTTGTAACTTGACTGGAAACCGTAAATGACACAAGAAGCTTTTACTCTTGATTTTTTTATTTTTCATTGATTTATTTTTGAATAATGCATGAATTATGTTGGAATGCACCTAGCAACTCATATTCAAGTCAGGTGACAGCCAAATATCAGGAATAAATCATAAAAATTCGTTCAAATTTGAAACGAGGTTTGTTTCTCTGATGGGAAAATATGAGTTATAAACTTAATGCAACTAAAATCCTTTAGCAAAAACTGTTTTTAATGAAATTCCAAAAAAATACATTTTACTGAATTAAGTATTGTGTACCTAAAAATTCTCCACTGTTTGTAACTTAACCCTATTATTTGGCATAACATCAACACTTTATTGTTTGTCTTGTAGTTTCTATAGTTGCCTAGGTGTTTGGGCCATATAATAATTTCCAAAGGAACAAAAAGACACAAATAATAAACACCTCGTCTCACCGACATCCACTTGAACTCAGACATTCTCTCCGACTCATTTAGAGGCGGCACAGAAAACGTAATTATGCTTACACAAGCAACAAGCAACAAGGACAATTTGTACCTTTCCCTCCCAAAGGAGCCAATTTTATGTTTTTTTTTAAGGTCACGATGTCTGGAAAGTTGAAGGTGGCGTTGGTTAAAATTTACAGTACAGTGAATTCTAATGAAAAATTTAAGAATATGTATAATTTTTTTTAGAAAGAAAAGAAAAAGTGCAAAATAAAATTCAAAAATTTTTGTCAATACTTTTTTGCGTTGTTTTTTATATAAATTTAACATATGATTTAATTTTAGTTGTTTAACTTCGATTAAGACATTTTATTTAATAAGAAAGAGCGTTAAATGACATGATACACAATTACAGAAGCAATCATAAGCTGGTCAGAATGAATCAAATTAAATAAAAAGATAGATTGGAATACATCCAACCGAAAGCAATTGGAACAGTTGTCCAGTCATCAATACTAAAAGCAGCTTTTAGCTAACAAATAAATTAAAGATGAAATATTCTGGATATTTCTGGGCAGAACCGGTCTGTTCGCTACACCACCCAGATAAGGATTGAGAATTACAAATTGAGTCCAGTTGCAATTAACAATGGACAATGGAAGAACTGTATCGCAAGACACATCCAGTGATTGGAAAGGTACTCATTTTTCATACCTATCTAGGGTAGAAGGTAAATGTCAAAATATATAGGTAAAAGGTATGCGATTTTTCCAGTACCTAGGTAAAGGTGAAGGTACAAAAAATTTACTTTTTAATAAGCCTTTTAAAGCAGGGTTTATTCAACACCACCTACCCGAAAATGTTCAGAACGTAAACTATCTAACCGAAACTTTGAGGCTTTTTCGAAATTTCAACAAAGGTGTACGGGAAAAGAACAAAAGATTCTCGGGAGAACAAAAAAATTCGTAAAAATTCTTTTCTTTCTACTCTTTTTTTTTAATCTTAAGTTAGAAATACATTTTTATCTTTCGGACTGTTTAAGCTAGAATTCCCATTATTTGAATTTTCGATCCAGGTTAAAAAATACATATTTCAATATTAACAATCATTAAGTTCTACATTCGCACCAACTTTACAAACATCTATATCCAGGTACATCCGGATACTTTCTTCATATTTAATCTGGGTCTTGGCCTAGATACATAGGAACCCTGCAGTTCTACGCCTCAGTACTGAATTTGTCAGTGCTGATTCAGACTTTGGTAGTAGGAAATGCTCCAATTCATGAGTGAAATCAGTACTACCCATGAAACTAACCCCCGAGTTCAGTACTGAAATCATGCTTGAAAGAAGAGAAGGTCTTGACGTAGTAGGAACTGTCTGTTTTAAGTTCATGGCTGAAATGCCTGAAAGGCAGCCATGATTTCAGCTCTGATTCAGTACTGAGCCGTACTGAAGGGAAGTAAAGCGATATGGACAAGTTTTTGAAGCTTCTAAAAAGGGAACATTAGCAATTTATTTATCTTAGCCGTTATCAAAGCCCACTGGTGATAGGGTCCTTGAATATAATTTGGTTTTTAGTGTGTTAAATGAAATGCTGTAATTTTTAAATCAAATCTGAATAGCAATCACATTTTGAAACCATTCAAAAGAGAGTTTCTGTACCTTATTTCAATACAAGTTGCGACGACAAGTATCTGTATTTTCTTAACGTCGTCTTAAGGATCAACACAGCTCAAAACTATGTTTTTTTTAGCAGTCACACCAAGAATCCCAAATTGGAAAAATGATTAAATGAGATTGGTCTCCCACCCAGCCTATTATTTATCACATCATTTTGACAAGGTAAATGCAAATTTGGACCTAGGTAAAGTAAAAGCTACTAATAGCTTCTTTAAAAATACCGAGGTAGGATAAAAGGTACACAAAATATGTATCTAGGTATGTACCTTGGTACAAATACCTGGATACTTTCTAACACTGGACACATTTTATGCTAGAACAAGGGTGCACAGGCCGTATGCGCACGTCGCGCATAGGGATAGCCGCGCGTATAGCCCTCACGCAACAACAACTTTACATGTGTTCTCTCTTCTCTATCTCTCCTATGCTTCTTGAAAACTCGAACGCAATAAAAAATATATGCATGCGTTGTCTTCAATGTATATTTTGTTGTTGGGGGAAGAATGATTTCGTGTGTATCAGACAGCCACACACAGCAGCAGGTAATAGTCGGTTCTCTTTCTATTTCTTGAAATTGTTGTTGCTTGAGAAATATTTTTTTCATTTGTATTGGTCTACGCGGTCGTAAGCTGGTTCTGGGTACGTCTGTTCTAGAAGTGTTCTATGTACTATAAAGGGTTCGCCATGAGCGACCCCTCCTGCCTTGTCCTCCAAAGTCAGCCGCCTTCGCTTTGTACGTCTTTTATACTGGAGCTTCTTCATTCATCCGGATTACATGTCCTAACCAGCGCAGCCGCTGTTGCTTTATGCGCTCGACTAGACTGATGTCCTTATAGAGCTCATACAGTTCGTGATTCATTCGAATGCGGTATCCATCGCCAACTTTTCAAGGTGCATAGATCATCCGAAGGATTTTTCGCTCGAACACGCCACCGTTTCGGCATGCAAGCACGAAATAACGGTTCGGTACGGTTGAAAAAGCATTATTTAATGGTCTAGCGCCGGCAGAGAGAAAAGAGGAACATAGGGCAAACAGTGGCTTAACAGTGGGCTTACAGTGGGCTTACAGTGAGTTAACAGTGGGTTAACAGTGAGTTAAAAGTGGGTTAATAGTGAGGTAACAGTGGGTTAACCGTATCAGCATACGAGCACAAAATAACGGTTATGTACGGTAGAAGAGGTATTCAAAGGTCTAACCCCGGCAGAGAAAAGAGGTGGAACAGTGTGGGCAAAGCGGGTTAACAGTGGGTTAACATTGGGTTGACAGTAAGTTAACAGTGATTTAACAGTGGGTTAATTGTGGTCTAAAATTACAAAGGCCAACAAAATGACCAACTTTGTGAGGTGCAGCTCTGTTGATTTGAAATTATGATAAGTTTCTGTTCACTGATTCCAAAACTGGTTTCGGTTTAGCTTCATCAGCTCTTTGTTAAAAGATAAGGCGGAAAAACGAACATGTTGAATTTTTAGCACTCTAGGATTTGTGGAAGCCACACTTGGCATAAATATCTGGATTTATGGGCTATTTTCGACAGCGCAAATATCAATGCATCCTTAAAAAACCCAAGGAGTTATACAAGTATAGCAGAAAGTGTCCCGATTGGCTTCCAAAGGCAGACTACTCTCGATTTTTGGCACTTTTTCCATATTAAATAGTCCCTTTATCGGGGTTATTGGATAAATATGTTAGCTATTTGAGCTTATAGCCAAATATATGATCTAATTATGTTATTTTTATGGCATTTACATCAGTTTATATCCCAAAGTTACAGCCTGTGTAAGACGAAATTACATATTTCACTTTATGGGAGGAAAACTAGATTCCCCTTCAAAAATTTGTATGGGAACTGTGAAAAGCCTACTTGATTCAACATAGAATTTATCATCTACATATAAACATTTAACAATTTATGCTGAATCAAGTAGCCTCTTAACAGTTCCTATACAGATTTAGGGCCGATTTCACATATTCTACATAGAGCTATCTGTCACATAATCTAACAAATAACAGAGTAAAATCTAAGACTATCTGACACATAGCAGCTATCTGGTAGAAGAGAAATCGGCCCTTAGAGTGACAATCTAGTTTCCCTCCCATAAATTTCAATATGTATTTTTGGCTTAAACAGGTTATACGACTGACATCAAACAAGCTGATATAAATGTAAAAAAATGCTCATCATTAGAGCATTTGTTGGTCTATATGCCTAGGTTGCTTAAATACAAATTCGATAACCACACTAGCTAAGAGCCGGTGTTTTGTTTTGAAAGAATTAAGCCTGCACCAAAAACACTGTTGGGCTGTGCTATTTATATATTTTGCTGTTTCAGGATTGAGATGATTATTTCTTCCTGTTATTACTTTTCATTTATTTATGAAGCAGCACAATAAACCAGAGATACAGGTAAACAGAAAGACACAACAGCAAGTTATCTTGTTGTTGTTGTTGTTGTTTCTACTTCCTGTTAGTTTTCTTCTTTTGAAGGATTTGCCATTGCTGATTTCTATACCATTGAAAAAGCTTGTGATTTTGAAATTAAGCACTTACATTTAGCATAATGTTTCACTTCAAAGCCTCACCCAAATATTTTTAAAATTCTTTTTGTAAGTATGATGTGAAACTTTATTGTAACAAGCGGATTTCATCGATTTACTGTTCCAATTGACAAACCATTTCAATCTGCCACTCTTACTTTAACAATTCGCCAAATAAAATCATTTCCTGTCAAATGGAAACCATAATGGAAAAGGGTAAAATCGCGGCTATTGTTATCCCTGTCTCTTTACAATAACGATATATATATATATATGCCTTGTATTTCATTGTGAGTCCTTACTGTGCGTTTATGATATTATTTAAAATGAAACACCATGAAATAAAGGAAGCCATTTCAAGTAGAAAAACGAAATGGCGAATGGTGAATGGGGTGGCCATTAAACAAGCATTCAAATGCGTTTTGCTTGTAAGTAATTTTTGAAATACAAAAAAAATTTACGTAAGCCTTAACAAAGATCTTTGTGTAATGAACATTTGAATTTTTGGCACGCCAGCTTGTTGTACTTAGTAAAGCAGGAGGCTCTTGAAAGTCCCTTAAACCGTGAAGCTTTAGTTTGTTTTTCTTTATTACTCAGCTGCTAATTACTTTCTTTTTAATCAAGGTGAATTAAGTACTTCAACTGTAAATTGCCTCTTGGTGTTTTTATTCGATTTGAAATGCCCTCTAAGTGGGGCAAATGGTTTTTGGTATTTCCTAAAGTAATTACAATTTGTCTCTGGGGAGTGGTGGGATATGTCTAGACATGGTGCGGGGGGCAAAAAGGAAGGCAAACTTAAATGAAAATTTGTTTCTCAGCATTTCCAGGTAAAAATTGGCTTTGCCCGAGCTGACATTTCCTATTAAATGACTTGGAAAAACATTCTTGTCATACTCAATTTCCTGCTATATATTCATCAATTTGTTTGCTCTTGAATATAGGAGGGCAGTTTGATTAATATGTGTAAAAAGTCCTACCACCGAACCAAATAGTCGCAGGGGAGCCAAGTCTGTAGAAGCTAATGAATGGGTTGTATAAAATTGTAAACAAATCCGTTACTCACTTGTTAGTTTTTGTTTCAGTTGTTCAGTTGCTTTCTTACTTCTCACGTAGTTGTCTATAGATATTTGTAACGCCCTCTTTTAGTAGCACGGATGTAGCTCGCCGTTGCCAGGGTCTGTCACAGTTATTATTTGATTCCGGGACACTTGGTAACTGTTTTTGCTGGAATAAGAGAGTATATAAGAGATAGATATTCCAAATAAATAGTCAGAGTTGTGCTGATTGAAGGTGTTTTTCTTTATTTCTATCTCGTGGGTTACTTGTTCTCCTTGGTCTTGACATGAGGGGGCCATCCAGGGACCGGGGAACGTTCCCAGCATGTAGTGCAGGCATGCCCAAAAGCAGCATACGGCAGAGCACTCATCAATAATCACATAGAAAAGCACCAATACTAATATGAAATTGTTTTTGGTCAGTTTGCTTGCTCGCGCAAACACCAATCAAAAAAGAGAACAATACTGGTTTTTGTTCTACGCGACGCATACACACGAAATCGTTTGCATGTGTGTCGTTTTGTATACCTCGCGCCCTGCATGTATACGATCATTGATTTCTCATTGTCGGTGCAATTACAAAAACAAAACGTACCCAAAGAGCATCCGACCTGGTATTTTGGTCAACCTGAGGCTCACCCGCCGCCGGTCAGAAGATCGATCGTCGGTGCTATTCAACCGGAAAATCCCATCCAGACACAGATGCCGATTCGAAAATCGCTCACCCGGAGCCGGTCGAGCCGATTCGTAAATCGCACAAGATTCCTTGGTTGGGGTGGTTAATACTTACAGCTGGTGCTGCTGTTCCAAGATGTTGACTCGATCGATGTCGCGGACTAATTGAGCTACCAGTGCGCTGATGCTCTGTTTTTATAGGCAGCTGGGCGCTGTCGACGGTGGCAGCGCTCGCAGCTGATGGTGGCAGAGCGCGCGATATCGATAACAATGGGCCGCTTATTGTCAACTTGTAATGATCGATAGGTGGAGCGCTTTTGAAAGTGCGCGCGAGTTTTGAATCTTTTATTTCACTACGTCTAAGGAAATTATAGAGTATGATTTCAGGTATATAGGTGCGCTTCGTGCGGCTTATCTTAAAAGTAGATTTATGAATTTTATGGCTCTATGTGATTAAACTAGGTTTTGCGAGCTTCTGGGGCGTCGCATATTGTTTGCTTGCTCCAAATTTGACAGCAACCCCTTAACAGCTGTTAGTTGACAGAAGCAGTATTTAATGTTTTTACCCGCTTACTTCTCAAACTCCCCTCTTACTTTACTTATATTCAATTAGCTACCTTTGATCTGTCCTAACAAATGTAATTTGTCCTGTATTTGGTTTCTTTTGATTTTCCACACACACACAAAAAATCATTGAACATAAATAAAACCTCCTTGCCCTTCCCTGCCCCCAGTTGGCTGTCTCAGGTGACTTTAATTGGTCCATTGGGAGTATTGTATACTATATAGTACAGGTGAAAGGAGAAAAAGTTCAAAAAAACTGTTGGAACTTAAGACATAAGACAAGTTCAGTGAACGTGTTTTTGTTTTGCATTCTTAAAGCTTTTATTTCAACAGGTTTTAGCTTTCATCCCCCTTTTGGATTTTTGTCTCTTGTTTGTCACATGCCAAACAATGCATGCTCCGCGGAGCGTGAGCATTTCCACTTGTTTTCTTTTGTTGACTTTTATTGGAAAATTGCAAATTTTTTCTTTCCGCGACACAAGAGAAAGTAACATTTTCAAGAGCAAGGCAGATTTCACCCTTCAAAAAAAAAAAAAGAACTTAGCGTAACATCCACCACCACCCCTTTTACAGTTCTTCGCATTGTTTTGCATAAGTAAATACTTAGAATTTTTCTATTTTTAGTTGCCGATTTCTCTTGACTGCACTTGGGTATGTCTTAATTAATCTTTTTTTCATGTCAGTATATGCAAGTGGCCTTCCCTGCATCCTCAGACATGCCATCAAAATGGCCCTTACAAATTCTTTTGCCAAAATTGTGAAAGGAAACGAGAACAACGAGAACAACGATAACAAAATATTTGTGCAACGAATTGTAAACTTTGATAACCATAAAGTTTGGCCAAAATCTATATTGTGATTTGAGACAGAGACATTTTGTTGGTGCCGGGCTATTGTTATATCAAATTGATAGACAGGACCAGGACCATGAACAGGTAACAGGTATTTGAAATGAAAGGTAAAGATAAAAGCATTCGAGTTGATTTAACTTTAAGTTGGTGACAGATTAGTACATTTTCATGCAGGTCTACTGATACTTACGACAATAGCTAAACAAAAGTCTTCTCTGAAGGGTACACTTTATGTTTGAAATAATCCAAATTATTTGTTTAATTAATGGAGTGAAAGAGAGAGAGTAAGGAGGGGAATTTATACAAATGTGTATTTATAGGAGCCACGGTGTTGTTTACTAAAACTGGGTCTTATGGGTTCCTAAGAGCCTGTATTATGGATCAACAAAACGAATTTTCTGATAATAGTGATGCTAAGTACCTTAAGCTTTGATAAATACAGGCGAAAAGTGAAAGCGTTTTGGTTTCTAATCAAGTATAACCTTTTTCAGCACGAAAATTATCGATCCAAATGAAAAATTTTTATATTAAATACGATTGAGTGATTTTAGACTGTTGCTTCAACAAATTAATGTCCTCCCTTCTGCTGGCCTATCCAAATGTTTGTGGTCTTAATTCTAAATTAGCTAAACTTTTTGTAAACAGTATATCTTTCGATTTTCATATTCTATTTTTCACTGAGACGTGGTTCAAATCTGATATCTCTGATTCAACAGTTTTTCCCACTAAATACACCATTTATAGATGCGATCACCCTTCTCGCGTTGGGGATGGGGTTTGAATTGCTTTATTGGCCCGATGTAGCATCACAACCGCTTGTCGGTCTTGGCCTCTGCAATAAATGCCCTCCACTCGCTTCTGCATTGTGCGAGATGGCACCAGTTGTTCACATCAAGGTTGGAAATGTCTTTCCGCACTTGATCATCCCATCTTAGTGGTGGGCGACCCCTCCTGCCTTGTCCTCCAAAGTCAGCCGCCTTCGCATTGTACGTGTTTTTTACTGGAGCTTCTTCATCCATCTGGATTACATGTCCTAACCAGCGCAGCCGCTTTTGATTTATGCGCTTGACTAGATTAATGTCCTTATAGAGCTCATTCGAATGCGGTATCCATCGCCAACTTTTAAAGGTCAATAGATCCTCCGAAGGACTTTTCGCTCGAACAAGCCAATCGCCTCCTCATCCGCTGCTGTCATTGTCCATGCTTCTGCGCCGCATTGCAGGACTGGGATAATGAGCGACTTGTATAGCGCTATTTTTGTTCTTCGAGAAAAGGCTCTGCTCTTGAACTCCCTACTGAGCCCGTAGTAGCATCGGTTTCCAAGAGTAATTCTTCTTCGGATCTCCAGGCTGATGTTGTTGTCGCCGGTAATCATCGTCCCGAGGTAGACAAAATCCTCTACAACCTCAATGTTGTACTCCCCCATAGTAACAAATGTTAAAGCTAGAACTGCGGCTGCAAAGCTAAGCATCAACATAACCTGGAGGAGCCTTCTCGCCAAAAACAATGTCTCCGCTGAAATGAAGTGGAAAATTTATGAAGCCGTGTGTAGGGCAATACAAGCTTACGGAGCGCAAGTCTGGGGCTATGGCCAACATGAGGAAGTGGATAAGCTGGAAGCCTTTTTCATTAAGCGTATCTATAACCTGCCACAAACAACGCCAAACTATTTACTTGCTCTAGATACGGATAGATACGGTAGCAGATTCTACATGCTGGACCAGCACCTTCGGTATATCTACAAAACTCTGTTTATATATGATAGCCATAGGTTGCCACGAATCCTGTCGCAGTTGGTAGTGGATAAAAATGTATTCTGGGCAAAAGAGCTATTCACACTGAGCTCATTGCATAACATAGAGTGGAACTGGGGCAACGAGACCTTATGGAATGTCAATCGCATTGCACTATTAGCGGAGCTTAAGAGACACAGACTTACAGAACTCGTGCAGCAAAAATTAAGAAGCGAATGGAGAATTTACCAAGAACTTGACCATACCGTCGGCAAAAAATATGCACAATTAGATACCCGGGCAGTGTCATGGATTATTAAGGCAAGAAGTGACATGATACTCTTAAATGGAAACAGATTCATTACAGGACCAACTAATAAATGCGAATTGTGCAACGCAAATGAGGTAGAGGACATAAATCATTTTCTGGGTAGATGTCCAATACTACGAGAGCACAGAATTTTATGTTTTAGCCAACCTGTCTTAAGCCCAACTCAGATTAGAGACATTTTAAATGATGCGAGCGACACTAGTTGGAAGGGCTTAGTAGAGTTTCTGCAACAGGCCACCCAGTATAGGAAACGGATTTTGGCGGAATATTTTTAAAACACAACAACACAAATAATATAAACTAAAGAAATTTGGTGGGCCCCTAATCCGACACTAGGTCCCAACGATCCTGTATCTCGCGACGAGCGGGGAAGCAGGGTGTAGTAAGACTTTTTGTATGGTATCTAGGGAACCCTCAAATAAAATAAAACAAAACTCAACAAAGTAATAGAAGCGAATTCTCCGACTGACGACATATAGTCATAGTCGAGTACTATTTAAGACCTCTAGCAATTAGATATGTTATATTTTCTTTTGATATTTCTTCTTTGTTGTTGGTTTTTTTTGTTTAATTGGTTTTAAATAAATTTATTATTATTTTTATTATTAGTAACAAATTTTCCAAGACGCGTAGACTTCTTGTCCGTGGATACTAGGTACTTCGTCTTGTCCTCGTTTACCGCTAAGCCCATCAGTTAAGACTGCTTCTCAATCTCTGAAAACGCCCTTCTTACCGCCCGTTCGTTTTTGCCGATAATGTCAGCAATAGCATTAGATCTTTATAAAAATATGAGCCCGATCTGTTGGCATTTGGGCACTGGCGCAGTATATACTCCATCAGTAAATGAAAGAAGTCACACGATAGGGTATCACCCTGCCTAAAACCTCTCTTGGTATCAAATGGTTCGGAGAGGTTCCTTCCTGCGGAGCATCGAGTGCTTCTCAACGTCATCATGCAAAGTCGAACGTACTTTGCTGGTATATCAATGGTAGACAGGGCGTCAAAGAACCTTGATCTTATCGGTGTGTCAAAGGTTGATTTATAATCAACAAAAAGATGGTTGGTTTTGATATTTCTCTCATAAGTCTTCTCCAGGGTTAGTCATAATGTGAATATCTGGTCTGTGGTGGATTTACCAGGTCTGAAACCGCACTGATAAGGTCCAATCAGTGTGCTAATAAGCGGCTATAGACGTTCACAAAAGGGCCACAAATCAGACCAAGAAAATTACGAAATCAGCATTGGAGGGTCGTACCCTTATAACCGTCTCCAATGCCAACAGACCCAAGAGTCTGCACTCGGTGGTGGCCAAACAACAGGTGGGTGACCATACCCAACCTGGTCACAAAGTATACCACCGCCAGAGCGAAATTTGTGTCGGCCACGGCCGGACCCTCCTCAGTGGAGGTCCAAAATCAACCCAAGTTGACCAGCTAAAAATGGTAGGTGGATAGCGTTGCGGCTGCTGTGGGCGTGGCTGTCAAAAGCTACCGCGAGGAGGAGGATTTTGAATTTAGGACAAATTAAACAATAATGTTAACTCATTTTCCAATCTCTACCGTGTCGTCGAGAGCCAAAATGATGGCACATCCCAAATTCATGATTTGCAGATAGTCCGAGCTGTTGTCCTGCAGACGATAGCAGCATTCCTGCAATGAAATGCACAGTCAATCAACTTGGAATCACGCCTCAAAAGTGCTACTACCCACCCCCAGCTTGTCGCATATCTGGGCATCCGTCAAAGCCACTTGATGCTTTACATACTCCACAAACTACTTCAACTGACCCACACTGTAGGCCGATAAGCCCATCTCTGGTACAAACTTCTCCAAAGGATTAAAGTTGCCCGAATGGCAGACATCCAAATAATTCTCCAAGTAGTAGTTCGGGACTATGCTCGACATCTCAAACATGCTCGACCCCCTTAAGACGATAGCAGACAATGCAAAGTGCTAATGGCTCTACTTGTATTGACTTGTAGGCCTCCACCTCGAACTGCACCTGCTCGAAGTCACTGAAGTGTCTTAAACGGGCAATAATTTGCTCCTCGCCCAACACCTTGGGCCTTAATCCTTAATAATACCTCATTTAAGTACACTCAAGAACGAAAAGTAGTTAACATTTAGAGAACACAATGCTATTCTGCTCGTACTAGAGCTCTGGCAAGCCATTGATTTCTCAGATAAACAAAAAGCAAGAGGCTTTTGAACCGGCGGTGGAAGTGATTTAAAACCGAATCAATAGTGAAATTATTTAGGCTATTAAATTTAAATCTTGGTCTTGTTTTTAAAGCTTTCCAGTTAAAAAAAGTGTCCGGTTTACCGGCAGTTCAAATTACGGCTTAAAAAATATTTCAGAATTTGGCTTAAAAAAATGACAAAATAAATTGGTGAATCCTTGAAACCTTGTTGCGCCAACACTGTAGTTACCTTAAAGCACAAAAACTCACGAAATTGGTTTTTGCGATCTTATCAGCATCAACTGCCGAATAAGAACTTCTTCCTTCTCAGTCCAAATCCATTCACTTATATTAAATCTTAGCCAGAGTTGCCTTATAGCCTAATCATTAAAAATAACAAGAAAATCATTGTGTGAGCTTTGAGGCTTGTTTTATTGCAGTAAGTAAGAAGTGTTCACACTTCGCATGGTTTATTTTGGCTAAAAGCAATTAATGAAATTATTGTATCAGCTGACAGACAACGAAATTAACTCTCACGTATGTAACTTACATGTGTGCTACTACGACCTTTGACATGTGAGCCCGCAGACATTAGTAAACTTTCCACACTCAACATTAGGTTTAATATTTACTAAATAAATATGTATGTCCGCATGTGGGTGTACAATTAGCCATCAGGCATTTGATATCTATATAAATATTTATTACATATCCGATTCCTAAGCCTTGGATAACAATTAGTTGCATTGAATATTTATTATTATTGCCTTGGGGGGGTAAAAATGTTTAGATTCTCACGACAACAAAGTTATTTTCCAACTGTCTGTCCGTTGTCCAGTTTGTTGTTTGTTTCCCCCTTAGGACTTCGTTTTCTTCAATTTAGATGCTTGATTAGATGATGTCCTGTTCTGATGTTTGTCCTTTGTGTGAGATGTGCGCACGTGTAAATGGATATACTTTTTCTTCTTTTTTTTATTTTGGGGGGTGCATTTAAATATGCTGATTAACTTGATTTAGGTCTGTCATTGGCCATTGTTGTTGTTGTTGTTGTAGCCGTCTGCACATTTTGAAGGCGAATGTTAACCCCAAAGTACCTTGAACTGTCGAATGCACTTCAATTGCTTCAATAAATTGCTAAGTGAGCCAAGTAATGCGGATTTGTTAAATGGAAAAGTGATTTATGAAATGTTAAAAGAACATTCGGAATACACTTGGCAAAAGAAAATGTTTGATTAAAGCATTTATGCTTATTTAATTGTATAAATTGTTGATTTTGACTTAAGAATAACTCATATACTTTAAGTAGAAAAACAAAATATCAACCATTTTTTTCTCTGTACAAATTAAATTAAACTTTTGTACCCTGATTTGGAAATTAAATTAAGCCTCAAAAAGACTAACTTTCGTCACATGTTTCATCTAATGAAATCGGATTTGGTTTGTATACATTTCCTGTTACCATATTTCCGCAGAAAAAGCCAAACTGGGGGGACTTTAATTACATTCTGTGAATATTTGTTGAGTGTGTATGTGAGTGTTTTTAGGCGTGACATATTTCATTTCGTCATTTACAATTTAGAATATTTCATTTGAAATGAAAAACACTAATATGCCACAAGCGATGCCTTCTAAGCTCTTACGCTGTGTGAAAATGAAAATGAAAACGAAATCAATTTTTATTTACGCTCAAAATGTTTCAATCTCAAACACAAGCTGCTTGGGTGTCCTTGGGTGGTAAGTAGGTTGCACCTGCCATTTTGTGGGAAAACAAATTATGCGAAATTTTAAGCTGTGCGCCATTTGGAAATGTCGGCATGACCCGGCCAGACAGATTTCTTAAGAACATCGATTGCCTTCTTTTGGGATCTTTGATGCATGTCGAAATGCTGACACAAAACGAGTAATGGAAATCAAAATCAGAAACTTGTTGATACCTGGCAAAATGATATGAGTGGTTGTTTGTCATATCAATAGACTTGAAGAATATTGATAAAAAGTACACAACCTATTAATAAACATCTCAAATGCAGAAATGTAGCATAAACTTTTCAGTTTTCGGGTTTTTATTTACACACTATTTACTATTTACACACGGTTTAGTATTTACAATTTGTCTATACGGTTTTGTACATTCATGGTTTGTCGATACGGGCCTCTGTCTTCGTATTTCTTCTACTATCTATTCCGTTCTGCTCTCTCGTTCATTATATATACAGTGTGATCATCATTCGATTACCATACCTTAACACTAAAATATCGATACATATATAAATACATACAACACTAATGACTACAGACTTAATGTCATATTTTCGAAAGTGTTCGAGCTAAGAAGCTAAGATATCTTAAGATACTTATTGGCCCAGAAGATACATTATTCCTCTCTACCAGAATAAACGCTTTTTATCCATCAGAATTTACGCTTTCTTGTGCCTTAGAGTATTTAACAATTTTCACTTTACTTAAATCAGCAACGGGCACGAAATTTGGGTTTGGGAGCAGTCCAACTTCAACAATAGAAAAAACAACACAAGCCAGGCATTCATTATATATATTTTGTTTCTGCAGACATATGATTTTGCGCCAAAGGAGTCTCGGTAGCGCACACTGCACCTGTATTGCAGTCTGCTTGCGCGACTAGCAGTTGCCGTACGCAGGTTCGCATGGGCTTTGTTATTTTATCGGACTTCGAAGAGAGGCATTGTTCTTAATGTGACGTCTGCTTGTGCGAATCGGCAGTTTTTTATCCGTCTGAGTGAAACAAATGTTGCCGAAACATAAATCTCGAAGCAATGGGCAGATCAAGTTTGTTTTCTATTTTTGCCACGCCCCCTCCCGACCCCGTAATTTGGAAAAAAGTCATATCGCCCACAGTTTTGTATATAGATGTATAGTCATATTCGGTAATCAGTATTATTTATCCATTTGCTGAAGAAATAATAAAGCTCGCATGAACGATATTCGAGTTATAAGGAAAACAAATTACAACAAACCATTATGGCCGCAGCGGTGATGGGCAGCACTTTACACACTTTATGGCTTTCTTACCACTTTGTCTGGCTTCTAGCTTAAATTGATCAGATATATACAAATTTTAGGGTTACAAAGTATATTATAGTCTGGCTTGACCGACTTTCTTTCTTGTTATTTTTAAAACTATTGAAGCTAAGGAAATCCTTGATTGTTGCCGTTTAACTGTTTTGTGAAGATACAGAAATATTTGTATTGTCCAATTTCTTGTCATACAAATGCTTATATATATCGACTTCGTCTCCACTTTCAGTTAATGTATGTGTCAGAGCTGCTTTGCTCATTTAGAAGCACTTGAACAGAAAGTAGTTACCAAAGTACTTTTCTGTTAAGGGTAAAATTCCCTTTAAGCAGGGCTACAAGCCCTATAAAGCTTACGGAACCCAGATTAGCGAGTTCGAACCGAAATTGGTCAAGGGTATATGTTTGAAAATTGTTGGTTCGAGATTTTTGGGAGAAGATTTTGGTTCAAGTTCTATCCAAATTTAATCGATATGCGACTTATGTGATTAATATTCAAAATAAGTAGTAGTATGATTTATTTTCTATTTTAAATTTTGCTATGCAATAGATGAACGTTTAGCAACTAATTCTGAAGTTTAACAATTTAACAACTTTGAATAGACAATAAAATACAGGCTGTGGCAGTTAGCCGTTAGTCAAACAAATGTAACTCGATGCTTTCCTGGTTTCTAAATCACATATCACCGTAGTCCATAAGGAAGCCTCGGCGATATTGCAGGCTCCCCGCAAGGGAGGGGGCGCCAATTGCTTCCGCTCAGCAGTGCGAGTGATTCTTGGCGCGACAGGGTTAGTTTTCCCAAGTGCAGAATCCTGAGATCGTTCAGTTTGGGGCACCGGGCAAGAAAGTGTTCGGTATCCTCCCTCTCTCCGGTATTGCAGAGTGTGCATTGGCTGGGCGTGGTACTGTACGGGGTATAGTCAGTTCATCAGTTTGGTTCTTGCTCGGAACCGTCCATCACAGTCGGATAGCTGGCTTGCGGCTTGGCGAGGTGCAGTCTGTCGAAAGGTACGTCGTCGGACGGGCCTACGAGACTCGGTGGTCTGAGTAGGGCCCCAATGTTTAGGTTCTTTTTGGTCTTCCAAAAGTATTAGTTCTCGGATACCTATTCACATAAAATTGAAAATATCGCTTCCGGTGCCGGTTCTGAGATGTTATCGGTTTTGTTCTGTCTATGGTTTCAGGTTGATTCTTTAGCGCCAAGGTAATACTTAACAGTGTTTTGATAGGTAAAGATTTTCGAACAGTTACTTAAATCTTTTGTTAGTTTTAATCTTTTCTTATTCCTCCGAAGGGACATGTTACGCCCCAGAAAGTTAAGAGTGCGATAGAAATGCAAAATCGCTGGCGTCATGGGTAATCTACTGTAAGAATCACATTCTTATCTACTACACTTTTTGCTGGTTTGTAGTTTGACATGAATGATTTTTTCATATGTTTTGGTGTCTATAATTTTATATTACAATTTTTGGCATTGTAGTCTTAGAAATTATTTGAAAATAGCCGCCATGTTGTAAATATATGGATATTTTAGTGTTAAGGTATTTTTAAGACATCGAATGATGGCCACAGGTGCATCGCGCGATTTTTTTTTTAAATTATTGTCTGTACTTCTTTTTTGAATTTGTTTTGCCCGCGGTGCATTCTAAAAAAAAATTTTGGAGAACGGGTAACTCTACTAAACAAGTAGCACATTTTCTTTTACAAACAATTTCTAAAAACTATTTTTTCAGATCTCACCCCATAATTTTTCGGTTCACTCCCACAACATAAGAACTACGAGCTCTTTAGAATCTTTCAACGCACTATTGGCTAGAAAGCTAAATAAGCATGGCCAATTTGTTCAATTCCTCGAAGTTATTCGATATGAGGACTTTCTACGTCTGTAAATCTAACCAATGCTCTTGAAGGAGATTTAAGTGTCCTAGCATTATGATAATGCATAATATATGGAAAAAAATTTGGAAGATTCTGGACACGCCTACCCTTACCTGCCCATATAAGAATGCATTGCGCATACGTAACGTAATTTTGATTTTTTGATTTCCCCTACAATGAGCTCTATAAAAATGTAAAATTTAAAAGAAATATTACCATAATTCCGCTATGCAATATTACCATAATACGGCTATACAATAGTTAAAATAAAAGACAACATTCATGTAATATGTGCAGACATATTTATGCAATTTTATTTATTTATTGAAGTGAAACATCAGCCAATGCTTCATTAGCAGTTATTCCTGCAGATCTCAATTGTAATTTGACTTCCTGAAATCTTTTGTAGCTAGGATATATGTGTGAATTTCGCATTGAATCATATTGTTTTTTACTCAAAGAATTTTCAAGCATAAATTCTAACGCTTTACTAGGAGACAGATGTATGGGTTCTGATGCAAAAAGATTTTTTTAACTTCACTTGGTTCATTTGAAGTGAGTATGGTTTTCTTTAGGACACATTCTGTATCACATTCATTTCTTTTTTGGCGGAAACCGCTGCTGCATGCATAAGAAGACTGGTGCTATTTCCATTATTGTCTGCTAACCCGGAAGCCAACTTTCTTTCCAAACGTTGTCCTGCCTCAATGTATGTTAGCTTAATACGACCCATTTCTTTAACGCTGTGTGTCTCCTCCTGGATTTTCAAAAAATAATGTCATATCCAACGATAGCCAATTAGCATGTCTATTCTTAAATGTTCGGATATTACGGCTACATTTTTTCATGTTCACCTTAACATATTTTGCTATGCAGCTTACTTTTAAGTATATTTCATCCTTTTTCTCATTGCTCAGCTTGTAGTCACTTAGTTGCTCAAAAATCCCGCTTTTAATAGCGGAACCATCTCGATGATTGTTAATCCATATGTCGAGCAGCGTTGCAAGAGAGAACTCAAGCTTACCTACAAGTTGAGCAAGGGCCGCAAATGGCCGCAAAAAGCATTATATACATAATGTAATATACATTTATAAGTTTATTTTAACACACATTATAATTGATTCCAATGAATTCCAAATTAGTTCTACTCTATACAAGACGAGCACTTTGGTTAAGTTTTCTCTGTATATGGACAGCACAAAACAACACACATTAATGAAATATATCTAACATTATCAAAAAATGGTTCCATTTATACACTCTATTCATTCTATTCATTATTTGCAGTAACTTATTGTGCAAATTTATATGATACGCAAGTCCACAAAGTTACCAAATAGTTGACGCCAATTTTATTGCAATGGTTCCTTCACTCAACAGCTGACTTCGATTATCGATAAAAATTTTAGGATTGCCAAACAATCCAAAACATTAACCTATGTAGATTAAAGGTGTATTATTAAAAATAAGTTTTGTTTCCGTGAAATTTCCGACTTTATGCCAAAAAATCGGCCATTGGGCCCAATGTGAAATGCAAAAATTTCTCTACAGGACTTTTTTAACTGTCTCATAAACAGACAGACAACATGATTTGATCCAGTGGGAAACTACATTTGAAGAAGTGGATTACAGTTCGGACAGTGAAGAGTCAGCAGATCAGGACAACGAGTTCAGTGTTACTCAAATGACTGAGGTTGTTAAATGCATAATTTGTATGTAAGATGCTCGTGATGTACTACTTCAACCATGTAATCATTTCAAAATTTGTTCTGCGTGTTTAAGTAAATTGCTAGGAAAAGCTAAAAAGAACCATTCACTATTTCTCTGCCCCTATTGCAGACAAATAGTTGAAAATAATCTTTAAATATTTCAATAAAGAAAATTTGACAAGTTTCGTTTATACATGTGCATACAATATTTACTCCGAATTTTTCTTTTCTTTTCGGGCGTAAAGTGTTATAGCGCCCGAAAAAGGTGACAAAGTGCCCGCGGGCGATATGACACTTTCAAAAGTGACATAAAGCCCGCGCGCGTTATGTCCGCGGGCGGTATTACATGCACCCGATGGCCACACCATAATTAAAATGAATGATTCGTCATCATCGACCGAGAGTAGATAGAAGTTGATAGCCAGACGGGCAGATAAAACCCATGTAGTGACAATCCGTTAAAGACATTGTAAATAGAAAACCGTGTGTATATAAAACCTCAAAAAACTAAAAAAAACCCTAAATTTATTAATTGTTGTTATTTGTAGTGCGTTCTCTTTTTGTGGCCATTTGGTAATTGTTATAATATATTTTTTTTTAACATCATGTACTTCGTTAGTCTACAGCCTTGTATACTTTCTGTAATACCTTGTAAATTAAATATGTAAAAGTAAAAAAAATTCTAGCTTGTATAAATGTCTTCGCGGTCAACAGTTGTCACAGCCACAATTTTATTGCCAGGATTTGGCATATCCTTACCCATTCTCTGCCATTTTGTGTGTCCAGACAGTTATTTAATATTCGATTAGAATCGAATGGGTCGGACAGAGAATTATAATATTCAAATGGCTTCTCAAATTCTAAGTAATCAAAGATGAAAGTTTTTTTTTTTTGCCCAAATTGAGCCACCAAAAATGAAAAAAAAAGGGTCATGGTAGACACACTACAAACATATTGCAGATATTAACACTTAATGTATGCAAACACGTGTACAGCATACAGAAGAGTTTTGTGTAAAATAATATTTTACATTTTATAATGAAATCCAGTGGGGAAGCCACTTCACAGTCTTCAATCTCCTGGGCAATTGTCAGAGTTGATGAATTGTAAGTGAGTTATGAGCTTCTAGATACCTTTGCCAAAATAAATTTATAATTTAACAGCAAATGACTTTAATGGTTAATGGCAAATTTTCCACTTAACTCATAAACATCAACATTAACATAAAAACCGAGCAACATAATTATATGGATTGGCCGACGACGACTTGAGCCAGAGTCGCAACAAGTTCGATGCAACGTGTTGTGTTTTGCCTTCGAGCGGTCTTAGATTTTCGTTTCTCGTTTCCTGTCACGGGCAACAGTTGATAAAGCCGAAGACATGCTTGGTCTTTAGTTGATAACGCGAACGCAAACGGTTAGGTTGCCCAGTGGCTCGGTTGTTCGGCAAAAACTGAAAAAAATATTGAAAGTTAAACATTAAGCAAAATTTCAAAAGTTTTTAAAAAATATTTTAAAATATTTTTTTGAATCAAGTGAAATTTAAATATATTAAATCTTTTGTGAATTCGTTAAAGGACTTTCCCTTTGGTGCCTGCGTCTTTGGGGTAACATACAATTTTATTACTTGCAATTACATTTAATACCACAAAATGTGTGCGTAACACGCTCTTGAAATCTTTTTTTTTTCATTCCCCTAATTTTTCTGAATTGGCTTGGGGCCTTTTCATTTGATTTCAATTGGTTGGGCACGAGCCGCCACCTGGGAGTCCAAAAGGCCTCATGCTTGGTCAACCATTTTTTTTTATTTTTTTATTATTAATAATTTTGCAAGCTTTTCCTTTTTATTAATGAATAGAAAAATGCCCACGAACTCTGCCCTTAACAGGGTTGACATGTTTTTGCTGCTAAAAGACGATCTTTGGCATTTGAAAGGTCAAGTTCATTATAATGCAACTCAATTTACTTGGCCGGAAATTAGCTTAAAATCGACCTAATATATTCACTTTGCCATTCAACCTTTGGCAACCGTCTCAAGTGCCCTTCGATATATTAATTGAAAATTTTCCTGATAGAAATTATTTAACGGCATTCCAGTTAAGCGTCTTTGTCTTAATTGGGATTGCGGCTAATCGCTTGCCCATTGGCATAAAGCTAATGGACAACAAAGCCACACCCAAACTCGTGCTTAAAATGTCTTGGTTGCTTGAAAAGATCTCCCAGGGTGTTTTGGGTTTGCGACCCAGAACAATCCTTAATATTTTTTTGAAGAGCAATGATGTCAGCGTTTTGTTCCCTTAAGAGAGTGTGCAGTGTGCAGATTCCAGGTGCATGTTTCAGGTTGATGCGCTAATCATACTCAGAGGGGGTTTGTATAAAGTTCACTTTAGCAGTTTTCATTTGCTGTGTACGAATTAAGTGTGAAGCTTTTAATTAACAACAAAAGTAAAAAAGTTCATTGACTAATATGAAATTTAATTATCATGAACAGGGGTCGGCAATTTGAACAGAGCAGCTGCCACTGGCAGCTAAAAAAATTATCGTATACATACACCGAGGCAAATATATGATATTTTTCCGATATGCTCACATACATATCATTTTTACATTCTTAGTATCATTTTGAAACTATTTAATATCAATTTAAGTAAATGATACTATTTTGGAACAGATATTAAATTCTTGCCAAATGAAATGAAAAAATTAATATTTTTGAAAAAAAAAGAAAACGGGTTGAGATCGTTCATAAGCTACACTGGAAGCACTGAAATCAATCCGTTCGGGTTCAACTCAAGCCAAAGGGGTAAAAATGGGTTAATCTCGAAATGGCTCAAATCAAAGATTTATAGATATTATATGTAGTGTCTTTGCTCAAATCAAAACCCGACAAGGTTCAACTTTAAAAGACTTAAACATAAATGTTAGCAAGTAGGGGGTAAGAAAAGGGGAAAGACCCACACACCGATACCACCCCTACACCGACTTATTTCTAAGCTGTGATTGATTTTGAGATAACATTACAAATTTGTGTTACTTACTTTACTGGAACTTGAACTCAGGATCTCGAAGACACACAGACGACGGATTCTTAGTATGTAAGTATGTAAACACGGAGACAAGGAATCACATTTCCGACCCTATAAAGTATATTATATTCTTGATCAGCATTAACAGCCGAGTCGATGTATGAACGCACAGATCTCAGAGATGGTAAGAGATAGAGGTTTGACATGTAAATGTAAAATTGGCTCAAACAGCACCTCCAAAGGAGGGGGCCAGGGCCAAGCTTCTCTTAATCTCTTGGCGTGTGTGCTTATAATTTTTTGCACAAGAGAAAGAGACCTACAGTTTAACGACGACACCGAACGGCAATAGCTAGAGAATTTTTTTGATTTTTCATGGCTAGTTACTTCACAGCTGGTGCCAGTAGCTGGTGAAGGTGACCGGGTATGTGAAAGCTTTTTTCTAAAGAAAGAAAACACTTTTTCTATTAGATGGTCCGAGGCGGAATCGAACCCACAACTCAGAGTATAAAAACGAGAAAGCAAAGCTAACTTCATCTGTGCCGAAGTCCTAATACCCCAGTCGGACCTGACACCATGAAAAATGCACATCCTTACAACTTCTTTTTCACCGAAGAAGTAGTTCCCAAAACTGAAAAGTTGCATTCGCTTTTATTAAGGCTTGAAACCGTCAAAGAATACTTCTTTGGGTTAACATTTTAGCATGGGTTTTTGTTGTTGCCTTAAACTTCGTGAATCGTTCGGGTTTCCCCTCCAATTTCTCTTTCTTAAGGGGGGAGCCTGCTTTAGAAGCTTCAAAAAATCGATTTTTCCGAGGACTTTTTTGGGAAGGAAAGAAGTATTCGATTGAAACGAAACTTTTAGGTTTTATTGTTATATATTTCAACAGTCTTCGCAAATTTTTTCATTAAAATATATGTCATATTATGCCTGGTACAAGCATTTCGCCGAGGCGCCTCAAGTGTGCAAGTGTCGTGCGGCGGGAAAGATGCAGGTCGCAATTTCCATCTGAAACAAAAAAACCCAAAAAATTTTCTATTTTCAATAGTATAGCTTCTAGTTAAACCAAGAAAATTGAACAAAAAGTGAGATATTCAAAAATTTTTCGCAATGAAAAAAAAAATATTTTTTTTGAAAAAAAATTCACTTCAGATTGTTTAAAAAGTGGGTTAATCATAACTTTCTTAAGGTTTTTTATGTTCAACTAAAAGAGAATTTAATCCCGAATACAATAAATTTTGTCTCGTTTCGATAGGACGTTTAATTTTTTCCCTATCTTTCCCGCCAATTAGAAAAAATCGTAAAAATGAAAAACCGAGAAATCGCACGTCAAAGTTTTCGTATATAAAAAATCGTAATATTCTTGAACTTACCGCATTAACCCGACAAAACGATTTTAAGTCCTAGACCTCGATGGCCGCTTTCGGCAAATGTACCCAAATGTAACCCACTCTGCTTACACGAATTGCAAATAACTAACTGAGAAATTGCTAAAAACACAGAGACATACTCGATTATCCGATAGCAATGAGATGGATAAATTAAAACATCGTCCGTAGTTGCTGACGCCAACTTTTTTCCCTACGGCTAGTATTAGCTTCTCCATTGTCCGATGACGAAACATTATGGATCTGATTACCGTGGAATCTGCGCTTCCGTGGCTTTCCAGTCCGTTCACTTGAAGATTTTTGCACTTTTGGATAGCTCTGCATGATTTCAAGATGTTCACGTGCCGAAAGACAAATCAAAACTGAACTTAAATGCTAAATATAGCTTTGCTCAAGCCGACGCAGCCAGCTAATATATACCGTTATAATACATACTTTTATTCCTTTAGTTATAATAGGTACAATACATACAAAAGATCGAGGGGCGGAGCGCGGGCACTCCGAGCAATCCGGCCGCTCGTATACCTGCTCGACGCTTGCTCACTATTTCTCCTGTAACTTTTAAAATATTTTGAATTTGCTTCTGAAATTTTAGGGACACATTCTTGGATAGTTTGGGTAGACATTTATGCAAAAAAAAATTCGATTTTTTGAAGCCTCTAAAGCAGGCTCCCCCCTTAAAGAACAGTTCCAAAAGTCCATCCGTTGGAAGGGAATATTTTATGCATGTGGCGTTCGCTGAGCAAAGAATGTATGAATAACACGTTCTTTTGGAACCCATTTTGGATGGTATGAAAAAGAGCGTGCTAAAGATGTGACAGTGGAACGGGTCAAGTATGTGATCCAAAAAAATTTTTAGTTTCAATTGAAGTTGTAATTTTTATACCCTTGTAGAGGGTATATTTAAATTGTCCAGATGTTTGTAACGCATAGAAGGAAGCATCTCCGACCATACAAAGTATATATATTCTTGATCAGCATGACGAGCTGAGTTGATATCCGTCCGTCTGTTTCAAAGCTATCGTAACCAAACTTTGCACGAGGACTTTGAAACGCCTTTCTATAATCGTCGAACGAATACCCTCACTTCTTAAGAGTCGCTGTTTAGTTTTAAAATTTTAGATAAGGTATTTCGTGATGTTTTATATCTATATAACAAAACTTTTTAGAAAATTGAAGTTAAAGGAAATTAAAGAATACGACGCAAAAATGTTAATATTGTCCCGTTTGTCCTCTTTATTTTGCCTTCTTTCCCTTGGCTTGCTTCGTTTGTCTTTGCATTCCGCATTTCTTCTTCACATTAATAGGTATCAAAAGCACTTCCTAGAGAAGGAAACGTTTCATGTTATGGTGACTTTTAGCCTTCCAAACTCATGAAAAAGAACGTGTTAAAAAAAAACAGCGTTCGGAAATCGTTCGAGTTTTCCTTTGCGTTCTTTCTTGTTACTTACGCGTGCCAAAAGCACAACCCAGAGAAGGGACGGTTTCATGTTATAGTGAACTTTAGCCTTACAAGCACATGAGGAAAGAATGTAGATACAATTTCAAACAGAATTTAAAACTTCTATCATACTAAAAAAATTTCGATTCGTTGTACGCGTCGTATACGTAATACAATTTTGTGATTTTTTTAATTAATTATGTACACCCTAAATGTAAGCCTTTATGATAGTATCTGGTGCGCTTTCGCATGGTACCTTATCGGCGTACATTTTGTTGAACTCTTTTGAGGGATTCTCCATGTCGAGGCTGTTTTTTGGTCCTTTTTAAAAAAAATCTTATTTGAAAACGCCAAGAGGTTTTTATTTTATTGTGATACAAACAGATTAAAGTAAACAAAAAAATGTTTCTGCTTCGATATGAGGGCTGTTCAAAGGTTCTTGGCCGTCAAAGACCCCCCACGGGTCTAAAAAAAAAGGTATAGTGATGGCGGCCACGATTTCTCGTCTCCGGGTTGTCTGAAATGAAAAGTAAAAGCGGGGTTATAATCAGTATAGATGTCATTCTGGACTGACCCCCGAAAAAATTTTGTGATTTTTTTTCACAAAATGGCGGCCATTGAAAAATGAAAATTCTAGTTTGGGTTCTTTTTTTGTAGTTAAGTGTAAAAAAAAATGGTAAAATTTTTTTAATATTATGATTGTCGGCCAGAATGGTGACAATTCTGCGTCCATTTAACTTAGTTTCATCAAAATCGGTTCAGTATAACTGAAGATATCATGGCCGTCAGTTCGAAAAACGTGGTTTTGAGATAAATGCGTTAAAAATTTTAAGTAATTATTTTGCAAAAAAAAGAAAATAAATTAAAAATGTAAAAATACAGTTCGAGAATGGACAATTCTGCGTCGATTGCATTTTGTTTCATCAAAATCAGTTCAGTATAACTGGAGAAAAGTGGCTTGGCAGTCTGAAAAAGTTGTTTTGAAAGTAACCCACAATATTACAGATATTATATACTTACAGATATAAGTCGGCGATGCCAGACAAAAACTGTTTTCAGCAGCAGGTCTCTCTGCTCTGCGTGCCATTCTGCCTTCTTTAGATGCGGCCGCAGCCCTAGTTTCTGAACGGTTTAATCGGTTTTCGTTTCGCGACAATGCGTAATTGTACGCTTGGTCGCCAATCGAAATGCCCATCAAAGTCATTTTTTTTAGGATAGGTAGGTAGAATAGGTACCTATCAATAAACATATTCAACGAAATTCGGTGTCTACTTCATGCCGTTGCATTCAAAAATTAAGAACGACAAAAATGACTCGTTTTAGCGAAGAAATTGTTCGACAAAAAAGGCCATATCTTGTTAAGTATTTCGAATTTTAAAAAATCCTTTTTGTGCAATATTCTCAAATATCCAAGCTATAAAAAAATTTAAAAAAATTTTCACATGGAGAATCTCCCCTTAAATATGTAAATTCATAAAGCTCATGGAATTGTTTTCAAGGGTAACACTAAAGATGGTGGAAACTGAGAGATCTGAAGTCTATTTAGTCATTTAGTTGTAAAGCTATCTTTAACTAATATTTCGTTCAAACTCTGCAATTGGAAAAATTACGCCCAGCTTGATTAAAGTTGGATTACTATATCTTATAGCTGCCATAGAAGAGAAGTACATTTACCTTTTTCATAATATCGCTTACAAACGTTTTTATTCATAGCATAATTTCTTTAAAAAAAAAGTTGCTAAAACTAATTAACTACTTTAGCTAACTCTTTGCATAATAATAAACTTTGTCAGGTGCAGTACTGCATTATTAGCTTAATATGCGTATACATTTTTTACACACATTTCAAAATAAACACATAAAATGCTTACTTAGTTTGTTATTTATAAAACCAGCACCATAACGACCAGCCACTGACACACATCATTGTTTATGATAAGTACCTTAAACTTTAAACAAAAACAAAAACTTTTTTTTTGTAGTTGACTTCGTTTATGAATAAACTTTGAACTTTTTGCATTGTGCAGTAAGGCGGAAAAAGTTTTGCTTTCACCTGCTAAAACATATATGTTTTGTTTGAAAGATCACTAATGTGTGAATAAAAACTTACATGGCAAAATGTGCAAATTAAGTTTAGTGTGTGTAGGCAAGATGTGCCTTTTGGCAGTCAGTCAACTGTCTAGATGCATTCTAATGTGAGTCAAAAACTTTTTATAGGCAAGACAGTAGACTAATTCGTCTCTACTGATTGAAAGTTTTCTTGTGCTAAGGTCAGGTCAAAATTTATATGTAATATTTGCCAGCCTCCAGAATAATTCTAAAATGTTCGAGTTTGAGAGCAGGGACACTTTATTTACGTTGCTTCGAGTTCATCCTGTCAATCTCAATTCGGCCAGTGGATCATCAACTAAACAGCGGTTATGAACCGCAGATTTCCTAGGATTAAGTTGCTTCTTTGTTATCTTAAATATTTCTCGCACTCAAAATTCCATTGGACTTTGTGAAAATTGATTACGAAGCGGTTTGTGGCTGAATTTGCTTAAGATGATAAGATTTTTTCATCGTTTCGAGTCCATTAAATTATGTGATCCATGTGTGTAGTCGATGTGTCAGTTGGTGGACTTAAAATCTAAGAAAGAACGGTCCGCCTCTTGCAATAATTTAAGCAGAGCTGCCCACAGCCTTTCCCCTATTGGGGGTGACGTTCGACAATCTCTTTGTCTACGTCAAACGAGCAGAGAACGGGGCACGCAAGATAAGAGAGAGGAATCGGGCACTAAAGGCCATCTCAGGAAGCTCATGGAGGAAAGAAAAGGAGACCCTGCTTATTAACTACAAAGCCATAGAAAGAACTCTTGCTGACTATGCAGCACCGGCTTGGTCATCAGCCATCAGCAATGGGAAAACGCTGCTCTCAGAAAGGTCACAGAATATCTCTCCAGCTCAAATACTGGGGAGTTAAAGCCCACTGCAGCATGCTGGACACGCAATTCCTGACCAGCAGCCTTGTGGAGGACCATGCGAACCACTGCTCGCTTCAAGTTCCCCTTCCCTCAATTACCAATAGGCAAGATGTCCGCTACTTTATGCCTGAGATTCGACAACTGACAAACAATGCCAACAAACTGTCAGCCACTTAAGCTGTGAACGTGAAGCAAGAAATCCATAAGCAGACAGTCGACACCACCATCAACGGACTTAAGAACAACATTGTGCTTGGTGCAGTGAAACAGAGAAACTGCTGCCCCGGATTACACGCACGACTCTTGCCCAGCTCAGATCAGTGTACTCATGCTTCCTAAATAGCTACTTCGCCAGAATAAACCCTGAGGTTGAAGACGAGTGCTCTGACTGTAAAGAAAGCCCTCATGAAAGCCCTGCCCAAACGCTCCCACTAGTCTCACGCCAGAAGCCATTTGGACACACTCCACCGATTGCGCTACCTTCCTGAGGCTAGCACCCGGAGATGCGACATCCTCTCTATCTCTTGTATAATCACACTCTCTATATCATTCCATTTCATATCTACTATCCACCTCTAACATTCTTTATTTCTCTCTTACCCCCTACGTACAACCCTATGCCTCAGTAGCCATTTTGTTTTTAAACAGCACGTGGCTTCTCTACCTCTTTCTTGGAATTATTGCTGTTGTTTGACAAATGATTTACTTTATTTGTATGCCATAAGCATTGTGTGGGCACCCCTGATAAACAAGCATTTGAAAAAGTGTGTTCAATAATAAGTATATTGCCCCGTCTTTGTTGTATGTATGACACGTTGCACAGTCTTACCAGGCGAATTCATATCAGGTAGAGTTATTTTTGTCATCGGACTCTTATTTCCCAAGAAATGTTTATTTTTCAGCGCGCTGCTTAAAATAGGCTGAAAATAGAGAACCTGTTTAAATATGACGAATATGAAATGATGAATGAAATGAAGTAAGCTCTAGTTTAAAAAAGGTTCGGTCCATTGATAACAGTCCCCTCCATTTACATGTAAATTCTGTTTCATGTGCACCTTTTGTTCTGTTTTCCTTGTCCTAAAATATTGTTAAAGTTTTATAAATAATTCCCCTTGATACTTCCGGCACAAATATGCTTGGCCATGCCTACAATTTGCCAAGATTTCGTTTCGTCTAGAATAGCATTAGGTATGCAAAAACCTTAAAATTGGTCACAGTATGTCTTCACTTTGGTTAAACAGAAAACGCCAAAGCCGTAAATTGTGCTTAAGGCACTTCAAGTGTTAGCCAGAGGAAAAGCTGTCACATAAAAAAAGGGCAGGGCCTGCTAATGGAGCCGCAGCTGTTGCCCCATCGCATTGAATTTGTATTAAATGTTGCATGTCACTTGCCAGCAAATTTGTAAGCGGCTGGAGTTCACAATCCATTAGGCTGAAAATTCAATTAATTTTGGTTTTCTAATTATGCTCGAAAGGACGCTGTGAACTTTAGTTTCTTTTCTTCTTTTCATTTCTTTGCGGCCCTCATAAGTAGGCAATGGAAAATTTCGATGCCCAGCGAACAACAAATCTGGCGTGATATAAGCTGCATGAGACGAATGATTTATTAATAAAAAAACAAAAAATGTAACACAGACAGACACACACGCCAGGCGTTACAATTAATTTGTCAAATTTCCAGGCTTTTGACTTTAGACAACAGGCGGCCAGGACACGTGTTTGGTGTACAGTTTGCTAAGAGCGCAGAGGGGAAGTTATGTAGAACAAATAAGGCAAAGCTTTTGAATTGAAATATGAAATTTTCTCAAGTAGCGAAATATTATAAACATCTTTACCTGCGAGAGTGTGAGCGTGTGTCTTATCAAACTTTTCTTCAGTCAGGCGAAAGACATCAAAGAATAAAGCCAAATACCTATTAAATGACATCAAAAAGGGCACCAGCCAGCCAGACTGGCTGACTGCACTGTAAGTATGAAAAGTAATACAATTTTTTCGCTTTTTTTTTTGTTTGTTGGGGCCTGTTTAAATAACCAAAAATTATTGGGTATGCGTCACATAAGCCGCTCTTTCTCTTGTTCTTTATGATTTTTCGGCTTAAATCTGTATACAAAAGGCGGTTCAAATAGAAAGACAAATATCGTCGGTGTTGTGGGCCATGCAATAAAAGAGCATCTCACCCACCGAAAAAAGGGCAAACGAGCTTAGGAATTGAGCGAATAATTTCTGGTTTTCGTTCTTTTTTTTTGTTTGTGTTTACAATGCCAATGGACTTTGGGCTTGAGCTTGGCCTTTGATGAGTTCACTCTGTCTGTGTGTGTGTGTGGTATATGTGGCAGAAAAGAATTTTCGTTTGGCGTTGCAGTAGTCTTTGGGGATCGTCATTTATGTGATGGCCCATTTTATCAGCTCATTGTTCAGTGTCTATTTTTGGCCCCAAAATAGCTAAAGTAAACTGATTACACTTAAGAATGTGTCCTTAGAGTAGAGAAAAATCCATGGCATGTTTTATTAAAGCCAAATGAATAACATGAATAAACATACGGATTGTGTCATCTTTGCATCAAGTTTGTCTTTCTGTACAACGAGGGGAAAAAGTTTTCAACTGAGAAAGTGTTTCCGAATTTAGACAGATTTTCACTCTGCGGTAAGAGTATGCTTAAAATGCAATTAAAAAAGAAGCAGGGATGACTGCTTAATTAATTATTCGCGCAAAATGCATGTTAATTAAATCGAGATATATTTTTTTTCATTTTTTTGTGTGGTGTTGTGGGCTAAACTACACTATCAGACTACAAAAATAATTTCACTTTTGTAATGGACCACTGCTGTAATAGAAAATGTATGCTTTAAAGCAGCGTTGGTCAAAGAGAGCGTGGCCAAAAGTGAGAGTGTATTAGTGTGTGAAAAAACGCCGTGAATTTGCTTCGACCTGACAGCCTCAAAGGCTAGCCAGCGACTGAAAGACATTTTGCTCTCTTCTCGTAACCTTCGGCATCCGTTCGGCTCGTATATGTGTAAATAGCGAAATGCCTTTGGGATGGATAGTTTTTTCATATCCTTTGAAAAATTTTCTTGGGTCTTTCTAATTGTATTTTTTCGTATCTTATTTATTTAATTAATTCTTTTAAAAAATGAAATCATCGTTTTAGATTAGCATCTCTATTCATCTACGATTTCGTTCCCTATATTTCAGGTTTATAAGCACAATGTGGAGTGCTTGATCACCTTGATTATTCTTCTTATATTTTCGTAAAATATGCTTCTTTTCAAGCACCTGTAAGCCATATTAATAAAGCTAGGGTGCTGATTTTTGGTCAGAGTCTATATAATGTAATGCTCAGCTGTTTTTTCAAAACTGCAATTTAATCAGTCACAGTTTAGGTACATTTCTTATATTAATAAAATTCTGACAGCAGTTGTTAGCTTTATTGCACCTAAAATCCACAAAAATTAGTGTAGGATGCAAAATTTTTATCACACTAATTTTTTTTCAGTTGTTTTCAGATTTCTATCAAGTTTCGAGCCAATCTGACATAATTTAGATATAGCACCCATACATAATCGAGATTTTTTCATACTTTTTATACAAAAATTCGAATTTTTTGTAAATATTTTTGAAAATCATTATTGTATATTAAGTTTCAAATTATTTTTTAACTGTTTTCATATTTCTTCCAAGTTAAAAGCCCATCGGACATCATTTAGATATAGCTCACATACAAAATTTAAGTTTTTTCACACATTTTCAAGAAAAATATTAAAATGAAGTTCTTTGTTATGCAGCCTGTTACGATGATTACACAGAGCGGACGAGTCGTGAGCGGTTCTTCCCTTGCGAAATTGTTTCGTAAACCTCTCGAACATCACGTTGCACACTTTACAATGAGTGTACGAGCCTAAGGCGTACACAACCTAGCCTTGACTGTTTTCACATGTCTCTTTTTCTCAATTTGAGTCTCGAGCAGTGTCGGCTAATTATATAATATTATATTTTCTACAAAGCGGACATATTAGACTGTAAAATAATTTCATAAATTTTTTGAAGATTCTCAATTCTTTCCAGCCTCGGAAAATTTGAAAATAGTTGTAAAATAGGTACCTGCGACAAAAGCAATTGTTCACAAACTGCAACTTTGATTTTGAAATGTTATGCATTTATAAAAAGAGAAATGGTACACCTATCCAACAAAATTTTAACAGCTTAAAAATGCTCTCTATAGCCAAAGTTATGATAAGTCAAACTTAATTAAAAATCCGTTTTTTTTCGGATGACGAATAATTGACAACATTTATATATTCCTAAACATATCAAAGCAATATTTTGTCTATCATAATTTGTGTATGTAAACTGTCGATTTAGCCAAATGAAGTTTCATTTTTCAACAAAAATAAAATTAAGGTTTTTTACAAGGTCTGGACCACAGTGCGCCGGAACCTTAACTCACTCGACTATCAGCCATAAGCAAGACGTGTCGGCGAAACCCTAATTAAGAATCTACGCAGTTGGTATTTTCCCACTCAGCAAGCAACAAGGGCCGTGGTCGAGTGGACAAGACATTCGCTTAGAAAACGTCGAGGCCTGGCATCAAGTTCCCGTAGGATCACAGTCCTTCTTCTCATTTAATGTTTGTTTTTTATTTTTTTTAAGGTGTTTTGAAGATTGTCTTTATTTTATATAATCCTTTAATCGATTACTACAGGGTATAACGCATGTAAAGACAAAACAAACTCTTGCTCAATACATCTGCATTCTTCAGGTATTGCAACTGTACATTAGTGTGTGTAAACAAATGCCTATCACATAGACTCCTTCGTCGTCAAAACCGAACGAAAGCATAGCACAAAGAAATTTCGTAAAAAACTTTAAAGAAAGGAGGAAGGATTTCGAAAAGATTTCTTAAATTAAGGGTTTATTTTCTTAATTTTATGGCAAAATAACCTACATTTTTAACAAATATTTTCTAAAATGGAAACCAAAATTACCTAAAAAATAAGAAAAGGCAATAAAGCACATTCACCATAAAATTTAGAAAAAATAGATTTTTCTAAAATTTAGCAAGAATGCAACTTTACTAAAATTTAGAAAACAATTTTTTAATATAGAAATTTGTGTCTAAATTTTAAGGGGACTTCGGTTCTAGGGCGATTTTCTTAAATATAGAAATATAATTTTCTGAGTTAAGGTTTGATTGAATAAAAATCACAAGCGAACATGTGCATGTATGCATCTTTGATTGGTGCAGACATTCTCTGGTACCGACATAACGATGGAACAAAGAAAGTCTTTAGTTTAGTTCAATTTGTCTTTATTATCAAAGGGCTGGTGTCACAAATTCTAAATAGCTGCTATTTGTCAAATAAACTTAGATTTTAGTTTAGGTGACAGATAGCTCAATGTTGAAGATATTCTTGGATAAAACAATGACTTCCATTTACTATAAATCTGTTATAGCTTGTAAAAAAGGACCCGACCTTTTCCTTTTCTCTCTGTGCACCAACGCTTCATTTTTCGCCAATTTTTAGTAATTAAAAATACACAGTTGTTTATGGCATCCCATTAGGCATTTCCGTATTGTGACGTAATGTAATACGGGCATAATATTCTCTCTCTTGTCCCAATATTCAAATCATTACATCATCAGGAGCGTAGAGGACACTTTTAAGCCATTGTCCACTATTTATTTAGTACCTGTTTTTGTTTGACGAATTATAGCTGCGAAAATACGGTAACCGACACCTTATCCTAAATTAAACATTTAAGACAAAGTCGTTTTAAAAGACATAAATTTTCGCTTGACTTAGTTAGTGGCTTACGTCATCATACTTACTGAGATATACGGCTTTCTATGGTCATTGAATTTGCTTGATTTTCGTTTTTTATTACTTTCTGCGCCGAATAATGGGCAATGTGACACTTTAAAGAATATTGCTGACAATGTTTTTAATCCAATCGTAATGGTTAATAAACTGGCTGTAAAATTTATCGGTTATTTTTTATTAACAATTTGACAAATTTGTGTGTCAGTGGGAAAACGCCATGAAAATGGAGATTAATTTGAATAGGGTAATGTGCCAAAGCACTCAAATTATATAACAACACTCAAACGAATCTATTAGGTACAAAACGCAAACTATAATTTAAAATGTAAATGTAATTCGACTGTTGCTTGAATAATAATAGACCAGCAGCCACGCAAAGAGAAGACAAAAGCACAGATTCGCAAGTAGGCAAGTTTAAGGCAGAAGAGGATGTAAGACATTGTCAAACAAGTCCTCATGGGTCATAAATCAAAAGATTTGATATCAGATCATTACACCACCTAGAAACAGCTGCCTACTTCTCGCTTTATATCCATCATTTAAGTAAGCCTAAGAATTCGTTGCGCAAATTATTGTTGTAGCCTGTCTGACGATTTCTAATTCCACACTTGGACAGCATAAGCTGAGGTTGACTGAGTTATTTTCAAAATAAAAGCTTCTTATTGAGTCAATGTGAAACTTTGTCATGTTATTGTTATCTGTTCATTGGCCTTTTGAGGGGGGTTGTTTTGTTACGAGTTTGAAAGGTGATATTTTAAAATTTATGATTATCTTAAATTGGAAACTGAAAATAATGTTTTATTACCTACACCAATTATAATTGGTTCTCAAATCTCTCCAGAAACTATGAAAGAATTTGTAAACTTTAAATGTATTCGAGCTATTAGTTTGAAGTATTTAAAACACAATTAAACTGGAAAAGTATATTTTTTATTTCCCAAACCGCCAGACCGCAACAGGTCTGATGGTCCTGCTGATGGTTATGTATCGAAACCGTCCTACGCATTTATAAGATCATCATCATATCTTTATTGTTGGACAAGTAAAATCAATAGTTTTGACTCGATAAGAGATTCATTGGGAATTTATATATTTTTAAAATACAACTGGATTTATAAAATAATGCAATGTTAACAAATCGAAGTCCTTTAAAAGACAAATATTTTTGGGCAATATAAAAAAGTAAATTTGCAAATCTGTAAGTCTGGGAATAATTATAGTATGCCCAGAAAAAAGCAACAAAATTTGCCCACAGTGCACTCTAAACTGTCCCCAGTTGTGGCGAGGCATAGAGCGTAAGTGTCACTTGCTAACAAAAACATGAAAATATTATTATATGTTAACGTTAAAGCAAATATGCTAGCCACATGTTTTAGAGTCAAAAATAATATGTACATATATAGTACATATAAAATTTCAGAAGCGCTTCGCATGTGCCTCCACTCCTTGGGGCTAGTTCAAAAATGTAACCATGTATGAGGTGTGGGTGGACAGGTACTATGTACGCACATGTGAAGGAAGAAACACTCGCGAGTACTTTTTCAATTATGTAAAACAAACTTTTGTCATGCGAAAGCTGACAGATGACCAACATTTAACGTCACAAAATGTGTAACATTTTTCTTACTTAAACTTAAAGTTTGTTTATCAAAAAGTCAAAAACTGACTGTACGTCAGTTTTCCCCAGGGAGAGCAAATTTTAATTAAATTACCTACAGCTGGACTTTGTTTCTTTTGCTTTGCAGTTATTCAACATCATGACTTTGGCATTAAAATGCATTGAGTAAAGCGCAATTAGTTTGCAGCCGGAAGTTTGCCCAGAGCTTTAACATTCAGAATACATTTGCCTCATTTTGAAATCAGCAACAGGAGCAAAATCCAACATGGAAATGGATATAACAAAGCATCAGCTGCGCGAGGATTTGTTGCCTGGCGCCGAGGAGGAGGCGGAGTTTGGTAAGTAGTAGCGTAGTATAACTGGCAACTGACTTTGTGAACAATGTTGGATTTATTTATCAAAAATTGACAAGCTGGACTTACTTTTTTCTCTGGCTTTTTTGTTATGATACTTTTAGCTGAAAGCTTTTGTATTATTTATTAAGTTGAATGAAGAAATAATAATTGGGTAGTTGATTTGATAGAAAAAAAGTAGACAGAGTGTATATATAGGTATAGTATATCCGGGGCAATATTGCCAATGACACTTTATGATTTTCTTATATAATTAGTTTAATCATCTTTCTTGTCCTTTCCCGAACATCTAAAATCTACTCCCTCTATATACCGTGCTACCATGCTTATACACACAAAAAATATCAAGATAAATGCCCTTCAAGGTATGCTAACATTATTGAAACAGTATAATTAATATTCAGTTATTGCAGCGTCATAAATATTTCACTTTGTACATTCACCTAGATTGTCGAATCAGTTAATATAAAATAAATATTTTTCTTAATTTTTAATATTAATTTTCATAGCATACTTTAAAGGGCGTTTAACGTGATATTTATTTTGTGTGAAAGATCATTTGAAGCAAGTTTTTGCAAAACAAAGTTGTCTTTGCCTTCTCGTTTATTAATATTTTCATATCGGAATGTTAACAATGATATTCTGAAACCAATTCTTAATACAGGAAATGCTAGCTGCCATGGCGATTTGTTCGTTCTTTTATTTTTTTTTCTCCTGGAATTCTGTTGTAGGCAAAATGGCTTTTGTGATGAATTTTTTTTATTAAGGTTCATATTTGTCTAATGAGGTCCTTATTGGTAAGAGGAGCAGCTGCTGTGTGGGAGTCGCAAATAATGCAGCCAAGCAGTCGACCGGCCTTTAAGTAAATGTTAATAAGTAGGTGTTTAACGCCCGTCGAGTGGATAAGCGCATGGTTGCGTATTTTTAGGTTGCCTATAAAAAACCTGAGAAACGGTGTACGACAGAAAACACAAGTTGAAAGCTATCAGGAGTGAGCTTAATTACTTTAACATGGGTTACTTAAAGAATTTGATGGTAGGAAAGCAACTTATTTATAAAGGGGAAATTTAAGGAATGCTTGTAACATATTGTAGTGAATTTGTGTCCACTTGGAAGGTTGCCTTTTGATAGTTAGCCGAGCGGTATTACTAATTTTTTGTTAGGTGATGTGGGCCAAAGCCAGGCCACGCAGCGCACGGAAAGCAGGGATATGCATTTATTCAGAAATTGCAATTTATCCCAAGGATGTGTTTTTTTTGTTTGTTCTTTTTTTCAATATAAAACATTTGTTAACATTTGTTTTTTGGTTTTTCTCGCTCCCTAACCTAATTTAATACATTTTGGTCCTGCCTTAGTTATCTTCCATTTAGATATTCGTGTTATTGTATATTACGGTTTGTAAGTTGAGCTTTTTTTACAAAATATTTGAACTGTTTTGATTTGTTAGTGAGACTCGTTAGTTTAGCTTGACATTGCGTGTTTTCTACATTTAGATTTCCCTTTTAGAAAGGTCCTTAGGGTGGAATCTTTTAAGTCTTCTTCTCTTATTCCGGCCTTGCTTCCTTTGTGATCGCAGTAGTTTCCTAGCGAGGTGGTTTGGGTGAGCAGTCAGTCTTTCTGTATAGTCTCTGGCCTGCTTGTTAATAACAACGCCCACCTTAGCGACTTTAAGGTTTTCCTCAATTATTCTCGACCTCAATCCTTTTAGGATTTTGGCCTGCAGAATCCTTATGCGATCTATGTGCGACTTTGCTGCAATACCGTACACCCGTAGTCTGTACCTCCATGCAGGTGCGAGAATGCTTTTATAAATGAATACCTTGTTTTTTAGAGACAGTTTGCTCCTGGAGTTCAGCAGCCAGCTCATCTTTTGTGCCTTGAGCTGTATTGTTTTGTGCGACTTGATGGTAAGCCTTCGGTCAAGAAGAACTCCCAGGTATTGGTATCCTGCAAGGTGATCCAACAGCTCCTGGGCAACCGTCTTTTCTCAGCGTGTAGTTAACACTGGCACACTTTGAAAGGTTTAGTCCTATATTCCATTTGGAGCACCAATTTCCGATTCTTACTAGATACTCTTGCATGGTGTCAGTAGCGGAATATATGCAGGAATCCCTTGCTAATAGAGCTGTGTCGTCTGCAAAGGTGGCGATCATGAAATCGTTTCTGTCAACGATTTGGGGATTTCGGTTAGATGGCATTTCGTGAGTGAAAAGGGTGTAGAGCGTTGGGCCCAGGACACTTCCTTGTGCTTTGTCTCCGATGCTTCTCCCTATTGGACAACCGCGAAGGTCCTTCCAGTCAGCAAGCTCTTAACAAGCAGGTACAATTGAGGTGAGAGAAGCGATTTTATTTTGTACAGCAGCCCATCATGCTAAACTCTGTCGAAGGTCTATTTCACATCAAGAAACACAGCAACTGTATACTCCTTTGCTTCAAATCCTTCCAGTATAAAGTTTATAACTCTATGGAGCTGCTCCGGGGTTCCATGACTCCTTCGAAAACCGAACTGGAAGCGTGGAATTGCTTTTTTAATCCTATTTTCCTGCAGAATTCTGCTTAGCATGCACCTTTCAAAAATTTTAGGCAGTGAGGGGAGAAGGCTTATCGGTCTGTAAGAGTCTGGGCTAGTTTGGGATTTTCCAGGCTTGTGGATCATGATGATCTGAGCTTTTTTCCATTGTTTTGGAAAATGACCAATTCTCAGTACGGCGTTATATAGCAGCACCATAAAAAGCAGCTGCTCACAGGAGCAGTCGTGAGCTCAAGCTGTGTTCAGTGAAGGATGTGTGTTATGCAAAGTGTAAAATTACACCCCCCTTCTGGGACTCGAACCACGACCTCTTAGTTCAATAACACATAGGCATGGACGATTAGTCGCTTTTGCCGCAGGGGGTCAATTGTTGAGCGCAGCCACTTGCATTATAAGAACTCAGGCTGCGAAAATCTCTGCTCTTATACTGCTACTGGTTGGGCCTAACAGTTGACGCTCGATGGGAAAGCGGTGGTGTTAATGTTTCAGTGCACAGAAAGTACTGAGCTCAAGTCCCAGTCAGAAAGAAGAAAATGTTAATAACTAAAACATCCGGTTGGTTGAACCGGTTGGTTGAACCAACCAACCAATCACACTACCCCTTTCCTCCCAACCATCACCTAAAAATAAAAAATGGTTACTTTATTTTTGTCTTTTTTTTCTCATATTTAAAAATGAGTTTGTTTCATCTTAAAGTCGAGTATAAGCGATCTTAATTCCATATTGTTGGATTAAGATTTAAATAAAGAATATAATCTTGGGTTAAGATTATCTCGTCTCTGTCGAATTCTGACACCGTTTCGTCTCGTTTCAAGATTATAATCATGGTTTTAGATTGATTTTTCTTCTCAGTGTACTCGTGTTTAGGCAGTAAGTTTTCCAAGCGTTCACATATAAACAGAGAGCTTTCGGTTGAATGCGCTCAATTCACAGACTTTAATCTGCTGAAATTCTGCCGACTTCGCTGCGCACAATGCCGACCACTGCTGTAAAACCTTTTCTTGCTGTCAAACAAAAAGAAAGTGCTGCAGCTCGTTTCAAGTTTAAAAGCAAAGTCTGTTCATAACTAAACATGTGACCCTCGCACTCAACATCAGAAGACGTTACAAAAATATAATCCCATGAAAAGGGACCACAGCCGAGGTAACACCACGGCCGTTTCCACGCCTACAAGCACATGTGTGCAAGAGGGGAAATACATTACAAGAAAGGATAAATATAAACACTTATTGTACTTAGTATAGCAAAAGCAACACCACACTATATTTAAATAGACAAGTAAGATAATCAAGAAAGAGATTTAATACAATCCAACAACTGAGTATATAAGACACAAATGTATCACATGTATTAGATAAGGACAAGTAGATTTGGAATTACAGTTGGATACTTCTACTGAGTGACTGAGCTGTACGAGTGGCTTTTTAACTTAGAAGAATAAGTTGCACAAAGTCACTGACCTCTTCATATGCCATTGTATCTAGGTAACAGAAAAAGGGAAATAAATGATAAAATGTATATTTTTTTTTAAAAAAAAAGGGAAATCGGTCCACGTACCGTCACACTCTAGCACAATAAGAGAAAAATCCCAATTTTATACAACATTCCAAAAAAGATGTAACAAACTGTCTACGCTCTTTTTTTTTATTTCGAAATACTTTTCCATTTGCCTAAGAAAATGGCATAATTTAAATTTCATAAGAAACAAATTTCGCTCACTTGACAACTTGACTTGTATTAATCTGCGCCTGTCACTTTCGCAACTTTTTTTTTTTTTTGGAAAATACTTCAACTTCTTAACGATAAAGAGTGTCCGTCACTTAAATATTACTTTTTTTTCTACTCCATTTTACAGAACGTCTGTATGCGGCACCCGCTGAGATTGTGGCCCTACTCTCCATCTTTTATGGCGGCATTAGCATTGTGGCTGTCATTGGCAATACTCTGGTCATTTGGGTGGTGGCCACCACCAGGCAAATGCGTACCGTTACCAATATGTATATAGCCAATTTGGCCCTGGCTGATGTCATAATTGGACTCTTTTGTATACCATTTCAGGTGAGTTGAAAACAAACCAAAATTCTCATTATGCAAATGAGATAAACATAAATGCAGCGACTGCGGCACAAAATTTGCAAGTGTTAACACTTTGTGCATATAAATCAGTGCGTGGGTAAATGTCATTAGCCCAGTTTCAGTTTGAGCTTCAGTTTCAATTACACAATTTCCACATTGACATTCAACCGCAGGTAAATATCAGATTTTTCGTCATAATCAAGCATCAAAATTTAATTTCCGGCGCTTAAACACGAACGTGGCATGCCGTTTTTGCATTTAGAAAATTGCGCGCCCTTTCTCTCTCGCTCTCGCTCTTTCTGACTCTCTTCGATGTCAGGTTTGATAATGAACTGATTGTCTACCTAGCATAGCATAGTTGGCTTCCGGGTAAAAACTTGATAAAATGAACATTTGCTGGTATACTTTACTTTGCTTATATACTTTAGTTATTTTATGGTAATGTGGAAGATACTCACAAAAAGAAATATTGTAAATCAAACATTTTCCGTCTTTGGCTAAAAATGGTTGAATTAGCCAATTTTCTTGTTAATTTTACCAATTTAAGCGTATTAACAAAATAAAAGTTATTTGAAATCAACTGTGAGTGCGTTTTATATTAAACTACAAACTGCTTCGCACATTTCATTCGCACGTTTTAAATTATCTGAGAATGGAATTCGAACTTGAAATTTAAAAGCAAGCAATTATTGGTGGATATTTTAAGGCAAGTAACATCAACATAACATACAAGTAACATCTTAGATGCCTGGCCTCAAGCGCACGTCTGGCGTTACCGTCTGAGACATCATTCCAATCGTGTTCCAAGGGCCCCGAGTTCGAGTCTCCGCAGAGCAAGTTAAAATTTTGATGAATTTAAAAAAAAATATAAGTTTGTTTAATTCGTAGTTTCTCGGAATAACAAAATAATTGAGCCAACTAGCTGCTAGCAGCGCGCTAAAATTTCCATCTTTTTTTTTATTAACTAAAATCAGAAGTGCAGACATTTTGTTTTCAAAATGGAAAAACTTTTGGGATAAAATCAAAAACGGAAATTGGTGAATTTGCCAATGAAAAATGTAGAATTTAACGTTTTTTTTTTGTGTGTACCATTGGCATATTCTGAATTTTAACATGGATTTAGAGATATACTTGGAAATTATCAGATCATTTGAAACAGAAAAATAAAAAATAAAAATATCCTATATCCTTAACGATGTCAGAAGTGAACAGATTCCGAATTTTCACAAGCCAATTACTTGAAATATGTCTTTTCGGACTGATACCAGAACACTAGCATTCTTTTTAACCTTTCGTATTTGTTTTAAGTAACACCAAGCACGAGTCGTACTTGAAATTTCAATCCGAAGATCGGGCTCAAATCAATATTTTAAACTTTGAACTTTCTCTAATTTTTGTCAGTGTACTGATGAATATTATACTAATATGTGGGAGTTAAATTGTAATTGTAGTTTTTGATTTTGTTTTATCACGAAATCATATTCTACATTGTTTTCGGGTACGTACCGAAACTTCTGTTTCGCTAAAAGGTTCTGTTTTGGTTCTATTTTATTTCGGTATCCGGTGCCGTATCGGTACCTAGGCTTTTATTTCGGTATACCGGTACGTACCGGTATGGACCGGTTAAATTAACAGAAATTTTAAGACTTAAGTCCAAACAAAGTAGGTAAGCAAGCAACATAAATTTGACATACAAAATTCCCAAGTTTATATTCATAAGATGATTAAAATAATATTTCATTAACAATGTCCTCACCAAACTTAACGTTACTCAAATTTAAACAAAACGTTTTGTTACAAAAGAAGTTAAATTATCGAATATTTCTTAGAAGCATAATAGCGGTCAATGTATTTCCATCTGATTTCTTAGCGGAGAAAATAATCGTTCTACGCTAACTTGGTTAGCTGGAACAGCAATAATAACTTATGATAGTTATTACACAATTCTGGAAACTTTGTCGAGGTACATCATCGCTATTTTGTAAACTTTTTATGCCCAGGAATGATGCCATTAAACTGTTTTATTTACAAATTTTATTTATAAATCGACTTCATCTCCACTTTCAGACAAAATAATTGGGTCAGAGCCTTTTTCCTCATTCAGTTGCAATTGAACAGAAGTGGATAAAATTCTTGAATATATATCTGTCAAAGCAGTTACACACGTACTTATCTGTTCAGAGGTTAGCATGACATTCTAACGAAATGCCACTTAGGAATGCATTATTTTCAAAGAGACTGGTCTCGCGTTTTTCTATTTCATTGAACAAAAGTTTTGCTAAGACAGAATCTCATTTTTATGATTTTAAGCTTACAATTGAGCCAAATTGCGTAGAAATTCCCTAAAACTAACTGTCCGGCTTGCAGTCTAGTCGTAGCAACTTCAGCTGGTTTAAGAACGCTAACAATTTGATCAATTGTATCCCAACCTTTTTTTCATAAACGCGCTTCTATAGCAGATAGTTCAACATTCAGTACGTCGAACTCCAACGAGTAGGACAATCAATTGGCGGCTTATTTGGGTACTTATCTGACATGAGGTAGCTAATAGTTGGCGTACGCAGCTTTATCACCAGGCCACGGGCCCTGTAATTGATTCGAAAATTGAGGTTCTTTCAAAACCACATTCACGGCCAGTTGTAGCGTAAGAGCTGCATAAAAATAGGGACAGAAGGCGAAGCCTTAGCAGAAAGCCAACATGCAAAAAGAGAACTTAAGTGAGAGAGTGCCAAATATATTCACATACTTTCAGAAAACATTAAAAATATTGGTTCCGGTTCCGATTCTGAGTTTTAATCGCTTCTGGTTTGAGCAATTTTTTTTCAGCAGCAAAGAAGATTTAAAATAGAAACACACTTTGCAGCGTCGACAACTTTTCACTCAGGTATTAGTCAGCTGTTCGCTGTCATAATTGCTCTCTGAGTTATATTTTGAGAATGTTCGTCTCGCAGTAACCACAATATTTTTCTTTGTCACAATTATTTTGAGTGAAGTGGGTACATGTCACTAAGTAGTTAACATCACTCAAAATAGAAAGGTGTTTCAAATTGAGGTTCTATGTTAAATCTTCTTTGTCAGTAGCAAACCTACGACGACCTACTTGTTTAGACGCTCGGAATGCCACTGAAACTCTGAGACATAATAAGTCAAGTCAAAACCTCGGGAAATATTTGAAGAATTTGGCTCGCTTGCTTGAGAGTTGCCGAAATACGGTCCGGTTTTGCTCTCTGCTTAGAATGTCTTCACTGAAACCAAAATCCTATTTGGAGCAGCTTGAAAAAAAATTAGAAAAATCTAATTGTATCAGTCAAAGTGTTTGCTTAGCCAGCTCAAGATTAATATAATCAACACAAATAAACAAATATTTATTACATTTTGGATAGCAATGGTTTAACTGTACAGTAATGTTTCAAGAGCCTCCCGGTTGACTCTTCAGTTGTTGCTGTCAAATGTAATTAATCTTTATTCTTACATAACGACTGCCAATTGCTGTTAAGTGGGTAATTTAACAGAGCCAGTAAGAATATACTCCGTTATAAATACCAATGTATTTTTGTTTGTTCTAATAGGGAAACGGTGTATATTTTTATTACAAACATTTCGAAAGGATACTATTTAAAGACACGAAACGCCTTTTACCCATTCTTTAAGATATTTACTCTTCCATTGTGCCAAACATCAAAAAGAAGCCACAAATGTTTTGTGCTTAAAATAAAATCATTTTTGTTGTCTGAACATTGTGGTACCACAATTTCTGGTATCTCTTCAATGTTCACCCCCTAAGCAAACTTAACCGTGTGAATGATTGGCCACATACTGTACAATTAATTCTCATTAAATTGACAATTAAATGGAAGTTACTGTCACAGCTAACTTAAAGTGTCATCAATAAGCTGGCAGCGCTCTGAAATTTCCTCGACAGTCTACATATTCTGGTCACAACTGTAGGGGCCAGTGCGAGTTTGGCATATTTGAAAACCACACAGACACACACGTACGTACAAATCACAGCAGATCGAAATCATTTTACTTTGAAGCCTGAGGCATTGTTATTGTTCAGCGCAGCGTTAATGATGTTTGCCCTACCATTTGTCTGGGGTACCAGTTGGTCGATTTAATAATCCTGGTCATTTCACTAACACGTACTCCCTTCTGCTTACATACAGTTTCAGGCTGCTTTATTGCAACGTTGGAATCTGCCATGGTTTATGTGCAGCTTCTGTCCTTTTGTCCAGGCTCTGAGTGTCAATGTGTCCGTTTTCACGCTGACCGCAATAGCCATCGATCGGCATCGGGCCATAATTAATCCCCTGAGGTAAGTTCCTTAACGAAGAAGGCTGGCTGCTGGCTAAAGCCGGATTGATTAAAATCCGCTTATGATTACAGGGCACGTCCGACCAAGTTTATATCGAAATTCATAATTGCTGGAATTTGGCTATTGGCTGTGCTTTTTGCGGTGCCATTTGCGATTGCTTTTCGTGTGGAGGAGATAAATGAACGATTTAGGGGTAAGTATGTGTATGTATGAATAAGCCTGCGACAAAGAATGAAAATATGTGTGTGGGTTAAAGGATGATTGATTTATCTGAAGGTGGAGGGTTATTCAGAAATATATATTTCAAGTAAATAATTCTCCCGAAAATGTGATTTAAAGTTTGTTCTTTGCTTAAATGATGCAGAGCACTGAAATTTTTGGTATAATAAAAAATAGAGGAAAGCTAACTTCGGCTTGACCGAAGATTATATACCCTTTCAGCTCATAAAATGTATTGACATAAAGGTTATGAATGATTTAAATGAACAATTACATTTTCGCTTTGAACAATGGCCACCTCTGGTGACACCATTTATCGAGCACCATCCCTGACGCGATAGCAGAACGACAACTCGCGCCATCCCTGACTCGCAGTTTCTGGCTTGGTTTCGATTCGCGCCGGTGGCGCCCGCTTCGTTGCGTTCCAGTATACGATAATTGTTTAAGCTTAAGTTATATTCAATAAAATTAGTTACACATAAAACTTCGTAGCCAAACCATTTGCTTGCCAATTTGTTATATGGAAACCGATAATATTCATAGTTGGAAATTAAAACTATCAGTCCCCCCCCCATCTAGCACACACTCAGCTTGCTTTCAGCAATGGTAGGTCTACTGAAACCGCTCTGCACTCCCTGGTCTCAAGGACTGAAAGATCACTTGAAGTAATACAGTACTCTTTAGTAGCATTTCTCGAGATAGAGAGGGTGCCTTCAATAACGTCCAACTTATGTCAGGGCAGAACATATGTCGAAGCAGATGCGCCGCTAGTAAGATTGATCGACCAATTGCTAACCAGCAGTACGGTGTACTCCCAACTTGGCGTTGCAACTGCTCGCAGATGTGTTAACAGAGGCACTCCGCAAGGAGGTGTTCTCTCTCCGCTGCTGTGGGTTGTAACAGTTAACCAACTGCTGCGACTTATGAAGGCCGAGGGACACATAGTGGTGGCTTACTCGGATGATATTGCCATCTGTAAATGTGGAATGTTTCCTCAAACGCTGTGTGACCTCATGCAGACCTCACTGACAACACTTGCTCAATGGACAACATCTTGTGGCTTTGGCGTGAACCCAGCTATGACGGAATTATTACATAGAAGTGCGGAAATATGTATTAGCGGCGCTCTCCGAACAACACCAACGGAAGCGCTGAATACCATTCTTCAATAGCAAAGCAAATGTTTGTCACAACAGCCCTAAGACTGGACCTGGAACAGAGGTAATTCGGGACACTCTACCATACTCGAAAACTAAACCAGTTTACCACTAAACACAGACTACGGTATACCACAAACGACGTTCGACAAATTATGCCACGTCTCTATCCCAAGCCGATGCGATTGGAACAACCTTCCACACAGCAGAGGTAACGCCATTAACATCTACATTGATGGTTCTAAGCTGGACGAAAAAGTAGGAGGCTGCGTTTTCTCTCCCAACTTAGATTTATACTTATCGTTCCGTCTTCAGGATCGCTGTAGTGTGTACCAAGCAGAGTTGGTAGCCATACATGAAGCTGCCACTTGACTAAGCAAACTCACGGCCAAAGAAGGAAAATTATTTAAATACTCAGACAGTCAAGCCGCCCTTAATACACTTGACTCACATACCAACAATGCTAAAACACTTACCGAATGTCGCTTATCTCTGAATGAGATCGCACTACAATTCAGTATATGGGTGCCTGGACATCGCAACATAGAAGGAAATGAGTCTGCGGACAAACTGGCCAGAATAGATACCAACAGTCAGCTACTTTCAGAGAAGAGCGCGATAGGGATGCATATGGCAACATATAAGCTTCACACAAGAGCTGAAACACTTCCGCTCGCTACGGCTCGGTGGAAAAACCTTTCCAACCAAAAGCGTACTAACACACTTTTACTTCCCAGAAGGGATCACATATCACTTCTGGTGGGAACCTCATGGATCCCTGTCTTATTGGCAGACACGCAGTCGCTCACCATGACTTCTGCCGAAGTTGCAGATACGAAGAAGAGGAGGAAACAGTACAACACCTTCTCTGCTATAGCCCCTTTTTGAATAGAAGGAGACTTAGGACAGTTGATCAACCTCTCCTACTCAATCTCGGAGAGAGATCCCAGCTCTAGTAAAATTAATTCTGTCCACACAATGGTTCAGTACCGAGGACCTCCCTCTGCTATAATTAGGGTTAACAGGGAATAAAAATGACATCGCAATAGGTTCAAAGTGGCCTAAGTGGGAGAGCGACTTGTGGCTCTCAGCCATCGTTACCTATTAATACGAGTTTCGTTGTCGATTACATTAAAAACAAAAAAATTTTTCTCACTCAAAGAAGTTTTTCGACTGATCGTTCCTAAGGCAGCTATATGCTATAGTTGTCCGACCCGGCCGATTTCGACAAATGTGCTGCGTATTTGTACCAAAAGACTTCGAGCAAAGTTTGGTTAAGATAGCTTTAAAACGAACGGAGAAGATAGCATAGAAACAGACGGACATACAGAGGGACATGATTATATCAACTCAGCTCGTCATGCTGATCAAGAATAAATATACTTTGTGTATTCGAAGATGCTTCCTTCTATGCTTGACAAAGATCTGTACAATTTTAATATACCGCTCAAATCGAAAGCGTAAGTTAAATTCGGCACTGCCTAGGGGAAAAAATGTTAATTAACAGAGCGTTAACATTAATGAAAAACAATTAACATTTTGTTAACAGACAGCGCATGCATGATTCAGGATCCATATACACACCTGATCATATTAATAGGTACACACACATCAACTCTGACTTTAAGGTAACAGAAAACAGTTTTATTCATTGTTTCAAACTTAAAATTTGTTCTCATTGGTTCTTAAACTATTTGTTTTTAATAAAATAAACTTAAGTGTAACATAGAATAATAATATAACATAAAAGAGATCATTTTGTGTTTCAGATACGTTTTTAGTGTGATCATAATAATAGGTACACTTCATGTGTTGGTAAGAAAAAAATTTTAATTTCCATTTTGTGTTCTTTTTTTAGGTAAATTAGTATTTCCTAACTTAGTATCCAGTGTATCCACCTCTATTTTTGGCCACTACTGTTATTCTTTTTGGCATACTTTTAATAAGAGCCTGGCAGGTCTCTACTGGTGTCTCATACCACAGTTTTTGGACACCTTCCCATAATTTTTGTTTATTTGAAAATGAATGCTTTGCCAATTTCTTTTTTAAGTCTCCGCACAAGTTTTCAATGGAGTTAAGATCGGGGGATTGGCTTGGCCACGTCAGAACGTCAACTTTTTGGTCCTCGAAAATTTTAGATAAAAGCCTTGATGTGTGTTTAGGATCATTATCTTGCTGAAATACCCAACGTAATGGCGTAATTCCTCAGCATACGGTACCATAACTGTTTCCAATATGGTTTTGTACTCTTCAGCATTCATTTTGTTCGTTGTCTGATAAATTGGACCTACGCCGTACCAGGAGAAGCAACCCCATACCATTATATTGCCACCTCCATGTTTGACTATTTTTTTGTAAACCGTGGATGGAATTCCTTTCCATTAGGGCGTCGAACATTCCTTTCACAGTCATTCCCAAACAAATTAATCTTGGTTTCATCGCTCCATAATATGTTTCTCCATTTTTTTCCCCGGTGCATCCTACCCAGTCTTTGTGGTCCCTTGCAAAAGTTTGCCTCATGGTGATATTTTTTTTGCGCATAAGTGGGACTTTTCTGGCAATTCTTTCTGGTAGGTTGGCATCTTGTAGTCGTCTTCGGATAGTTGGAGCACTAACTTTGGAAACTGTATATCAACTAAAATTAGTATCTAAAACTAATCTTAAGAATTATTCGTGGTACTTGAAGAAACTTTCAAATCTACTTGTGACGATTTCTTTGAAACTTTTGGTAGAAATACGCTGCACATTTGTCGGAACCGGCCGGATCGGATGACAATAGCATACAGCTGCCTTAGGATCTATCGGTCGAAAAAGTAGTTTTAGTTAGAAAAACCTTTTTTGTGTTGAACGCGAACGTCCCCAAGCCTCGTATTTATAAGTTTTCTATGCTTTTACATAATTCCACCAAGTTTGATGAAAATCGGTCAACTTTATAGTATAGCTGCCATACAAAATATAGTTCTGAAAATAGTCTTAGTAGGAAAAACTTTTTTGTTTTCGATGCTATCGCTCCCAAACTTAATACTGATAAATATTATATGGTATCACACTATTCTGCCAAGTTTGATCCAAATCGGATGACTATAGCATAAAGCTGCCATAGGAACGATGGGTAGAAAAAGTAGTTCTAGTGAGAAACAATTTTTTGTTTTCAATGTTAGCTTAAAGACGGCTTTCCAGTTATGAATATTATCGGTTGTGGGACGTTAAGTCAAAATCTGACGAATATATTGTATAGTTGCCATATAACAAACAGGCAATCAAATGGTCGAAGTAGTGGCTGAGTTTGAGAAATAACTTAGCTAAGAATGTATGACGAAAATCTCGTAAGACTTTAATTTATATCAATTATGCAACCTAAAAGGGTATATAAACATCGGTCGAGCAGAAGTTAGCTTTCCTCTTTTTTTTCTAATTTAAATTAAATTTCTTCCCCATCCCCACAGAGGACGATGTCATCTTCAATATAACGCGACCCTTTTGCACCAACAAGAATCTCTCTGATGATCAATTGCAATCCTATCGCTATTCTCTGGTATTTGTCCAATATCTTGTGCCATTTTGTGTCATCAGTTTTGTTTACATTCAAATGGCCGTACGTTTGTGGGGCACCCGTGCACCGGGAAATGCGCAGGATTCACGCGACATTACTCTGCTCAAAAACAAGAAAAAGGTAGGTGAAATTGTACGCTCCCCTCTTTGGTCTATTATTAACTCTACCGATTTAATTTCCTCCCTTTTGCTTCACGGACAGGTCATCAAAATGCTGATAATCGTGGTGATTATTTTCGGTCTATGCTGGCTGCCATTGCAGCTGTACAATATACTGTATGTGACCATACCGGAAATCAATGACTACCATTTCATTAGCATCGTTTGGTTCTGCTGCGATTGGCTGGCCATGAGCAATAGCTGCTATAATCCCTTCATTTATGGCATCTACAATGTGAGTAGGATATGTCGATGATGTCGTTTGGTTGATTCATTGGCGTGAGCTGTTTGTGTGTGTGCCTTAAATTCCATTTGCATTTTGTTTGCCAGGATTTTGATTGTGTGCTTGTGTGTGTCTCTGGCCCTGACGTTGACCCCCCAGGGGGTTGGTTTAAGTGCGTTACCAAAGAGGAAGGTTAGACAATCAAATAAAACTAACAATGATTATGTTAGGGTTAAGTAAGGTGAAAGACAGTGGGGTTTGACAGGTCATAAAACTGAATGCGGAAGGTAAATAAAACGTGAGTTCCAACATAATTCAGAGTAAACATTCCAAACAAATACTTTAACTTAAAAATTTTTTTTTCAATTAATTTTATGCCTCCAAATCAAAGCACAATTTGTCTCCCTTCAGCGCATTCTGCCAAATTTACCTGCCACAACTTTGGAACTTTGTTTAGAAAATAAGTGTAATTCAGTTCATTTCCAAAATTGCCAAACTTTTTTGTTTTCTTTTTTTTTTTTTTTGCACTCACCCAAACCAAAGTTAATTAAAATCACGTTCCACTGTTGCCCATAAACACCTTCAAGCACCAAATCCTCAGCAACAAAAGCTTCTGAGGGAAAATCCACAAATCGCTAACATAAAATGAAAATAGCTTGCGGCTGTTGGGTAAAGATGTTTGTGAGAATCGATAAAGAGCAAGAAAAAGGCTCGTAAAATTTTTGTTTTGTCGGTAGGCATATATGTAATTGTGTAAGTGTGACTGTGTGTGTGTGTGAGTGTCTAAGCCAGGAGATGTTCTTCAGCATATTTTTGGGCTAAACTTTTGTTGAAAAGTATTTTGTTTTACTGTCAAGGCCAACGTCAAAGAAGACAAATAGCACTCTTAATATTGTCAATTAGGGAAGCGGGGAGAATGGTTGAAGAATTTGATGACAAATGGGCTCAGCGCCTGCTATTAAAATGAAGTAGCTGCAAACTTTCATTAGAAACATTTCTTATACATATGATACCCTGGAAACCACGTAGGCTAGAACGGTATACTGATAATGGTAGGAGGGTTATAACCAAATTGTTAACAAAGCTAATAACAGTCTATAAAGCAGACTATTATCAGTAATAAAACATAATTCTTTTGTGGCAGGATATAGAAAGTAGACTTTAAGCAGTGAGATAACAGACTTTTCATAGTTCACTAACCGAAGTCTAACGCAATATATTGAAGTTTCATAAAGAAAAAACAGGGTATGATCAGTGGAATAAATGAGTGTTAACAGAGGTCTTAAATCCTATTAACAATAAAAAAAACCGTTCACGATGGGACAGAATGTACAACTGTCCAAAAATCGAGGTTGTAATCAAAGTGCATTAAGTAGCTTCAACAGTCGCCAATTAACCCCTGAGGGCGGAAATGAACAGTTTTTGAAGGTTCCATGAACAGTGTTCCGCAGTCAAAGAACCCAAAGACGAGAATTATCGAACTACAAAAAAAAAAACACTTTTTCATCTTTTTTTGACAGGAAAAATTAAGCTCCGGCTATGGCCGGCGTACGGTTATCATTTCTTGATACTTTAAACCTTAACGGAAGTCACTTATCTTATTTCGTAGCCATATTCGGAACAAACATTTTTTCTTAAAATTGACCGATCTTAAAGAAACTCAACCAGAATGTTAGGAGTGTTAGAATCAAAATAAGCATGTACCAAACACTGTCCAAATCGGACTAGTAGTAGGGGTACCCCCTTAAGTCATCCCCCTCTCACCCGATCGAAAAAATAATGCCAGAAATGAAATCGGAGCACCCGAAAACCTATGAAACGATACCCAATTTGATTTCCCTTCCCTTTCCTCCCCCTTTAAGTCAGGCAAAAGATGGACGCGGTAAGAAAATTCGTTCCCGTCCCGATTCCGACCATGTCTATCCCGTTATGTCCCTTCCCAATCCCGACCAACAATTTTTAATTCAATCCAGTCGCGCCCGATTCCGCGCTTTTTTTCGGGTCCATCTCTAAGTCAGACCCATTCGGCAAAATGTTACCAGAAATGTAATCGGAGCACCTCAAAACCTATGACACGATACACTCAGAAAATTATTTTTCTATATTTAAGAAAATCGCCTTAAAATTTAGAAAAAAATTTTATTTGGAAGAAAGAATTTTCTGCATTTTAGAAAAGTTGCCCTAAAAATGAATTTTTTAGAAAAAACTTTCTAAAATTCAGAAAAATATATTTTTTTTTCTTTATTTTATTAAAATATATAAAATATATCTAAAATATATTTTTTTTCTAAATTTTAGGGTGAATTTGCGTTGATTTTAGAAAATATTTGTTACAAATTTAGGGTACTTTGCCGTCGTCTCTTCTTACCCTCTCCCTCCCCCTTTTTTTTATAGAAAAATCGCCCTGAAATTTAGAACACAATTTCTATTTATTTTTAGAAAAAATTTTCTTAAGAATAAGGCGACTCGCCTTTGGCCCTTTTTTGTAGCGCGATTTTCTAAAAATTAGGGCGAAAATGGCACTTTTTAGGGCGAGTTGTTTATTGAGTGTACCCCATTTAATTCTTTTTAAATTTTACCCCCTCCACCCACCATGAGTCAGCCCCCTTTTCAGCGATCGGAAAAATAATGACAGAAATGTATTAAGAGCACCCAAAAACCTATTAAACGATATCCAATTTGATTTTTTTTTAGATATTACACCCTTCCCCCCTATAACAATGCCATAAATGGAATCAGAGTACATCAAAAACCTATAAAACGATATCCCATTTGATATTTTTATACACTTGTAGACGATATATTAAAATTGTCCAGATGTTTGTAACGCATATAAGGAAGCATCTCCGACCATACAAAGTATATATTCTGGATCAGCATGACGAGCTGAGTTGATATAGCCATGTCCGTCTGTCTGTCCGTCCTTCCGTCTGTCCGTCTGTTTCTATGCTATCTCCTCCGTCAGATTTAAAGTTATCTTAACCAAACTTTGCACGAAGCCTTTTGGTATAAATACGCTGCACATGCATCGGATGACTAGAGCATATAGCTGCCATAGGAACAATCAGTCGAAAAAGTAGTTTTAGTGATAAAAACTTTTTTGTCTTCAAAGCAAACGTCCCCAATCCTCGTATTTATAAGTTTTCTACTAACTAACTATATAGTATAGGCTGCCATACAAAAGATATGTCTGAGAAAAGTCTTAGTATGAAAAACCTTTTTTGTTTTTAATGCTATCGCTCCCAAACTTGTTACTGATCAATATTATATGCTACCAAACAATTTTGCCAAGTATGATACAAATCGGATGACTATGGAGCTGCAATAGGAACTATCAGTCAAAAAATAGTTCTAGTGAGAAAAACTTTTTGGTTCTCAATGTCTTTATACTTTCCACTTGTGAATATTATCAGTTTCAACACAGTTTTGAGGAGTTTGGTCAAAATCGGATGAATATATCGTATAGCTGCCATATAACAAACTGGCAAACAAATGGTCAAAGTAAAATCATTTAATTTCTTTATTTACATAAACTATACAAGCTACAACGGTATATAAACTTCGGTCGAGCCGAAGTAAGCTTCCCTCTATTTTTTTTTAATTCTAACGCCCTCCTCCCCTTATAAGTCAACTCCCCACCGATTGGAAAAATAATGGCAAAAATGGCATCGGAGCACCCGAAAGCCCCCTGTGATCAGTCCATTATCAGATGGATTTTAGTACTTTAATAGTAGAGAGTGATCTAATACCCTTTTTCTACTGGCACATTCTGTGTATTTCCTCATGAGAGATGAATGTCCATTCGGTAGATCATCCGCGACGGATGATCTAGCTACAGTCACGACATATAGCTATATTTCGCTAAAAGGCTAGATTTTCTAGCGGTATGCTATCGAAGTTGCCAATCGTCACCAATAGGAACAGCTGCTCTGTCAATGGTGTTGCCATGGGCGAAGAGTGTTCTAGCTAAGTGGGTGGGAGTTTAGCACAAGGGGGCGAAATGTATGGACCCCCTTTATTGAAAACAGACTACGCCCATGAGTTGTATATGGCAACCAAGGCAAGCGGCAATTGTTCCATTCTTTGATTTAGAATGTTCAAATGCAGGTCAAATAAAGTGCTTTTAACAGTGCGAGAACAGCTTGATTATAGAGGAATTACTCTTTACTTAAGCTGCCTTTACACCTGTCATTTGTCTCTAAAGAGACTGTCTGACGATAGTGTAATACCAAATCAAATGTCTCTAAATATTTTAAGAGATTCTCTTTAGAGTAGTTTGAAAACCGACTAATAAGAGATATATGACAAGTGTAAAGGCAGCTTTACCATTTCTGGATTAAGTTTATCAACAAATGTTGGCTTAAGCTTAAGACTGACATATCAAAATAAGTTGCTTAACATAATTATCCCACACTAACATTTTTTATTTAAATTATCAAAGTATTAAACTTAAGAAAGTTTTATTCTAAATTCTTTACATCCAGGGCATTAACTGGTCCGACTTCTTTAAATTTTCAACCATCTCACAATAATGAACACAAATTGTTTTCCTCTCTTTCTGACATTCCACAGGAAAAGTTCAAACGGGAATTCAACAAACGTTTTGCGGCCTGCTTTTGCAAGTTTAAAACTAGCTTGGATTCACATGAACGCACCTTCTCCATGCATACGCGTGCCAGTTCCATACGCTCCACGTATGCCAACTCGTCAATGCGGATACGTAATAATCTCTTTGGGGGCGCCGGCGGACGACACATGTCAGTGAATGGCAAAGCGGGTCTGCAGTTTGGTCGCAATGGCAACGCCAGCCTCATCATTAGCAGCCAGAACAACAATGGTCATGGTGTGGTGCATCATTACCAACATCAAAGCGTGGTTACCTTTGCGGGAAGCGGTAGTAATGTTGGTCCCCCCACCACCTTGCCGCCATGGCGACGCAACAATTTCAAACCGTTGCATCCTAATGTCATAGAATGCGAGGATGACTTGGCATTGATGGAGCTGCCCTCGACAACGCCGCCCAGTGAAGAGCTCTCCAGCGTAGCTGCGGGCGCGGGCGTACAATTGGCTCTGCTTAAAGCGGAATCGCGAGAAAGCTCCAGCTGCATTTGCGAGCAGGAATTTGGTAGCCGCACAGAATGCGATGGAGCGTGCATTTTGAGTAAGGTATCCAGGGTGCAGTTGCCCATTACTAAGGGCAATGGAGCACACGGACGTGGTGGTGGTGGTGGCAGCGGGGAGGAGCAGCGTACAGCGGTCCAGCCCCTATGGCAACCGCTCTAAATTCTACGTGGCCAAGCAAATGGGTGGAAAATTCTGTGATTTTGTGTTAATTGAATTGTGATTGCAAAATACAATGATGAAGATCAGGTTGCTGAGAATGATTGCTAGGTATGAGTGTGAATAGCTGGTCACTTTGCTTGGCTAAGAGCCAAATGTACAGTATTATACCAACTATATGTAAATCGTAGTGGAAACTTTGTAACTAATTAGGACTTGGGTTTTAAATATGTATATGTGTCGTACTAGAACTGTATTTCTGCTTAATTTCTGTTTAAGTGTGAACCCTTAATGTAGGTAAATAATATGATAAAATGTGTACTTCAAAATAATTTTATCTTGAATTTTATTAAATTAAGGAATGACAAAAAAAAAAAACCAAAATTGATCAAAAGGATTTCCACAATTTTGTGAAGGTCTGCCAAAAACTGGGTACCAGCTAAAAATCTTTGACTTATATTGATTTGCTTTTATTTTGTTACTATTTATTGTAATTCTCAATTAGTTTAAGCATTGTTCATATGATGTTAATAGCCATTGCTATGAATATAGTCAACTTGAGCTCGAGCTAGCTAGAAACACGTACACAATATATATATAGCTTCATTTTATTCTGTATCGGGCACCGTTGTACTTTCAAACATGCTGAAACTAACCTAAATCAATGAAAAAAGAAGTTCTTGTTAACCAAAATTCTTTACTCTTATGTGTTTTTGAATACCAATATCAAGTAAGATTTTAAAATCATTTAAGTCTGTAATATATAAATTTCGAAATCTCATATAAATTTTTAGAAATGGATCACTTGGATAATGTCCTATTGAAGATTCTAAAAAAGGCGATTAAAATTTCGTTTTTGGAATGGGGGCTACAAGAATCTTATCAGGAAACATCAACATTGTCAGTTCGACCATAATTCTTTGAGTTCAAATTTTTGAGAATAAATTCCAGAAATTGTAGTTTCACCAGAGATTAAAAACGTTAACGAAACCGTTGACCGCTAAAAACACTTTTAATTTGTAACCGAAACCGTAACCGAACAAAAAATGATTCTTATAACTGTAACCCTATAAGTCCCGTACTCAGAACGACAGAAAATTCCTTTCGTCATAATATTTCATATAATTAGAAACACCTTGGCTTTGCTGTGATGCTCATGTGCTGTTAGAAAGTGTTTCTATTTATGGGAAATACTGTGACGAAAGGATTTTTCTCTATTTCTGAGTACAAGCCTCTAACCTTTATTAACATAACCGGTTATCAGTACCAAAACAGAAACAAATATATGGGTTAATTTCGGGCTTTCCTGTACTAGCAAAAATTTCGTTAAGATGTATCTTTATGTAAAATTAACATTTCATATACATATTAATTTATTCAGTAAAATTGGCGGCTTGGGAACAAAGTAAAGAGAGCGACAAGAAAGAGATAAAGCAGCTAACTTAAATCTTTAACTTCCTCATCGTTCCTTTTATTTGTTATGACACAGCCAATTTGTTTGTATGAAAACGTAAGTATTCACACATATGGTTGTAGTTTGCGCGATCGCCTTTTTCATGTTACTCTCTTCCCCAATTAGGTATTAGGTATTGCTCCAATTCATGACTGATTTCAGTACTGTTTTCAGTACTACCCATGACTCTAATCCATGAGTTCAGTACGGAAATCATGCCTGAAAGCAGAGAAGGTCAGGAAGTAGTAGGCCCTGTCTGTGTTAAATTCATGACTGAAATGCATGTAAAGGCAGCCAGTACCAGCCCTTCCAAATCAGGGCTGATTCAGTACTGAGCCGTACTGAAGGGCACATGTGCAAAAAAAAGTTTTCAGGCACGCCGTCCTCTTGACAGCTTGTCAGCTTGATGACGGTAACTTGACTAGTTGCGTTGTAATCTTGACAGTGGATGGAAGAGAGGAATGAGCAATTTTTATTCGCATTTTGACTCTTGATAAGTTTGCTTGTGGACACACCTAACATTTTTGAAGTGCGCGATGCCTCGATCAAAAACAAACATTTTCCGGGAATTGTTTTCTTACACTCTTGTGATAACCTGAAATCAAAGATGGCTGAGTTTTGATGTGCATAGTGAATGACAGACCATTTTTAGTTATAAATAACCTTGGCTTTTGGAAAATCTTTAGCCCAATTATCAAAGGCATGAAAAGGCAAAAATTTGATCATTCCGCAAAATGTTAGACATGGTGGTGATTCGCCAATCAGGAACTTTGGCAACTGAGGAGATGTTTTTGCATCACATGGCCACCCATCTTAAAAACGTTATCATACAAGTTCTGAATCGATTTGGGACTGGGACTAAACAGGTATACTCCTGTACCACCGATAACGGACGCAATATTGTTAAAATGGTGAAAGAAAAAAGTGAATCATTTCATCAGGGATTAGATGTGATGCCCATACCCTTGAGTTAGCCAACAACGCAGTTTTGAAAAAGTCTGAATTCGTCAGCGCTATTCTTCTGTACAAAAAATTTGTAATATAGTAAATTTACTTAAAAAACGAGATTCCAAATGGGGCCGCTTATGTCAGCATAATTTGTAAAAGTAATAATTTAAACCAACAACCGTAACCGTAACCGAAATCCGAAACAGCATAAGATTAATAACCGTAATCCGTACCGTAACCCATAACTCACAACCGAAATATAAACGTAACCTGAAAAATGCGATCGGCCAACACAGAAACCGTAACCCTAGCCAAAGAAAATCTAACATAGAAGCACATTTTGAAACGCCTCTCTTTTTTGAGTGATGTTAACTCCATTGTGACAAGATATTTCATTGTGACAATAACACGGTGTTAGAGGGTGGTTAGAGGGAGACGGACATAGTCCATAAATAACTTAGGGCCGTTTTCTCATGTTCATGTTTTTGCTCAAATCGAAATCCATCTAGATTTTGCATCTAGATTGTTTTTGTGCAATTGGTTGTCTCATGTAGGTTGATTATAAATTCGGGCATTTACGCCACGGTCACACCGGGAGGGCTGGAATGGTCAAATACTAGGTTGGCAGCACCTCTCCACTCGACTGAATTTTGTCTTTTTTATTGCGCGCCAATTTTAAAAATTAAAGCAAGAATTTTACAGAGAAGGAGAAGGTTTTTCTTTTGGAACGACATGTTACTATGATGGGAGATTAAGCAGTAGGTCGAATCCTATGCTCACACAGGTAAATAATTTGGACAAATTTTCATGAAAATTGGGCTATATAGGCCAATTTGTGGAACTTTCCGGCCATATTTGATCAAATTATTTGCGTATTTATTGCGTGGAACTATAGTTTAAGATTTTAATCCTGTAAAATCTTTAATCATGGCTATTTTTATCAAAATTTAGTCAAATTATTTGGATGTGTAAACTTAGCTTAAGCAATGAACTAGGGGAATCAGAATGTGCATCTGTAATTTCAGCAATGTCTGCAGGTGTTCTTGTATATTAAGGGCACATTCAATATTTTCCATTTATGGTTTACTTAATAGCAATTCAGACATTACTGTTTTTAGCAGCAGTTGTTTTTTGTTTTCAAATATTTTTCAGTGTGACCATATGCGCGGATACATAAAAATACTTAATTTGCATAACCATGTACATGGATTTGAAATCAATGAGGTTGAAGTAGATTGCTACGAAATTCATCTAGATGGTTAGCAATCAACATGAGCAAAGCAAATGCAGCAAATCCACCTAGATTAGCAAAAACACCAACATGAGAAAACGGCCCTTAAGGAGCTAAAATGACAGCCAACAGCTGACATGTATCTGAGTGAAAAGTTGTCGACGTAGCAGATTGTGCTTCAATGTTAGTTCTTCTATGCCTTAGCCGTTATTAGTTGCGGTTTTAATCTCTGAGTTTTACAATTGTAATTTTACATATTCTATAGGTACCAAAATTTGTATAATTAGAAAAACTTTTTGACCAATCCTATTTTTCCTTGAGTGTATTTACATTCTTCATACCCTTTTATATTCATGCCTTTAATATTCATGATTAACATTCTTTCAAGCTTAAAGATGAGAAGAAGATTGTCTTTTTTTAATCAAAACAAGCAGCTAACCAAACACTTGACTTCAGTGGCGTAGTGTGGGGTTCTGCCGCCCGGGGCAAAAGTCAAATTTGCCGCCCCAACTTATATATATATTTCAGTTTAAAACCTGTTTTTATATGTACAATTTTCTTTTTACTCTTAGCATAGAACCCAGTCGTATGTTAAGCACTCAGTAAACAAATAGCCCGGTGCCTTAGAACGGCGAGGTCGATGGTAGAGATTTTTTTAACATTGTCTATATTTTTTATAAAATTCAATGGTCCCAAAATCGATTTAAATTTATTAGCCCTTCAGTTTCCTCTTTCGTCTGTTCTCTTCGCTTTTATGTCCAAAAGGACTTAAATCATTAAAACATAATTATATTTTCTATTTTATCAACTTTTTTCAGTATTTATCTTATTTTAAGTCGAATGAATTATGTGAACGAAATATAAGAGCAAAACTAACCATATTATCCTCAGTTTAGTAAAAAAATTCTTAGCATCACTATTAGATGTGGTAGGGAATCTTCTAGTTTCAAGAAGATTATTAACTTTAGTAAGCACAGCAGGCCGTCATTTGCATGTGACGGGTGCTCCCTGAGGCAGCTACAAAAGCTCGAAGACGCGCTCAGTCTGAAGTTTCTTCACATTAATTCAATCATGAATGTTGCCTGCTGAAGCAAACGTGCTCGCCAATTCCTAGCCTCGCATTAGCTCATCTTCGTAGGACAAATTAGCGTCTACTGCCATCAATAATGACATAATTTATATTCTTCGCCCAGGGGGTTCCATGGATGCCAAGGTTTTCAGACATATCTTTTGCATACCTAAAAGCGCCAACTACCTATAATGACTTCTGCAAAGTTCTTATTTTCTGAGCGCTAAATGATATACTAAAGTCCTTTGCTTGCATATATTTTTGGGCGTAATTTTTTGACAAGTTGAGAGATCTAGTCTTAAAAAATCGCTTGACACACCGAACGAATCAAAAAAATCCTTTGTTCTAAACGAAATAAAGGCGCCTATTAAACTAAACAGTAAGTCTTCTGCGTTCGATATTTTTCTATTATCCAATTGTTTTACTTTTGGATCGCTTGACTACAAGGCTAGTTCCATTTTCCTTTTTTCGTCATCCTCAATGGTCGAATCAAAAAATGCTATTGCAATAGTCTCCGTAGACAAATACCATAAAGGATTTTTAATCTTGGATAAGACTATCAGATACCGCTTTGTCTGTTTCTTTGTAAGCGATTGAGTCCTTAATAAATTGCAAAATTCAGATTTGGAGCTGCAATCGCACTCGTACATCTATACCAAACTTTAATATAAAGTAGTATTATAAAAATACATATGTCACGTAGTTCATTAATTTCTCGAGTGGTAAGAGTAAACTGATCACGAAAAAGAAATATTTTAAGGCTGTAAATTGCTTTACCCATAAATCTTGCTTTTTGATGTTGAACTGCAAGTACGAACAACTTTCTAAAAGAAATGCTAATAGCAGATGAAGAAGTTCTTTAATCGTCGACACCATACAACCCGGACGACCCTTCTCTCTTTGCTTAAGGAAAAACAGTTTATCCTGGTCGATATTCATGTTATTAGGGGCCTCGGCATGAGCAATATCAAAGAGATCATCCAAGATTCACAAAAACTCTGCACGTTTGGGACGCTTTTCCCCTTTTCCAGCAGCGTTCCATTTCTCATAATGTGTAATTAATTTGTCACTGCACTTGTGAATTTCTCGTATTGGTATACGTGCCTGTTGCCAATACATGGAAACCGCGCTCATAGTTAATCTCGAACTTTCTTTAGATGTAAGCTTAACAATTCGCATATTGTAAAAAAAAGTTCCAGTACTTGCCGATTTGACGGCAATTTGGCACCTAATATTTGATTTGTGATGCGGCCGACCATATCAACTGTGTGCACGGACTCAGCTACATATCGACTGACAATCGAACAATTCCTTGCTGATGTATTCGAGGACGATTTAGAATGCGACAATGACATTATATTATAATTTTGGTGAAGAAAGCGTACACAAACGAAAATTAATATCAGTCAACTGTAGTTATAACGGTGCAAATGAGAAACGGCTACAATCGATAACAAGGCTTAATCGATCTCGAAAGTTGCACAAATTGTACAATGGTAATAGAAATTTAAAATTTAAGCTTAAGTGTTGAATGTCCTTATAATCAATAACGAATTTTTTAATATATTGTTATTTTTTATTTTTCATTACAATTTTTGAAAAAAAAAACCAAAAATTTCTGCTAAATCATTTTTTTGCCCACTTTCCTTTTTAAAACTACTTTCTATAAATATTTTAATAAAAAGCAACCAAACTATGGCAGACAAAACAAGTGTATAAAATTCTATGATTCAAAACCCGATTTACCCCCCATTTTTCTCATACATTTTGCTCTATGGATCTTTAGGTCGATGGGGCGGCCATTTAACCTTATCCGATCGGCCCCAAATTTCTTATGGTCTCATTTGGGCTCAAGGAGAAACCACTTTCGCCCAGCGCTTTAAAATTTATTTTAAAGGGCCAGTCTAATACTTATACTACTTAAATTACCGGGTTGCACTTATACTATCAAAACTCTTACTGGATTTACTATCCCTAATGTATTAACTCTTTATGAAAATGTAATTAAAATTACGTTTTGTTTTCATTATAATTTTGAATTTATGCTAAACAAATTTGAAATCTGGTCCAATGTACATTGATCAGTTTATTGAAACTCTTGGGAAAAATATGAAAATTGGTTGACCTGTGATTTTGTACCGATTTTTTGGTAGCTATGAATCATGGCTCAAACAATTGAAGATTTTAGGCACCCTTCCAAGAACTAAAACCACAATACAAGTTTGCAGTTTTGATTAAGAAGAAGACCAAATTGAATAATCACATTCGTTGTGGTACAGCAGAATAACTGCCTTACCGTCGAAACTTTCTTGGTTTAAAGTATTGCACATTTTGGCGCCACAGCTGCTATGGCTTGTTGTACTTCATACAGTTTGGGTGGTTTTGCCCCCTTATTCGTTTACAGATTCATTTTGTTGATACAGCGATCTTCAGTAATATTTTAGTGTCCACCGTTGCTTTACACAGTTCGTGTGGCTCCACATTTAATAGCCATCTGCTATACACTAACTTAAGCAGGTGCAGAGTATATTACAAACGGGCTTGACCGGCTTTCTAGCTTGTCAGATAAGATTCTTTGATGAAAGTATCTTATTGAAGAATTGTTCTTTTACTAAAGACCTTCAAGCAAGTGTCTACAAAAGATAAGATTCTGAGACCAAGTACCTTTGGCAGTGCAAATTTCCGTCTCACTAGAGATTTTCCGAACACATTGTGTTTTCAGTTGGATATCTTTGTTATATGGCCACATCATATTGTTATTTGTTTCCACTCTTCAAGGTGGGAAACAACAGTATTATAGATGAATATACTTAAATATGAAATGAATGTGTACTTAGCGTTAATTTCCATATCTTGTCACAGATCCATATTAGTTACTTGAAGTCTGTGAATCAAATGTAAAAAAATTTGAAAATAAACTCTTTTTCATAAATTTCAATTTATTTTTTTTTAAAGTTTATATTAATTTGATTTCACAAATTAGTGGTATACGCAACATTGAATAAGTGGACCTTTACTTAAATTCTCATATATAATAATTTTCATTTATTAAATAGTTGCTTTTATTATTGCTCACTTTTGGCATAGCAAACCAAAAATAAATAATAACTTTTCTCATAATGTGCCATGCACATTTATTGTAGCAAACAACTATAATTCGATTTGTAAGTTTACTTTTTAATTAATGAAACATAAAATCAATTAACTTAATATAATAATAAATTATTAATTTAGTTTTAAAACACAAAATTACCAAAATTATGAATATTTATACTGGAACTATGTGTGCACAAATGCAAATTGAGTGGATGTTCTGTCTGTCCTGTGTGTGTTTCTGGCATAAAAAAGGCTAATTAATGTAATTATTGTATTAAATTACCAATGAAAGAATAAACATTTCGAGTCATTAAACAAACATTCTACTAAACAAAAAAAAAATGAGCATAAATTGCATTTTGAGAGGGGGGAGCGGGTGGGCGGCATGGTTGTTAATTACAACACAATTATTAAGCGTAAATGAAATATCATTTTCCACAGTCAACAAAAGCTTTCAATTGGCCTAAAGGCTGTAATTTTTATGGCACTGTAAAGCTTCATATAAGAAAATTTACTTTGGTCGGGCCAAGTAGAATAGCTTGAGCTGTTGAAAGCTCTCTTTTATCTAAAGCTTTTATTTGTGGCGAGAGTTTAGCTGAGACCCAAACCGGAAGTTTACCATTAAAGCTTAAGAAAATTAAAAAGCTAAGAAAGGCACCAAACTTTAACCCTTAGAGGGTGTCTTCAGACTATGGAAAGTAATTGTTCTCTGTCATAAAATTGCGATAAATACTTTTAAATTGTAAACCTTGTCTCCAAAATCAGACTTAAAATCTTTAATATTAAGCAATTGCGTTGGTTTTGCTCCACAGATAGGGCAACACTGACATGAGTTGCATCCTGTCAAAATATTTAAGACTTTCCCATCTATTAGGGTCATTTGACCTAAATATTCCACAACTATTTTTTTACCATTATACTCGTACACGTATGTTTTCAGATTTCGAATTTCGGTATCCAAGTTCTCTTTTTCCTTAAGGATGAGGGCACGACTTTTATTAATGAATTCAATTTTCACAGGCCTACAGAATCGAACCGAATGGGGTATTTTATTGATCCAAATAATTTGTTGGGCCTTGTTTATCAGTTTTAATGGAATAATTGATGTTACAAACAATGCATTATCAGGGGCAGCAAGGTCTTGAAAACGTTGTTTGTACATACTGTGTCCTGTGGAGCCATCAAATCCATAGCTATATATTAATTTTAAACGTATCACATTTGGAAGTATATCCAACACTTCATGTTGCATTTCCAGTATGCGCGAGGGCGTATGGTCCAAAAGTTTTTGTAGAGGAACTTGTGCTTTATTTTCAAAATATTGAATGTCGTCTGGTCTAAGTTTTATTTTAGCACTAGTTAGATCCATATATGGCGGGTATATATCGCAACCGTGCTTTTTTGCATTTTGCTTTAAATTAATATATTGTTCTTTTGTAAATCCATTTTCCAATAAAAATGATAAGGCACTGTCAGCTGACATTTGTACGGGCTCAGTCGAAAAAAGTTTCCTTTTCAGTTTACTTAGATCCTCGCTTGATCCTGCTGCTTTTAAAACAGCAACCATGTCCTTATCTGCTGATTTGGTAGCTGAAACTCTAGCAGCATGAACTAGCATAGGCAATGAGCTATTATTAACTTCTGAAAGCTCTGTCGCCAGCTTTCGTTTTTGCCGGGAGCTAGCGTTCTCATAGTCCACTTTTGGACGTCCACCTCTATTTCTCGAGCTACAACTTACGTCGATGTCAATTTTGATCTTTTTATTAAGCCATTCAGAATGCTTACTTTTAAATCTTTGAATTTGTCGCCCGCACTTTGGCCATGTTCTTTCAAAATATTTGACAAAATCGCGTACCTTTTCATTTACTTGAGAATCGACGCTTTTATTTAGGTTATTTTCCCCAATTTTTTGCTGTATATGCTGTTTGACAGCGGCCTCTGAGCGTTTGTGGCTGACAAAAATGTGTAGCAGCTCTGCATGCTCAAACGCATATCCCTCTGGAAAAAGGCGATTTTTTCGCGAAAAACCAAATTAAAGCAGACAAACGAAGTTGCATATTATTCTGGACACTTTAGTTAGTAACTCCACATTTAAATACCTGAGCACTTTGGAGTGCCTTGCGAGTTCTACTCCACGAAACACTGCTAAATTTGCTAAGATTAATCAAAAAAGCACACATAAATAAAACACGTTTCACGAGGACAAAAACACATAGAATTGACGAATATGTTATATAACTCTTGTTTTACATACCTGAACTACGACTTTGCATCATTTAAAGTTGTATTTTATTTATATGTGGCCAACGAGAGCAATAAAACTTTAGCAATGCTTTAAGCTGAACTGTACACAAAGCTACCACGTGCGTAATCAGCTGACTTTGACAGTGTATCGATCAATCAGTGTGACCGTGAAAAATTTTATCGATTGATTTTTTATTTAACTAGAGTATTATAAACATAAAAATTAAAGTTATTTCAAAAAACGGAGCAACATATTTTTTGGGTTTATGCCAAAAAAAACGAAAAAAAACCCAGTGTGCATTGTTTTAAATACACACTTATATTCCAATATTTATAAACGATTTTCTCTCATTAATCTTTGTAATGTTAAGTAATTGTTATATGCACACTATTGTAAGCAATAGGCTCTGGTCATCGTCATCAGCGCCAGACAATGTTAATGTAATAAATCGTACATATGTTATGCTTTCAGATCAGTGATGGGCGAACGGCGCGCTTTAATCTCTGTATCAAATTAATTAATCACTCAAATTGCTTACTTGTTCAGTTGTTTTTGTTCAGTTGTTCTTGTTCATCTGATCTAGTTCTATGCCGGAAGGTTGTGTGGTCGGGATATCAAAGGGTTGGGTTTCTGTAGCACTGATCGCTTTATTGTTTTTGTTGTTTCTGCATGGCTTCTTTCTACACACTTAACTAATTTGTGAGCGCTTAGTTCAAAATGTTGGCCGACAGAGTAAAGCATACAGAACAATTCACAGAGCAAGAGATACAGAACAGCTCACAGAGCAAGAGATACAGAAAAACTCTCTGAGCAAAAGTGACTGAACAGCTCTTAGAACAACTCAAGAACAACTCAGAGCAAGATAGACTGAACCATGGTATAATTTAAAAGGTAGAGTTATCAGAAATTCACTAAGCGAGAACGGTGCCAGTTGCTATGAACATGTGAGAGCATGTTGACATCCCCTTTAAGTGAATTTCACTATTCAACTGGTAACGCAAAATAGAGGCAGCCTACTTCAATGACTTCACATTGTATAGCTACACCATGGACTGAACAAGACTCGCTGAACAACAATGAACATCTAAAGATGAACATGTTCACCCGGGGGAGCCTTTTTTAAAACAATAATTGGAAATATAGAGAGGGCGCATTACATAACTTAGGTAACAAAATTTTAAACAAAAATAATTACAGTTTTAAAGGGTGAGAGGAGGCCACAAATTTTGAACTAAAAGTTACCCATACGCCTAAAGCTACATCAAAATTTCAACAATGAAATCTGTGCTAAGTTATGGCGATTTTGAAAGATATGTTTCCAAATTTTGAACAAAAATGGAAAATTTATCAGAATGTAGATGTTAGCTGGCTCTAGGTCGAGAAGAAAAACTCAGTGTTTTTTGGTTTGTTTATCGAAAACTTTGGATCCTCTTCGCGACCCTTAAAACATAACTTTTTCTACTTTTTTTTGTTTTCAAGTTAAATATGCACCCTAAACTTCAGTCTAACTTGTTCACTTGTTCAGTTTAAAGAACAACTCAATTTTGTTTACTCACTCATGAATAACCCAACACTAAAAGGTGGTACCTTTACCTTGGGGTTACCCTGACGACACCTATAATGAGTTTTTCAAAGTATGTGGCAGCCAGGACAAAAGAAGCAAAGGCGAGTATAAGCTCGGTGTGGGCGAATTTGATCAAAAAACTGAACTATGAACCTAGCACCTAGCAGCAGACAGTGCTATGAAGCTTAAGTCTGGGGTGGAGAAATAAAGGAAGAGTCCAATTGCAGCGCTATTTTTTAAAGAAGATTCTCAAACAACCAGATCGCCCACGGAATTACATATGGGAAATTGAAGATGGACACATCTATAGTCTAACACTTCACCTCAAGTACCTGTCAAGCATATTGTTTGAGTATGAAGATTCTAGACTCCCGCATGTTTTTGATGAGAAAAAGATGCGAAATAATTTGGGGTGATTTGCGAGTCTTAGAGAAATGTTAGAAATGAGACAACCACTCGCAATCTAATGGGATTGACCACAATGTTCGGTTCCTAAACGCATCCAAAGCAGACCATCGCAGGCAACACATGAACCATAGGCATCTGTAAGTGCATCAAGAGTTTATAAAGACCTTAATTACGCAATAAGACCCACATACTGCAATGAGTCGTTCACGCAAAGCGTGATAGCTTTAATAATGAAGGGGAGAGGAGATTTTTTATGGTTAAAAAGCTACTAAATATGCTCACTTTATGCAATTTGAATGAGAGGAAGCAGCATTTTGTTGAATTTTGTTGGCGATATTTCAAAACTTGTACGATTGTACATATATGTCCAATTACCGTCAACTAATCTTTAAAATAATATTTACATTAACGAGAAGAACACGCCAACTTTTCACCCCACCCACACACTAAAAATGTCAAACATTTTAAAAGAATTTCGAAACTTCTACGTCACTCCAACTCCACAACTAAACTGGCCTAATAGCGAAGCAAACAAAACCAGACGTATCCAGGCTGACATCGGTCAACAAAAATATGACAACAATGTCACGCAATAGTCCTCTCGCAAGGCTGTGTGTGTGTGTATGTGTGTGCCTCATTTTTCCGCATGCAACCAAACAACATATGGCGCTTCTGCTGCACTCCAAAGACCCGCACACGCGATGAACTGGTTAACTAGACACGGTCTGTCGGTCATCCTATCCTCGCTTTGGGGGCCACACATTGGCTATTGATAATTGAATAATTAACCATGTTTAAAAGTCGAAGTGTGTGTGTGTGAGTGCGAGTAGGAGGGAAGAGGGTGAGTTTGTGGCACTGGCTCACGGGTCAGCGGGTCAAATTCAACCGCAATATCAGACTGAAAACCGCAACAGGCCCTAGGACATTGAATTGGAAAAACGGTAACCGTATGCGTTGTCATGTATATGTATATGTATGTGCGAGTTGTATTCGAATAATACATATATAAACCAATTTGGGTTAGGGGTTAGATATAATTGACATTTGGTGGGAAAATCTTAGCGGCAATATGACTGTTTATTATTGATTGCCATCGAATGGCCAAGACATATATTAAAAATGTTGAAAAGTCTTCAATGTGTTTTTAGCCTTGGAAGTGAACGGTTCAGTTTGGATACATAGTTTAAGAGCGTAACATGTACGAATCGAGTCCTAATAAAAGTGAGTGTCTGGCAAAGGAAATTAATGGCATATAAAAGAACAGACATTGCCTAAGAGAGTTCTAGAAAGATCTGGTTTACCTGTTTTTTCAACAGTTTTGTGTTTAATATTCCAAGTAGGTTACTTTAACTAAGTCTAGATCATACTTAAGCAAAAATAAGCATAAATATTCTTTAATCACAATTTTTAATACTGAAAGTTACTCAAAAACTTCTAGAAACATTACTTGGATTGAATACGAAATTAGCTTACAATAAAGTCTGCAAGTAATTAAAAGTCTGTAAAAGGTTTGCCCCGGAGAAACCAACTCGCTTAAAATTTTATGACTCAAATAAGGTTTCCAAAGTTTTCTATTCGATTTTACATTCATAGGTAGCTTATTGCTCAAGCAGCTTACTTATTTTGAGCTTAGATTGATTGATCAGATAAAAAACTTGATACGGGGATGTTCTGTAAATCTCTAGAGATTGTGGCCTCGTTTGGTTCGCAAAACGCTCAAAAAATTCGTCGATGTCGCAGAACTGCAAGAGACTTAATGTTTGCTTATTGGTTTGTGCCCATGATATTCATCTCTATCTCATCTCTTAACTGGGTTGCCTCTCTCGCAGGGGGCCTAATTGCTATAGTTAGAGGTTTGGCTACTTGGCTTAATAGTTGTAACTAACTCTATTGAATGCTTAAATGCTAACAGTTATTGTTTGATTGTGCAGCGTGATGCTGTTGGCAAGGTCCGGGGCCAAAGGATGACTCGCTGACGCGAGTCCGGGGGTGATCATCTACAGGATTCGTGAAAATTACAATGTGGAGAAAACCTTGTGAATGTTACTCGCTGTGATGTTTGTTTCGTACACAGAGAAAACCAAATTGGCTGCACGGCGCGTGAAGAAACCAGAGAACGGCTTCGTTCGATAACAAAACGCTCACACATTATTCAACACCCGAATAAACAGGCTTCGCGCTCTATTCATCAAACTTGCATACTCATGATGTTCGCATCAGAGTTTTATTCGAACCAATTGTTGGCACTCTGATTATAATCATGTTCGACTTCATTCCAATCAGTTCGGTTGGCTCAACGACGATTGCTTAGAGTGAGCGAAAATCATCTCGTATGAATAAACTCTTGCAAAGACGCTTAGGCAGTGACGGCGCTGCTGACAGCTATGAAAAAGAGAGAGATGGAAAGAGTAACCGCTCAACGCGGTGTGCGATCAACGCTGAGTTTTGTTCGATCGAACATATAAACTTCCCATCAAAAAACTCTAGCTGAACGGCTCGATGCGACTGCCGGTATGAGCTAAACATATTCAGCACTGAGTTCTGTTCGATGAATAAATATGAACATACACGTTGGATCACATAACGCCGCTCGATGCGATTGCGTTGTGAGTTGAATATATTCAGCTCTGACTTTTGTTGATTGATTTTGTGTATGAGCAAATCAAGAAAAAAGTGATTTTTGCAGTTCTCTGGTAGAAACGTCAAAGCTAAACGAATCGTAACGTGTAGGATTTCAATATCTAAAAAGCTAAGAGCTGCGTGGGCAAATGCAAAATCTACACGACATAAGAAAATCAGCTTATTTCCAAATAACTTCTACTTTTTTCTCTTCTGCCCTGAGCGAAATAATTGAACTTTCAAGATAGCAGCAGCAGCAGCTCGCGCACGCATATGAACAAAAATAATTAAATAAAAAGTGCGCAGTAAATATTACGGTGCGTTTAGATACTGAAATCCAACACGTTTCGTGTAGCTTTTCTACACGTCGCGTTTAGCTTTCTCATTTCAACACGATGCGTGCAGAAAAGCTACACAAACGTAATGGTTTGAAAATCCCGGTCAAAACGTGTAGAAATCACACATTTTCGTGTAGCTTTTGCATATTTTTTTTTATCTGTGTAGTAGGGTCGACAAACCGTTTCCGTTGAATCCGTAGAATCTAGTGAATCCGTGGAACAGAGCTTGTGCACCAAGTACAGATTTGCGTAGCTGCGTCGATGGTAGCCTCGCGTTAAGGCCGTTGCTTCAAGTGGACGTCGATAAGAAAGTTCGCCCAAGCAGGGTTGAGATTGCAGAGTCAATAGTACTGAGTAATGTACCCCGAGTACACTAAGAAAAAACTAGAACGAATAATTTGAGTACCAACGCTCTTGAAAAAAAAATTAGTCGCTCTTGAATTTTCAAGAATTTCGCTCTTGGAATCGAGATAAATTCGTTCTAAACGTTCTCAATTTGGTTTTTTATAGGCAAGGGGGGTGAGGGCAACTTAACTTTGAGAGAGTAGCGTTGGAGTCGCTCTCGCAGAGAATAAGGGCGCATGCGCAGTTTGTTGTTGTGCGATGCGTACGAAAGTGTGATTTCGTCGCGTCTTCTAGCTTAAGGAAGTTAGCTGAGCTATTAAGCTGCCCGTCGCCTGTGTGGTTTCAGTCTTTCGAGGTACCGTGTTCAAGTCCCAGAAGAGTAAAAAAAAAAAAAAAATCTCTGTGGTTATCTCAAAATCAATCACAGTTTAAACAAAGTTTGGTGGGTGGTGGTGGTTGGGGTGTCAGTGTGGTTGATAATGGTGCGTGGGACCGGGGGAGGGGGACGACGAGACGCGGACCACGTCAGTCAGGTCGGAAATATTATTTTTAATTTTTTTATTTTGAGAATTATTCGTTCTTGGATCAAGTACTGAAACTCTTGAATCAATAATTATTCATACTTGGATCAAGAGCTGAAACTCTTGAATCAAGAGTGTCGGGATCAAAAATTCACTCTTGAATCAAGAATTTCGCTCTTGGATCAAGAATTTTCACTCTTACCGTACTTTTGAGAACGAATGCTCTTGATTCAAGAGCGAAATTCTCTATTTTTTCTCTGAGTGTAGAGACTTTCGTTTGCCACGTGCTATGGACTTTGCTTGTCCCGCGTTGTGGACTTTGTTAGCCACTCGTTGCTTGCTAGCTGGTTGCTTGTGGTCGATCAGGTATGGGGATTGCAGCGCATAAACCTCTTCGATGAGGAAAGATGCGATGAAGATCCATATTCAGCTGCGCAACGTACTTTCATAAGTAGAAACAATCGGCTGGCAGGCTGCGTATGAAGTAAGATTTGAAAAATTGGTGGGATGCTTACATGTAGTTGTAGAGTTTACTGCGTGCAATGGGAATAGGCGCGATGGGTGACCGATTGACCAATGTTGCGATTGTAGACATGCAGGTGCAAGACCGACTGGGCGCACGTCAATAGCGGGCGTGAGCAGCAGCTGTAAGGCAGGCTAGGCGAGGAACTGCAGAAGGATACGTACGTTTAGACGTGTAAGTGGGCGAGAGTCGTGTCCGAGAGCGTGCTTATGGTCGGCGTCATTTGCACAAAACAAACCACCCTCTGCCGTTTGTATTTATGTGTGTGTGCACTGGCGTCGCTGGCAGAGCTTGAACGTATGTGTGTGTGTGCGAATTTAGTAAGAGTGAAGGTGTGTGTGTTTGGCGTTGCTGTATCACTACTTATAGAAGAAATTCCATCGTGAGAAACTACACCTTGGCTGCTGTTGCCAGCTGCGAATGAGCAAGTCCTGGTTCGATGAAGCTTCCTCGATGATCGCAAGCTGTGTGCTGTTCCATGCTGTTCCAGGATGGCAAATAAAGTCCTCTGACTTTTGGTATAAATGTAAAATACAAATCCTTAAGCAATAAAACGGCCTTTGGCCCATTCTTAAGACTTCTTTTCAACTTCCTGTTCGATATGATGTTTCAAATTGCCCACCCATTAATGTACTTGTATTCTTTGTGTAATTTTTTGTATCCACCCACCAGCCAGTGCCTCTCGCAAGGCTTTCTCCTCGACAAGTTCCTCACGACACAGCAGTTACAATAGTAGCCAAGAGGAACCACTCTTCGAGCCGACAGCAAACAGTCATGAGGCTGATAAGCAAAGCGATGCTGGCAATGTGGGCGACGCCATGCCCCGACGCCCAGACAGTTCAACACCCGTAACGGATTTCTATAGCAATGCTACGGTGCTCATTACGGGCGGCACCGGGTTCGTGGGCAAAGTGCTAACAGAGAAATTGCTGCGCTCCTTTGGATTGCGCAAAATTTACATGTTGATACGTAGCAAGGACAACATGAGCGTGCAGCAGCGTTTGCAGGGCTTTTTCAATGAATCGGTAAGTGGAGTGACTGTTGGAGTGGGGGGGGGGAGGGCTGGAGGCAGCTGTCAATCCTGGGCGACAATGCCGTATCCGACATTTGTTTGGTTGTCTCTCCAACAGATATTCAATACAATGCGCGAGGAGTGGCCCGAGTTGCTGGAGAAGGTGCATCCCATACGCGCTGATTACAGTGCCATCGACCTGGACATTGATGCCGCCGACCGAGCAATGCTCTCGTCGGAGGTTCAGGTGAGTGAGAAACTTTTATTCCTTTCATGTTTGTTTTGTTTTTTTTTGTTTTTGTTTTTTTGAGGCACAAAAATGTATTTTTTCACATTTCAGTTACTGCTGCAGCTGCGGCAGGAGCAGCTCCTGCTGCCTATAAAACACAATATATAAATAAATGAAAATTCCTGTGCATGCTTCAAGTGTTTGGCATGCGCGAGCCATTGTCCTGCCAGCCGCATCCGCAGTCGTTTTTATTTTCTATTTTGTTATATTTTCTATCTATTTTTTTTGTTTGTTTCTGCTGTGCAAAAACATTTTGCATACAAGTCACTCACTTGCAGTGGCAGAGGATTGTCTGCTTAGTCCTGGCACAACACTGTTTTAAAACTAAAATTGCTTTGTTGTCGATGTGTTCAATGCTCGAGAGGAGTCGCCACTGGGTTATCATAGCAGCGCCACGCAGTTACCCAGAACCGGCTGGATGAGTCGCATCTGCTTTGTATGCCCGTCTCTGTGCATTTTGCATGTCCACATCCTGCTGTTTGTTCGTGTTCCATTTTTAATATGCATTACATTTCTGTGTTTTGTTTCTGGATTGTTTTTATTTCCTTCTCCCCGCCCCCCCCGTTTGTGCAGATTGTCTTCAATGTGGTGGCATCGGTGAAATTCAATGAAAAACTAAGCGATGCAATTGACATAAATGTTTTGGGAACCAAAAAAATACTCGATTTGGTGATGGAAATGAAGCAGTTGAAGGTAAGTTGGTGGACGGTAAATCTTTTGAAAATTGAAAAGCGTCTTTTGTTTGTGAGCATCACAAATATTGTTTCAACGTTCACCGCAGTTTAATTTGAATCATGTTGGCAGCTTGGGCTAATAAGCAAGGCAACAGCAGCTCTGCAGCATTTGGATCAGTATAAAGAAGTAATTCGTTTAGCAACGCACAAGAAAAGATAAAAAAAGAGGAACGACAGAAAGTTTTTCCCAAAATGCTTTGTGAATTGTGATTCTACATGAACATAAATGCTGCTGTGTTGCTGCTGCCTCTTTTTGGCAGTGAATACATTACTTTCCATTTAGTCTTAATAGAAGACATCTTTTCAAGATCAGAATGCTTTATAAGAAATCGTGTTTGCATGTTTAATCTGGACTATAATAAGCTTTGCTTTCCGGTTTTCCATCATCACCAACCAAACAGATGAGGACAGTACTATGAGTAGCAGTATTTGTCCAGAACGTATCAGATGTCTGAGGGCTCTTCTTGGGATAAGGCGGACGACGTGTGTACAAAAAAGAAAATTTAAAAAAATTTATTTTCAGAACAGAAAAGAAGTTAATTGCTGATAAGCTATACCAAAGTTGTGTGGAATCAGCTGCCATTAAAGCTATGGAATAAGGCAAGGTTAAATGTTCAGCCTATCGCCATATACCATAGCAGAAGTAATCAGTTTCCAGTTTCAATTATCTTCCTTTTATGATAGAGAGTAATAAAATTCAGTCTCGTTTACATATTTTAACAATAATTAGTTCTTTAACTTGAAGTTCATGTATAAAAGTTAAATAATACGTTCGAAAATCAAGATTTGTCATCTCACAACATAGAAACCTGCTTCAGTTTTCTGTAAATGGTCTATCACGCTCAAAATTTTGATTGTGTATGTAGTACTCTGGAAAGATAACAGCTTATAAGACGCGTTTTGCGCAAAATAACACATACTAAATAATATAAAAAAAAAAATTTGCACCTTCGCTTTTTGCATGCTGAGAGCTTTTTCGCAAGACTGGCGGCTAACGGTGCAACGAATTAATTTGTGATGCCGTGAGTGTCAGAGTCTCCCGAGGTGCTGTGTTCTCGAATCCCAGATGGGCGGGGAGGGTAAGAGTTGAAAAGAGAGACTGAAAACGAAACGAAACGAATAACGGTGAGGGCTACGGTTACTCTTTTGTCCGATCGCTTTTTTTCGTTTACGGTTATATTATGGTTGTGGGATATAGGTTAGGGTATCGGGTAACGGTTATTAGTAGTTCATTCTGTTTCGGGTATCGGTTACGCTTACGGAATCTCATTTGTTCATTAAAAGTTCAAGTTCAAACTTCTTGTACAGATTCTGCAGTACGTGTGTAGTTACTGAACTTAGCTTTAATTTCTTTTCGACATTTCTTGTCATTTATTTCTAGAATACACGCTCTTATATATTTCTCTATATCCAAAGAAAACAGTTCCCGTACAATGCTTGTTTTTGATCGAGGCAACGCACAATTAAAAAATGTGTGGGTAACAGTAGTGTCCGCAAGTAAGCTTATCAAGAATCAAATCACGAATAAAAACTGGTTCATTCCTCTCTTCCATCCACTGTCAAGATCACAGCGCAACTTGTCAAGCCTCCGGCGCCAAGCTGACAAGGCTGTCATAGTGTTATGTGCTGGTGTTAAGCGGCGTTCCAAATTTGTGGTTGTGTTATCGATCATGGGCCTACCCATAACCGAGCCGCCGATAAACGTTATTCGCATCAGGGCTGAAGCTCAAGTGAATCACAGAGTCGATTACCGGTTTACCAAGCATCGTAGCCAATTTATGGAGAGTAAGCAGCTTAAGATTGTACACCTGCTTACTGTCCTAGGCCAGTAGCACCTCAGAGGCAGTTGATGCAATTGGAAAAATCATAGGAAGTCTATGGGTCCTATCGTCTTTGGAGTCAGCAGAAAATATCTTTGTTCTACAATTCTAAGATTACAATCTCGGTAAGAGAAGAATAATTGTGACAGTGCCTTCAGATATGTGACATTTATTTGTTTTTAGACGTATTGGCTTGTAAAACGGGTCCTGAACGTGAGACGGATCCTTAAAGCAGATACTTTGGTTACAGTCAGGCCCCCAGAGGATCCAATGTTGACGACGAAGATGATGGTGTGCCACAACTATTAATCTATTAACCCCATTTATAGGTACATCCGTAACACAGAGCTACAAATTTCAAAAAATTGTAATAACCTGGGTATTGGCATAGCATACGCTGTAGGGAATGTTGCGTATAGCACTTACTCATATTTCGTTTTCCTTGGGGACCCCCAAAATCTGAAGTTATGGCCCAAAAACCGTTAATTGCTCATTTTGCTTACTAAACTTAAAATAACTCGCGAATGGACCATCTGCATTTTATGTAACTATGCTAATTTTGACAGCGATGAGAAGATTCTTATATATTATATTCAATGGCTTTAGAGATTACATGCGATGGCTGAGAAACGCAGGTTACAGATCTGATATCGTCAACTTTTTTTTTATAAATTCCTTCTTTAGCCACCACTGGCTTAACTATTTTATACTATGCGATTTTTGACTTATTCCGTACACGTGCATTATCAGAGCCCGTTAAATTCTCCGTTGAAAAAAGTTCCTCTCGATGAATTTGGTTCGCCTGATGACGAAGTTATTAGCCAATATCCAAGCACACTTCGACGGTTTAGTATATTCATTAAGTCTGTTAACAGAAAATCTATTGACTTAGCATTAATGCCATGAAAAGTATACTTTGCTATAGTTTCCAGGAATGTTTCAAAATAGCTTTTCATATAACTCTCATAATTGTTTACAGATTTGCTTGACAATTTTGGACTAAAATTATCGCCATGTTGCGAAATGGGGATGCCATCTACAGGAACTTGCTTCCTTGAAACTTGGACAGATGAAGATATTTTATGAATTCAATAAAGTATTTAAACCAGGTCTCATCTGCAATTTAATCAGCAAAGACCTCAGTTTTGGACGCTATTCGCCTATTGCTGAACACTAATGCGTGATAATAATGATAGCACACTAAAAAGTAAAAGACCATCTGAAGAAAACCTAAATGCAGGCCATATTTCCGACGAAACTTAGCTCTCACCAGTATCAAAGCGTCGTGTGCATTTTAACGTGACGATCAATTCGATTCATATGAAAAAGGACCTGTCTATATGTCAATTGTCCATTCCTGGGCACAAAGCTTGCCCGTATGCACTTTGCTGAGATGCATAAGTTTAAGAACTTGAGAGTGGCAAAGTATTAGTCTTTAGTGCATGAAAAAAGTTTATATTTAGATGCGCCAAGATGGGTATAAGGAGACTAAATATATAAATAGCTATCGCTGTGTACTATATCTTTGGAGTACATGTCGCTAATATGTCCCACAAATTGTTATATAGTGTCAGGAGCGGCAAAATTTTCAATGGAACTTGATTTTGAACGCTAAATGGTGAGTGCTTCATTTAGGTTTAGTCACTTTGACACTATAGATCCTTCAATATGTATTTGGTATACACATAAAATGAAGCTCAGAAGACTTTTGTAATGATTTGGACAATAATATGCGGATTTGCAGAGCATATGCTTGGAACATATGCTGCGTAAAAATCACGATTCAGAAAGTTGGTCCAGCCCAACTATAAGTATTTTTATCCAGGCTCTAAGGTAACAGCACTCAAATAGCGAGTAATCTTAGTTCAATGTGGCCCGACAAATATGGAATCAGATCTGTAATTCCATATGAAAAACTATATTTGGGAGTTCCCATCAAACTTTCCAACAAAGTCTACTTCTCATGGCATTGATGGTAGGTCAATAGATTATCACGTTAAAAGAACTTTAAAAGTCAATTATCGTAGATTGGTCTATATTGGATGCATAAATTCTTCAGAAACTTGGTTAATTCAATGTTAAGACGCATATTGAAGGTTATTAACAGTAATGGAGGACATTTTTAGGTATATGAAAAAAATCACGGTGACTAAACCTTATTAAAATCGTAATATTCTGAAATTATCAGTTCACTTATTTCGTTCTGAAAAATAGAAATTTAATTTTTAAAAAAGTATTATGATTTCATTAAATCTTTTAAGAATTGGAATTGAATTGTTACTTTGTTAAGTTGAAAGAAAAAATAAAAGGTATTTGATTATATTTCCAGCTTTAGTATATATTATATCAAGGATTATATGATTGTAACGTGACTTATTTCGCACTGTAGCACTGTATATATGTAGTACTATACATCAAGCCTGTTGTAAGGCCTTCTTATTCATTCACATTCAGAGCAACGATCGTGTAAGCAACATCAACTTGTGTGAATACTTACGTTTTCATACAAACAAATTGGCAGTGTAATAACAAATATTAGAAAAGATGAGGAAGGTAAAGATTTTAGTTAGCTGCGTTGTATCTTTATGGTTCGCTCTGTTTCCTTTTTACCCATTAGCAACAGTGCGGCGCAAAAACAAAAAGCAAAAAAATAAGGTCTTGGCATTCCCAAAGCTAATATTTGTTGTATACACTATAATAATTGTGAAAATCTAAAAAGATTTTATTTTACATTTTGAATAACAATTAAACATACGTCTCGTTTACCAAATGCAATTTTTACAGCAAAGTTATTAGTTCATTTCAATTGCTGTCATCTTTTGAAATTCATAAAGGCAATTATCATTTGATGGAAATATGGCAATAGAGACTGCTGTTCTTTTGGCCGGCTTATTGAGGCAAAAAAAACACGCGTCACTTAATTCTCGGCTGTTGATGCTGATCAAGAATAGACGTAAGGATTGGCTAGTTGACATGAAAAAACTAATTCAGTAAATCTTAGATTTTGGAATTCGAAATAATTTTTTATATAATCAACGCCGACTAATATGAAACAATTGTGTGATAATAGGCTAACACTGAGTACGAGTTATTCAGCAAAAACTTTAGAGCCTATTCGCGCCCGTTAAAACTCGACTATATTACTCTGAGTGCCATAAGAAATATCTTGCCCGGTGCTAAATTGCACTTGCAGAGGACCCTAAACAACTCAATAGCTTTGTGTATTCTAAGCGGCGGTCTTTATTATTACCTTCTTATAATATTGATTTCACATTTTTATACTCTGTACCGAAGGTACATAGAGTGTTAACTGGCCGTTTGACTCGTGAGCAAATGCGTGTGTAAGGGTACAGAGTATGTTATAGTCGGGCTTGACCGACTTTCCTTCTTGTTTTTCTCAGTGTTCTGAAGAGTCTAAGAGTAAGCACTAACTAAATTGAATAAATATTTATTTCGTTGAAACAGAACTGAAAGTGTTTTTGTACTCTGTTAATTCATTGTGAGTGGTTTTATGTAGACGAGTTTTTCTAAGACATCAAAATATAAAAGTACTATATCAGACTTAGCTCTTAAAGATTAGCTTTACTGACTGTTCTCTTTTCCATTTCTATAATGCCGCCACAGCTTAAAAGATTTGTGGTATTTTGGGCGCTACAAGCAAAAGCTTTTGTTTTCCATTCCATCAGCAGAAAGTGCAAACAAACAGTTTGCAACAAAAAAACGAAGAAAAACCTACAAATGTTAAATATTCACATATCGTGCATTTAAGTAACCAAAATACATAATTCCCATAACTGTATGGATGAATGAAAAATATTTGTGTATGAATTTTAATATTTACAGCGTTGTTTTTACACTTTTTTCTCGGCCTCTCTCTCTCTCTCTTTCTCTCGCACTCGCTTTGTTGCATATTTTACGGCGTTCGGGCGCAAACAATTTCAACACAATTCAATCAACATTCGACATGCATTTTCCCCGCCACCCCCCCAACCAGTCCTTCGTACACATTTCCACGTTGTACTGCAACTGCAATCGCAAATTCATCAAGGAACAAGTGTATGAGAATGAAATTGGTTACGAAAAAATCATGCAGGTAAATACCTACAAAACAAAAAAAAAAAACAAAAAACACACTTTCCCATTTCCTTTTATAATGAAAATTGATATTTTTGGCTCATAGATCTATCGCATTTTTGATGATGAAACTCTGGAGAAATTGCGGCCGGGGCTAATTGGCCAAATGCCCAACACGTACACCATGACCAAGAAATGTGCCGAGAATTTGGTGAATCATCGTGCATTTCATTTACCCGCGGGTATTTTCCGGCCACCCATAGGTAAGCTGAGATTTATAGCCCGCTCAACTTTGACTTGGCCAACTAATTTGTCAAATAATTAGCCGAAAATGAAAAGAAAATAGCTACAAAAGCTTTCGCCAAAGATCCCAAAGGTTTTCCTGTTCAACCTCCATCCGAATATTTAAAAATAAAATTCCAGCAGATAAATGCATGTGGCTAAACTTTGTATTTGCTCGTCCGAGAGCCAAGAAACAAAGCACAAACAAATTTTCATTTATTTTACCAACAACAGAGCCAAATTGAAGAGCACACAAAACTTGCCCGGTGGGGCTCAGACATATCAGTTAGCCAAAAGGCAAAGCGACTGACTCGCATCCACCAAGCAGCCATTAATTCTTATTTATTTGCAGTAATGTCAACGTACAAGGATCCATTTCCCGGCTGGACGGATAATTTGTATGGGCCATCAGGTTTATGCACTTGGACGGCCCGGGGACTCGTACGTTGCATTTACGGAACGGCCAGCTGCAAGTCGAATATGGTGCCAGCCGACTATGTGGTGAATGCCATGATAGCAACCGCCTGGGATATAGCTAGAAGGTTAGCAAGATGTTTGCTTCTGTGTTTTGTTTGTGTGTGTGTGTGTGTGTGTGTGTTAGTTTGTGTGTGGGGAAAGTTGTGCAAGAGCTGATTACTTTTTTCTGGGTAATTGTTAAGGCAGGGAATTGAAACGCCGATTGCTAAAGTGAGAGGAACGAATTTAATTTGGTATTAAATTATAAACCAATTTCAGTCAATAGTTAACTTCTCTTTAATTTAAACTGGTTCGGAACAAGTTGAATACGGGATAATATCTAAGTGCCGGAAAACTTTGCCGTTCGGTTTCGGCGTTAAAGCAAAGTATTTATTTAATATCTAAATGCATATTACCAGCCTACTAATCAAGTTTCAAGTTCATTGCTTTTTTTTGAGAAATGGCTCCCAGACACTTTTGAACCAGTTTCGATTTCGGAATAATAACAAACTCCATACTATTAGCTCACACTCCAAATTTTAAGATTATAGCTCAAACAACTTTTAAGCCAGTTCATTCTTCTACGGAGACTAGCAATTTGCATACCTCAGTGAAATAAGTATATGTGCATAAATGTTTTTCTCTCTCTATTCAATAATAAGAACTATACATTTGTTGTTGGTATACAAAAGTGTGTTCTTGTATTATATTTTTGAGATGCCTACGCAAAATTCTTCTGTTGTCACCACTCTTAGTACCGTTATCAGGAATTTTGTGTGGTGTGATCTCATTTTTTAAGGAAATAAGAATATGTGTGAGCTAAGTTCGATGTGCAGTTGGCGGTGAGCGTTTCGATAACCCGATAAGCTTTATTAAAAAATATCGAAAGGTAATTTGTGCATGCATTTATAACATAGTTCTATGAGTGATTTTTGTCTTAGCATGCCACGTGGAGTGCATTTGGCAGCTACACGAATGTGGATTAATAATGAGGCTCAAGAAAAGTGTCACTAAAACTGCTGATGTAGAACCGGCATTGGAACACGATATCAAACTTTTTGAAAAACCTCGATTATAATGGTGAGATGAAACGCTGTGGCAGATCAACCAGCATTGACGCACGCTGCAAGCGGGAAATAAGTTGTCTTGAGGGTTGGAAAGACATTTCCTGTAACGAGATAAAGTTTCATTTAGACCTTAACGTAACTAGAAGACGTGTTTGTCAAGTTCTCATTGAAAACAATAATTCTTCAAATACTTTCCAAGTGACTGTACCAATACTATTAAATAAAAATTAATTAAAGCGCATTCTATTCCGTCATAATCGGCCGTGTTGTACAAACGTCTAATAACCCAATAGCAACCCAAATGCAATTGTTGATGTTCCCGAAACCTCTTTTGGTTGTTTTCAAATGTTGCGAATTTCGTGGCTACATTTGGGCTATGTTTTGCTAATAAAGAGATTTGAGTCAAATATGATAATGAGGAACAACGCTTGAATGCTTAACTGATCGAATTGCATTAATAATATTAAAGATTTGATGGGTTTTAAGTAATAAAAATTAATTTTAAAAATATTGTCCACCAAAACAATGAAAAAGTCAGAGGGCAGCAGAAAGCAACAATAAGCAAATCTGCCAACTTATTCCAGATGTGACAATCAGGCCAGCAGGCCTGAGATGCAAACTAAATCGAACGATTTGATTTAAGTTGTTCTGAAATTCGAACGATTTGCAATTCGAATATTTTATTTCCAAAATGTTCCTTTTGACTACTTTTTCAGCTCAACATGTTGCAAACATAGAAAAAAAAACACGGAAAAGTCAAAAAAGTTGATAGTATTTAAATAAAGCTGTTTAAGATGTCGTTTTTATTTTTAATGGAAGCTTATTCGAATGTTTCAATCGTTTCATAAAAAAGTAAAAACCGGAACAGGTTAAACAAAATATGTAAATGCGATTTGGTTGGCACGGAAAAAATTAAAGCTTTTCATAAAAATTATTTATTTTTATATAACAAATTTTTTTTAACAGAATGTGAGATTGCAGAAAGTTTCTAAATGCACTAAACATTGCTACAAAAATAATTTTAAGCCATTATTTTGACACCGTTAAATAAAAAAACGCATTTACTTTTGAATTCACCGACTCCGAGCAATGTGAATTCAAATCGAGTAAATCTATCGAATTGTGAAAACCGGAACAGATAACCAAATCGAATTCGAGCAAATTAAGTGAAAGTGAAAACCGGAACAGGTCTGAGTATCATTTTCGCAGTTTTAATTTTCATTCCAAAATTTAAAGTTTGTTCGCTTAAATGAAGTATAAATTTAGCAAGATTATGTGGATAAATTAAAAGTTTATTAAAATATGATTTAAAAGGTTAATTCAATGATGTATCGAATCAAACCTATCAATAAATTCTATCGGCGAAAATTTCAAACTACAAATAGAAGACAAGTTATCAGCAGTGAAATTTTTAACTGCACTTTACTTTATTTTTGATCTTTAAAAATTTTAGAAAGTTTTTATAGGGGAAACATAGAACTCCGGCAGAAGAGGCAGTAATGCCATATGGAAAAACAGTCGGTAGCTTGCGCTTCATCAGAAATTTAAAGTGGATGGCATCAATTCTGAAACACTTGTTACGATTATGTCTCCCTTGCCAACGGCCTTCTTTTAGCAATATCCAAACCATTAATGCAGCTACGGGCATTTTTAAATTTATATTTGTGCACTCCACTCGCTTGTAAGCAATAGGGTTGTCAATACAAAATAGTTTTTTGGCGGGGCAGCGCTCTCTTCAATTTTTTTCCGATAGAATTGAATACTAAAATAATTTATAATTTTGGAACTCAGTGCATACCACAACCACTTGCAGCATTTGGCTTAGAAACTACCAAATAAAATTTGAATCCCATATTAATTTAAACTATTTTGAAGCCTACAACCCTGTCGTGGCAGCCGCAACGGAAAAACTAGCAGTCAGCTGTTTTTGTCAGCTGTTTTGCATGCAACTCCGAAGCTAACTCCGAAAAACGAAATCACCGATATTTGGATTGGTTGTTTTCAAAAACAACTGAGCCCAAAATCTCTAGAGATTTCTTGAACACATCGGAATAACATATTTATAAAAACATCTATGCACAATGTGCATTGCACATATACTTATTTCACTGAGGTACCTCCAGTTCGAAAGTGGTCCTTAACTACTTTTGAACCGGTTCACAGACTTGGGAAGTAACTCTTTTTTAATTGACATAAAAATTGCATGAAGATCGGTTCAGCGGTTTTAACGTGTATAATGTGCAGTCCTCACTAGAACTGCATTTAGCATTTTCGCATTTTGGGCAAAATGTACATTTTGGCGAAAACAAAAAAATTTGGAGAAATTGTATTCGAATTACTCGTTTGCCATTCGATTATTTGATAGTTTTTGGCTAGTTGACAAAGTGGGTGGTCATCCCTACTTAAGGGCGCGCCAAATGACAACAATTTGAAATTTGCAATTAATTTATACTTTTTATTAACTTGAATATATCAATAATAACACAATTTATTGCAGAAAGTAGAGACTTCTAATGTAGTTGCAATTGGACTCAAGAGACCACAAGCCATCTGGCCCCCAAAATAAATCTAACATTTACATTTACATTTTCCATTCTTTGTTACCAGCCATGTTGTAAATTGTAAACAAGAAGTAGAGGAAAGCTAACTTCGGCTCGACTGAAGTTTATATATCCTTGTAGCTTGATGGCGCCACTACTTTGAGCATTTGCTTGCCAGTTTGTCATATGGCAGCTTTATGATATATTCATCCTATTTTGACCGAACTCCCCAAAATTGTGTGGAAACTGATAATATTCACAACTGGAAGGTATAAAGACGCTACCATTGAAAACAAAAAAGTTTTTCTCACTAGAACTACTTTTTTGATCGATATGTTCTTATAGCAGCTATATGCTATAGTCATCCCATTTGAATCAAACTGGGTAGAATTGTGTGGTAGCACATAATATTGATTAGTGCCAAGTTTTGGAGCGATAGCATTGAAAACAAAATAGTTTTTCCCACTTAGACTTTTTCTCAGACATATCTTTTGTATGGCAGCTATACTATATAGCTGTCCGATTTTCATAAAACTTGATGGAATTATGTAAAAGCATAGAAAACTCAGAAATACGAGGATTGGGGACGTTTGCGTTGAAGACAAAAAAGTTTTTCTCACTAAAACTACTTTTCCGACCGATGGTTCCTTTGGCAGCTTTATGATATAGTCATCCGATCCGGCCGATTCCGACAAATGTGCAGCGTATTTGAAGATAGCTTTAAATCTGACGGAGGAGATAGCATAGAAACAGACGGACGGACAGACGGACGGTCAGACGGACATGGCTATATCAACTCAGCTCGTCATGCTGATCAAGAATATATATACTTTGTGTGGTCGGAGATGCTTCCTTATATGCGTTACAAACATCTGGACAATTTTAATATACCCTCTACAAGGGTATAAAAACAGATGTTCTCAAGATGCAAAAGCTGAAGCAGCACAATGCGGACAGGAAATTGCATTTTCAGTGATGACGATCACTTTTTTGAAAATGTGTTTCAGTGAGGAAGACATATAAGTAACACACACAAAAATGTTGGAAATTTTCCAAAATCGGGAAACTGAGTTTGCATATAATACAGAAAGTTGAAGGCTTACAGACTAGCTAAAAGCTGTCAACTTCTTAGTACCAATTTCGCAAAACTTGATATTGGGTAAACTCCGGTCAAATTTGTTGGTCAAACTGAACTGAGTTTAAGTACTTTGCCTTTCTCAAACACAGCTTCACCCGATATCGATAAATTGCTATCGCTCAATGGGGTAACCAGAGTCTATCTGATAAGGAGCTATTTGACTGTTTCTTGCAAGTCACCCGCAGTAATGAGGAAGCTGCCACTTGCAGAGTTATAATGAATTGAAGCTCAATTCAAGTTAAGGTAACAGGTCACTGCTATCTTTGAAAAGACACTTGATCTCTAACCCTAGGCAAAAATTATTTTACTCTTTTGGTTTTGTCAACCTGGCTCGTTGAACAAATTTTCCATTTACTCTCTTGTATTATTTATTCTTGTTTCTGTCTATTCTAATTCCATTTCTATTGCAAGGATGTAAAAAGTTCGATTCATTCATCAACATTTGGTTTGAGTTATTAACAAAATAAACAAAGCAAGTGTTGAAATCAGCTGTTTGTCTATCGATGAATATCATCGATAATTCTTTGGGAACTAAAACTAGAGTTTAAAACTTAACCTAAACATGAGACTGAGGTTAAGTTTGTTGCTCGGTTCTTACACATTGAAATTCGACCAAACTCAGGACAGCTTGACCAACCAGACATTGAGAAATCGTGCCTTATAGGCTAATCACACTGAGCACATCTAACATCCAACATCCTGAGTTTAAATTCTTAATTACCATTTGCTAAGCCAACATTTTTAAGCTTTTGTTTTGTCAAAAAGCTAAGAGGGTCGGTGTCTAATAGGAACATGCTATTAGACAGGGAACTCAGGACTGTTGGATGTAAGATGTTAGATGTGCTCAGTGTGATTAGCCTATTAGGGTAAAAAGTGCTTGGAAAGACGAAGATCAAAGTCATATTAACTTTCCAAGCTTTATGAACGTGTTTTTTTATATGTTGATCATTATGCGGGTTTTCTTTTAGTTCAATGTCTTAATGGTTTAGCCTTTAAGTTTATACTTTTTTCATTTCATAACTTTTCCAAATTTTCTCAACTACAACCATTTCTTTTTCAATTTTCCTACAGATTTGAGTTACGTCAAAAGCAAACCGAAATCAAATCGGAGCTACCAGTCTACAATTACGTTTCCGATGTGAACAACTTAACCTGGGGTCAGTACATGAAAATGTCGCGTCAGGGCTTTCATGAGCACTTTGACAAGGCTTTGTGGTAAGTTTCTTTCTCTCTCCCTCTTACACTCTCAATAGCAGCATCTCCACCTGAAATGTATAAATATTCTTTATTTGAAATTCTCGGTATGCCCAACACGACGTTCCATTCACATATTGTGTGCATGTCTAATCCATTGCTTAAATACGGTCGAATTTCTGCGGGAAAATTTATCTGCGCTTTGCTAATACCTTGAAACAACGCAAAACGGAACACAAACCAAAAAAAAAAAAATTCACAAATACTGGACAAAAAACGACAACGACGTAACCCAAACCGAAAAATGGCAACTAAACCAAAATCGAACCAAATGCCACATGGAAACGTTTGCTTTCCACATGCCTCCTCACCAACCTACGATGAACGTTTGCATTATTGTCACAGGTGCTTCTCGTACGTTATAATACCATCGAAGCCTCTGCATTGTGCAATTGCATTTTTCTTGCACAATATCCCAGCTTATATTTTAGATTTAATTGCCATGGTCACCGGACAAAAGCGCATGTAAGTACACACCCACGCGCGCACACACACACACACACACACCCACCCAAACACATCTATTCACAAGCAGGATGAGAATATGGTGCTCTAAGGTGGCTGCTGTTGTTGTGTGGGTTTTGGGTTTGCTACATTGAATGGATTTTAAATGGTACATGGAAAGGCAATTGAATTGGTTGTTAAATGTATCGATCAATGGGGCATTAGGACTTTGTTAGGAGCTTGGTGGTTCTTAATAGTTCTTATATGGGCTGTCATTCTATGACAGAGATACGAAACATTAAAGAAGAGACTATTTTTTACTTGAATTCGTCTGAGTAGAAAATCCTTTCCCATGCCTCTTATTTTAGTAGGTCTATAAGAAAATCTAACTTTAATTGCCTGCTTTTCTGTAAAATCTTACATTTTTGTAACATTTTTGTAAGGAAATTCAGGTTAAGTTTCGTTACTTTCAACTCGTTAGATTATATTGAGCTTATTTTGGCTCTCGCTAGTTTTCTTTTGTTATATTTATGTCAAAATACAAAATCTACACCAAAAATAAATTAATTACTTTATTCATTTTTCCTACTCGCTGAAAAATACTCGTTACAAAACACTCGCTACCAAAGTTCATTTTGCTTTTAGCTTAACATTTGAATCTCTGTTTGTTACTTTTCACTCGTACTTCTATTTATGTGCTAGTTCCTACTCGTTGATAAGCACTCGTTATATTTTTATCCATTTTAGAATTTTGTTGTTTAGTTTGCTAGAGGTCAAGCAAGAAATCTTACTTAGTTATAAAAATCTAATAACAATTCCTTCATAGCATTTCAGTTATTGACACTTCCTGCTTACTCGCTACATAAATCACTTTAATCTTAAAAGCTTTCGTTATGATTTCAATCAAATCTTACTAATTTTTGTTTATAGTGAAAACCAAGTTTATTGCATTTACTGTTTACTTCATCAGTTAACTCGCTAATTTACACTCGCTACTTTAATAACAGAGTGTTCTATGCTTCTACTCATCAATAACATTTTCAAAAATTAACAAACACTCGTTAAATATTCAAATCAACTACTTACTCGTTCTTTATTACTCGCTGATTTCACTCGTTACTTTTTAAGTCATATTAATAATAAATAATCCAATCTTTTAATGGCTTTTCAGCTTAAATGTAGTTTCAAAATACTCGCCAAATTGTTTTAAGCTTGCCACTCGCTAACTGACTAAACTCGTTCCTTGTCACAAAACTTTTTTTTTGACTGAAACCTCTTAATTTTTATTTAAAAATCAATTTAAGACTTTAAGAAAATTGACACTCGCTAGTTTCCACTCGTTACATTCCGGAAAATGATTAAGTTGAAATTCTAAAAGGTCATCCAATCTTCGGTTTGGCTCTTGACCAGCCCTTCTATTAAGCTGCCTTTGTTGGCCTCCTGCTCCACACACACACACACACAGCAGCAGCATACACAGATGCATTAAATTTAACAAATTGCAATTAGAGCGCATTAACTTAAGCATTCGCCATTTATTTATGAACGAACGAGCAGTGAGTGGCTTGTCCCTTAATTGGCTCGCAGGGTAATCGATACTCAACCTTCTTCTCTCTCTGTCTGTGTGTGTGTGTCTCTTTGTTTATGCTCAGCTATGTGAAGGCATATCGTAAAATCTCTCGCATAATCAACATGATGGCTTGGTTTGGCCTGAAGGAGTGGCAATTTGCCCATCGCAACATTGACGAATTGAACGAGCTGCTGCCGCCCGAGGAGCAGGCGAAACTGCAGTTCAACATCGCAACGATTAATTGGAGCGAATATTTTCGCTCATACCTCAGCGGCATCCGGCGCTACTTCTTTAAGGATAACGCTAACGATAATAAATTACAGCAGCGCAAAACTATTTATCGCAGGTGAGTCCAAAAGGAGCGGCCGCTAAGTACTTTTTAATTACATTTTGTTTGCTCTCTCCATATACTCCGGACGGATCTCTGGACAGGATGCTGTTGCTGCACACGCTGCTGAAGACGACATTTGGTCTATCATTAATTATGTGCATACTCAAAGTTTATCTGAGGATTTGCAAAATTATGCCAAAGATTGTTTTATGAATTGTAATCAAAGGGTTGAAAACTGCATGAATAAAATTGTGGCAGTCCTCAAAAAGCCTGCAGGACATTACTCAAACACATAAAGTTTGTGACAACTTAGCTACCTGAACTTTGTGGTTTTTCATCTTTCCTTCGTTTTTTTTTTTTTATATTTTCTTGTCACGCTGAGTTCTTTGAAATATGATGCAATTTCTGGCGCGATAAAGTTGCAAGGACACGTAGAACTTGGAAGCGCATCAAATATGAGTTGTATGTGTTGACTTAGGAAGAACGCTCAGTGTGAGAGAAGTTAAGAGTTGCTCTACAAAAGCAGAAATGGGGAAGTTGAAGTACTTGAAGGAAATAATATGAGAATCATTGAAATTTGTCCAAGAGGTGCCAAAACAATTTTCTTAAAGGAATTAGGTTGGGTTTTCGCCTATCAAATTTCCAATAGGTAAGTGAAATAGTATAAAGATTAGTTCACACTTTGCATTTGATTATCCATTAACACAATTCTTATAATGTTCGAAATTAAGTGGAAAGCCTCTGGGCAAAATGCACAATAGACTAAAAAATTAAAGATTTATAACTTTAACCTCTGCAAAAAGGCATCAAAGTTTCCATAAATATTACGTATACGTCATGTTTGACTCATCAAAATTTCGACAACGAATTATCCGTATCATTTTAAAAGTTGTCAAATTTGAATTTATTCGAGCAACAACTTATCTCTGGAGCAGTGATTAAAATGTATTTTTGGTGGGAGAATTTAAGAACAAATTTTAACGAGGCGAGTGCGTTTCCATCGAAAAGGCTCTATTTTATCTACGGTATATTTTGGGACAAAATTTTCAAAACTCTCCACTTCGGAAAGTGCAACTAAGGTGACTTTTTATGTTTTTGGTAATTTCTGTTCTAGTATACCTACCTGCGTTCAAAAAATTAAAAAAAAATCCTTATGATGGACCGCAAACTATGAAGAATTGTCATGTAAAAAGTCGTCATCCATGGTTTCTTTTTAAATGAATTTTGAAATATGCATTTTTTTTTACCAAAAATATGAAGATGCTTTTCGCGCTTGACATTGGATGAAAATTCCCTGAACTATTTTCCACACCACCAATTTAACGAACAGTTCAAGGCGCGCTTTTTTAATGTGGTTCCCTAGAAGGCCAAGTGCTCAATAATGTGTGATGGTCGTTGCTAAATGAAAGTTAATGCCATTAAGGAACAATTCTAATTTTAACATTCACCCCGCAAACAGAGGCTGTGCTTGCTTATGATCCTTTCGCCGCTTCTACCTCTTCCCATCCTTCCACCACTTCATTTTCTCCTTCGTCCTGTGTATCTTCTTAAATGTAATAGATGCACCACAGACAAATACAAAAAAATTCCGCGGTTTTGCGCCTTAGGGGAAAAATTAAATAAAATCGCTTTCATCTAGAAGTGAACAACGCCAAATAGTAGAAATTGTGTGTATAATTAGAGTACGATTTCGTATAAACATATACGCATCGTATAAGGGGGTTTTACTATGACCTTACAATTTTACATATTGGATCCAATCACATTGGAAGAGGTTCAGGGCCAGATCAAGGACCTTAACAATAAAAAGGCCCCTCGCGATGATGGACTTGACAATAGGGTCATCAAAGCCCTCCCAGTAAAAGCGCTGCTCTTCCTGGTCTTAGTTTTCAACGCGGCATTGCGGCTGGGTCACTTTCCAAACGAGTGGAAAAAGGCTCAGGTCGAAATGATCCATAAGGCTGGGAAAATTCAGTACGAGCTCGAAGCTTTCTTTTGGACTGGACCTTCTCGGCTAGTGTGCCGCGCTGGTGTGTGCCGCGCTGGTATGCCTCAAGAAAGCGTCCTTGGACCAACCCTCTAGTCTCACTACACTTGTAATATGCCTACCGAAAGAACAATACCCATTGAAGACCCCCAAGATTTACTCATTGCAACATTTGCTGACAATACTGCTATTATGGCGAGAGACTCATTTATCTATAATGCCACTGATGTCGTTCAACAATATTTGTATCGATTTAACAGATGGGCGAGGCGATGGAACATTGAGCTAAATCGAGTTAAGTGTGTCATTGTAACATATACACTTCCTCAACGATCAGCTGTAATTACGTCACTTTCCTGGACATAAATACTTGGGAATATTTTTGGATAAGCGACTAACATTCAGAACCCATATCAACGCGCTTGTAAGCCCACTATATGGCAGAGTAAAGAAAGTGGGATGGCTTCTCTCTAGCAGAAACAACCTCTCACTCCAAAATAAGGTGCATATACACAAAGCTATCATTGCACCTGCCTGGAGATATGGCATCCAAGTATATGGCATAGCTGCGAAATCCCATCTGAGAAAGTTTTGTGTCCTTCTGTCAAGGTGTCTGCGTAGGAGAGTGACCTCAGTAAGCCCCACATTGGAGAAGTAATCAATAAACAGGCTGGTAATTATGTGGAGAGACTAAGAAGTCACCCCAACACACTTGCCAGAAGACTCCTTCACTGACGAAAAAAAGCAGGAAGTAGAGTAAAACGACGCTCAGGTTTCGCTGGTTTAGCATTACAAAAATCGTTACTTTTAAACGGAAAGAGATATTTGAAAAATTCCAAAGGGAAGGTGATAGAGAATTTTACAACTACATTTTTAATAAATCGTTTTCAAAAAAAGTTTAAATGTTTTGCCTATTTCTTACATTCTTTTCAGTGTATTAAGCTTTGCACTTTGGCAGCCGATCCTGAGTCACCCTGTTGACCTACAACGATGACTTTGAGCTCATTTTAAAGCAACTGAAATTTACTTTCACCTTACGTTTGGAATTTTTCAAATATCTCTTACTCTCATACTCGTAAGAGGCAAAAAAGGGCAAGCCTTTATTTTTATATTTTGTTTAAAAAAATTAAGCTTACACTAGCGTGGATGCACTTTTTGCAGTTCGTCAAAGTTGACAAATATGGTACCAAAGTAGTACTCCAGTAAAACGCAAATAACTTAACTAATTTTCAAAAGAAAATTTAATTTTGTAATTCATTTTTCTTAAGAATTGCTGCATCTTTAAAAAACGAAAAACCAGATTCCAATCGGAATATCCGTTTGGTTTTAATACGTTCCCAAACGTGACATTTGAAACCAAATATCAACAAAATTTATGAGTTTGAAAAATTGTTCAACTTTGAACAACTGTAAATACCAAAATAATTGACCAAATTCAATAAACCAAAGTTTTTTGGGCTAGTTGGAGTTCCCTTTATTAAATTTAATTTATTGGGTAAAAAAAATCGACCATCAATTTTTGTTTTTTTGCAACGCTAAATAGGCCAAACCGGCCACTGTGCGACGCCTCAAAAAATTGATTCCTAGGGAACTTTCTAACAGACAAATATACTAACTTAGCAACTTCCTCCCATTCAATACACTTGACACTATCAATACACTAAACATATTTTATATCATTACAAAACAACTCACCCATAATCAGACACATTACACCTGAAATCAAACTTACATAATAAGATAAGTTAAGAGGATATGTACACAATCTAACTTAATTTAAGTTAAGTCATGGTCTCACTCGCCTATCTGGTGCTTTTTGGTGTATAATAAGCGTAAACAAAAACTAATGTAAACAATGTCGAGTTTTAATTGGCGCGTTAAAGCTTTAAAGATTTTGTGAATAACTCATACGCAGTGTTGCCTATTATCATATATTGGTTTCGCATTTGAAAAATTATACAAGACGACTTCTATATGTTATTTCAATAGACATGATACCAATTGAAATGAACTAATCATTTCGTTGTACAAATTTGTATTTGATACACGTGTCGTATGAGTAATTTGTTTTCAAATATTTTGGGCTCTGCATGCTCCCTTATATTAAAATTTAGAATTACAATTAAATTTGTTTGATTTTTACAATTATTAATTATACAACAAATATCAGTTTTGGGAATGCTGAGACCTACTTATTTTCATTTTACCTATTGTGCATACATGTTTTCATTTCTTCTTTTCTCTATAGTAAAGGTACATTGGTTTTGGGCATGCGAAAGTCTGTTGTTGTAATCTATTTTTAGTAAGCTTATGCAAAATTATTCTATGTTTACTTTTTTTATTACCGTTATCACACATTTTCGTACCCTAATTTGATTTTCTTAGGAAATAATTATATGTGCAAACAGAAATTAGTTGGCATTTGACGGTCAGCGTAACACAAAGTTATTGTTAATTTTATAGAAATAAATAACACAATATAAGTTTATGTATAATTTATTTATGTCTTCTTCTATTTCACACAAATAGAAACTCTTTCTTAAAAGCACATGTGCATCAAAGCAAAGCCAACGTTTTTCTAATTATATGAAATACTCTGACGAAAGGAGTTTTCTGTCGATCTCAGTAAATGGCTTAAAAAGGAAATAGTTTCATCAAACGATCTTAATCAAATATAGTTGGATCTAGTTGGAGTATAATTTTATATATTTTCTGTTTTGTATTTTAAAGGTCTATGAATTAAATCTAAACTTGATCTCATTGGTCTAGATCTACATTTAATATCACAAACGTCAATGAACTTATTTCCCTGAGCTACTTTGTCACCCCAAAGTATGTAGGGAACTTGCTGGAACTGAGTAAACCGCATAAATGTTCAAGTAGCAGCGCACTTGCCAAAAGAAAAATGGCCCAGAAGTGAACATAAACAACATGACAAATACAAACATACACACTCACTCACACACACATATGCAGACACCAGTAAGAAGATATAAGCAATATACATACCATATTACATATATAATTTTAGTTAAAAGTTTTATTTTTCGCATATTTCATATTCTGGGTGGGTTTTCTTTTGCTTTTTTTTTTTTCTGTTGTGCGACTGAAACTTTTGCCACGTTAAGGCATTTGCTTGTTTCATATTTCATACCAAGGAAAAAGAGAGACAGAGTCAGAGATGAAGGGAGAGACAGAGACAGCGACAAAGGCAGCACACACAACCCGCGCGCATTCATTATTGTGTAATATTTTTACATTATTTTATTATAAATCAACAAAATGCACTCAACAGCACAAAAGTTGCAACGCAGTCGACGTCGACTGCGCAACTTCTGCCGCTGACAGCAGAAACACATTAAACGTCATAAAATGCACGAGCAGCGAAAAGTCGACGACAGAGCCAGGGCGGGTGGTTGTGTGGGAGGGTAGATGGAGGTGCGCTTGTGCTTTTATAATTTATTTTTGCTTGAATTAATGTGCATACTTTTTTGCACTTGGCTGCACAGTTGGCCTGCCACCTGATAGCAGCAAAGGAGGGGCCAAAGCCAGGGAAGGGGAGAGAGGAGCGCAGCAAGTGATCATAAGTGCATCTTACTCTAGTAAAAAGGGGTAAAGAAAGGTAACAAGATAATTAAACTTCGATTGGAATATTAAATCCATTTTCAAACCTTAACTCTCTCTCTCTCTCTCTCTTGTTGGTTCGCATCTCCCTGTCATGTCACCAGATTGTTTAATATGTTTTTGTATGAACCAATCATTCATTTCATTTTTGCAATCTGTCCCCAAGGTCTTGTCATCACCTGCAGAACATGCCAGCAACCAGTCAAAAAGGACCTGCCAGTTGACCCTTGAATGTATGTGTCTGTGTGTGTTTCTGTCTGTGCAATATTTTGTGGCTGAGGCAGCAGCAACAGCAGCCATTCTGTGGTCATTAGCCTAAACCAAACTTGACTCTACTCGGACTGAGATTTTGTGCAGATTTTGCAAAAAGAAAAAAAGAATAGAAAAAAAAAATGTTGTATCCACAAAATGCGACGGCGACACAAATCTTCTTTATTGCTGCTACGTTTTGGCCTGCATCGAGACAGAATGGGACAGTAAAGGACCGGTCAGGGCAGGTAAGGGTCCTGTGCATGGACTTTGACAAGCTCACATTAGGGAGGCTCTACACAAACAACTAATGGCCTTTTCAAGGCATTTGGTTCTGGGGCTACTGAAACTGGCAGCAGGTGCACACATGCCATTTTGTTGCCTTAAATTAAAAGTCTATGCACACACACACACACATATACACACTGACCAAATATTCCAAATTTGTGATTTATGCCGCATCTTTAGGTTTCTGTTCAAGTTTTGAAAAATGTGTTGCCTACTTTGTGGGGCACGCATTGCGCATACGCCACACTGCCCATTTTGGCTTACATGAGCAGCCAATTAGACGCACGTTCCAGTGCGCTGTAAATGGAGTGACTGGCGCTTCAGTCGGTTCATGAGTTGATTATCACCGCTCACTGCACTTGCACTTGTTCAGCTGATGGCGATGCATTTGCATTTGCCAGCGCCGCTCATGAAGTTGGCCAAGAGATGCCGAAAAGTTAAACTAGCGGATCTGAGTGTGTGGATACGTGTGTTTGACTATGTGCAAAGCGCAGTCAAGCCACTATGATAGCCATCGGTTGACTTATGCCATAAACAGACTAATTAGGCAAATTTGGAAATTTTGCAGCTGGATGTGCATGAACTTTGCAGAATATGAGCCAAGTTCTAATCAACATGATGCACATACGTGTAATTCAAGAACGGAAAAGTTCCCAGATATCAAGGAGAGAGACAAAAGTTCACCATGACACGATAGTTTCTTAAGTCCTAGCTTGGATTTTAAGTCTCTCATCAAAGATTAAGAAGTTGAAGCGGCAAATGTAGTAATAATTTGTTAATAAATACAATGAATTGCAGCTTTTGCAGAAGTCGTTGTCTTTCTACCAGGCAGTGCCCAGTAAGTGCAACTAATAAAAGGGAGAAATTCTCTTTTTCTCGGAGTAATGCCCCAGAATTGTTGTTAATCAGTGTAGGATATGTAGTTTTAACAATTTTTTGTGAATCGTTTGCTTTCGATTCAGGGTTAATTGAAAGGTAGTTTCCTTTGTGGTCTTTCAAAAATTTCTAGTCATAGAGCCCATAATGGGGGCGTATGTAGTGAGGTAAAGCTGCTGATCGGTTCAACCTGCCGAACCCAGCGCGATCCTCAAGTCGACTCACACCTCCTCCTCCTCGTTGGTGACCACCGGTAACAGAACGCTTTGCATTCGCAAAGCTTCTGGCTAACGTGAGCGGTGAGCCCTCCTTACAGGGTACAATATATAGGGTTGGTGCGTCGGGCTTGGTACCCACCACCGTCAAAGCAAAAACTCCACCAATGAAAACTGCGACAACAATGCCTCGGATACCGACTCCCTCCAATGACGACTCACGCAATCGTTTTAAGGACCACGATTTCAGGATATGCACCTGGAATGTTCGCACCCTCAACAGAGAAGGTGCTGAATATTCAGTTGGTGAATGTCCTCGAGAAATATTCATCAGATGTTAACGCTCTTCAGGAAATGCAATGGATTCGACATTGGCACAAGTTGAGAATATCATCAAACAATGCATCCTGGGAGATCTACTTCAGTGGACATGCTTCGAAGCACGAGTTTGGGGGCGGCTTTGCAGTCAGTGCAAGACTTCGTCGCTCTGTGATCAGTTTCACACCAGTTGAAGAGAAGTACGCCCCGTCAAAAGACGAATTCTATGAGCGCCTGAAGCAACTATACGAGCGCTGCCCTGATCAAGACATAAAGATCGTGCTTGGCGATATTAAAGCTAAGTTTGGGAGAGAAGGAGTTTTGTGGCTCGACAGTCGACCGATTTAGCCTTCATGAAACAACCTCCGGTAATGGAGAGAGTGTAATAGATTTTGCAGCGGGCAAGAACATGGTAATAAGTAGTAACAGATTTAAACATCGCCACATCCATAAGGCGACCTGGAAGTCCCCTGATCAATTAACCTCGAAACCAGATTGTTCTAGAAGTGCGTGCGATTCGAGGTGCCAAAGTACGCACGCGGCTCAGTGTGACACATGCCACAGCTGCAATCAAACCGGACCTCTAAAGCCCACACAGCTAAGCTCACCCAACTGATCAGGGAAATCTCGCCATTCCCTTCTGGTGTATGCGAACAGTGGAATCATATATCACACTTCCATGAGTACGGCTGTCCAGGAGATACTCGGCTACGCGGAGCACCCTCGAATGCAGACTTGGTATGATGAGGAGTGCTGCCGCGCTACTGCAGTCAGGAGCAACGCGGTCTGTTAAAGAACGATACCGGGTGAAAAGGAGAGAGGAGAAGCGACTTTATTAAATTTGGTTGTGCTAGCTCTTCTAGTCTCTGAGATCTAGGTGTTCATACAGACGGACGAACAGGGCTATATCGACTCGGCTGTTGATGCTGATCAAGAATAAATATACTTTATATGGTCTGAAACGTTTCCTTCTGTCTGTTACTTACATTAGCACGACTCTTGTATACCCTTTTTACTCTCTGTGTAACGGGTATAAAAAGAATGAGCGAGGAATGAGA